>CM065708.1:28312217-28332217 GCA_017654935.2 Phymorhynchus buccinoides | reverse complement strand
CTCTCTCTCTCTCTCTCTCTCTCTCTCTCTCTCTCTCTCTCTCTCTCTCTCTCTCTCTCTCTCTCTCTCTCTCTCTCTCTCTCTCTCTCTCTCCTCTCTCTCTCTCTCATTCTTTCTCCCCGTGTCTGTCTGTCTGTCTGTCTCTCTCCCTCCCTCCTCCCCTCTCTCTCTTCTCTCACCCCCCCCCCCCTCCCCTTTCTCACTCTCTCTCTATCTGTTTTACCCTCAATAAAAACATTCGTATTCGTATTCTCTCTCTCTCTCTCTCTCTCTCTCTCTCTCTCTCTCTTTACATTTGTGCAATCTCCAGAGATTTTATTTCTGACGACTGGTTATCACTAGTGGTTCAGGTTATCATCACATCTCTCTTCCTACATCCTTTTTTTCCTCTCCTATCTAAATCGCAAGGGATGGTATGTTGGGAGTCATTTTTCCCCCCCCTTTCTTATTCCCCTCCTGTTACTCAGCTGTTTTTGCTTTAAATCACATCATCTGATGTTATCTGTGGAGGTTCCCCGTGAGGATACCGGGGGGGGGGGGGGGGGTCTTTCGTTAAAAAAAATAGTTCCCTCACCTTCTGGAAGTTCTGTGCTTGTAACTTCCTCTAATCTGTCACTCTCTTTGATTCTTCTGCCTTTTCCTTTTGCTTTCTGTCATCTATGCTTTCTTTGTGGACTTATTGGCCCCATTCTCCTGCCTTTAACAAAATAAAAAAATCTTCCAAATAATTGTCTGCTTTGAGTTCCTCCGAAATCGGGATGTGTCGGCTGTACGCAGCGGGGAGACCAGTGAAAACTGAAAACCGGACACATACGTACCTTATCCATTATGGCCATATGGCCTGAGAACGAAGAAGAAGTAGTGTACTGGAAGGGGGGGGGGGGGGGTGTTGCGTTTTGTGTTCATTTTATTTTATTTTATTGTTGTTGTAAAGATTCGTCGATTACAGTAAAATATTATCTGTAGGTGTGTGAGTGTAAATCGCCTTCCACTTCTACATTAGATTGAAATCCAAGAGAAGGTATTGGGTTGGTTGTCTGTTTCTGTTTGCGGAGTGTGCGTGAGCGCGTGGTGTGTGTGTGTGTGTGTGTGTATGTGTGTGTGTGTGTGTGTGTGTGCGTGTGCGTGTGCGTGCGTGCGTGCGTGCGCGCGCGCGCGCGTGTGTGTCAGACCTGTTTACTCTACTCTTTTCGAGTAGTATTCTACTCAATTTGGACCGCTACTACTCTTCAAAATTGAAAATAATGCTCTAATTACTCGTTTTCAGTTAACATTATTTGATGGTTTAAATAATAAAACTACACATTTTGAGCCAAAGCTACTCATTTCAGCTATCCAGACTACTCGAGACGTGTGTAGGAGGTAAACGGGTCTGGTGTGTTTGTGTGCGTGTGAAATTTGTTGGAACTAAGTATAATATGTTTGGGCCTGACTCATAAATTTCCCAGCCGAACGCATATGACAGACAGACTCAACAGACAGACAAACAGACAGACAGGCAAGCAGACAGGCACAGATTGTCCTAATAGATAATTATTTACACTTGCCCCTATACCCCGAAGTCAAAACGAAGTTCATAAGTCGACTCCGTCTGCTAGAAAATGAAATTGTTTCAAATGTTATGCTTTCAACTAAAGTGAATCGGGCACCCGAGATTGGATGTTTATGAAGATGAAAGACTTCAATATTCAGTTTTCATTTAAAAAGTCGACATGAATCTCCGCCCTCCCCTTTCGCCCGATTTCCTGTGCGTGAGAGAGAGGGAGAGAGAGAGAGAGAGAGAGAGAGAGAGAGAGAGAGAGAGAGAGAGACAGAGACAGAGAGACAGAGAGAGAGAGAGAGAGAGAGAGAGAGAGACTGAACACTGAACACTGAAAGGTTTTGACTTGCGCTTCGGCCTTGGGCCACAGTACAAAGGGGAAGGACGAACGGGTGAAGGGGAGGACATGTAAAGGGTGCATAAACAATGGTGATGATGTGATTATTAGACATCATATTATGCAATAATAAATACCGTTCATAACGAAATGATTATCAACCAAATATTGCTTCAAATAATTAGTTCAAAAACAAGAACAACTATTTCCTTGACACAAAATAATTTCGCATGAACTGGCTATTATGTCGTAAAATAAAATAACTCAGGTAACGCACATAATAGATTAGTATCAATGGTCACGTGTTCACAGTCATAAATTAGATTATTGTTTTAGAGAAAACAAAAAAACAACAAAAAAACACAATATCACATAAATCAGTATTAATGGCCATGTACGCATGCTCATAGATGACATTATGTATAGTAACATTTTGATAACACTGAATCTGTATTAGCCAATCACATTCTTTCTTCTGTTTATAGCATGAAAAATGTAGCCGGATAAACCATGTCTGTGAGTACTGTTACTTGCTTTCAGTAGTGTAGACAATGGTAAGGTAATACAATCTTTCAGAAATGTCAACCTTAAATCATTGTACATGAAGCATTCAAAAATAAAATGTTCCTCGTTTTCATTTTTTCTCATACAGAAAGGACACATGTTATCCATATTGTTACCACTATGTCTGTGTACATTATTATTGAGAGGCAAGACATTGAACCTTGTTTGTGAAATCGCAAGTCTAAAACAATAATCCATGCAAGTTATATATTCTTCCTTGTGAAATATAGTTTTGAAAGATCTATAGTTACTACATCTGTCACTATCTCTAAGTGATCCAGACCATTCCTGAATAAACATGTCTACTAGTCTTTGTTTGAATATATACAAAAAAGCTTTTATATCGCCAACACCTTGCTGAAGCCATACACTATTGAAACCAGTTTCACACAAAATGTTACGTATTTGAGAAGTCCAACAAGTCTTTCCAGACCGATCCATATCGAGTAACATCAGATACGCATTATATGGTAATCTGTTAGGGGTTAATTGTAAGAGTTTGAACCAGTATCTGACAGAAATAACCATAGAGTTGATATAAAGGAGGTATCTTCCAAGGTCACCATATACCATTTTATTTGGAGTTCTTTGTGGCACACCTAGGAATCTCTTGCAAGCCATGAGATGGACTTTCTCTTATGTGTTCTAGTCTTTGGAGACCCCAAATCTCAGAAGAATACAGCAAAATAGGTTGTATTTTCATATCAAATATTTTAAAGAAAGTGTTAACATTCATTTCTTTATACATTTGATATGCTCGATTCAATTCAACAACAGCTCTTTTTCCCTTACCCTTTCACCGCCAAAGTCGCATTTTAGCACCACAGTGGTTTAACACCTATGTCACTAAAAGGCATCAAATTGGGGTCTATTATCCAAAGACCTCATTGTCTTAGGTTTGGGAAGTAAGGATAGACCTTATTTTATATATTTCACAGAAGAATCCCCAATACTGCAGATGGATTTTGTTCTATGCACAGGTAAATTTAATGGAAAGTTTGGGCTGAAATATGGATGGCGGTGAAAGGGTTAATAACAAAATGTTCCGTTCCTAGTTTAGCGCTAATTTTTGTAGTGAAGCAGAATCCTAAATAACAATACTTGTTAACTACCTCTAATCGGTTACCATCATAAAACCACCGTTCTTGTTTTGCGAGAAACCCACCTTTTCTAAATACCATAACTTTAGTCTTTTCAGTATTGACAAATAATGGTCAACCTATGGCGATATTTTTCACGCCAGAGGGCAGTCAATGCACTAGGGGCTTATCGCGCGATTTTCTTACTTGGGCGTAGTGAGAGAGAGAGAGAGAGTGATGGTAGGACCACTCACTGTCTCTCTCTCTTTCTTTATCCCCAACTAATAATATAGAGAGGATTAGCCCCACACGAGCGTCATGCCCTCTGGTGTGAGAAAAATCGCACTAAGTCTCTCATTGTAAGTCATCACAACAGGATTTTAAGATATATGTAATTGATGTTGTAGTCCCCTTGGAGTAGTAGAAATTAAGACAATATCATCTGCAAAAAGCAAAATGAACAGTTCCATAATGTCTGGCACTGTTTGAAACCCATGAGAGAGAGAAAGAAGAGAGAGAGAGAGAGAGAGAGAGAGAGAGAGAGAGAGAGAGAGAGAGAGAGAGAGAGAGAGAGAGAGAGAGAGAACGAAAACGAAATTTTATTTAGCCAGGGAACATGAGATAAGCAACGACAGCTTTTTTTTTCCACCCAGCCCTGGGGGAATAATAATAAATAACAAGAATCAAAGAAAACTTCAAACAACAAAAAACTAAGTAACGCATGCACAAAAAATCGGGGGAAAATGAGGGTAATGGGAGACGGGAGGTTGAGGGGGGGTGGGGGGTATACTAAGGCACACACATAATCATAAGGTGAACAAGTGCAACGCCGAGCGTCTGCAAAGTCCCCTCGCAGCATCGCCGAGCTACTCCGAAATCGGAATGTGTCGGCTGTACACACAGCGGGGAGACCATTGAGAACTGAAAACAGGACGCACGCACGGACGGATGGACGGCCGGAAAGAAGTGGGACATAGCGGGCCTGTGACACAAAGGGCCTAGGGCACAGCGGGTAATGTAAAACTAAATACATCAGTGGATAGCTTGCATCTTGGCAAACTAGTATACCAAATTTGATGATGATAGACTGAATAGTTTTTTGAGAAAAACGGCGGGCCTGTGACACAAAGGGCCTAGGGCACAGCGGGTAATGTAAAACTAAAATACATCAGTGGATAGCTTGCATCTTGGCAAACTAGTATGCCAAATTTGATGATGATAGACTGAATAGTTTTAGAGAAAAACGGACGAATAGCCGGACGACACCGGACGGGACAAAAACTGAAACCGGACGCCGAGTAGGACCAGAATCTTGATGAAATTTGACAAATAATAGTAAGACTAGTTTTTGAGAACTTAAAGGGGACGAACTCGGCTCGACGGACGACCCCGAATAACAGACAGAGAGAGAGTTGTTCCCCGAGACCTTCGGCGCCTCGGGGACTAATATTGAGAGAGAGAGAGAGAGAAGAGAGAGGAGGGGGGGGGGGGGGGGGGGGGCAAGCAACAAGACACTCTAAGCACTACAGAGTTTTTCTTAGTTTGATGCTTAGAAGAGACCTGAGCTGTGGGTAGGATGCGGAAATGCAGAGGGACATGAGGAGAGAGGGGGAGAGGGGGCTGGGTAGAGGTGGTGGTGGGGGGGGGTTTATCTTAGAATAACCTGACCGGGAACCATGAGCGATGCAAATTCTCCTGGAACAGGGGAGTGGGGGGGGGGGGGGGGGGGGGGGCGGGGGGGGGGGGGGGGGGGGGGGGGGGGGGGGGGGGGGGGGGGGGGGGGGGGGGGGGGGGGGCACTTCGAAATGCATACAGAATTTTTCTTCTTCTCTTTTTCCATTTTATTCGTATATGTTATTGTTTATTTTCTGTGTTTTGTGTATATCACAAAGTTTGGATTTATCTTTTTTTCTTATTTTCATTGGTTTCCTGATGTATATTTCACGAAGGATTTGAAATGTACCTATCTTTATCAATTTTTCTTTGATAATGTTTAGATCAGCCCTGTTTAGTCTTGTACTTGCTAGCCGCCATTCAGAAATTCATGCTTAGTACGTTGGCACAGTATAAGCTTTAAGCTTGTTGTTGCCGTTATGCTTGCTTAACATGATGTGTGTAACAATGTGCTTTTGGGTACATAAAAATCATTTAAACCAAATGCATGCAGACAGATAAAACAAGATGCAACCTCATCGGAGAGTGGACAGTGAATTACCAGGAATTCTCAAAGACAATGACAGAGGAGGGGGGGGGGGGGGTAACGATGGAAGCCAAGAGATAATTTCCCAAAGTGAGTGGAAAAGATAGGATGAAGACTGGCCAGTAGATCTTCTTGTTAAGTGTTTTGGCCACGAATCGGTTAAAATGCTGCAATTCCATATATACCAAACGGAGGTTTTTTTGTTTCCGTGAAGGTACCCGAAGTTTGTAATCCATATGACGGAAACGGCAGGGCGTCTTTTCCCTTAGATAATGCCAGAGAGAAGAAAAATTGTTCGAGCGCGTGGTTCAAATTAACGTGTTGACCTCGACCCAAACCCTTCCTTTTCATAGCTGACCCAGGCATTTTTCTTCTCAAATTCCATGATGCCGTCTTTTATTTTGTGGCTTGCAACGGCAGAATCCGAAACCTCGTGCTGTTTGGTTATCGGTGACGTGCCTTTGACTTTTCGTGTTAAATGGGTTCAGGAAGTAGAAATTTAGCTTGGGCGATCAACACGAAACTATTCTTTCCGTTGTTTCCGTGTTCCGTTGCTATTTCGATTAAGCGGAATTCCAGCTTTAATCGTATCAAGAGAAATGAGTCTGTCAGAGAAGAAACACGGCTGTTACGTCCTCATCGCGGACTTTTTGTCCTTATGTGTACATTAGTCTAAAATGACACTGATTCTGCCTTGTTTGTATTTATTACAAGTATTTATTTCATTACTCGCCATGTTACAACAAATGTGAAGCCATTCTACCCACTGGTTCATGAGATACAGCTCGGACATGAAGGAAGGAAATTTCGGTTTTTGTGAGTCTTCCTTGGCGGAGGTTTGCACTGGCGGTTCAAAATTCAGGATCTGAATAGGTTGTGACATGCTGATCAAGAATGTATATGGTTATGGGAGACCCTAGGCTTATTGTAGACCATGGTGTCCGCGAGAGGACGAATGTCCGCGAAAGGACTTAACCCCACACGGCTTCTTTTGGCCATTTTTCTTTTCTTTGAGAAACTTTTTAACATTTGTAGGAACAAATCTTGGTCTGGTGGGGTTTGGGGGTGAATGAAAATATGCATTTATTAAAATCTTGACAGACAGAAATACAGACAGACAGACAGGTAGACTAAGTTTTTTTTGTGTATCTATGGTTTGTGGATAAACTGTGCAAATTGGTATCCATGACAAATATCATTATCAAGTCTCTGATCTCAAGAAAAAAAAGAAAAGAAGAAAAGGGGGGAAAGTCTTCTTCTTTTTTTTTTCTTTTTTTTTTCCCCTGGTCCCATGTTTTCTGGGCCGTACAGTGTGTTGGTTTGCTACCCACGCCGCTCGTTCCGAATCCCAATTCGCAGCTACAAACCCGGGTTTGTTCGTCATATTTTTTCTTGTAATAGAGAAAAGATTATGCAAGTGCACACCACAGAAGTAATGAAGATTATGGATGTCAATTTCTGAGTTTTGTATTGTTGGTGGTGGTGGTGGTGGTGGTGGTGTGTGTGTGTGTGTGTGTGTGTGTTGTGTATGTGTGTGTGTCTGTGTGTGTGTATGTGTGTGTGTGTCACTGTGTGTGTATGTGTGTGTGTGTGGGTGTGTGCGTGTGCGTGTGTGCGTGTGCGTGCGTGGCTTTAGTTTTTAATAGCCTCTTGCACCGTATATTAATATCGGGTGTGGCAGGATTTAGTACAACAAGATTAGTAGGAGAGAGGTGGGGGCTGGGGGAGGGGGGGGGGGGGGGGGGGGGGGGGGGGGGGAGAAGGACATTGAGTTTGTGGTTGGGTTGGGGTGGGTGTGGGTAAGTACGGGTCCGCGGGGTGTGGCTTAGAAATATATATGAGCATGCGGTGGTCCATGAGAACCCAGAAAAGGGTTATCAGAGAGAATGAATTATTGATGCAGGCAGTTGGGCTTGGCTGGAAAGAGAGGGTAGTATACTGCATAGTGGAGAGACGGTGACTAATAAGAACAAAGAAGGAGGAGGAGGAGAGGAGGAAGAAGAAGAAAAAGAAGAATAAGAAGGAGGAGGAGAAGAAGAAGAAGAAGAACAAGAAGGGAAGAGAAGGAAAGAGGAAGAAGAAAGGAGGAAGAGGAGACGACAACAACAACGACGATGAAGAAGAAGAAGAAGAAGGAGGAGAGAAGAAGAATAAAAAGAAAAAGAAAGAAGAAGAAGACGAGAGAAGAAGAAGAAGAAAGAAGAAGAAGAGGGAGGAGGAGGAGAAGAAGAAGAAGAAGAAGAAAGAAAAGAGGAAGAGGAAGAAGACGGAGGAGGAGGAGAAGAAGGAACAAGAACAACAACACTGAAATATTGAAATCTGTACAAAGATTGAGATTTTAGACCAAGCATAAATTATTCTCACGAGAGAGAGACAGACAGACAGACAGACAGACAGACAGACAGAAACAGACAGAGACAGCAACACAGAGAGAGAGAGAATACTTTAAAAGTTTAAATTGA
This sequence comes from Phymorhynchus buccinoides, assembly GCA_017654935.2. Lineage (NCBI taxonomy): Eukaryota > Metazoa > Mollusca > Gastropoda > Neogastropoda > Raphitomidae > Phymorhynchus > Phymorhynchus buccinoides. Next base: position 28,324,035 of record CM065708.1, on the reverse strand, counting down.
AAATCGTTTCTTTACAAAGATTCGAGATTTTAGACCAAGCATATTCTCACGAGAGAGAGAGAGAGGAGAGAGACAGACAGACAGACATAATAATAATAATGGGAACTTATATAGCGCTCTTTTTCACATGAGCTCAGTGCGCTTTTACATTAATAACACAGAGAATATTAAAGGCAAACAAATAATGAATAATGAATCATTAGAAAGTAAAATAAGCGACGATGGCTTTTTGCACGCAAACGTTCTCCTTACTTTCACCTTACACAACACACACACACACACACAAACACACACACACACACATTCACGCACACACACACACACACACGAACACACACACACGGAACACACACACACACACACACACAACAGCACACACACAGGGACAACACACAGCACACACACACACACACCACACACACATTCACACACATGCATGCGCACGACACACACTAACACACATGTTATACAAGAGTAAAATAGTTACAATAGTATTATATGAAAATTCGAAGAAGAAACATAGACCACATTCACATTCTCAATCAAGTTTGAATACAATACTGCAACTTGAAATAAAAAATCATACTGCCCATCGACATGCCAGTTACATGACTAATTATAATAGACAAATTTTGCAAGAACAAAAAAAATACCCTTCTACCTCATTTACAAACATTTAAAGTTTACAAGACGTGGGACATTCTACATACAAAATACGAATTATAAAATAAGTTGTAAAATATTGCCAGCCACTCTCTGTGTCCATCTTGTTATGTGTATGTGTGTGTCATCCACGTGTCATCAAGTGTGTGGTGGTTGTAGTGTGTGGGTGAGGTGTGTGTGGGTGGGTGGGTGGGTGGGTAGGTGGGTGTTGGGTGGGGCGTAGACGCTTTAGACCTTTAGACAGATTAAAGCGAAACGTAGCTGGTAAATAAGCAGCGGCCTTTGAAAGATTTTAAGAGTTTTGTTTGTTGTTTTCTACTGGAAATGAGGCCATGCCCTTGCACTGGTTTAACTTAACGTTGTTAGGTATTAGGTACTTTATAGTCACAGAGGCGTCTCTGTGAAATTTCGGGTTGCTCCCACCTTTTTTTGGCATGCGAAATTTGTCACTGATGAGGGACTACTTATCAGTTAGTCGATGAAACGTGAGTTGGCGAAACGCGCGTAAGCGAATAGAGGCTCGCCGAATGTATTCAGGGTCGTTCGAATCCTTCCCAAACAGCAAGCAACTCGAAAGAGGAGAGAGACGAATTTCACGGGTGAGATATTTCGCGCGACACCGGGAAGGATATCTAATATTAAGGTGAGATAAATAATCTCTCCAGCTTCCTTTTCGTTTTAGCCAAGCTGCCGACAGACCAAGTAAAGCCAATGATACTGAAAGTGGAAAAGGATGTTTAGTTCTATCAGTCTACCTCTATTTATCAGTCTTATCAGTCTATAGCACTGTTTCATAATTCGGTCTTTGGGGATTATCTGTCCCTACTGTCTCGTCTTGAAGTCGGCTTGGAGTAGTTCCGGTTCAAAAGGAGGAGATCAAAAATTAGCGAGACGAAAGAAATGGAAGTCACCTAACGAGATTAAACAACAACTATATTTTTGGTTTGAATTGTCCTTTAAGTCTTAGAGGGTATTAAGAGGCAGAGTCCGGGAACGAGAGAAAACAAATAAGAACATAACTGTTTATAGTCAGAGAAACCGAATGTAAACCACTTTAAGAAAGAGACATGAAACAAGACTTAAGTATTAATTAAATCTTATCTATTAAACTGATAACTGAGAGCAATTTAACACCCCTCCTAAGAGATAGGAGACGAGAAGATCCATTTCAGAGGACGGAGCAGCCGATGCCGTGTTTACAGTCATTTTTTCCTAACCGGAAAACTAAGTGTTGACGAGGGTCCACACAACTTCCGTCTGAGACTAGATACCTTCTGTGTTTTCATTTCGAAGGGCAGTGCTATAAGGCCCAAACGAGGTCCTTACAGAAATACGTAAAGAGTCGGATGAATTTTTTCTGTATGCGTGATATCCTAAGAGATCGCGCGAAGCGATCTTGTTGCAAATGGTCAACCTATGGCGATAAAGGTTTTCCACGGATGAGGGCAGTCAATGCACGAGGGGCTTTATCACGCGATTTTCTTACATGGGCGTAAGTAAGAGAGAGAGAGAGTGGAGAGGTAGGACAACTCACTGTCTATCTCTCTCTTTCTCTTAGACCCAGATTTAGAGACCCGTACACGAGCGTCATAGCATGCCCTCTGGTAGTGAGAGAAATCGCACTAAGACTCTCCTCATTGCGCTGTTTTTTGGACATTCTTTCTTCTTCTTTGGCTTTTCCCAGGGAGCCATATTAGGTGTAGAGTGGCACAGAGGTAACGCGTTCGCCTTGTGTCATAAACAGTAAACCCAAGTTCGAACCTGGGACAGGGGATTTTTTTCTCTCTCATGTTTTGCACTAGACCTTACGGTGTTGATGACGTGGAGATCTTTCGGATGAGACGATAAACCCCGAGGTCCCCGTGTGCCCATAAGCAACTTAGCACGACGTTTAAACCCAGTGGCAACGACAAAAGTTGTCATTTGAGTCAAAATTTTGAACCCTCCAACCCCACCCACGGACCCTTTTCCGTTCCTCATCAGGAGTCGTATTTTTTTTTGTTTTTTTTTTTTAAATGGGATGGAGAGCGCGAGATACGAGAGGAGAGACCGGTTCTGAGTTCTGCGACACGTTCTCCAGGTGAGGAGCAACCCCGCTGATTTCACTGAGACGCCTCTGGTGTGAGGAGAGAAAGTACCAGTGATACCGAATACCAAAGATTAGTGGCCGAAGTGAATGTGGTAAAGGTTGTGAGGTATGTGTCCCTGGTTCAGTTCAGTCTCCACTGGTACTCCCTACTGTCGTACAGCCAACAAATTCCGATTTCGGAGGAGACTCCGAATAGAAATTTTTGATTATTTGGAAGTGGTGTTTTTTTTTTTTTGGAGGCAGTTTTTTTTTAATGAGAGGAGAGGAGAACGGGCCAATGAACTCCGTGAGGAAAGAGGGAGCTCGGAGATGAGCAGAGAAGCAGAAGGGACGAAAAGGCAGAGTCAAAGATCAAATTGCTAATAGTTAGACCATAGGATTTATATTTTCCAATTTTCGACCTCTGGAAAAAGGACCCAGCTGTTTCTCGCATCATCTTTTATCCTTTCCCTTTTGGACCTTTTCGGGAGGAAGAGGAAGATGTAGGTTTATTAAAAACACACGCGGACGCACGTGGACGCGGGGGGTCGAGGAGCCATACGCACGCACTGAACGCAACTGCACGCACGCACGCACAGCATGACACCCCCCCCGCAAGAGGGGAGCCCACAGACCAACAGAGCACGGCACAACAACTCACACACACACACGACACAAGAGGACGGACGGCACAGGTGAGGGAGGAACTCACACACGATCGAGTGACACCACAGAACTCACACGCGCACGCACTACCACGCACACTATCACAGACACACAACAGCAACACACGATGCTCGCTCTCTTGCTCGAGGAGCGCATTCGAGACTAGAGATCTAATCCTCTCTCTTCTCTCTCCCTCATCCTCTCCTCTATCAATCTCTTTCTCTTCTCTCTCATCGTCCTCTCTCGAGCGGAGCATGGTCTAAATTCTACTCATCCTTAGTAGAAACACTAAAGGAGTAGCCTTAGGATCTAAAGGAGTCTGAAGTATCTCTCTCCACGCCGCCTCAGAGGGAGAAATCCCGCGTCTCTCTCGTCAGACTCTCCAGAGGGTGAGGAGGAGGGGGTCAGGCGCTATCCGGAGGAGATCTCTCAGTCGCTCTCCGTCACGAGAATCTCTCGAGAGAGTCTCGAGGGAGAGAGGAACGCTCTCGAGAGAGAGGGTCATCTCTCTCTTGTCATCTCTCTCTCTCCGCGTAGAGGACACGAGACACTCTCTCTCGGATCTAACTCTCCTTTCTCATTAATTCTCCTCTCTCGCTTCTCTCTCGAGAGTCCTCTCTCTCACCGTCCTCTTCATCGCTCTACTATCTATCTCTCTCTCTGTTCTCTCTTCTCCTCTCAAACAGAGATCGCAAAAAAAAAGAGGGAGAAGAAGCAGGAATTCGAGAGTTGTTGTTCTTAGGGAATCTTGGAAACACGTCAAACAAATTAAAAGGTAAAAGAAGTCTAGGAGAACCCCCCAAAAACCCCTACGTCGATAAGAGGCGCTAGAGGGAGATTTCGCCAATTAACCCACGAGAGAAAAAGGGGTTTTATCAGTGTTGGTTGGCTTAACTATTTATGAATGGTTTGGCCCGTGGGTTGTTTGATGGGACTGCAGAGACCAACAAGGACCAAAAACAACAAGGAGCCCACGGTGGTGGATGAATTTCATGGGTTGAGTCTTAGCCCCTTGACTGCCAGATAACAAATAAAGGGGAAAAAATCATTGCACATTAGATAGTCCATTGACATTATTATTGAACTTATTACAAAAACTAATAACTTGAGATCAATAGGACTAGAGCGCTGAGAGAGAGAGAGGAGAGAAGAGCGAGAGGAGAGAGAGAGAGAGATGCGAAGATGAGATTTGAGGAGTGAAGTGGAGTCGAGAGAGGCTTGAGAGAGCGGAAGAGAGAGAGAGAGGAGGGAGAGAGAGGAGAGAGAGAGAGAGAGACTTAAGAGCAGAGAGAGAGAAGAGAGAGAGAGAGAGAGGAGAGGGGAATGGAGAGAGGAGAGAGGGCGGTGAGAGAGATACTTCAGACTTTAGGATACTTTAGTTTACAAGGATAGTAAGAATTTTAGACAATCCGAGAGAGAGAGAGAGAGAGAGAGAGAGAGAGAGAGAGAGAGAGGAGAGAAGACGAGAGAGAGAGAGAGAGAGAGAGGGGAAGATGGAGAGAGAGAGAGAGCAAGAGAAGGAAAGGAGGGGAGAGTGGAAGAGGAGAGAGAGAGACGGGGTGGGAGAGAGAGAGAGAGAGATAGAAGAGAGGAGAGAGGGAGAGATAGAGAGGCGAAGATGAGGTAGTAAAAGTGAGGGCTAGGGAGGGAGGAGAGTGACGAGTGAGAGGACACAGAGAGAGACATGAGACAGAGTTAGAGAGAGAAGAGAGAGAGAGAGAGACGGAGAGCGACTTGAGTGGTAATTAGCTTTTTCGCCCTAATTGTTTTTTTTTGGAGTTGTTTTTTTTTTTTTTGGGGTGTATGCATTTATAGAACGTATATCCTTGAATAGAACCATATAGAGCATATGCTTGAATAGAATCGTATAAAGCATATCCTTGAATAGAATCATATAGAACATATCCTTGAATAGAACCATATCCTTGAATAGAACCATATCCTTGAATAGAATCATATAGAGCATATCCTTGAATAGAATCATATAGAGCATAATCCTTGAATAGAATCATATAGAGCATGTCCTTGAATATAAAAATCATATAGAGCATGTCCTTGAATAGAATCATATACAGCATATCCTTGAATAGAATCATATACAGCATGATCCTTGAATAGAATCATATACAGCATATCCTTGAATAGAATCATATACAGCATATCCTTGAATAGAATCATATAGGAGCATGTCCTTGAATAGAATCATATAGAGCATGTCCTTGAATAGAATCATATACAGCATATCCTTGAATAGAATCATATAGAGCATGTCCTTGAATAGAATCATATACAGCATGTCCTTGAATAGAATCATATACAGCATATCCTTGAATAGAATCATATACAGCATGTCCTTGAATAGAATCATATACAGCATATCCTTGAATAGAATCATATACAGCATATCCTTGAATAGAATCATATAGAGCATGTCCTTGAATAGAATCATATACAGCATATCCTTGAATAGAATCATATAGAGCATGTCCTTGAATAGAATCATATACAGCATGTCCTTGAATAGAATCATATAGAGCATGTCCTTGAATAGAATCATATAGAGCATCCTTGAATAGAATCATATACAGCATGTCCTTGAATAGAATCATATAGAGCATGATACAGAAGCATATATGTCCTTGAATAGAATCATATACTTGAATAGCATATCCTTGAATAGAATCATATAGAGCATGTCCTTGAATAGAATCATATACAGCAAGTACACGACATATGAATCCAGCATAGCCTTGAATAGAATCATATACAGCATATCCTTGAATAGAATCATATACAGCATGTTCCTTGAATAGAATCATCATATACAGCCTATACAGCATGTCCTTGAATAGAATCATATACAGCATAGCCTTGAATAGAATCATATACAGCATGTCCTTGAATAGAATCATATACAGCATATGCTCCTTGAACTAGATGAATCATATACAGCATATCCTTGAATAGAATCATAAATACAAGGCTAAAGAGTAAGTCCTTAGATATAATCATACACAGCATAGGAAGCTTGAATAGATATCATATAACAAAAGGTCCTTTGGGAATTTAAGGGGGAACAAAAAAAAACAGATCATATACAGCATGTCCTTAGGAAATAGAATTGCCATATACAGCATAGCCTCTGAATAAGAATCAATACAGTAGAGCATTATCCTTGAATAGGATCACCGTAACATTCTTCTTTGGCGGAGGTATGATTTATCTAGGTGTGAGTAGTCCCCAGAATGGTGCGCGTGTTTGACAGGTGTTTTTGGCCAGGTTTGTCTCTCTCTCTCTCACTGTCTGACAAGTGGAGCCGCGCGTTTCCGTGCTGTGTGTCATCAAATGCAAGGTGAAGGCTGCACCCAGCTGACATAATCTCACCACGTTTCTTTCTTCTCTCTCTCTCTCTCTCCTCTCTCTCTCCTCTCACTCTCTCTCTCCTCTCTCATCTCTCTCTCTCTCTCTCTTGTGTCTCTGTCTCTCACTCTCTCTCCTCTCTCTCTCAGTCTCTCTCTCATCTATCGTCTCTCTCTCCTCTCTCTCTCTCTCTCTCTCTCCTTTTTTCTTCAGTGATCTTTTCTCCTATGTGTGCAGCTGTTCACGCTCTCTCTCTCTGTCTTGCTATCACCTCACCTTCTCGCTTGTTTCTCTGTCTCTCTCTTTCTCCTCTCTCTCCTCTACTCTCTCAGTCTCTCTCTCTCTCATCCTCTCAATCCCTCTCGTCGTCTCTCTCTCCTCTCTCTCTCTCTCTATCCCTCTCTGGGATGGGTGGAAAAAAGCATTGTTTGCTTATCTCATGTTTCCCTGGCTTAAATAAAATTTCGTTTTCGTTTTCGTTTTCGTTTCTCTCTCTCACACACAATTGTTCAGCGATTCTTTCTATGTGTTCAGTGTTCTCTCTCTCTCTCTTCTCTCTCATCCTCTCTCTCCTCGGTCGTCTCTCTCTCTCTCTCTGTCTCGTCTCGTCTCTCTTCTCTTTCGTCTTCAAAAAAAAAAAAAGCACCCCCCTTTCGCACCTTTTATTCCCCCTCCCCTCTCTTCTCTGAAGCCCCCCCCCCCGCTTCTTCCGCACTTACCAGTATTGCCTTGTCCTTACAATAACACATACCCGACAGGTAAAAAGGGGCGTCATCGTAGGATAAGAGTTTATAAGTGAGCTGGGGGAAAAATGGGGGATTGAAGGAAATGGGATGGGGGGGTTTACAGTTTAGATGTCTAACGTTGTAAGCGTTAAGGGCCAGCCACGCGTGCTCAGCTAAAATGGTAACGACGCACGATGCGATTCGATCACGTGATCTCCAAAAAGGCGCCGGCGACTCACATTATTTTTTTCTCTCGGAGACCGCGTGATCGGATCGTATCGTACAGTCCGCAGCAGTGTAGTAGTAGTAGTAGTAATTATTGGTGGAAGTATTAGTAGTAAGTTTTGGTATTAATTGTTAATCCACGACCGAAGGTTCGGGGAGCTATTGTGTCTGTATGATCCGTCGTGCCTCCGGCGTGCCATCCGTCGTCCGTCCGGATATTCGTCCGTTTTTCTCAAAACATTCAGTCTATCATGCATCAAATTTGGTATACTAGTTTGCCAAGAATGCAAGCTATCCACTGATGTATTTATTTTACATAAGGTCAAGGTCGCGCCCAGTTCCGGGGTTTCAAACCCAAAAACATAATCGCTATATCTGGCGATTTTGCTGTTTTCAATGCATTTTTTGTTCACGAGTTCTTGATGATGGTTTATAACACGTTGTCATGAATTTTTCTGTCGCTCGTGTGCTCATGACTCGTCGCGCGCTCAAATCACGGGTGCCGAACCCTAAGGCTATTATAAAAAAACTTCGGTTTCGTGCTTGTTTTCTGCGTTTTTTCTTTTTTTTCTTCTTCTTTTTCAATGCGTTTTATGTAGTTACGGTGCGTTTTCATGCGTTTTTATGTATGTGTACAAGCGACACATTTCCCGATTTCGGAGTAGCCTCGCGATGCTGCGAGGGGACTTTTGCAGCCTGCTCGTTCGTTGCACTTGTTTCTTTGTTGTTGTTGTTGTTGTTGTTGACGCTGATGCTTAAATGACTATGTTATTTTTCATTTTACTAATTGTTGTTACTGTTGATGACTTTTTGTCTGTCTCCATGTTCATTTATAGTGTTAGTTTACATGCTGCGTGCTTTAGAACAAGACAGACTGTAAGACTAGGCCCAGCCCTAAATTCTTATCCTTGTAAAATAAATTGTGAAGTCCGAACTCTCTCTCTCAAATTCTTAATCCTTGTAAAATAATTAATGAGTCTGAACTCTCTCTCTCTCTCTCTCTCGCTCTCTCTTCTCTCTCTCTCTCTCCTCTCTCTCTCTCTCTCTCTCTCTCTCTCTCCTCGTCTCTCTCCTCTCTCTCCTCTCTCTCTCTCGTCTCTCCCTCTCTCTCTCATCTCTCTCTTCTCTCTCTCTCTCTCGTCTCTCTCTCTCCTCTCTCTCTCTCTCTCTCTCTCGTCTCTCTCCCTCTCTCTCCTCTCCTGCAACTTGAGTTGAGTTTGATTGTCTCTTCTCTCCCTCTCTCCGTCACCTACCCCCCCCCCCTCTCTCTCCCTCACCTCTCCCCCCCTCACCCATCTCCGATATCTTTGCCCCTCTCTATACTTACGAGAAGTAAAAAAAACCCCCATCACTTTTCCCACTCTAAGAGCCCGACGTTCCCCGCTTTCCCTTACTTTGTCGACTTTCTGAAGGCGATACACTTTCTTCAGTTTCTTGCCTTACTTTGTTGAGCCTGGTACTCAACTGGCTTTTTATCATTGTTGACATTGCCCTGGTAGTCAGGGGGGCCAACCGTAACATTAGAGCTGTAAACAATAGATGATTTTCTACAGTAACGACCATCTGGTACAGTTTTAGTCTCTTTTTGTGCAGACTATGACTCTCGAAGGAGGGGGGGGGGGGGGGGGCTTGACACCGCTCTGGTGCTGCAGCCCTAAAGGATTGGTTGGCCTTTGGGACCTTCCTTATGCCAGCTTGTCCCATATCCTTTTTGGGCCGAGAGAGTGGGATGTACCTGGCAGAGGCATCTCCGCTGTACATAACAAATTACGCCCACCCAGCCAGAATAGTATCTGGCCCCCCTCTGCTATCTGGCAGTCATTGGTCCGAAACGACAGACAGCATACAACTTCGTTTTCTGTTATCTGTGTTCACTGTTAGCCTGCGCCAGACCCCCCACATGGTTAAATTTCGAATTTGCGAACCAGACGGCTTCTTGTTTTTTAGTAATTCCACACAGCATCTAACATTAATAAAGGGGTAAAAAACATACGAGGAGTAACAAACACAATAGCTTGCTATATCAAGTGCATTTCTCGGGGGGTGAGTATTTTGATGGCAAAAGTGTAAGAAAGAGTGAGACCAATGGGTGGAGTGGGGGGGGGGGAAACAGACAGAGCAGAGAGACAACACAAAGAGAGACCCGAGAAGCAAAACCAAGACAGAGACAGTTCCTGTTTATGTTTCTTCTTCTTCTTCGATCGCTCAGACAGTTTCCTGTCTATGGTGATCACAGATGCTTCCCATGCTGCGTTATGCGCCTAAACTAAAAAAAAACAGGCCCAGCAAGTCCGACTTCGCTGGGGGGAAATGTTTTTTGAAAGCGTTTCGTGAAAGAAAAAAAGGCAGGAGAATGGACCGGTACGCAGAAAGATAGTAGATCATGACAGTACGCAAGGGAAAAGGCAGAGTCAAAGAGATGACAGATTAAAGAAGTTACAAGCACAGAACTTCCAGAAGTGGGGGAACTATTTATCAAAAGACCCCCCGTATCCCCACTGGTTAGTGTGTCGAATAGTAAAGGGAATCACGTGGAAGGTGAGTCACCCGGTCGTTCTGTCATGTTGGGTGTCCGTGGCCTTTGCGCCATGTTTCATGTGCGACAGGAGATGGTGTATATTGTTTGATTGAGTGTAGTGTAGTAGTTGTATGTGTAGTGTAGTTGTGGTGGTGGGTGGTAGTAGTAGTAGTAGTATTAGTGAGTAGTAGTATAGTAGTAGTGTAGTAGTAGTGGTAGTAGGAGTAGTAGTGTATTGGTGTATTAGTGAGTAGTAGGAGTAGTAGTGGAGTGGGTGGTGGTGGGAGTATAGTAGTAGTAAGTAGTAGTAGTGTAGTAGTGAGTAGTAGTAGTAGTAGTGGTAGTAGCGAGTAGTTGTGTTAGTGAGTGGTAGTGGGGGTAAGTAGTAGTAGTAATAGTAGTAGTGTAAGTACAGTAAGTGGTAAGTAGTAGGAGAAGTAGTGGTATGTAATAGTAGAGTAGTAGTAGTAGTAGTAGTGTCGTAGTAGTAGTAGTAGTGGTATTGGTGGTAGTGGGGTAGTAATAGTATAGTAGTAGTTTGTAGTGTAGTAGTTGTAGTTTGTAGTCGTGGTGGAGTAGTAGTGGTAGTGGTGGTCAGTAGTATGGTAGGTAGAGTAGTATTGGTATGGTGTGTAGTGTAGTAGTGTAGGTAGGAGGAGTAGTGGTAGTATTTAGTAGTAGTAGTAGCAGCAGACCGCAGTAGTAAGTAGTAGTAGAAAGTAGTGATATTAGAAGTAGTATAGTATAGAGAAGAAGGTAGTAGTAGTAGTGTAGAACTAGTAGTAGTTATTAGACGCGTAGTATTAGTAGTAGTAGAAGTATAGTAGTACGTAAAGAAGTAGTAGTATTAGTTGGCAATACATGCTGTTCACTATTACATTTTGTCTTTGGTGCCACATATAATACACACACACACACACCACACACACACACACACCACCGCGCGCGCGGCGAGGCAGGGGGTACCTTAGGGGACAAACATACATGCACATATTCACAGATGAGATTGGCCTTCCAGAAGTGACGTCCTATATAATACTTACTTATTTATACATAATACCCAGGCTATTATGTATTAGAAAGTGTTTCAACTTTTTTTATTTTTAAGCATTGATAACAAGCATGCCTGGTTTATTGTAAGCTGTCATATTTTTGCTCAATGATTTAAAATGAAACCACTTGTACTCTCTCTCTCCTCTCTCTCTCTCTCATCTCGTCTCCATCCTCTTCTGCTCTCTCTCTCTCATCTCTCTCGCTCTCTCTGTCTCGCCTCTCTGTCTCTGGTCTCCTCTCTTCTCTCTTCTCTCTCTCTCCTCAATCTCTCTCTCTCCATCTCTCTCTCTCATCTCGCAAAGCCTTTCGTTTGCGCAGCCTGCTTCCGCATTTTTTTCTATACATGGTAAGGAGTGCTGGTGTGTTGCTCCGATGTGCGGGAGCTCTAGGGCGGCTTGGGTTCTTTTGTGCTCTAGTAGCTAGTTTGGGCTCCTAGTGTCTGTAGTCCGGTAAGTTTAGTTATGAAGATGTGGTTACAGCGGGGACCAGATGGGTTCTTGTACGCGCGTCTAGAGCGCTCTCACGCAGCAGAGAGAGCGG
>CM065708.1:28304620-28311717 GCA_017654935.2 Phymorhynchus buccinoides | reverse complement strand
GGGGCAGGGCCTTTCGAAATGCATACAGAATTTTTTGTTTTTTCTTTCTCTTTTTACATTTTTCGTATATGTTAGTGTTTATTTTCTGTGTTTTGTGTATTTCACAAAGTTTGGATTTTATCTTTTTTTTCTTATTTTCATTGGTTTCCTTATGTATATTTCACGAAGGATTTGAAATGTACCTATCTTTATTAATTTTTCTTGGATAATGTTTAGATCAGCCTGTTTAGTCTTGTACTTGCTAGCCGCCATTCAGAAATTCATGCTTAGTACGTTGGCACAGTATAAGCTTTAAGCTTGTTGTTGCCGCTATGCTGGCTTAACACGTGTGTAACAATGTGCTTTTGGGTACATAAAAATCATTTAAACCAAATGCATACAGACAGATAAAACAAGATGCAACCTCATCGGAGAGTGGACAGTGAATTACCAGGAATTCTCAAAGACAATGACAGAGGAGGGGGGGGGGGGGGTAACGATGGAAGCCAAGAGATAATTTCCCAAAGTGAGTGGAAAAGATAGGATGAAGACTGGCCAGTAGATCTTCTTGTTAAGTGTTTTGGCCACGAATCGGTTAAAATGCTGCAATTCCATATATACCAAACGGAGGTTTTTTTGTTTCCGTGAAGGTACCCGAAGTTTGTAATCCATATGACGGAAACGGCAGGGCGTCTTTTCCCTTAGATAATGCCAGAGAGAAGAAAAATTGTTCGAGCGCGTGGTTCAAATTAACGTGTTGACCTCGACCCAAACCCTTCCTTTTCATAGCTGACCCAGGCATTTTTCTTCTCAAATTCCATGATGTCGTCTTTTATTTTGTGGCTTGCAACGGCAGAATCCGAAACCTCGTGCCGTTTGGTTATCGGTGACGTGCCTTTGACTTTTCGTGTTAAATGGGTTCAGGAAGTAGAAATTTAGCTTGGGCGATCAACACGAAACTATTCTTTCCGTTGTTTCCGTGTTCCGTTGCTATTTCGATTAAGCGGAATTCCAGCTTTAATCGTATCAAGAGAAATGAGTCTGTCAGAGAAGAAACACGGCTGTTACGTCCTCTCGCGGACTTTTTGTCCTTATGTGTACATTAGTCTAAAATGACACTGATTCTGCCTTGTTTGTATTTATTACAAGTATTTATTTCATTACTCGCCATGTTACATTACCACACAACATTGGAAGCCGTTCTACCCGCTGGTTCATGAGATACAGCTCGGACATGAAGGAAGTTTCGGTTTTGCGAGTCTTCCTTGGCGGAGGTTTGCACTGGCGGTTCAAAATTCAGGATCTGAATAGGTTGTGACATGGTGATCAAGAATGCATGTGGTTATGGGAGACCCTAGGCTTATTGTAGACCATGGTGTCCGCGAGAGGACGAATTTCCGCGAAAGGACTTAACACACGGCGAAGTTCTTCTTTTGGCCATTTTTCTTTTCTTTGAGAAACTTTTTAACATTTGAGGAACAAATCTTGGTCTTTGGGGTTTGGGGGTGAATGAAAATATGCATTTATTAAAATCTTGACAGACAGAAATACAGACAGACAGACAGGAGACTAATTTTTTGGTGTATCTATGGTTTGTGGATAAACTGTGCAAATTGGTACAGACAAATATCATTATCAAGTCTCTGATCTCAAGAAAAAAAGAAGAAAAAAGTCTTTCTTTCTTTTTTCTTTCTTTTTTTTCCTGTCCCATCTTCTGGGCCGTACAGTGGTGTTGCTCCCACGCCGCTCGTTCCGAATCCCAATTCGCAGCTACACCCGGGTTTGTTCGTCATTTTTTCTTGTAATGAAGATTATGCAAGCACAGAAGTAATGAAGATTATGGATGTCAATTTCTGAGTTTTGTTGTTGTGTGGGTGGTGGTGGTGGTGGTGGTGTGTGTGTGTGTGTGTGTGTGTTGTGTGTGTGTGTGTGTGTGTGCGTATGTGTAGTATTCCTTGTGGAGTGCGTGTGTGTCCTCTGTGGGTGTATGTGTGTGTGGGGGGGGGGGGGGGGCACGTTGTGTTTGTGTGCGTGGGTGCGTGTGCGGTGCGTGCCGTGCTTTAGTTTTAATATTAGCCTCTTGCATGAGAACCAGAAACCGTATATTAATATCGGGTGTGGCAGGAAAGAGATTTAGTAAACAAAGATTAGGAAGAGGTGGGGGCTGGAGGGAAGAAGGGAGGGGAGAAGGAGAACATTGAGTTTGTGGTTGGGGGGGGTGGTGGGAGAGGACTTGGAGAAGATACACTTGAGGAGGAGGAGGAAAAGAAAGAAGGAAGAACAGAAAAAGAGGTCTATGCGAAGACCTGCCAGGAAGAGAACTAAAACAAGAAGAAGAGGTTATAGCAGAAGAAGAAGGAGGAGGAGGAGGAGGAGATGCAGCAGTTGGAGGAGGAGGAGAAGTTTAGCTGGAGGAGGAGAAGAAGACCAAGTAGGAGGAGAAAAGAAGAAGAAAAGTGAAGCTTAAGAATAGGATGAGCAGACGGTGAGAAGGAGAACCCAGAAGAAGGGAGGAGGAGGAGAGGAGAAGAATTAGGAGAGAGGAGCAGGAGGAGAGAAAAGAGGAGGAGGAGAAGAAGAGGAGGTAGTATAAAGAAGAAGGAGGAGGAGAAGAAGGAGGAAGGAGGAGAAGAACAAGGAGTAGGAGGAGGAGGCGGAGAAGAAGAGAAGAAGAAGAAAAAGAGGAGAAGGAAGACAATAAAGAAGAGGAGGAGGAGGAGAAGAAGAGGAGAAAAAGATATCCAAAAGAAGAAGAAGAAAAGGAGGAAGAAGAAGGAGGATGAGCAGGAGGAGAAGAAGAAGAAGAAGAAGGAAAGATGAAGCAGAGACGAAACAACAACGGACGATGAAGAAGAAGGAAGAAAGGAGGAGAAAGAAGGAAGAAGACTGAGAAGAAAGAAGAAGGAAGAAGAAGGAGGAGGAGGAGGAGAAGAAGAAAGAAGAAGAAGAAAAGAGGAAGAGGAAGAAGACGGAGGAGGAGGAGAAGAAGAACAAGAACAACAACACTGAAATATTGAAATCTGTACAAAGATTGAGATTTTAGACCAAGCATAAATTATTTCACTCACGAGAGAGAGAGAGGAGAGAGAGGAGAGAGAGAGAGAGAGCGAGGGAGAGAGAGGATAAGAGAGAGACAGACAGACAGACAGACAGACAGACAGAAACAGGACAGACAGAGACAGCAACACAGAGAGAGAGAGAATACTTTAAAAGTTTAAATTGAAAATCGTTTCTTTACAAAGATTCGAGATTTTAGACCAAGCATATTCTCACGAGAGAGAGAGAGAGAGAGAGAGAGACAGAGAAGAGACAGACAGAGACATAATGTAATAATAATGGGAATTTATATAGCGCTCTTTCTCACATGAGCTCAGTGCGCTTTACATTAATAACAAGAATCATTAAAGGCAAACAAATAATTAATCATTAGAAAGTAAAATAAGCACGATGCTTGCACGCAACGTTCTCTTACTTCCTTACACACACACACACACACACACACACACACACACCACACACAACACACACACACACACACACACCACACACACACACACACACACACACGACACACACCGCACACACACACACACACACACACAACACATTCACACACATGCATGCGCACACACACACTCACACACAATTAATTATGCAAGAGTAAAATAGTTACAATATGAACATTCTAAGAAGAAACATAGACCACATTCACATTATCAATCAAGTTTGAATACAATACTGCATCTTGAAATAAAATCATACTGCCATCGACATACCAGTTACATGACTAATTATAATAGACAAATTTGGCAAAAACAAAAATACCCTTCTACCTCATTTACAAGCATTTAAAGTTTACAAGACGTAGACATTCTACATACAAAATACGAATTATAAAATAATTGTCAATACCCAATATTGCCAGCCACTCTATCTGTCCATCTTATGTGTATGTGTGTCATCACGTGTTCCGTGTGTGTGGGTGTGTGGGTGGGTGGGTGGGTGGGTAGGTGGGCCTTCGAAAGATTTTAAGTGGGCGTAGACCTTTACACAGCTTCTAACGTATGGTAATAACAGCGGCCTTGTGAAAGATTTTAAGAGTTTTGTTTGTTGTTTTCTACTGGAAATGAGGCCATGCCCTTGCACTGGTTTAACTTAACGTTGTTAGGTATTAGGTACTTTATAGTCAACAGAGGCGTCTCTGCAAAATGAAATAATCGGGTTGCTCCCACCTTTTTTTCCAGTTTAGCATGCGAATTTTGTCACTGATAAGGCGAAACGAGACTACTTATCAGTTAGTCGATGAAACGTGAGTTGGCGAAACGCGCGTAAGCGAATAGAGGCTCGCCGAATGTATTCAGGGTCGATCGAATCCTTCCCAAACAGCAAGCAACTCGAAAGAGGAGAGGGACGAATTTCACGGGTGAGATATTTCGCGCGACACCGGGAAGGATATCTAATATTAAGGTGAGATAAATAATCTCTCCAGCTTCCTTTTCGTTTTAGCCAAGCTGCCGACAGACCAAGTAAAGCCAAACATACTGAAAGTGGAAAAGGATGTTTAGTTCTATCAGTCTACCTCTATTTATCAGTCTTATCAGTCTATAGCACTGTTTCATAATTCGGTCTTTTGGGGTTATCTTTCCCTACTGTCTCGTCTTGAAGTCGGTTTGGGGTAGTTCCGGTTCAAAAATAGAATTAAAAAACTGGAAGTTACCTACCTTAAACAACAACTATATTTTGTTCTTGTCTTCAAGTCTTAGGGTATTAATGTGGTCGTATCAAGTAAACAAATAAGAACATAACTGTTTATAGTCAACGAATGTAAACACTTTAAGAAAGAAACATGAAACAGGACTTAATATTATTAAATATACAAACTGATAACTGAGTAATTAAACACCCCTCTATTTCAATTACGGAGCAGCCATGCTGTGTTTACAGCATTTCCTAACTGGAAATAAAAGCATATGTGCCTTCCCAGGTCGAGAGGACGTAAAATTTCTAGACAAAGCCCACGAGGTAACTGGAAATAAGTATATTATACTTGTCTGCGGTGCCATAGCCGATGAGGTTTAACTGAGGCGTGGTCACCACTACAGCTATCTGTATTAATTTTTTTAAAATCGGGACTTTACTGGTTTCGTACTGCCGGGTCCGGGCATTGCCTCCAGTATTGTTTCCCACCATATTTGTATTTACAAATGTCCCATATGTGTCTGATTCAGACCAAAGAGGACGTAAAACACAATTTTCGTCGCCTAACTGGAAAAAAAAATATCTTTCACTACTTGTGGCGGGTGCCATAGCCATATTAGGTTTACCGAGGCGTGGTTAACCGCTACAGCTATCTGTATTAATTTTTTAAACGGGACTTTACTGGTTTCGTACTGCCTCCGGGCATTGCCTCCAGTATTGTTCCCACCATATTTGTATTTTACAAATGTCCCATATGTGTCCGATTCAGCACCATGAAGACGTAAAACACCATTTTCTCTCCTCTCTCTAACTGAAAAAGTAATTATAGGACATACTAATGTACTTGTGGCGGTACCATAGCCGATGTGGTTTAACTGAGGCGTGGTTACCGCTACACCTATCTGTATTGTTAATAAAATCGGGACTTTACTGGAGTTGCACTGCCTCCGGGCATTGCCTCCGTAATTGTTCCCACCATCTTATGTATCTACAAATGTCCCATATGTGTCTGTTCCAGACCGAGAAGGACGTATAAACACCATTTTTCATTCATTCATTCATTCTAACTTGGAAGCTAAGTGTCCTAACGGGCACACAACTCGTCTGTTACTTCGGTTTGCATTTCGAAACAGTGCTATAGCCCACGAGGTCCTTCAGAAATAAGTAAAGAGTGATGATTTTTTCTGTAGGCGTGATATCCTCTCGCGAAGCGTCTGTTGCAATTGCGCTGTTTTGTGTTAAGATGTGCCACCCCCCCTGCATTTCTCAGTTAATTTTATTTTTCCGTTTTTGCCTTTCTTACCATACATAAAGCTGTTATTTAGGAACATTTTTAGCTAATAAACCTTTTTGGAATACTAACCCTACCCCTAGCCCTAGCACGCCCTAACCCTAACCCTACCCCCCCCACCGTATAAGACGGAAAAACGCAACGAACCACAACTATGACAATCGCGGTGTACTGCAGTAGCATAGTGGGGGGTAGGGTTAGGGGTTAGGTTTAGGGTTAGGGTTAGGGTTAGTATTCCAAAAAGGTAATTAGCTAAAAATGTTCCTAAAATACAGCTTTTTATGTATGGTAAGAAAGGCAAAAAAAGGAAAAATACAATTAACCGAGAAATGCATGGGGGGTGGCACATCCTTTACCTTTACCTCTTCTTCTTCTTTGGCTTTCCCAGGCCATATTAGGTGTAGAGTGGCACAGAGGTAACGCGTTCGCCTTGTGTCAAGTAAACCCGAGTTCGAACCTGGGTACAGGGGATTTTTTCTCTCTCATTTTGCACTAGGCCTTACGGTCTGAACGTGGCAGTCTTTCGGATGAGACGATAAACCGAGGTCCCGTGTGCCCATGCAATCTTAGCACACGTTAATCCCAGTGGCAACGAAAAAGTTGTCATTTGGTCAAAATTTGCAACTTTCCTTCGTCATCAGTCACACAAAAATCGCATGCAAAAAAAATCGCATGCAATTTTTTTTTTTTTAAATGGGTGGTGGCGCGCCTCTGGCTGCGATGCGCTCTCCAGGTGGGAGCAACCCAAATTTCACAGAGATGACTCTGTGACTATAAAGTACCTAGATACAAATACCGTCAATAATTTTTTATGGCCATAATGGGTAAGGTACGTATGTGTCCTGTTTTCAGTTTTCACTGGTCTCCCTGCGTACAGCCAGCACATTCCGATTTCGGAGGAGCTCAAAGGAGAAAATTATTTGGAAGTGGGTTTTTTTGTGTGGGTTTTTTAATAGGCAGGAGAACGGGCCAATGACTCAGAAAGGTAGTCGATGACAGAAAGCAAAGGAAAAAAAGGCAGAGTCACAGTCAAATGCTATATTAGCCATAATTATCATTTCACATTTTCGTCTCTGAAAAAGCCAAGCTGTTTCCTCGCTATCTCTTTTATCCTTTCTAAAGGAGGATG
>CM065708.1:28247120-28289620 GCA_017654935.2 Phymorhynchus buccinoides | reverse complement strand
CTGGGTGGCTGAACTGCTTCAGCGTTTTTTTGTGCCTGCTTTTCATCTTCCAATAATGATGGGGGGTGGGGGGTATTTTTCTGATGATTTTACAGGGACCGTGAAGTGCCAGGTCTGGACACCGTGGTTCCTTTAGAGACCACCGCCGCCTACGACATCAAAGATGTTGTGCTGGGGGTACGTACGTATGTGTGTACTGTTTGACCTTTTCGATTGCCCCCCCTTTCTTTCTGTTTTGTTGTTGTTGTTGTTGTTGTTTTTCTCAAAACGAGCCGCGAAGTGAAAGCTGGTGAATGTTTTCAGTGGAGTTTGTTTGTTTGTTCCTGACTGTATATACAGTGGAACCTCCCTTACAAGACCTCCCATTATAAGACTCCCTCCCACATAAGACCTACTTCTCTGAGACATTGTCCTTCTTTGTAAGTATTAAAATTACCTCCCTTATAAGAACCCTCCCTTATGAGACCACCTCATTTTGGATGATTTTTTTTTAAGGTCTTATAAGGGAGGTTCCACTATATATGTAAGTTGCCGCGGTAACGTTTGAACGGAGGGATGTAGGTAGTTAGAATATCTGGGCCCACTAAGAAAATGAAGGTCATTGACCAAAAGCTCAAGGTCACTGCAGCACCTGTACACACGCGCACGCACGCACACACGCACCCGTACGCGCCCGTGCGCGCGCACACATACATATGCGCGCGCACGCACGCACACACACAAGTGCCATGTAGCGAGTATTTTTAACGTTTTATGCATTCATTATAACTCGCATAAATGTGCCATTTATTCTTTTATTTTTGACAGATCGTGGACAATAACGAATTCTTCGAGATCATGCCGGACTACGCCCGAAACATCGTGGTGGGCTTCGCTCGCATGCAGGGCAGGACTGTGGGCGTGGTGGGAAACCAACCCAAAGTGGCTGCGGGTGAGAATTGTAGAAATTCCCAGAAATATAGGTGTTTAAAGTCCTCCACTGAGGCTGATGTAATTGCCTCTGGTGGAAGACAGCCGAGTCCCATTCAGCCACAGCCCTTGAGGAAGAAGGAAACCTTCCTGTAGTTGGAAGCAAGTAGGTAGGCCTATATATGCTTTGTTATGAGCACACATACGCACATCTCTTCTCTCTCCTCTCTCTCTCTCTCTCTCTCTCTGTTCTCTCTCTCTCTTTTTATTTATCTCACACTTGGTCACTCTTGAGTGTTCTCTCAATGTTATGCTTTGCTACACACACACATCTCTCTTCCCCCCCCCCTCTCTCTCTGCGTTTCTCTCTCTATTGATCTATCTGACACTTGGTCACTCTCAGTGTTATGCTTTGTTACACACACACATCTCTTTCTCCCCTCCCCTCCTCTCTCTCCTCGCTCTCTCTCTCTCTCTCTCTCTCTCTCTCTCTCTCTCTCTCTCTCTCTCTCTCTCTCTCTCTCTCGCGTCTCTCTCTCTCTCTCTCTCTCTCTCTCTCTCTCTCTCTCTCTCTCTCTCTCTCTCTCTCTCTCTCTCTCTCTCTCTGTTTCTCTCTCTATTGATCTATCTGACACTTGGTCACTCTCAGTGTTATGCTTTGTTACACACACACATCTCTTTCTCCCCTCCCCTCCTCTCTCTCCCGCTCTCTCTCTCTCTCTCTCTCTCTCTCTCTCTCTCTCTCTCTCTCTCTCTCTCTCTCTCTCTCTCTCTCTCTCTCTCTCTCTCTCTCTCTCTCTCTCTCTCTCTCTCTCTCTCTCTCTCTCTCTCTCTCTCTCTCTTTTCTCTCTCTATTGATCTATCTGACACTTGGTCACTCTCAGTGTTATGCTTTGTTACACACACACATCTCTTTCTCCCCTCCCCTCCTCTCTCTCTCCCGCTCTCTCTCTCTCTCTCTCTCTCTCTCTCTCTCTCTCTCTCTCTCTCTCTCTCTCTCTCTCTCTCTCCCTCTCTCTCTCTCTCTCTCTATTGATCTATCTGACACTCGGTCACTCTCAAGTGTTCTCTCAATGTTTTCCAGGCTGTCTGGACATCAACGCCTCAGTGAAGGGGGCTCGCTTTGTTCGATTCTGCGATGCCTTCAACATCCCTCTGCTCACCTTTGTCGACGTGCCCGGATTTCTGCCTGGTAATCATGTACCGTAGTAGTAGTAGTGCTGGTACAAGTAGCTTAGCAACAGCAGTTGTAGAAGTACAGTGGAACCTCCCTTATAAGACCTTAAAAAATCATCCAAAATGAGGTCTTATGAGGGAGGGGTCTTATAAGGGAGGTAATTTTAATGCTTACAAAGAAGGGCAATGTCTCGGATAAGTAGGTCTTATGTGGGAGGGAGTCTTATAATGGGAGGTCTTATAAGGGAGGTAATTTTAATACTTACAAAGAAGGGCAATGTCTCAGAGAAGTAGGTCTTATGTGGGAGGGAGTCTTATAATGGGAGTCTTATAAGGGATGTTCCACAGTAGCAGCAGCAATAGTAGCAGTAGCGTACTGTTCCGTTTCTGTGACGTGCCGGGCCGGGATTCTTTGCCTGGCAATGCATTGCCTTGGGTGTACAAGTCGCAATAGCAACTGCAGTAGGAGAAGTAGCAACTGCAGTAGGAGAAGTAGCAACTGCAGTAGGAGAAGTAGCAACTGCAGTAGGAGAAGTAGCAACTGCAGTAGGAGAAGTAGCAACAGCGGTAGGAGAAGTAGCAACTGCAGTAGGAGAAGTAGCAACTGCAGTAGGAGAAGTAGCAACTGCAGTAGGAGAAGTAGCAACTGCAGTAGGAGAAGTAGCAACTGCAGTAGGAAAAGTAGCAACTGCAGTAGCAGAAGTAGCAACTGCAGTAGCAGAAGTAGCAACTGCAGTAGCAGAAGTAGCAACTGTGGTAGCAGCAACTGCAGTAGGAGAAGTAGCAACTGCAGTAGGAGAAGTAGCAACAGCAGTAGGAGAAGTAGCAACTGCAGTAGGAGAAGTAGCAACTGCAGTAGGAGAAGTAGCAACTGCAGTAGGAGAAGTAGCAACTGCAGTAGGAGAAGTAGCAACAGCAGTAGGAGAAGTAGCAACTGCAGTAATGTAGCAATAGTTGAAGAAGCAACAGGAGATGTTTCGTTTCTGCGAGTCTTTCAACATCACCTTTGTTGATGTGCCCGGATTTCTGCCTGGTAATAATTGTGTATACAAGGCGAACACATTACCTCTGTGCCACTCTACACCCAAGTGGTTCGTAATTGTGTGGTTTTTATGATTTTTCCTTCTTTTTTTAATCATTGGTAAATTAATTATTGGTAAATCAATGTGTCTTTTTGTTTTCTGATGGTATTATTGGTTTGTTTGGCTTCTTTTTTTTTTCACATCACAGGGACGGCTCAGGAGTACGGGGGTATCATCCGCCACGGAGCCAAACTGCTGTACGCCTACGCTGAGGCCACCGTGCCCAAGATCACCGTCATTACCAGAAAGGTTGGTTTATGCATAGCACAGGTACAGTCAAACCTCTATTTTAACTCACTCGGGACGAATGAGCCGGATCCAGCTCATGGCTCGCACAACCGTTTAGGATGAATGGCCCGGATCCGGCTCATAAGAGTTTTCAAGAGGTTTTGATTTATGTCGTGTAACCAGCTTTCCAGTGCGACGTCATAACCTACTTTCAGTTTGCTTTGATCTTGAAATCAACCAATCATTGCATAGTTTATATTTAGCTTTGGTTGTAGGGGGGGGGGGGGGGGGGGTCAAAGATCGGAATGTGAAATTTTCCTTCTTTTCTATGTGTTAGCTGTTTTCGTCAATAGGAGACAAACGACGAAGGCATAGAATCTGATATTTTACGATCGTTTAGTGCATGGTGTTGCTAATCTTTTCTGAAAATATTGATGCCTAAGTCTTCATAACTTGGTTTTTGGTGATTGTTTTCCGAACCTAGTCGAATGCCCAGTCCTCACAGAACAAGGGGAAATAATTCAGCCAGTCCCGAGCGAGTTAAGACTTCTAAAAAGTAAAAATGAATGGGTCAGAGGTCAGTTTTATGCATAAAATAATATAGTAAGCTACATTAATCCGTTCCAAAAACAAAATCGGTCTTTAATGAGAGGGGGTCTTTTAACGGAGGAGGGTCTTATAACAGAGGTTTGACTGTAAAGCAAACTGTAAAACAATTCATCTGCTTTCTTAGTGGAAAGTGATATTGTTTAATGAATATTGTTGAATGATAGATGCATGTTGGGTTAGATTTGTGAAGTATTTTGGTGATGGCCTCGTAACTTACTCGTTGTTTGTCTGATTGGTCAAAGTAAGAGTAGTCTATCTTTTATCATTATTCCAAACACCCAAGAGGGTGATGATGATGAGAATGATGGTGATGATGATGATGATGATGATGATGATGATGATGATTACAGGCCTATGACGTGATGAGTTCCAAACACCTCAGAGTGGACATCAACTATGCCTGATGATGGTGATGATGATGACGATGATGACGGTGATGATGATGATGATGATGACAATGATGATGGTGATGATGATGATGGTGGTGATGATGATGATGATGACGATCAAATCAAATCATCTTTATTATCTCATAACTGAGAAATTGCAGTCAGGTGCACATAAAACCCCCCACAATAAACACATTTATCAACAACAATTAAAGAATATAAACAAATAACTAAGAATTTTCCTTGCTTTCTTGACTACCTGTCTGTCATACAACTCTTGCATACCACTCTGCCTTGCACCCACAACCTTACTGCACACCTTCACCATATCACTCAACACACGCTTACTTTTTACACTCAAGCTTCCATACCAACGATGATGATGACGATGATCACAGGCCTATGGCGGGGCCTATGACGTGATGAGTTCCAAGCACCTCAGAGGGGACATCAATAATAATAATAATAACAGTACATTTATATAGCGCTTTACCTCAGATGAGCCCAAAGCGCTTTACAATCAATTATTCATCAACAGATAACAAAAAACAAGATTCAAGAGTGACACCAACCACCAACAGCGCATATGCAAAGCAACTCTCTCTCTCTCTCTCTTTAACA
This sequence comes from Phymorhynchus buccinoides, assembly GCA_017654935.2. Lineage (NCBI taxonomy): Eukaryota > Metazoa > Mollusca > Gastropoda > Neogastropoda > Raphitomidae > Phymorhynchus > Phymorhynchus buccinoides. The sequence goes on along the minus strand of CM065708.1, from coordinate 28,284,606 downwards.
CACACGCACGCACGCACACGCACACGCACGCACACACACGCACACGCACACGCACACACACACACACACACACATAAACACACAATTATTGACGCCAACTCATTCATACCCCATTCGGTAAGCCACAGCAACTGAGCCGCATGGACTGACCACATACACCAACACACATACACAAACACCCTCACACACAACGTACGCACGCAGACAGACACACAGACACGCACACAAACACACACACACATGCGTGCACACACACAACCCACAAAACCAAAATACACACAAGCACACATTCATGCTCACACACACACACACACACACACACACACACACACACACACACACACACACACACACACACACACACACACACAACTATGCCTGATGATGATGATGATGATGGTGATGATGATGATGATGGTGATTACAGGCCTATGGTGGGGCCTATGACGTGATGAGTTCCAAGCACCTCAGAGGGGACATCAACTATGCCTGGCCCACGGCTGAAGTGGCCGTGATGGGAGCGAAGGTTGGTGATTCGTTTTGTTTTCTTTTTGTCATAGAAATAATGAGCACATGGGGAAGGTTTCAAACAAAAACATCATCACCAAAACAACGCACCAAACAAAACACGGGATTCTTCTTCTTCCAGATGAGTGTCCACAATCCACACTCTGATTCATCGGCACTATACCGGTTGAGGTTCCAGGTCGGACAAGAAAAACTAACCCACCCTAAGCTGATTTAGTGACCCAGCCAGTCAGGTCTCCCTGTGGATCCCCACATTGTTTTAAATATGAATTCATATTTCAAATTTATACACCAGCCTACACACACACACGCACACACACACACACACACACACACAAATAGTTCCCCCACTCTCTTTGACTCTTGCCTTTTCCCTTTGCTCACTGTCTACTTTCTCCCTTACCGGTCCATTCTCCTGCCTTTGTTCTACAAACTCTTACAGAGATTTCCTCCAGCCGAAGACGGACATGCTGGGCCTAACTGTTTCTTAGTTAGGCGCATAACGGCAGCATGATGCATCTGCGCTCATATGACAGGAAACTGTCTGAGCGATCACCGAAGAAGAAGACACGTGTGTGTTGTGTTGTGTTGTAGGGGGCGGTGTCCATCATTTTCCGCGGCAGTGAAAACCAGGCTCAACAAGAGGAGGAATACATCGAGAAATTCGCCAACCCCTTCCCAGCCGCCGTCAGAGGTATAATATTAACCCTTTCACCGCCAAAGTCGCATTTCAGCACCACAGTGATTTAACACCTATGTCACTAAAAGGCATCAAATTGGGGTCTATTATTCAAAGACCCTATTGTCTTAGTTTTGGGAAGTAAGGTTAGACCTTATTTTATATAACAGAAGAATCCCCAATACTGCAGATGGATACTGCATAATGGAACTTTTTGGCTGAAATAGGGCTGGCGGTGAAAGGGTTAATAATAATAATGTGGAGAAATTTGCCAGTTTTTGTTTTTCCTTTTGCTGTCAGAGCTATAATGCTGACGGTCATTACGATAATGGTAATATTATAATAATTCCTATTTACTTGTATTGTTTAACAAGGTTCTGGAAAGACATTTAAAAAGTACCGTTTCAAACAGTAAAAGGGCACACATTGTTTGCGAGTTCTCACTTTGCAAGGAAGAGGCAGTAAAATCTGATCGACTGAGTGTACACGTATATGAGAGTTTGTGTTATATGCATGTGTTTGGTGGGCCCTCGTTTCTTTCATTTTAAGTGGGGAAAAAAATAATTGGAAAAAAATGGCAGAGCAAATAACTGTACATATATCTTTGGTGAGAAATGTCACTTCTCGTTAGGATTTGTCTTCCAGCTCTACGATGTTGAGTACCGTACTTTTCGGCTCATTAGGCGCTGCTGTGTATAAGGCGAATAAGGCAATTTTCAAGAAAAATCTGACAAAATCCAAGTAAAAGGCGCCCTTGTTTATAAGGCGATACACACCTCGCAACAGAAAGTCGAAGTTTGAAGCCCGTACACGTCCTGTAAACGATTACCGACCGCCATTTTGTTGTCATAAATGAGAGTTGGCTCCCTTCTCAAATAATCGAAACTTCCGTTTTTGCGACTTCCGTTTGTTGTGTTTGGCCAATTCTTCGCAAAAACTGGTAGAATTAAGCTCTACAACGATGCTTTTTGCATCCAATGAAGGGTTGTGGCATCTGTTGGACGGTATCTCGGACGATAACAGGGATTTTGAAGCATTCAGACGCGAGTATTCGTCGTATCGGCTTTTGTTCTCGCTACGTGAGTATTCGTCGTATCGGCGACTCGTTACCACTTTCGATGTTGTGACTCGCAGTAGACTGTACTGAGTACGGCAATCGTCGTTGCCTCTCTTCTCACGATTTTGTTCACTTATAGGGCGCCCTCGTTTATTAGGCGCATAGGTCGAAATTGTAGAAAAAAATATCGCCTTATAGTCCGAAAAATACGGTATGAGGTTAATCAGGCATGGTACCAGTAGTGGGGGCAAAGTGAGTTTCGCGGAAGAATATCCAACCGATTCTGCATTTCATTTGAAAGATGTCGACTCAAACTAAATTGATGAAGTTGGGCGTCAAAATGAAGAAAAAAAAGAAGCACTAGGATCACAAATCTGGAAACGTGTGGCATGAGCTAGGCCACGCACGACTGCTAACTTCGGCGGGGGGAGTTTGGTGGTAGTGTGTAGCGTTATGATTACATGCGGATGCGGTGTGTTTTTGACAGTAATGTCATTCATTCTTTTATTTATCATTCTTTTGTTTATTAATTTCATAGAGAAGTATGGTGAGGAAATGTGAGCTAATCGTTTATAAATGTTTGTACGATGTGTCATATCTAGTTGTTGCTGTTAGTATGAACGGTGAGTGAAAGCGCATTGAGTTGCCTAGCAAGATTATGAGCTATATAAGCATTATTAGGATTCACCTCTCTTATTGGCCACTGCGACAACCACCTTTTGCTAAAAAAGTGAATGCCCTGGGTTACCGCTTGAGTACTGACCAAGCAAGGGAATAACTTTCGCCAATAACCCTATTTGAGGCCACTAAATGGCTGCCTTTTGCTAGAGTGAATGCCCTGGGTTACCGCTTGAGTACTGACCAAACAAGGGCATACCTCTCGCCAATAACCCTATATGAGGCCACTAAATGGCTGCCTGTGGCTAGAGTGAATGCCCTTTTGGATACTGACCAACAGGAGCCTGGGATCACTCTCGCTGTCAAGGGCGTTAATAACCCTAGTTGCAGCGGCCAATAGAGGAGAATCCTATTGCTTTTGTACAAATTCTCCATTTTTCCATTATTATTATTATTATTATTAATGACAACTTTTAAACCTCTGGTCTGTGCAGGTTTCGTGGACGACATCATCGAACCCCGGACCACCCGCATGAGGATCAACCGAGACTTGGCCATGTTGGCCTGCAAGAAGCTGAGCAACCCCTGGAAGAAACACGCCAACATCCCCCTCTAGGGGCATGTCCTGCCACCTACGTCAGCTTTTGACTCATTCGCATCGCAACGATTTTGAATTATTAAAAAAACTCACAAATCACTCCAGCCACGCACACACACAAACAAAACATGCATAAACAAAAGGAGAAATGAAGGAAGGGTTTTTACTTCAGGTTTAGACATAGGGTAGTAGTATATATCAGACTTTTTTTGGTATATAGAAAAACTCTACACCGATTGGTTTACCCGCAATAAACCACTACAAAAGCAAAGTCAGAGTCAAAATTGTGGTCTAAAGGAGCGAAGCGAGTTTAGAAGTGACCAAGGTATGGTGTGCACAGATTTACTTCCCTTGAAGCAAATGCATCAAATTGACAGCTATTAATTCAGCACATATATGACGTGAATGAGTTAAATAAGTTTGAAGTTTGAGATACTAATTTCTTTAACATAATGAAGAGATTTCCCCACTATTTTTTGTTTTCAATTTTGTCTAATTTTTTTAAACTTAGAAAAGGTGAGGACGGGGCTTTGTATTTATGACCATGGTGGTTTGATTTCAGAAGGGTAATGTTATAATTCTTTTTTTTTCACATTCATCATTCGAGTATTAAGTTGCAATTCTTTAAATTTTATTCAAATAATTTTTGTTAGTATGAGAGGTCCAGGGGAAACCCAAGTGTGCCATTTTGTTAACAGTATATCTTCTTTATCTTAAGCAGCATGCATATCTCTTTTTGTTAACAGTATACCCTCTTTATCTTAAGCAGCATGCATATCTCTTTTTGTTAACAGTATACCCTCTTTATCTTAAGCAGCATGCATATCTCTTTTTGTTAACAGTATACCCTCTTTATCTTAAGCAGCATGCATATCTCTTTTTGTTAACAGTATACCCTCTTTATCTTAAACAGCATGCATATCTCTTTTTGTTAACAGTATACCCTCTTTATCTTAAGCAGCATGCATATCTCTTTTTGTTAACAGTATACCCTCTTTATCTTAAGCAGCATGCATATCTCTTTTTGTTAACAGTATACCATCTTTATCTTAAGCAGCATGCATATCTCTTTTTGTTAACAGTATACCCTCTTTATCTTAAGCAGCATGCATATCTCTTTTTGTTAACAGTATACCATCTTTATCTTAAGCAGCATGCATATCTCTATTTGTTAACAGTATACCCTCTTTATCTTAAGCCCTTCAGGACTTCACTGCCTTAGGTAAACTTCAATATACCGATGTACAAGTAGTGCAAAGAGGCCTGCCAGCCGTGAGATATAAAACAATATCCAGAGATATCATTTGCATATATTAACCCATAGGCTCAGTGTAAACGCACGTGAGAAAAGGTGTAAGAATACACCGTTGCTATTAGAAACTTGACGTCACAGTTATATATCTCATGGCTTGTACACTCGCATGCGACTATCTGCAGTACTCAAACCATATTTTCTTTATTTGCATCAAGTGATGATTAGTAAAACAAAAAGCCCAAACATACTCCTAACCCTGTGCCTTAACCCGATAAATGCAAAAGGCTGTTTATGATGAACATTTTACATTGAAAAAAATATTGTGAAGAGTAAGTTTTAGTGAAATTGCAAATAATAAAATTAGCGGCTGACCACCACATATTCAAGTTAGTGTCACTGCAAATAGCGCCTTCTGAGCAGGACACCAAAAAACGTCATCTTAGTGGACTTACGCAATCACTGAAATTACGTCATCATTGAAAGTTCGTCATTGGCGAAATGACAATAACTATGGCCTGTGATTGCAGTGTAAAATGAATATGTCATTGTAAATGCTATTTTTTTTATACAGCAAATTCCAGTAGGTTCATGTTTCGATTAATAATCCGTTTCCTTTCATAATGTATCAATGTGCAAGATCAAAATAGCTCACGACTTTCTAACTTGGAGAACTATATTATTTGTGGATGAGTGGGATTTTCTTGTTACGGTGAAGTGGTTAGTATTATTTTAGATCTGCATGCATGGCCGTCTCGCTTCTTAGTTGCGTGTTTGATTATCATCTGAAAGAGGTAAAATATCGGTATATATCCGTTATTAGGATTTGCGAGTGTGATATTGCTTTTATCCTATCTCTCGTGGCTTGCTGTTTATCTCACTCGGTCTCCGACCTCGTGTGATAAACAGCAAACCACTTGAGATAGGATAAAAACAATATCACACTCACATATTGCTTTTATCCTATCTCTCGTGGCTTGCTGTTTATCTCACTCGGTCTCCGACCTCGTGTGATAAACAGCAAACCACTTGAGATAGGATAAAAACAATATCACACTCACAAATCCCAATAACTGATATTACTGGGCTGGGGCTGCCTAGAAAAAACTATAACAGATAAGAAGCGCAACAAAACTCACACTGTCTATGATTCAGTTTTGACAACATTACTCGTTGATCCAAGTTTATTTTTCGCTTTCAAATCGTGGTCACTTGCATTAAAATGGGAATCATTAGTCTCTGTATTACTATCACTGTTAATGAAGACATATTGGAGTATTTTTTTAGCCATGTCTAGGGCTGATTTTATTTTACATATTTAACATTAAAAATGGAGATAGACGTGCCAAACATACGTGGAACGAAAGCTGGAACCGTGATGAAGGGATGTAACTCGACAAAACATGGGTTGGATTGGAAAAAAAACATGGATGTAGACAGGTTTTAGACTCGAAAATCGCTGTTCCGAGAATACTCGGAATTAGGCCCTGACTGGCCTTCTTCTGTTCCGAGTATACTCGGAATTCGTCCGGAATGAGCTAAGCAGCATGCACATCTTTTTAAAAAAATGTATTTAAAAGATCATCACGTAACTAAGCAGAAACCGAATTGATCAAATGTGTTCTTACATGTTTAAGAAACGTTTCTACCGTTGTCCAATGTTTTGTGTATAAATTCTGTTTCTTCACTAAAATATATCTGCCTTTATTTGGGCTTGATTTTGTTTTCTGCATGAGGTGTTGGATCATTTTGGAAAAACATTGTTTTCAATGACTTTGTTAAGTACAGCATCAGGCATGTTTCAGTTCACTTTGGTACAAAATCAGTGGCTGCAGGTTTTGTAAATATTGTTAGTTTATATAGTAATTGTTTACATTCACTCAGATTGAATTTTAATAATACAGTATATTAGTAGACCAGATTGGTGAATCAGAATGTAATAAATAATGTTGTTTTATCAACCATTACTGATGTGTCAGAGTAGCTGACATGCCTACCGTCACGGGTTATCCGTATTTGTTACGGAAATGTATTGAATTTGGCAGTGTGTTCCAAAAATACAGAAAACAGGCGCATGTTACTAGAAAAATTAAATCAACAACAAAAAATGACGATGCCGGCTAGTGGTTTAGCATCTGCAAGAGAGAGAGAGAGGCGGGAAAGCAATACCAAAAGCTTACGAAAGTCAGCCCCAAAGTTTTCCGAGAGAGCTTTTCAACCAATCGTCTTTCACCAAGGTCGAGCCAAAATTTGACCGGCTACGCGCTTGGCAGCTTCAAGCGTCGGAGGGAAGCTATGTTCCTGAAAATCATGCTCTGTTACGGATTTTGAGTGGGAGTGTTCCTGAAAAGCAAATTTGGGGGTAGGCATGTCTGGAGTAGTGTTATTATGTTATTTTGATGATTTAGCAAACCTGTCAAAGTAGAGTTGTGATATTGCTCATTTACCCTGGCATTATCCGAGTGTTGTTGCACCAAAGCCTAGTGATTGAATCGTTTGCTCATCACTGTGCTTGGTAAACGAAAAATGAATCATAGAATGTTTCTAATGATTACAAAATGACATCAGAGGTCAACCGCTTCTTGGGGGTTTGAATCTCTCCATTGAAATATATAAAAAAATTGTGCAGTTTCTCTAAAATATTGTTTGTGGTAAAACTGTGTGCATGTGCAGGTTTTTTCCGGTCTACTCTTTTCTTTCGCTGCCCCTACCCCTTTGAAACTCGACAAACCTGCCCCTTACATGCTGCATCTAGGGGGGTTTCCCTGCCCATTTCCCCCGTCTCGTTTTCCCTTTTTTCCCCCTTTTCCTCCCCCCTACAACCCTCACTCCATCTTTCCTGTTTTACCTCCCAGAGCTTTCTTATCCTCGTAAAATAAAGTGTTTGAAGTTTCAACTAACTTCTCTCTCACACACACACACACACACACACACACACACCCGCCTCTCTCTCACTGGTTCATGATATACAGAACAACTCGGAAATGGAATATATAAAAGCTCAAAGAAGGAAACTTCGGTTTTCAAGGTCAAACTTCCAAGGTCAAGGTCAGCAGTTTTCAAGAGTGCATGCATTGCTTTAACGGGAAAAATCCATGACATAAGCTCTAAAAGTAGAAAAACACATGGCAGGGTGCTTGGAGGTGAATGTGTGCATATTTGGTGGGAGTGAAGTGTGATGTACTGGTGAATGTATTCGCCCGTGGTGCTAGAAGAACAGTGGAAGAGCTAATGTAAGGAACACAATAAAGTTGAGTCATAAATATTATTGTAACACTAGCAGCTACACCCCGCGCTCGCTACGCTTCGCGACAGCTCTTCCCCCGGTCACAGGTCTTCAGAATAGCACTTTGAAATGTCTCCCACTGCATTCCCCGGTGATGTTGATCAGTATGTACACGGCTATGGGGATCTCTAACCAATGCTTTTCAAACTACAATAGAATTTGTACAGTCCTCCTTAGCGGAGATTTACACTGGAGGTTCAAACTTTCTATGGGACCATCTGTGCCCCTTGATACATCCCCATACAAAATTTGAAGCGATTCTGTTCACTGGTTCGCGAGTTAGAGGGCAGACAAGACAAACACACACACACACATAGAATTTTATTATATTGGCATGATTGCAAAGAACTTGTTATAAGGTTTTGAAAAGTTCATTCACACAAATCATCATAATAAAAATAGGAATGTGAAGCCTTTAATATACATACAAAATTCAGTAAACTTGGGGTGGGGACAAACACATTCTTACACACACACACACACACACACACACACACACATCTACATAGTTCAAAAGCAAGAACCTCTTTCCATTCCTATTGCAACATTGTCCACAAAGTTTTAATGAAAATCAACACTTAACACTTCATTTGAAAGTTATAGCTGTAATGTACGGAACACAATAAAGTTGAGTCATAAATGTAACATTGCAAAGAAATTAATATATAAAGATTTGAAAAGTTCATTCACACAAATCATCACAATAAAAACAGGAATGTGAAGCCTTTAAAGACCCACCAGGTCACGTGTCAAAATCACGGGTTTCACGTGTTTTCCTTCTTATAGCTAGTAAGAAATTTTGTTTTGACCAGGTTTGACTCCCATTCAAATGCCCCCAAATTGAAAACAAAACATTTTAAAGAGCAGCCTCAATTTGAAGTTGGGGGCATAGCTACCCAGAAAAACCCAAGGGACTTAATCGCGGTGGGTCAGTGTGTCTTTAACATAAACACAGATTTCAGTGTTTATCGTCTCATCCGAAAGACTCCACGTTCAGACCCTAAGGCCTAGTGCAGAGTGAGAAGGAAAAAATCCCCTGTACCCAGGTTCTTCTTCTTCTTCGATAGCTCAGACAGTTTCCAGTCAATTATGAGCGCAGATGCGTCATGCTGCCGTTATGCGCCTAACTAAGAAATAGCTAGGCCCAGCAAGTTTGGTGAAAAAAGGCAGTAGAATGGGCCGGAAAGGCAGAAAGAAAGATAGTAGATAACAGTTAGTAAAGGGAAAAGGCAGAGACAAAGAGAGTGACAGATGAGAGGAAGTTACAAGCACAGAACTTCCAGAAGGTGGGGGAACAATTTATACAAAAGACCCCCCGGTATCCCCACGGGCACAGCTCACATTCTCAGCATCAGAAAGTTAGACCCAGATTTCACTGCCTAGGCCCTAAGCTTTCCCATTTTCCAGCAGCAGTGAGCCTGCCAAAAATAGACCTCTCCCTTTTTTTTTCTCCTGCTGCCTTCAAGGCCTTTCTGACCTTTTAGTTACCTCTCCCTTACTGGCTGGATAGAGATAACAGTCTCTCTCTCTCTCTCTCTCTCTCTCTCTCTCTCTCTCTCTCCTCTCTCTCTCTCTCTCTCTCTCTCTCTCTCTCTCTCTCTCTCTCTCTCTCTCTCTCTCTCTCTCTCTCTCTCTCTCGGCATAGGTAGCGAGTTTAAAATCAGAACAGCAGTGGTGCTGGCTCAGATGAGAAGCAGGCAGGAAAAAGGAAGGGTAAGTGGCTAGAGTGGGCCAAACTTTATGAAGCCAGAATGCGGCAGAAAAGCATACTGTGCAGTGTACCCAGGTTCGAACTCGGGGTTTTATTGTATACGAGGCGAACGCGTTACCTCTGTGCCACGCTATGTGGATGGGTTCCCACATACATTCGTGCTCCTGGGAAATTAAAAAAATCCTGCAAGGCAGGGGTCCAGGGGCCGCCCAGTTAACAACTTGACTTAATCCCAAAAATATAGAGTTCCTGGTAAAGGCATGTAAATATTTATCTGTATTCATTTCTTTTATATTCTACACATGCGAGAAACCGACAAAACGTTTATGAATAGGAAATTTGTTGCTTCTCGAGTTTTCATAATCCGGTGACGCCGGATCCATGCAATTTTTTTTTAAATCCTTTATTTCCGGACATCCTGCAAGAAGGAGCATCCATGCAGGCCTTCATATTTCGTTACTTCCATTTTAAAAAAAATGGGGGATGGGGATGGAGGATTGTGGAGGCGTTTCTGTATAATATATGCACATGCCCAAATAAATAAGCTAAATATTTACACCAGTAAACAACAACAACGACAAATGTTTTCAAAACATGAATCAAGAGGCACCAGGCCAATTGTAAAATAATTATAAATTTAACATAATAAATGTTCACAAATGTACAAATAACACAGTTCATCATGTATTTTGACTTTTCGACTTTTTTTTGTTTTACTTTAGTCATACATTAATCACACAAATTAGAATTATTAAAAAAAACTTGGTCCCAGACCATCCACTGTATACATGTTTAGAAACAGCATGAGTTACTAAGCAAAACAATACAATTCAATGACATATCTAAATATGTTCCACTATAATAGTGTACAAATAGTCTCAGCACAAACTAGTCTGCTCAAAGTGTATGCTCTTACTATTTCATTAGAAATGTTATAAGTTGCAGGAGGGGTCTATGTATGCGTGTATGTACGATAAACCGAGGTCCCGTGTGCCCATGCACTTAGCATACGTTAAACCCAGTGGCAACGAAAAAGTTGTCATATGGTCAAAATGTACATCGGTGACAAAAATCACATGCAAAAAATTTTTTTAACAAAAAATGGGTGGCACGCCTCTGGCTGCGACGCGCTCTCCAGGTGGGAGCAACCCGAATTTCACAGAGACACCTCTGTGACTATAAAGTACCTAATACCGTATGCATTCATTTACCATAATTCACCAACTACAAGCCGCTTCGTAATATAAGCCGCACCCCCTACTTTAAAAAAAAAAAGTAACGCATAAGCCGCGGAAGCGTGCAATGCACGATGTCCGCTTCCGGTTGAAAATCGAGATTTGATTCACGCCTGTGTTGACTGCCAAATCGAAAGTGTCGGACTGCAAAACAGATCGTCATTTTGTGAAAAATGTACACAAGTCAAGGCGATTTTTTGTGAGTCATCAACCGTGAACAAGGCCACAGATCAAAGGTCTGAATCAAGGATGCCACTGAGTTGAGTTTACTTTCACTTTCGGTAACGCTTAGGCCGCGGCATTGTACTAGCCGCAGGGGGGGGGGGGGGGGTAAACCCAAAAGTAGCGGCTTATAGTCCGCGAATTACCGTACTTATTTGCTAATTGATTCTGTGAGCTTTTCGATTTTTGCTTTCGTTACTATGACGTTGTAACAGGTCGCAGGCCTATAATACAATTAAACCATTGTCAATAGGAATTGTTCGAAATAATCAAGGGGAGTAATTTCATGGTGTGTAGGAGTTATCTTGCCTAATTCAATCGGTCAAACAGGGGAAGTTACTCTGCCATCAGGTAAATCCCCAGCCCTCACTTCGTGTGTTTGAGGAGACACACAGCATGTAGAACGCAGTGTGTCATTCTAAAATTGATGTCATTTATATTTTTATGTCACAGTTTGCAAGTTCTATCACTTTGTAGCAACTGGTCACCCCATATTTTTCTACAAAATGTTTGCAAGTCGCTGACTCGCATCCTGCGGTTTCAAGCTTCGACACCATTGTTGCATTGTCGCTGTGGTATTTGACCGAGTCATGGAGGTAAACAACTCTAATTTTCACGAAGTGCTCTCCCCTATTTTTTTCCGAAAATGGTCTATTGTCCTACTGCTTTCTTCTTCTTCTTCAATCGCTCAGACAGTTTCCTGTCCATTATGAGCGCAGATGCGTCATGCCGCCGTTATGCGCCTAACTAAGAAATAGTTAGGCCCAGCAAGTCCGACTTCGGCTGGAGGAGGAAATCTTTTTGAAAGTGTTTCGTGAAAAAAGGCAGGTGAATGGACCGGGTAAGGCAGAAAGATCGTAGATGACAGTAAGCAAAGGGAAAAGGCAGAGTCAAAGAGAGTGACAGATTAGATGAAGTTACAAGCACAGAACTTCCAGAAGGTGGGGGAACTATTTATACAAAAGACACACCCCCCTCCCCGGTATCCTCACGGGGGGGGGGGGGGGGGGGGGGGGAGTCCTACTGCTTGACACACTGCACTTTCATCATGTGTCGTCGGAGGCTGGATTTTCTGTAGAAAGCCACGCCACAGTCGTTGCATTGAAAAGCCTTGATGCCCGAGTGCTGGGACTGGTGAACTTTCAGCATGTTCAGCTGCTGGAAAGATGCGTTGCACTGATCGCACACGTACGGCTTCTCGCCTGGGGAAAAAAACAAAAAAAATAAAAATAATAAAATGGAATTACATAAACGGAAACAAAAATTAAAATACACTTCAAAATCAAACAACACTTTTCTAATTCTTCTTCTTCTTCTTCGATCGCTCAGACAGTGTCCTGTCAATCATGGGCGCAGATGCGTCATGCTGCCGTAATGCGCCTAACTAGGAAATAGTTAGGCCCAGCAAGTCCGACTTCGGCTGGAGGAAATGTTTTTGAAAGTGTTTCGTGAAAAAAAGGGCAGGAGAATGGACCGGTAAGGCAGAAAGATAGTAGATGACAGCAAGCAAAGGGAAAAGGCAGAGTCAAAGAGAGAGATTAGAGGAAGTTGCAAGCACAGGACTTCCAGAAGGTGGGGGAACTATTTATACAAAAGACCCCCCCGGTATCCCCACGGGGGGGGTGGGGTGGCACTTTTAATTATCAAAATGCAGTCAGGCCAGGAAACAAAAATGTAATGCACTTTTCAAAATCATAGTGCTGGTTTTGTAAATGACCAAAACGCAGTCATACGTTCTTTTTTTTTTTAAAGGAATATACTGTCGCAATTTTAAGACAAAATTTGTGTTTCTCTACAAAGGGTTTTAGTTCCTGTAGTCAATAGGTAAAAGATTTGCTTGCACTCTCTCTCTCTCTCTGTCTCTCTCTCTCTATCTCTCTCTCTATGTATGTATGTGTGTGTGTGTGTAAACCAACCCACCAGTGTGCATTCTCTGATGTCGACTTCTGGCCGATGAAGTTGTAAAACTAGCAGTACCGAAGTGATAGGGCCTCCCCTCCCTGTGTCAGTTTTCATGTATTCCCCTCTCTCTCGCTCTCTCACAAACACACAGAAAACTCTCACCAGTGTGCATTCTCTGATGTCGACTTCTGGCCGACGAAGTGGTGAAGCTAGCACTGTAGCAGTGCAGTATTGGCCTTTTCCAAGTTATTTCTCATGTATTTCTCTCTCACTCTCACGCACGCACACACACACTGCTTTCACTAAACCAGCTCACCAGTGTGCATTCTCTGATGGCGACTTCTACCCGATGAAGTACTGATAAAACTAGCAGTATGGTAGCCTCAGGGCCTCCACTCCCCACCCACCACCCCAAGTCAGTTTTCATGTATCCCTCCTCTCTCACAAACACACAGAAAACTCACCAGTGTGCATTCTCTGATGGCGACGTCTGGCGGAAGACGTCGTAAAACTAGCGGAACAATGGTAAGGCCTCTCCCCTGTGTGGGTTCTCAGGTGAGTCTCAAGGTTAGTCTCTCTCTCCCCCCCCCCCCTCTCTCTCTCTCTCTGTAAACCAACCTACCAGTGTGCATTCTCTGATGGCGACGTCTGGCGGAAGACGTTGTGAAGCTAGCGGAACAAAAGCTGCACCGGTAAGGCCTCTCCCCTGTGTGGGTTCTCAGGTGAGTCTCAAGGTTAGTCTCTCTCTCTCCCCCCCCCCCTCCTCTCTCTCTCTCTCTCTCTGTAAACCAACCTACCAGTGTGCATTCTCTGATGGCGACGTCTGGCGGAAGACGTTGTGAAGCTAGCGGAACAAAAGCTGCACCGGTAAGGCCTCTCCCCTGTGTGGGTTCTCAGGTGAGTCTCCAGGTTGCACGAGCGGCTGTAAGAGGTGTGCCACACACGGGGCAAAGGAACGGCTTCTCTCCGCTGTGCGTACGGAAATGATGCTCCAGTTCTGTGCGCGTCACGAAGGCCGCGTCGCACTGAGAGCAGGGGTAGGGGTATTCTCCTGGAGACACAAAGACAAACATATACATATATACAGGCATGAAAACTACTGTTCAAAAAAAAAAGATTTTTTCAGCAGAGAAATCCTTGCACCCGGATTTTCAGCTAACGTCAGAAGTTTTTTTTTTCTCTGGGGGGGGGGGCAAGTACTCTCGCCCAACTTGGTTTCGCCAACTCATACATGTGCATTCTCTGATGGCGACATCTTGCCGAAATGTGAAGCTAGCGGACGGCTGCACCGAAGAGTGTGGGTTCAAAAAGGCGCGAAATGAAGATTGTGCCGTGTAAAAATAACTTTTGGTTCTTTCTTTTTGTGCATTCGGATGGCGACGTCTGGCCGAAGATTTTTTAAGGCCTCTCCCCTGGGGGTTCTCAGGTGAGTCTCAAGAGATCGCTCGATTTAGATTTTTTGGGGGGCGGAAACGGCGGAGCTGTTTTCATGCCTGATATAGGGTTGTAATATACAGAGGCAAAAAAATATTATTAATCAATGATTACGGAAATGTAACAAACGTGGCAATGCACCGAAATGTATGTGTAAATTCATACGAACTGAAGTGGTGCTCCAGCTATTTGCGAGTCACGAATGCTGCAGCGCATTGCGAGCAGGGGTAAGGGGTATTCTCCTGGAGACAAACAAACACATACAATGGAAACCCATTTAGTAAGCTAGCGGAACGAGTACGGTTTAAAAGGTTAGTCACTCTCTCTCCCCCCCCCCCCCCTCGTCTGCAGAGCCCTCTCCCCTGTGTGTAATGAGTGGTTTCAAAATTCCCGACCACAAGCCTTCTTTCTCCTTGTTAAATAATTCTGCATACAACGAGCTCCGAAGACGTACAAGCTAGCAACTTGCATATAACGTACAATTTCAGGTGACTCTCAAAGTCAAGCTTTTATGCAAAAACTACATGGTTAGAACGAGAACGGCTTCTTCTTACAACCACACCGATGCATCCCAAAGGCCGCGTCGCACTGAGAGCAAGCTATTCTTGCACAAACACAAACTGGCTATATACAATGAGAACACACTAACAAAAACAGGTTTTGTTTAGCCGATGGATTTTCACTGACCCCTCGATATGTTTGCAGCATTCTGATTGGCCGATATAACAACTTGGGTGTCTGCAGTGCAAGCAGACGACACTGGACTCAGCTCATACATTCTAGCGCACGCCATCTTGTAAATGACAACGGCAAAAGAGCAAAAAGGCGCGAAATGAAGATTGTGCCGTGTAAAAATAACTTTTGGTTCTTTTTTTTTTCAGCGGATAAATTTTTTTGGGGGGGCGGAGATTGCTCGATTTAGAAATTTATTTTGGCGGAAACGGCGGAGCTGTTTTCATGCCTGATATAGGGTTGTAATATACAGAGGCAAAAAAAGATTATTAATCAATGATTACAGAAATGCAACAAACGTGGCAATGCACCAAAATGCATGTGTACATTCATACGAACTGAAGTGGTGCTCCAGCTATTTACGGGTCACGAATGCCGCGTTGCATTGCGAGCAGGGGTAGGGGTATTCTCCTGGAGACAAACAAACACATACATCTATAATAGGGTTGTAGCAAAAAAGTGCCACACAAGGGGCAAAGGAACGGCTTCTCTCCGCTATGCGTGCGGAAATGGTGCTCAAGTTCTGTGCGCGTCATGAAGGCCGCGTCGCATTGAGAGCAGGGGTAAGGGGTAGTCTCCTGGAGACACAAAGCAGCACAAAAAAGAAAATACATGCACAGGGCTTCTGAAAACGTAGAGAGTGTGCGTATTTACGCACTATCTAGAGCTCTCAAATCAACCCCCTGGAATGTCAAACCATGCGTGAGATTTACCTTTTAAAATCTCAAGACCCCCCCATGGGGATACCGGGGGGTCTTTTGTACAAATAGTTCCCCCACCTTCTGGAAGTTCTGTGCTTGTAGCTTC
Organism: Phymorhynchus buccinoides; assembly: GCA_017654935.2. Classification (NCBI taxonomy): domain Eukaryota; kingdom Metazoa; phylum Mollusca; class Gastropoda; order Neogastropoda; family Raphitomidae; genus Phymorhynchus; species Phymorhynchus buccinoides. The sequence goes on along the minus strand of CM065708.1, from coordinate 28,268,545 downwards.
CTCTAATTCTGTCATTCTCTTTGACTCTGCCTTTTCCCTTTGCTTACTGTCATCTGCTATCTTTCTATCTCACTGGTCCATTCTCCTGCCTTTTTCTCTATAAATTCTTACAAAGATTTCTTCAGCCGAAGTCGGACATGCTGGGCCTAACTGTTTCTTAGTTAGGCGCATAACGGCAGCATGACGCATCTACGTTCATATGACAGGAAACTGTCTGAGCGAACGAAGAAGAAGAAGAAGAAATCTCAAGTAGTGGGTGAGGTGACGCATTAAAACGATGATTTATGCGTTAACACAGCCAGTCAATTTTCAGTAAGATAACGACGTTGCTCATTTCAATAGCCACAAAAAATGAGGAGTCGCTAGCCTACATATAAAGTTCTTAAAAGATTGGGCAGAAACTGCCAGAACGCAGTAAACACTGAAAACCCATCGCTCATTGTCTTTGGTCCTACCTGTGTGCTTGTAGATGTGCCGGACCAGGTTGGAGGTTTTGTCAAAGGACAGGCCGCACTCCTGGCAAAGGTAGGGAGGGGGGCCCCATGACTTCCTGGGCGTCCTGAACCGTGGAAGGCGCCTCTGCATAATAAAACATATCATAGGTCAGGTATCAGAACAGACGATTTTCAGGAAAAAAATAGGGGAGAGCACTTCGTAAAAATTAGAGTTGCTTACCTCCATTACTCGGTCAAATTCCATAGCAGCAATGCAGTCAAAGCTTGATACCGCAGGATGTGAGTCAGCGACTTGCAAACATTTTTTAAAGAAAAATATGGGGTGGCCAGTGGCCACAAACTGATAACATTTGCAAAATGTGACATAAAAATATAAATGACATAATTTTTTTAGAATGACGCACGGTGTTCTAAGTGCTGTATGTCTGCTCAAACACACGAGTCGATTGGCTACGAGAGCTGATGGTAGAGTGACGTCCCCTGTTTGACTGATTGAATTAGGCAAGATCACTCCCACCACACACCATGAAATTACTCCCCTTCATTATTTCCGAACAATTCCTATTGTCAGAGGATCAGAGGATTAAGAATTTCTGACAGAGGATTGGCTTCTCTTGTCAGAGGTTTTGCCTTTTTATTGACTGTTATCCTTTGTGTTAAATAGCATTTTAAAGTGATTTCTCGCTGCATTAAGCCTATTTGGTCATGTTGGGAACTGCTTTCAGCGTTGTCCCTCTATAGCACGTCAGCTTTGTTGAGAGAGAGAGAGAGAGAGAGAGAGAGAGAGAGAGAGAGAGAGAGAGAGAGAGAGAGAGAGAGGAGAGAGAGTGTTGTGTGTGTGTGTTGATGCTTTGTTCAACTGATTGTATTTTGTATTGTGTTTTTTGGGTGGGGTGAGTGGTGGTGATGGTAACGGTGTGTGTGTGTGTGTGTGTGTGTGTGTGTGTGTGTGTGTGTGTGTGTGTGTGTGAGAGTGTGTGAGAGTGTGTGTGTGTTTGTGTGTGTGTGCGTGTGTGTGTGTGTGTGTGTGTGTGTGTGTGTTATGTGTGTTTTGGCGTGTATGTGTGGGTGGGGTGTGTATGTGTATGCCTATTTGCATGTGCGTGAGCAATTATTTGTTTTGTTGTTGAATTTGTTGCTTTGAATTTTTTTATTTTGTTAAGCGCATAGAGCTCCACATTCGTGGAGGAATGCGCTATATAAATGATTCACTATTATTATTATAGTCTGGGGCCTTGGTGGCCCTTTACCGCGGTTTTCAGAGGATTGGACTTCAGACTATTCTGATGCCTGATAGGTGTACAAACGAGTTGACACACATACATGAACACACACACACATTGCCATAGTGCGCTAGACATCGAGACGCGAGTCAAAATGGGTCAACTTCGATGTGTTGGACTCCCCCACCCCCTGTGGGGATACCAGGGGGTGGGGTCTTTAGCATAACTAGTTCCCCCACCTTCTGGAAGTTCTGTGCTTGTAACTTCCTCTAATCTGTCACTCTCTTTGACTCTGCCTTTTCCCTTTGCTTGCTGTCATCTACTATCTTTCTGCCTTACCGGTGGTCCATTCTCCTGCCTTCTTTCATGAAACACTTTCAAAAAGATTTCCTCCAGCTGAAGTTGGACATGCTGGGCCTACCGGTAATTATTTCTTACTTAGGCGCATAACGGCAGCATGACGCATCTGCGCTCATAATTGACAGGAAACTGTCTGAGCAATCGAAGAAAAAGAAGAAGAAGATGTGTTGGACTTACTGGTTGATCTGGACAAAATGCATCATCCAACAAAGCTGTAAAGAAACAATTTACAAATAGATAAAACACCGACAGTGATGTTAGATTAACCAAAAAATGACGTAATTTGACCCGAAATGACCGAAATATAGTTTTCCATTTCTCAACTTTCAACTTTCTATGTTTTGCGTGCACACACACACACATCCCAAAATCAGGTAGGTACTGTTAGTACAGACATACACAAAGGTACAACATTATTACCAAAAAGCCTAAATGTTACAAAGCCTGCAAACCTTCCAAAATAATGAAGCCAACTTTTTGTTGTTGTAGGCAGTGAGTGAGTTGACAATGATCCCCAGCTGTAGTGTAGGTGAAAGGGTGGGAGTAAAAAGACCGGCTTCAGTCAGCTGCGGAGTGCGAGCTCTTTGTATATTCAGGCTTTTTGTTATTACACACACACACAGTGACACACACACACAGTAACACACAAACACACACACACACACACAGTGACAAACACACACACACACGCATGTGCACACACACACACACAGAGTGACACACACACACACACACACATAGTGACACACACAAACACACACAAACACACACACACACACACACACACACATGATCACTCACCGTCATAAGAACTTCCGCCAAACTGACATCCAGCGACGCTTTCACATCTCGCTCAATCTCGCCAGACGTCCCCGCCACTGCTCTGCCACTAACAACCTCCTCCTCCTCTTCCGTCCTCCCACTCTCCTCCTCCTCATCATCACTATCGTCGTCGTCATCATTTTCAAAATCATCAGTCTCCGCCTCGGATGGATTTTCTTCGCTCTTCACGACTAACAGCGGCTGCGACGGTGGCAAAATCTCTCGCCGCGGTTGTTCGCTTCGCACGCAGTCCGTGAACACGGCGCCTATCTCCACTCGGCTGGCGTCCTCAACCTGGAAGATCCTCACACGGTACGCGTCTCCAGACGGTCTGGCCTCTGTAGTGGAGAGAGCGGGGGAGGCAGGGAGAACGGATGGGTGATACTTTGCTCCATTCGTCGCAGATTTCGTTTCCGAAGCAGACGTGGAGTCGAGTATTTGCGGTCGATGCGCTTCCATGACGGAAGAACTCGAAACGGCAAATTTTCTGTCTCGGATTCGGTCGCGAGTCACCGGGGGAAGATTAGAATAAAACGTCTTGTGCGGGTCTTGCGAAGAACAAAACGAAGAAGAAGAAGAAGCAGAGAGAAAAGAAGAGGAGGGAAAGTTTTGGGCGGATGTAGTAGTTGCATTGCCTGCAACCTTGGAAACACCACCATCGGGGACATGAAACGTAGAACCTGCACTTTCTCGCCTCAAAGATGAAGAAGAAGCGGAAGAGTTGGGGACATTTTGAACAGTCACTCCTTCGCCCAAATCTTTGAAAACCGCACTATCGGTACTTGGGATGAACGAAGCAGACGTAGTTTCCCTCGACTTCTGTTCTCCCTCTCCCTTCTCCACCACGCCTTCTCCTCTCATCTCTTCATCCACGGAAGAGTGCGTCGGCTGTTGAGGTCTGGTTTCCTGTTGTGCGGCGGAGCTGGTCTTGTTCCCACGATGCATTGCCGACTGGCACATGCTGCAGACGACTGGCAGAGCTCTCTCGCAGCCGACGCAATGCATGCTGGTTTCCTTCTGCTGATGATTCGTTTCGTAGCTGGAGGAAAGAAGGAAAAAAACATTTTCTTTCTTGTTGTTTTTACTTACCGCATTTTTCGGACTATAAGACGATACTTTTTTTTCGGCTAGACTGAGATCCCTGTGACTTATTTTTCTTTTTCTTCTGCGTTCACAGGCCATATGGCCATAATGGGTAAGGTACGTATGTGTCCGGTTTTCAGTTTTCACTGGTCTCCCCGCTGCGTACAGCCGACGCATTCCGATTTTGGAGGAGCTCAAAGAAGAAAAATTATTTCGAAGAATATAATTTTTTTTTTTTTTAAAGGCAGGAGAATGGGGCCAATAAGTCAGAAAGACAGTAAGAGGATAGAAAACAAAGGGAAAAGGCAGAGTCAAAGAGTGGCAGATTAGAGGAAGTTCCAAGCACAGAACTTCCAGAAGGCGGGGGAACTATTTTTTACGAAAGACAACCAAGTATCCCCTCAGGGAGAGACTCGTGGAGGGGGCGGGACCGTCCAGCTCCCTGTATAGTGGCATGAGGCATCCACCCAACGGCCCAAGGTTTAGGACCATCAACATATTAAGAGAAAATTCAGCCAGACTCACAGTCGCAGCAGGAAGGCAGCCATGTTGGAATCGCTGTCGATGCCGTGCCGTGTTCTGAGTCGATGCCACCATCTGTAGACGTCTCCGTCGATGACTAGCTGACACTTCGCATCTGAGCCACTGCCCAGACGGAAAAAAATTAAACTAAAGGTAATACATGAACATCTTTGAAAATCAAACTTGTAAGATGTATGCACACAAACACGGATGCAACTGGAGAAAATCCAAAAACAGGCAAGGCAGGGGTCCAGGGGCCGCCCAGGCCCCAGTTAGGGGGCTAAGGGGACAATGCCCCCCTGAAGCTGAAGAAAAAGCAAAATCAGACTCAATTTGAAGCTTATTCCAGGCTTGTAAAGTGAGAATTCAACACTTTTTTCCCCCTTGAACTTTGAACTTTTTTATTTTGTGGTCAAAATTTTGAAAAACAGGTGCTGCCTTGTATCCGAGCCAAGGTTGCATCCATGCACAAAGCCTTAACCCTCTGGATCTGGATCTGGATCTGTACGTCGAAGGAGCCTATGGAGCCTATAGCCTATGGAGCCTCTGCATTTATTCTGCTCAAAACCGCCCTTCCGGAAGTTGCCTCTGTGTATTCAAGCCGCCCAAAACCGCCCGTAGCTTGCCCCCACTCTGACACCCCCCCTCTGATGACATTTTGATCGCGCACTAAGTTCTGGCTTGTTATACACACGCTGTGAAGAAGCTTCTCACTTGCAATGATGTGCTAGTAACTGTACAGCGCTCTGTGTGCTTCATAAAAACAGATTTTCCCGAAAATGTGTGGAAGAATCCGAACACCAGAAGAAGTCTTTTCTATAACAAATGCAAATGCAAGAGGGTTAAAACTGAATGTTTTACAACACATAATCATATCATGTAACTAAACACCTGTTTATACAAACTGCATCTTTTTGCTGGGAAAAAAGGGGGGGGGGGGAATAAAATTAATAACTGAACAGCTTTAGATTAGAAACTGAATTTTAAACAAGAAAACATTGTCTTTTACGTACAAGAAGGCACACACCCCATACAAATAAAATAAAATTAACGCATGAACAGCTTAAGTGTAACTTGCCTGCACACCTAATAATACAAACGCCTGAAATGCAGCTGACAAAGTCCACTAGTACTATATTTATAGCAACACACACACACACGCACACACACTTTCTCAGGACGAAAAAACTGAGGGCAGGATGGGAAAAAAAGCCTTGTTAGCTTATTCTTTAACCCTCAATAAAGATGATTTTGACTTGACTTGACACATACACATACACACACACACACACACACACACATACACACACACACACACACACACACACACACACACACACACACACACACACACACACACACACACACACACACACACACACACACACACACACACATTCTCTCTCTTTCTTCCATGTCAAAATAGAATCAATATAATTAAGACAAATAGTTTGAAAACTGAACTCCTACACAAAATATTAACACAAGCACATGCACAGACACACACACACACACACACACACACACACACACACACACACACACACTTTCTCTCTCTCTCTCTCTTTCTTCCATGTCAAAATAGAATCAATATAATTACAGACAAATACTTTGACAAATACACACATTTTTTGTCTGAATCACTTTTAGTGGAAGGACGTTAAACTCAAGAACAACAACACACACACACACATACACACTTTCTCTCTCTCTCTCTCTCTCTCTCTCTTTCTCTCTCTCTCTCTCTCTCTCTCTCTCTCTCTCTTCCATGTCAAAATAGAATCAATATAATTATAGACAAGTAGTTTGAAAACAGAACTCACACACAAAATATTAACACAAGCATACGCACAGAGACACAGACAGACAGACAGACACACACACACACACACCCACCACCAAAATGAACATGAAAATCCTAAAGTCCCTTTTACTTTACCTGAAATTATAATATGAACCATACTCAGATGATAAACTCAGATCATTTTCTTCAGTAGTAGTAGTAAACCCTGTTGCAAGAGTTGACCGTTTCTTCTTCTTCTTCTTCTTCAGTCTATCATTCCGTCTGTCTGCTACATTTAGCGCCGAGTGTCTGGAATTCTGGGTTCTGGTTGCCGCGGTAACACGAGATCCCCTTTTTTTCCTTGCCTCTTCCTCCTGTGAACACTAGAACAAGACGTCTGATGAAACAAAATATATACCTAAATAAAATCATCCATTCAATCAATCAACAGAACCAATCTGAATCAATCAATCCACAAAGTCAGTCGATCAAACAACCCATCAACAAAAATCAACCAATTAATCAACCAACCAACCAAAATCAATCAACCAGTCAACAAAGTCAGTCGATCAAACCAACCAACCAACCCATCAACAAAAATCAACCATTCAACCAACCAACCAACAAAAATCAATCAACCAACCAACCAACAAAAATCAATCAACCAACCAACCAACAAATATCAATCAACCAACCAACAAATATCAATCAACCAACCAACCAACCAATATCAATCAACCAGCCAAACAACAAATATCAATCAACCAGCCAACCAACAAATATCAATCAACCAACCAACCAATATCAATCAACCAACCAACCAATATCAATCAACCAACCAACCAATATCAATCAACCAACCAACCAACAAATATCAATCAACCAACAAATATCAATCAACCAGCCAACCAACAAATATCAACCAACCAACCAATATCAATCAACCAACCAACAAATATCAATCAACCAACCAACCAACAAATATCAATCAGCCAACCAACAAATATCAATCAACCAACCAACAAACATCAATCAACCAACCAACCAACCAACCAAAATCAACCAACCAACCAACCAATATCAATCAATCAACCAACAATAATCAACCAACCAGCCAACCAACAAATATCAATCAACCAGCCAACCAACCAACAATAATCAACCCCTTACACAAGTCTTGAGCAGTCTGGAAAGCTGAAATGAGTAGTTTTGGTGCAAAATGAGTAGTCCTCTTCATTAAACCATCAAATAATGCCTATATTGTCTGATATGCACTTTTTCTTATACTGAACACGCCATAAGCCTAGCTTGTTGTTGTTTCAGTTTTGTTGCTATGTATGTTTGTTATGTAAAGACAATAAAAACGTTTAAACCAAACCATCAAATAATGTTCACTGAAAATGAGTAATGAAAGCATTTTTTTCAATTTTGAAGAGTAGTAGAGGTCCAAATTGAGTAGAATACTACTCGAAAAGAGAAGAGTAAACAGGTCTTCAAAAGCAACCAACCCACAAATCAAGCAAGTTTTACGTTCCATTGACGCACATGAAGTTATAACACAAATCGCTGCGCTAAAACTCCACCGAAGTGACTCAGCAGCAGTGCAGCGTCTCCTCGGTTGGTTGCCTCCTGATGGCCTAACATAGATTCGCTCCCCTCGGACTACTGGTCTCGGATTCCGCGACCTGAACAAGCCGGGGTGTAGCTGCGAATTGGGATTCAGAATGAGCGGCGTGGGAGCAACGCCACTGCACGACCCAGAAGATGGGATCCGTTGTTGCCTCCTGATGGCCTAACATAGATTTGCTCCCCTTGGACTGCACTAGTCTCGGATTCTGCGACCTGAACAAGCCGGGGGTGTGGCTGTGAATTGGGATTCGAAATAAGCGGTGTGGGAGCAACGCCAATGTAGAAAAATGTAAAAAAAAAAAAAAAAGTTAAATACAAATCATGCACAGCTTTGCAACGCACCTGTGGCCAATTTCGATCATCGCTCCCTCTCTCTTCTCTGTCGCAATCATCCACAGCGTTTTCATCATCATCATCGCCCTCGTCGCTCCTGTGACCTTGGTCGTCCGCGTCATTGACCTCGAACTCTTGCTTTCCCAGGTCTGCGAGGTCATCGTCAGGGGCGAGAGTTACTCCCCCTGTCATCAAGCTTTCCATGTCAGCGAGGTGTTCCCAGCGGATTTTGTAGCCTCCTCCTTGTCCTCTCCCTCCCCCTCCCCCACCCTGTTTGTTCCGCTGTCTTTCGGTCACCATTTTATACCTGTGAAACACAGCCACAAAATATATGAACACTCTCCAGTTCTTCTTCGTCGGTCGCTCAGACAGTTTCCCGTCAAATAAGCGCAGATGCGTCATGCTGTCGTTATATGCGCCCAACTAAGAAAAATAGTTAGGCCCCAGAATGTCCGTCTTCGGCTGGAGAAAATCTTTGTAAACGTTTCTGTAACAAAGGCAGGAGAATGGACCGGTAAGGCAGAGAGATGGCAGACAACGGTAAGCAAATGGAAAAGGTATGCTTAACGGTCGTGCATGACTCAAACTGATGTCTTTTTCTGCATGCATCATGTGGGGCCCCGGCTGAACCGGAGCACTAAACGGTCGAACATGACTTGCTCCTTCTTCTATCTTACATTTCACTAAAAAATTTACTCAACACTCCCCCACCCACTTCAAGCCTACAAAATACCCAGCCAAATTCCTCTCTTTTATGTCTTTTAATTAAATATCATTCTAAACAATAAATGCTTGTTTATAATTATGTCTAATATGTATCTGAACTTATAAAATACCCAGCCAAATTCCTCTCTTCATATCTTTTAAATCTCATTCTAAACATCTATTACAGTGGAACCTCCCTTATAAGACCTCCCATTGTAAGACTCCCTCCCACATAAGACCTACTTCTCTGAGACATTGCCCTTCTTTGTAAGTATTAAAATTACCTCCCTTATAAGACCCCTCCCTAATAAGACCTCATAAGGGCTGAGCAAGGAAGGTGTCAATTTAGTTTTTTCATGACAAGTAACAAAAATTCCTAGACGCAACCAAAAAATAAAATAAAATCATAGACGCACACACTGACCTGAATTTCAAGTTCCTCATCTTGTCGTCGCACTGCGACCCCGTGACCTTGAACCCTTTCCCCTTCATCAAGGTCGCGACCATTTCCCAGACATCCTTCTTCGTGATGTCTGGGTTCTGGAATTCCACTTGCAGCGCTTTGAATGTGGCTATCAGGTACTTCACCGCTGAGGACGACCACTGGGCGCCTGGAGAATATCATCATCATTTTTGTCATCTTTACTATCCTCATCCTCATCATCATCATCATTATCGTCATAACCATCATCATTCTGGAATTCACCTTGCAGCGCCTTGAATGTGGCTATCAGGTACTTCACCGCTGAGGACGACCACTGGGCGCCTGGAGAATATCATCATCGTTTTTGTCATCTTTACTATCCTCATCATCATTATTATCGTCATAACCATCATCATTCTGGAATTCCCCTTGCAGCGCCTTGAATGTGGCTATCAGGTACTTCACCGCTGAGGACGACCACTGGGCGCCTGGAGAATATCATCATCGTTTTTGTCATCTTTATTACTGGGCGCCTGGAGAATATCATCATCGTTTTTGTCATCTTTATTATCCTCATCATCATTATTATCGTCATAACCATCATCATTCTGGAATTCCCCTTGCAGCGCCTTGAATGTGGCTATCAGGTACTTCACCGCTGAGGACGACCACTGGGCGCCTGGAGAATATCATCATCGTTTTTGTCATCTTTATTATCCTCATCATCATTATTATCGTCATAACCATCATCATTCTGGAATTCCCCTTGCAGCGCCTTGAATGTGGCTATCAGGTACTTCACCGCTGAGGACGACCACTGGGCGCCTGGAGAATATCATCATCGTTTTTGTCATCTTTATTATCATCATCATCATCATTATCGTCATAACCCACAGAGCTGATTCTAGGATTTTGAAAAAGTGGGGGCGTTCCCCCCTAAGAATGAAAAAAGGGGGGGCAGGTCCAATGGATTCGAGGGGAAGGGGGGGGGGGGGCAGGCGGCCAATTCAATCTTCGCTAGCCATGGCCACTTCTTCAGCCACTCGTCTTGGAACCGGTGTTCCCTCGCACTAGTGCCGTTATCTTCGGGCTGCTTCTCCGAGACTGTTGATGCAGTAGCTGTTTCTGCAACATCTCCTGCACACTCGTTTGGCAGAGGATTTCTTCTTTTTACTTTGCCGCCACAAAAATGAAAGTCGAAGAGCGTCGTTGTCTGCTTCATTTTGAAGAAAATTCAACATGGTGGGTAGGACTCTCGCAACTTCTAGTCAGTAAAACGAGATGAACGCGATTGGTTGATTTACACTAACATTGTAAAGGAACCAATGAAATGTCGAGAAATCATTCATTCCCGCTCAATGCTTTCGGTTTGTGCAGATGACGGATTTAGCAAACGATGAAGGAATGTGGCAGTTCTGAAAATATGCAGGCGTCGGCCCGCACTTAGACCCAATTATTGCAGGAAGGAACAGATTTGGGGGGGATTGTACCAATCCCGTGCCCTAGAATCAGCTCTGTAACCATCATCATTCTGGAATTCCCCTTGCAGCGCCTTGAATGTGGCTATCAGGTATTTCACTGCTGATGACGACCACTGGGCACCTGGAGAATATCATCATTTCTATCATCATTATCATCATCGCCAGCATTCTGGAATTTAGCTCGAAGCACCTTGAATGTGGGCTAACAGGTATTTCACTGCAGAGGACGGCCGTTGAGCACCTGTATGTAAAGGGTTAATAAATGCGCAGCGTTTGACATTCTGCCATCAGATATTTTCACAGTGCTGCCGTGTGTGTTTAAGTGGGTCTGTGTGCATTGTTGCTTTACGATCTAAACACACACAAAACTACACTGCCTGGTCAGTAAGATCAGAATGGGGAGTCTTCAGAAAAAGAAAAAAGAACAAGTGCAACGCCGGGCGGCTGCAAAGTCCCCTCGCAGCATCGCTGAGCTACTCTGAAATTGGAATGTGTCGGCTGTACACACAGCGGGGAGACCATTCAGAACTGAAAACAGGACGCACGCACGGACGGATGGACAGCCGGAAAGAAGTGGGACATATCGGGCCTGTGACACAAAGGGCCTAGGCATGGCCGTTCAATTAGGATAATTTAGTTTCCACCTATGCACTATCGTGAAACCCACTCACCTCCTCCCCTAATGCATCTCCTTTCCCCATCCAGCCAGTCACTGAGGCAAGCAAGACTCGGCGATGCCAGCAAGCTAGCACACCCGCGCAGGAACTCAGTAGTCAAGTGTGAGCCACAGTGCTACAGCCAACTGTTTGCTAACACACACACAATCACACACACAATCCCCCCCCCCCCTCTCTCTCTCTCACACGCTCTCTCTCTCTGTGTCTCTGTCTCTCTCCCTCACCGCTCTCTTTCTCTCTCTGTCTCTTTCTCTGGGTGTTTCCAGCCGTGTTGGTGGAGTCTAGGCTTACGGGTTCACTTGTAATATTTACATCAAATCATCAGTCAACAGATAGAGTTTCAAACCATGAAGTTTCCAACAATGCTTTTTGAAATTTTCAAGTCATAGCCTTGGGGTTCGGACCCGTGATTTGAGCGCGCGCGATCATGCGCACACGAGCGCATAGAAAAATTCATGACAACTGTGTTATAGACCATTCATCAAGAAAAACGTTCTAGAGATATATTTCTCTCCTGACTTATCTAAAACAAACACTGGCAGTTCATGACTATAACATCAAAAGTTATGACCTCACACTTCCGGTAGTAGACACAGGAGCAGAGAGGGAAGGGGTTAATGGGGCTTTATACTACTTCTTGCCGACACGAAACGGCAATAATTTTAGGCCCGAACTGCTCGTGCCACCTAGCGAGCGAGTCAGGGGCAGATCATTTTCTGTGGCTATGTACTACTAGTTCCTGACAGACAAGGACGATAATCTTAAGTAGGTGGCGTTCGCATCTCGGTGCACGAGACAGGGCCAGAGAATGTTCAGTATAGAGCCTCATTGCTTACTAACCTGCAAAGGGAGACGTTTCTGGGATTTCGTCTGCGTCACGTTTTAGCTTGGAATCTTCACTGGAAATGAAACCAAAACAGTGGAAATTAAAATCATAAAATGAATTTAACCCTTTCAACGCCAGCCATTTTTTCAGCCAAAACTTTCCATTAAACTTACCTGGGTAGAGAAAAGATTTTGTCTGCAATGTTGGGGATTCCTCTGTGACATGCATAACATAGGGCCTATCCTTAGCTCCCCAAATTAAGAACATAAGGTCACTGGATAACAGACCCTCGTTTGATGCCTTTCAGTGACATGGGTGTTAAATCATTGTGGTGCCAAGAGGCGACAGTGGTGATGAAAGGGTTAATAAGATCAAGACTCTTGATAATGGCACTGTTTTTCATATTAATTGATTTGAGTATGAATAGTAAATTAAAAGTTAGCCACTTTATCCCAGGAAGACAACAACAACATACAGTGTTGTTTTTATTGACATTTTTTAAAAACATTTTACAAGATAAGCACATACAAAAAAACACATACACATGCACACACAGAATATAGTGATTGTTTTGAAAGCACCATTAAAGACAATAATCACCAAACACCACTCAATGGACATAAGGACAATATAGATATAGCAATAAGAATAATGATAATAATAATAATAATAATAATAATAAATGAAAGCGACTGTAGTATGATGAATAGCAACAACCACAGTAATAATAATGGTAGCAACAACAGTGATGACGATGACAATAACAACAATTATGAATTCTGATGATATAGATAATAATACAAATAGTGACAACACTAACAATTGTTGTGGAATTGACAACCACAAAGACAACAGAAACGGCAGGTATAACTATCCAACATACAGTATTTATACGGCGCTGAATCTTGATAGAAATCAAATCAAAGCGCACACACACGTTAGCATTCATAACGTATTCAAACAAAAACGCAATACAAAGTGAACACTCCCTGTCCTCAGGAACTTTGTCCTTAGCCCATTGACTGCCACGCAACGCATCACGTACTGACCTAATGACATCACTGATGACGTCATCAGATGAAGAGGAATAACTCCAAATTGTGACATTTGTGAGACATGTGTGGCATTCGTGAAATTCTACTGTCTAAATGAATCTGATGAAATCCTAATACAGACAAACCCCTATTTTACGACCCTCTGTTAAGCGACCACCTCTCATTTGAGACCGGATTTGTTGGCACGGATGCATTTTACTATGTAAACGACCTCTCTTAAACGACTTCCTCTAAAACGCGACTTACGACCGCCATTTTGTTGGTTTTTATGACCGTTGTTGTCGTCTGCATAGACTTCGAGCAAAGGGAAACAACCACGGTCAAGGGCCTGAAAGCGGAGTCGCTTCCCTTGTTGTAGAAAAGATGGCGGAAAGCGTAGGAAAAGCACGAAAACCACTGACTTTAAAAAAGAAAACCACTGACTTTGGACGAGAGTGGAGGTGATTAACAGAAGTCGGCGAAGTGAAACTGGAATACATCGATTGCACAATCCTATGGAGTTGGAAAGACCCAAATCCAGTTTTAATATGTCATTGTATGTGTGCATGAAGCAGAGAGTATGAACTGTGCTGAACTTTTTCTTTCTACGGCTGCCAGTGAAAACCTCCGTCATACGACCCCTCCAATTTACGACCGATTTTTGCGGACATTTTGGAAGTCTTAAAATAGAGGTTTGTCTGTAGCTATGCTCACTATATTTTGTTAGTCGGCTCAAATAATTAAGGAAATGAAAAATCTCGCTTTCTAGGCGATTTAGAGATGGTTTCCTTCTGGGGTAGTTTGTCACTTGCCTGACTTTGGAGGGTCCTTTCTTCCCGGCTCCTCCCTGCACACACAACTAACAAACTGTATACAGTGGTACCCCTCTAATAAGACCTTGAAAGTGCGGTGAAAATAAAGTCTTATCTGGGGGGTGGTCTTATTAGAGGACCAAGCAACTTTCAAGTTGAAACTAGGTGATCGGTCATACTCCATAAGTTGGAACTCAGTGAATCAGAATGGTTTCACTTTACAAAAAAAAGAGTTGAAAAGCAGCTCCTTTCCGTTATCAAACTGATAAATCGGCGTTAGTGTGTGTACTACAACTCTCGCTGAATGCAAACAACTCACAAAATCCGATAAATGAAAGCAGCTGGCGCATTAGCGTTTGCCGTAATTTCGTATCTGCGGTGTATGCGGCATTTTGTCAGCTGAGTTGTATGCGCGGTAAAAGTTCTGTGTGTGCAAACTGTGACTAAAAATGAACTGCCAAAGCGTTACTTTGTCATGTTTTGTGTTGTTTGTGTTGTGTTGTTGTGCATAATCCAGTATTTAGTAGGTCTGTTATGGCGAAGATTAGGTCTGAACTGTTATGTGTAGTTTGTGTGTGAGTGCAACATGGGCCATCGAAGTTGCCATCGGACCCGTTGCCATGACTTTCGATCACGAGTTCGTCTGACTTTTCATCGAGAGATCGATTTGCACGAACTTGACTGCAAAAAAGTAAGATTGTGGTCGCATCTCAACCCCTGAAATCGGGTCGTAAGTCGGAACTCAGGAAAAGTCGTATTTGCGGCATAGGATATATAGTGGAATGTGTTCTGGGAAAAAAAATCAGTCGTATGTGAGGAGAAGTCGCATTTGCGAGCGTCTTATTAGAGGGGTACCACTGTAGCAGAAAAGTTTTGAGAGCTCGAAACACTTCAAACTTCAAATACTTTATTTTACAAGGATAATAATTTAGGCTGGGCCTAGTCTTCCATTCTGTCCTTGGTTCTAAGCATGCAATACATAACTGGGGTATAAATGAACATTGAGACACAGGAACATCGCCAACAGAAACAACTGCACAGTAATATAGCAACGACATGGTAGGCAGAGCATCAACATCAGAGAGAGAGAGAGAGAGTGAGACAGAGAGATCAAATCAAATCAAATCTGTTTTATTGCCAGTAGCAAAGAAACGCCCTTATGGCAAGGTGGGAACAACCATTTAACATTTAACACTGGAATAAATGAAAAATATAACTTCCTATATAACTTCCTATATAAAAATCCTATTCTTACAACTTTGGTATTCTTACAACTATTCTTACAACGACATCAACATCAGAGAGAGAGAGAGAGAGAGAGATCAAATCAAATCTGTTTTATTGCCAGTAGCAAACAAACGCCCTTATGGCAAGGGGGGAACAACCATTTAACATTCAAGGTAGACACCACTGGAATAAATGAAAAATATAACTTCCTATATAATTCCTATTCTTACAACTTTTCTTCTTTACTTTTTCTACTTTCTTCCCAGTAAACAGCTTCCTTAATACATGCATCCCATACACACCTACACACTCATACATTTACCCATGGATACATGTATACACACTTACTAAGAGTGTGTCTTACATGCATACGTGTTTCCACACGCACACATGCTTGCGTACATCCAATCAAACCTTTCTCAAATTTACATTTTCTTGTTGTTCATGGCTCCATACTATTTTTTTTACCAAACTCAAAAGGTAACATAAGCTGAACGCCTTAACCCCTTCACTGCCAGAGGAAAACCGAGAAATTGTCGACTTTCTTATTTAAAATTTAACCCCTTGACTGCCACATAACGTACCACAAGTACCGACTTGATGACATCACTGATGACGTCATCAGATGAAGAGGAATAACTCTGATACGCTGGTTTTTGCTGCAGCCCCCACCCTTTTTCTCAACAACAACAAAAAATGCCGCCGAGCGGTAGCTAAATTTCTTCGCGGGCTATGCCTATCATTTATCAGCACACCACCAGTTGATAGGTACTTATTGGTTCAAAACATGGGTACTGTCCCCCCCCCCCCTCCCCCCTCCCTCAACAAAACTTCTGACGTTAGGGAAAAATGCGGGTGGAAGGATATCTCTGGTAACGAAAGTCCCCCCCGCCGCTCAACAAAACTTCCGACGTTAGCTGAAAAATCGTGTGTAGAAGGATTTATCGGCTGAAAAAATGTCCTCCTTCGATGAATTAGCCCCCACCCCTTAAAAACTTAGGTCCGGGCCTGAAGGGGTTAACATAACAATCATCAGGTGAAATCCAGAAGGTAGTTACTATCATCCCTCTCCAATCCTTTTGTTGATAGTACTGTCCTGGCGTTCACCCGACAAAATCGCAACTCACTTTCTTCGGCTGGTGGAGGCCACACTTTCTGCTGTTATTTTTGGAAGACCGACGACTGTCATCATCATCATCATCATCGACTGTCGCCTCTCTTCTGTCATCATCACTGACGCTGGCCTCCTCCCCGCCATGATGGTGTGATGAAGATCCTCCTTCCCCCTTCCCTACCCCCCCTCCTCTCTCTTTCTCCATCAGCCGCTGCATGTCGGCGAAATGCTCCCAGTTGCGCTGGCCTCTCTGCCCTTTATCCATGATCAGCCTGTACCTGCAACAAGCCAAACAACAAAAATACATTCTTCTTCTTCTTCTTCGATCGCTCAGACAGTTTCCTGTCAATTATGAGCGCAGATGCGTCATGCTGCCGTTACGCGCCTAACTAAGAAACAGTTAGGCCCAGCAAGTCCGACTTCGGCTGGAGGAAATGTTTTTGAAAGCGCTTCGTGAAAAAAAGGGCAGGAGAATGGACCGGTAAGGCAGAAAGATAGTAGACAGTAAGCAAAGGGAAAAGGCAGAGTCAAAGAGATTAGAGAACAGATTAGAGGACGCTACAAGCACAGAATTTCCAGAAGGTGGGGGAACTATTTATACAAAAGACCCCCCCTGGTATCCCATGGGGGAAAAAAATACATTCAATTCCCATTAAAAATACAAAACTTTTGTTTTTCTCTTCTACTGTATCCAAACTTCTTTATCAAAGCATCATTTTAATTTACATTTACACCCCGACTTCGTATAGGGCTGTGTCAGACTAGTTGACATAAGCTAGAACACCGAGGCTACATCAAAATGTTGTTTTGTTCTGCATAGTTATGCAGGGATTGTCTTTAGCCATGGCAAGCTCCTAGCGTAGCATCATCAGTCTCCCCAAATCCCCCGAAGTCGGAGTGTGGCTGCCCATGTGGCGGGGTAATCAAAAATCGGTCACACACGTAATGTTCTCATCCCCACCTGGCGCATTTGTACCATAGTGTTCAAGTGCTTCGGCTGTTGGGATGATCCCTGGAGTCTTTCAGCCAGGGAACGACAACAGCAACATTTACATTTACACTCAAAAGTGCTGCATGTCAGCGAAATGTTCCCAGTTGCGCCAGCCTTTCTGCCCTTTTCCATGATCAGCTTGTATCTGCAGGATCAATCAATCAATTAACGAATCAACAATCATTCAAACCAATCAAGCCATTATTCAAATAAATAAATAAATAAATCGATAAATCATTCATAATATATGAGAGAGAGAGAGAGAGAGAGAGAGAGAGAGAGAGAGAGAGAGAGAGAGAGAGAGAGAGAGAGAGAGAGAGAGAGAGAGAGAGAGAGAGAGAGAGAGAGAGAGAGAGAGAGAGAGAGAGAGAGAGAGAGAGAGAGAGACACTTGAAAACATTATTACGCAAGGATTGAGATTTTCGGCCAGGGCTATTCTTACAATCCGTCCTTGAGACGGAAACAAGACTAATACAAAACGATAAGGCAAACAGATAATTATAATATGAACATGCATGATGATACAATATCAAAGAAAGAACTCGAACTCGAACTCGAACTCGAAATGTTTAATGAGGATAACTGAATAAGTAACAATACTTCTTTTCATCAGGTCCTCGTAAAAATAAAATAAAAATGAACAAAAATCAGAACAAACAAACAAGTAGATCAATCAATCAATTATCAATAATTAACTAATACACAAAAACAAATTATGCAATGGTTCACACATACATTACAATAAAATATAACAAAACTCCAAGACAAGAGATCATGTAACATGAAACAACAACAACACACACACACACACGCACGCACACACACACACACACAAGAGAGAGAGAGAGGGGGGGGGAGAGAGTGAGAGAGAGAGTGAGAGAGAGAGAGAGAGAGAGAGAGAGAGAGAGAGAGAGAGAGAGAGAGAGAGAGAGAGAGAGAGAGAGAGAGAGAGAGAGAGAAATAACAAATGAATGATTTAATGTCATCAGCAAGGTACATGCTATTTGACATGGGGGTACACAAAGTTGAAAGAAAATAAAAAAGATTTAATTTAATTTTAAGCAATAAGTCAAAGCTCATGAGAGAGAGAGAGAGAGAGAGAGAGAGAGAGAGAGAGAGAGAGAGAGAGAGAGAGAGAGAGAGAGAGAGAGAGAGAGAGAGAGAGAGAAAACTTAAACTTTATTTTCCAAGGATATAGATTTTAGGCAACACCTACTCTTCCAATCTGTCCTTGGGGAGAGAGAGAGAGAGAGAGAGAGAGAGAGAGAGAGAGAGAGAGAGAGAGAGAGAGAGAGAGAGAGAGAGAGAGAGAGAGAGAGAGAGAGAGAGAGAGAGAGAGAGAGAGAGAGAGAGAGA
Source organism: Phymorhynchus buccinoides (assembly GCA_017654935.2). Taxonomy (NCBI): domain Eukaryota; kingdom Metazoa; phylum Mollusca; class Gastropoda; order Neogastropoda; family Raphitomidae; genus Phymorhynchus; species Phymorhynchus buccinoides. Next base: position 28,249,688 of record CM065708.1, on the reverse strand, counting down.
GAGAGAGAGAGAGATCATAATAAAGCGTTCTTGTTGGAGAGAGAGAGAGGGGGGGGAGGTGTTATTTGTCAAGGAGACTTTGCATGGTCTTTCTGTACTACAGCCTCCAGGGTTCGTTGACCTTCAGGAAATATACCTGAAGACTCCCCCCATGGGGATACCGGGGGGGTCTTTTGCATAAATAGTACTCCCACCTTCTGGAAGTTCTGTGCTTGTAACTTCCTCTAATCTCTCTCTCTTTGACTCTGCCTTTTCCCTTTGCTTACTGTCATCTGCTATCTTTCTGCCTTACTGGTCCATTCTCCTGCCTTTTTTCACGAAACGCTTTCAAAAACATTTCCTCCTCCAGCCGAAGTCGGACTTGCTGGGCCTAACTCTTTCTTAGTTAGGTGGATAACGGCAGTATGACGCATCTGCGCTCATAATTGACAGGAAACTGTCTGAGCGATCGAAGAAGAAGAAGAAGAAGAAGAAGAAGAAGAATACCTGAAGATATCTCTGTCTCTGTCTTGTGACCTAAACTTGAGACTCCTTAAATAATTTGGCCTTACACATGACCAAGTCACAGGAAGTCCCCTCTCTCTCTCTCTCTCTCTCTGTGTCTGGCTCAGTGTCTCTATCTCTCACACACACAGAAACACGCACTAACTGTAGACTCTTCATCTTTGCGTTGCAGAGTGACCCGGCAGGCTGGAAATCCCTTCCTTCTCTGTGCAGCAGCCACCCAGGTGTGTATGAATGTGATTGTGTGCATGCACGTGTGTACCACACACTAACCTGAACCTCAAACTTCTCATCTTAGCATTGCAGAGTCACCCGGTGACTGGAAATCCCTTCCTTCTCATGGCAACCGCAACCATCTGTTTGTGCGCATTCAAGCATACCTGCATGCTTTTTACATGTGTGTATGTGTGCGTTGTATGTCCATGTGTGTGTGCACCAGACACTAACCTGAACCTCAGACTCCTCATCTTAGCGTTGCAGAGTGACCCGGTGACTGGAAATCCCTTCCTTCTCATGGCAACCGCAACCATCTGTTTGTGCGCATTCAAGCATACCTGCATGCAAGACACTTTTCCTCACATGTGTGTATGGCAACTGCAACCGTCTGTGTGTGTGCGTTGCATGCATTTTATGTACGTGTGCGTTGTATGTCCATGTGTGTGTGCACCAGACACTAACCTAAACCGTAGACTCCTCATCTTGGCGTTGCAGAGTGACCCGGTGACTGGAACTCCCTTCCTTCTCATGGCAACTGCAACCGTCTGTGTGTGTGCGCATGCAAGCATACCTGCATGCATTTTACTTGTGTGTATGTGTGCGTTCTATGTCCATGTGTGTGTGCACAAGACACTAACCTAAATCGTAGACTCCTCATCTTGGCGCTGCAGAGTGACCCGGTGACTGGAACTCCCTTCCTCCTCAGTGCAGCAGCCACCACCTGCCAGGCCCTGGCTGTGGTGAGGTACGGGCTGTGGAACTTTGCCTGCAGACGACCGTACGTTGCCAGCAGGTGCTTCACCGCGTGCGAAGGCCACTGGGACCCTGGAGACAACCAACAAGAACAGAAATATCTTACACAGTCTATGCCTTGGTGTGTTCAGGTCAAAGTCATGGGGAGCAGTGTGTTCTGGGGGGCTGTCGGTGGACGGTCGTGGTGGCGCCCTCGGAGGAGGACCTGACTCACGCTTGCTCCGTGACTAAAGAGAATAGTGTCGTCAGTAGGGGGCTTAGGAAGTAGGTGGTGTCCTGAACAGGCTCCGCTGAACTCCACCGAAGTGACTCAGCAGCAGTGCAGTGTCTCCTCGGTTGGTTGCCTCCTGACGGCCTAACATAGACTTCGCTCCCCTTGAACTGCTGGTCTCGGATTCTGCAACCTGAACAAGCCGGGGTGTTGCTGCGAATTGGGATTCGAGATGAGCGGCGTGGGAGCAACGGCACTGTATGACCCAGAAGATGGGACAGCAACAACAACAAAAACACAAAAAATGGTATACTGCACAACACGCCTGACAAAAACAACAATGACAAACAATATGAAGTACAAAAATGACATGGCAACTTTAAAACAACTGGCAACAACTGGCAACAACAACAGCAAGATGACTATACAAAATACACAAGGGGTGTCATATGCTTGCCTCTTTCCCCATTTTTCAAAAATACTTAACCGACATCACATTGCTTTAATACTTTTCGTGACCTTTGATATGCTAAAGAAAATATATTGGAAAAGCTTAGGAAAAAAGGGAGATTGAAAAAATAATTTGTGTGCAAACAAACCTGACATGGAAACGCTTGTCGCACAATCATTCTTCTCCACTGAGGCAGGTGGGTTTAAATTGTCCCTGTTAAAAAAAAAGAGCAAAATATAGGTTAAAACGCAAATAAAAGCAAAAAATAACATAATTTTTACTACACTGCCACCTTTCAGTAGTTGTGTTTAGCTTCACTTTTTTCCTAAAGACCAGCAGACCACAGACCAGAAGAATTTTTCTTTATAAAAATGCATAGAGATCACTGAGATAAATCGTTCTGCATAAACCAACACCACACAGTTTCCTTTGG
>CM065708.1:28239620-28242120 GCA_017654935.2 Phymorhynchus buccinoides | reverse complement strand
ATGGTCTGGGGGGCAAATGTCCGGGGGGGGGGGGGGGGGGGGGGGGGAGGGGAGGTGATGTTCACCAGGAATGGGGGGCAAGTGTCCCGGGGGCAAGTGTCCCGGGGCAAAAGTACCAGGGGGCAATGCCGGGGGGCAAATGGTCTGGGGGGCAAATGTCCGGGGGGAAGTGACCGGGGGCAAATGTCCGTGGAGGAAGTGGCCTAGAACCCACCAACGTGTACTAATACTCATTAACAACTCAGAATCAACAGGCTAATGCGCAAATGCAAATACAATACAATAAAGTACAATACTTTTCTACTTACCCTTGGACTGTCTTCTCCAACTTGCTCTACAGCAGAAGACCGTTCATCATCTTTATCATCATCGCCATCATCATCATTGTCGCCATCGTCATAGACGTCGGTGCTGACATCGCTGTTGTAGCTGTTGACCTGGATGAGGGCCACGGGCTTCACCATTGGCTGATCCCCTGTTGCCGATGGTGACGACGACAACGACGTTAGATCGTTGTCCGGGTCTCGTGTGCGTTTTCTTTTCGGAGATCTGTAAAAGCAACGTACATGTAGTGATGAACCACAATGAAGGTTCTCCAGCAAGCCGTCTTTATGTTAGGTTAGGTTAGGTTAGGTACATTATAGTCACAAAGGCGTCTCTGTGAAATTCGGGTTGCTCCCACCTGGAGAGCGCGTCGCAGCCAGAGGCGGGCACCCAATTTTTTTTTTTTTTTTTTTTTTTTTTTGGGCATGCGATTTTTGTGTGACTGATGAGAAAGGAAGGGAGGTTTTGACCAAGTGACAACTTTTTCGTTGCCACTGGGTTTAACATGTGCTAAGTGCATGAGCACACGGGACCTTGGTTTATCGTCTTATCCGAAGGACTCCACGTTCAGACCGAAAGGCCTAGTGCAAAGTGAGAGGGAACATCCCCTGTACCCAGGTTCGAACTCAGGTTTACTTGACACAAAGCGAACGTGCTACCACTGTGCCACTCTACACCGATTATCTATCTGTCTGTCTGACTGATTGCAAGTTCCGCCTTCGCATAAAGGCTGTGTCAGACCAATCGACGATTTTCTGGAGGAAAAAAACTAGGGGAGAGCACTTCGCGAAAATTAGAGTTGCTTACCTCGATTACTCGGTCAATTACCATAGCAACAATGACGTTGAAGCTTGAAACCGCAGGATGCGAGTCAGCGACTTGAAAACATTTTTTTTTTAGAAAAACGAGGGGTGGCCAGTAGCCACAAACTGATAGAACTTGCAAAATGTGACGTAAAAACATAAATGACATCAATTTTAGAATGACGCACGGTGTTCTAAGTGCTCTATGTCTACTCAAACACATGAGGCGAGAGCTGGGGATCTACCAGATGGTAGAGTAACTTCCTCAGTTTGATCGATCGAATTAGGCAAGATCACTCCCACACACCATGAAATTACTCCCCTTAATTATTTCCGAACAATTCCTATTGACATTAGCCAGAACACCAAGGCTACATCAAAATGCTGTTATGCTCTGCATAGTTGTGGGGGATTGTCTACATCAGTAGTCCAAAATCCTCCAAAGTCGGAGTGTGGCTGCCCACGTGGCGAGGTAATAAAAAAACGGTCACACACGTAATATTCTCATCCGTAGCTGATGCATTTGTACCATAGTGTTTCGAGCGCTTCGGCTGTCGGGATCATCCCTGGAGTCTTTAAGCCAGGGTACGACAACAACAACTGATTGTAACTTGTAAGGTTCTCTGTCTGCAATTGTTTTTTTGTTTGTTTGTTTTTTAAGTAGGGATGAGCGAGTGAGGAGTATGGAGAAATGACTTTCTTTCCCCCCAGCTCTTTACTGGTTTCATTGCGCTCTTCTGGAGGAAGCACCACACAAACAAACACACAACAAGTGCAGAGTGACGTTGTTTTATTGACGAGACAAAACAGAACATGTAATATTTCAACAAAAATGTCTTTTTCAAACAACACAGACAATATAACAACACTTCCCCTCTTCACAGTCGAGCAGTCTCTAAAAAAAATCCCAAATGGAGACTGCTCAACTGTGAAGAAAGGAAGATTTTTTTGTTGTTGAGACTGCTCAACTGTGAAGAGGGGAAGTATTGGGGGGAGGGGTGTTTGGTTGCTGGCCGTTTTTGTCGTTTCTCTGCTTTCAGGTCTTGGGTTATTTGGTTGTTTCTTTTCCTACGTGTACCTTTCTACTTCTTCACGTTGACTGTCTCCGCTGCTGCAGTTCAGAGCTGTTGTCCTCTGCGCAGCCCCTTTCCTTTGGCTGGCGGCCTTTCTGATCTTTTTTGCGGTTGCTGCTGCTGCTGTTGGTGTTGTTGTTGTTGTTGTTGTTGGTGTTGTTGTTGCTATGTCCTGCAAAGTGTCAGATACAAACAACAGATTGCTGTAGTGCGCTCTGTTAAACAGAACAGGCGCAGAAAAAGACGTTTTGCTTTCAACTTTGGTCACACACACACACACACATACACTTACACACATAC
>CM065708.1:28227120-28232120 GCA_017654935.2 Phymorhynchus buccinoides | reverse complement strand
CCTGCAAAGAAGAGTTCTCTAAAAAGGCACAGAAATGAAGATGGCTTGGCCAAGGAAGACCAGTGTCTTCTGGCCTGTGTGGCCGGGGGATCTCTCAGCAAGGGTGTTCTACCCGAACCGAGCCCCATTGGATCACGTGGATCAGGTATGTCTATACACCGGAAAATTCCGGAAAATGCCGAAAGGTGATTGCCGGATGGTCATGACACCATATGGTGAAGCTGAATTATGAAACCACAGATAACGAAATATAAAAATTAAAGCAAGGATAATCGGATATTGTTGATCAATCTTAAAAACGGGCAATCTTTTGTAAAGGTTAGCTTTTAAAAAATAACACATGACCCAGGCCTAGGTCGCTACGTGCCCGGTGATGATCTCAGCCTGTGTGAACGGTGTGTGATGCCACAAAACCGCGTCTACTTAAAAATAATTGACACCTACTCATTGAGTTCTTTGATTTATGTTGAGCGCCGATGTGTTTCTATATCATTGTATATGTACGACGTGAATTCTATTCTAGTGTGCGGGATAGCCGAACTACTATGGAAATGTGTCATCGGGGCCATGTTAATCAATTTGCTATTAATAGGCAATTTCACTTTCCATTGTAATGAATTTTGGGGTTTTATGTAGAATGTTTTCATAATTCAGCCCTACCATTCGGTGTTTTGATCATTCCGCCTTCACCACTCAGCATTTTTCCGTATGTTTTGACCATTCTGCAGTCATTTTCCAGTGCATAGACATACCGCATGGATCCATATTATACACTGGGGGGTGGTACTGAAAAGTGAAACCTTGCACCTGATACTAACAAATTCAAAAACCTCCTGGACAAAGACCCAAACCTTAGTAAATTAAAATACCAGTATGACTAATACTTAAAATACCAGTATGACTAATACTGTAATAGTAATAGTCTACCAAAACCGTCACAGCTGTGCCAACTCAACAAAAAGAAGAAAAAAAGACGCTTGAGGCCGCGAGGCCTAGTCGTCTTAATCTACCTGACCTCTTATCTGCACGAGCCCTACAAAGAAGCAGTCCTCTGCCACGGTCCGCCTTGTCTGTCGCATGAAAATAGGTAGCTCGTAAAAATAAGTAGCTCGCTATTATGAGAGTCTGTATTTGCGACAACCACAAATTTCACTTTTTCTGTACTTTAACCATTTAACTAACCCTAACCCTAACCCTATCCCTAACCCTAGAAAAAAGTGAAATTTGTGGTTCATGCTCAATGTCGCAAATACACACTGTCATAGGTAGCGAGCTACTTATTTTTACGAGCTACCTATTTTCATGCGACACGCCTTCCTCCACGACCACCTCTCATTGCAATTGTGTCGTCTTCACCCGGGAAGACCTTACCAATACCGTCTTCAGGAAGACCGTCCATAAAGGTCTTTGACCAATTGGACGATAATCTCACCTTCCTCCAGATGGCTTGCATCTCCCATTCACTGATTCAGGCCATTGTTCATTTGTTGGCATTGACGATTGTGATTGTGATTCTGATAGGAACCAATATTATCTTTACGCATGCTTTTACTAAAACAACAGCCATACTTATTTACACAAACATTGGCAGAATGACATTGCAGTCGTGTAATAACCCAGTTTCAATACTCACGATTCACAACGGCCTGGTCGACTTTAAAAGTGAAAGTACGGCCGCTTTTCAAAAACACTTCGACGTCAACATCGGTCGCCATTTTGTTTACTGTTCGCTTCAGTCTGAATGGCAGCTGAACGTTTGATCACGTGACATTACGACGTGAACGTTTCAATGAAACTGACCATAGCCTGATTAGATGACTTCCGGTCGCTATGTTGAAAATGAAAGTAGACTTAAAATCGTCGAAAATCTGTGATCACTAGCATACAGTATGTTAGTGTGAGTGTCTCTATATACTTGTTATTGTTTTATTCTGAGTAACAAATCTACAACAAAAGACTAGCCCTGTACCTCGATCGGACCTCTTTGTCTGGGGAGATGGAGTACTTCAACAAAAGAACCAGTCCAGTGCTGCTGTTTGTTTTGTTGTTGTTGTTGTTTTGAGAGAGAGAGAGAGAGAGAGAGAGAGAGAGAGAGAGAGAGAGAGAGAGAGAGAGAGAGAGAGAGAGAGAGAGAGAGAGAGAGAGAGAGGGGGGGGGGTCAGAGAGAGAGAGAGAGAGAGAGAGAGAGAGAGAGAGAGAGAGAGAGAGAGAGAGAGAACATGGTATATGCACACTTAGTCTTGGTGAGGGAGAGAGAGAGAGAGAGAGATCTAAAGTTAAATCATTTACTTGCTGTTCATAGTGTGTGTGTGTGTGTGTGTGTGTGTGTGTTGTGTGTGTGTGTGTGTGTGTGTGTGTGTGTGTGTGTGTGTGTGTGACGGTCGTGTGTGTGTGTTTGCGTGCGTGCGTGCACGTGAGTGTGCGTGCGTGTGTCAGTGTGTCACATGTGTGTGTGCGCGCGTGGGAGTGTGTGTGTGTGTGCGTGCGTGCGTGCGTGCGTGCATGTGTGTGTGTTTCCCACAAGTTGTTTTCTCTCTCGAAGCCTACTCAGTGGATGAGTTCTTTTTAATCTAATTTGGTAGAGGGATCCACACTCGGTCCTTTTACTTCTTCTTCCTTCCTCTGCGTTCCCAGGTCATATGGCCATAATGGGTAAGGTACGTATACTATGTGTCCGGTTTTCAGTTTTCACTGGTCTCCCCGCTGCGTACAGCCAACACATTCCGGTTTAACTGCAGGAGAATGGCCCGCCAATAAGTCAGAAAGATAGTAGATGATAGAAAGCAAAGGGAAAAGACAGTCAAAAAGAGTGGCAGATTAGAGGAAGTTACAAGCACAGAATTTCCAGAAGGTGGGGGAACTGTTTTTACGAGAGAACAAAACCGGTATCCCCACGGGTAGAGACTCGTAGAGGGGGCGGGGTCGTCCAGCTCCCCGTATGGAGGCACGAGACATCCACTCACTGCCCCGACTCCATTTACAAAAGGACGTTTACAAAAAATAAAGTTCCTTTATGCCCCACATGGCCGAAAGGCCCAAGAGGGCGTAAAACTTTATTTTCTCTCATAAAGTTCCTTTGAATTCTTAATAACCTTGCTAACCTTGATCTTGAAGTTTGACCTTGAAAACGTTGTTGTTTGTTTGTTTTGTGTGTGTGTGTGTGTGTGTGTGTGTGTGTGTGTGTGTGTGTGTGTGTGTGTGTGTGTTGTGTGTGTGTGTGTGTGTGTATCTGTGTGTGCGCGTGGCGTGCGCGTATGTGTGTGTGTATGCGCGCGCGCGTGTGTGTGTGTGCGTGGGGGACATATGTCTTTCACATCTTTGAAGTTACACTCTACAAAAAGAGCCGACTGCTACCAAAGTGCCCATTATTGTCAAATTAATACCGCACGAATGAACACCTGAGTGGAGACGCTTAATGGTCAACCTATGACGATATTTTTCACGCCAGAGGGCAGTCAATGCACTAGGGGCTTATCACGCGATTTTCTTACTTGGGCGTAGTGAGAGAGAGAGTGATGGTAGGACCACTCACTGTCTCTCTCTCTTTCTTTATCCCCAACTAATAATATAGAGAGGATTAGCCCCACACGAGCGTCATGCCCTCTGGTGTGAGAAAATCGCACTAAGTCTCTCATTAACTTGGTCGTTTCATGCGCGAGAAAGCCACGGGTAGGCCTACTGCAACACTGTTTAATTGTCTCGATTACAGGCTGGGTGAAAGATGCAGTTAAAGATCCACCACGTCACGTGTCAAAATCACGGTTTTCGCGTGTTTTCCCTCTTATAGCTGGTACGAAATCTTAAGAAACCTTCCTAGCATAAGAGGGAATGCACTGTTAAAGATCCACCACGTCACGTGTCAAAATCACGGTTTTCGCGTGTTTCCCCTCTTATAGCTGGTACGAAATCTTGAAAATCTTCCTAGCATAAGAGGGAATGCACTGTTAAAGATCCACCACGTCACGTGTCAAAATCACGGTTTTCGCGTGTTTTCCCTCTTATAGCTGGTACGAGGTAAGAGGGAATGTGACACGTGACGTGGGGGGTCTTTAAAGGGGTGTAGAGAGTGGCACAGATGTATCGCGTTCGCCTCGTGTCAAGTAAACCCGAGTTCGAACCTGGGTACAGGGGACTGATTTTCCCTCTCACTCTGCACTAGGCATTGCGGTCTGAACGTGGAGTCTTTCGGATGACTGAGACGATCTTAAACCGAGGTCCCGTGTGCCCATGCACTTAGCACACGTTAAACCCAGTGGCAACAAGAAAATTGTCATGTGGTAAAATGTAACCCCCCTCCCCCCCCCCCTCCTTGTTTCGCAGTGAAACGTTCTCCGGGTGGGAGCAACCCGAAGTTCACAGAGACGCCTCTGTGACTATAAAGTACCTAATACTTAAAACAAAATAACGACAGTATGATTGTATTGTAGGCCTAAGGGTCCAAAAATGTTCAGACGCAAAAATAATAAATCTGTCAAAAGCTTCAAAGTAAATAAAGGCTGCACAAATTTCAAAGACTACACTGAATAATTATAGGGATTAACATTTTCCATATAATTGGGAAGACGGGGTAAAAAGCCCATGGGCGGGTAAGAAGCCCATGCCAATAATCTAATGAAATGAAGCAAATTTCAGTCAAATTTTGCCCGTGAGACGAACCCATGAGACGAACGCTAAACATTAACACACGTCTCACGGGCAAAATTTGCCTGAAATTTGCTTCATTTCATGAGATAATTGGCATGGGCTTTTTACCCGCCCATGGGCTTTTCACCCCGTCCTGCTAATTTTGGTCTCATAATCTAAAAATACACACACACACACACACACACACACACACACACACACACACAATCACACACACACACACACACACACACACACACACACACACACACACACACACACACACACACACACACACACACACACACACACACACATTGCACAGACATACACACGAACGCGCGCGCAAACACACACTCCCACACACCGTGACTAAA
>CM065708.1:28214620-28219620 GCA_017654935.2 Phymorhynchus buccinoides | reverse complement strand
GAAAACTTTAACTTTATTTTTCAAGGATAAAGATTTTAGGCAACGCCTAGTCTTCCAATCTAGAGAGAGAGAGAGAGAGCGTGGTATCTCTGTCTGTTCTCTGTGACAGAGAAGGCAGACAAAGACAGAGTAAAGAGATATTTTGAACTTGAACACTAGATTTGGCCGGTGCAACTCAGCGTCTATTTTAATTTCCCCTGTAGGGGAAGACGGGGTAAAAAGCGCATGGGCGGGTAAGAAGCCCACCCCAATTATCTCATGAAATAAAGCTCGTCTCATGGGCAAATTTGACTGAAATTTTCTTTATTTCATGAGATAATTGGGGTGGGCTTCTTACCCGCCCATGCGCTTTTTACCCCGTCTTCCCCTATCCAAAAAAATAGAAAAAATATGGGAGAGCACTTCGTAAAAAATTAGAGTTAATTACCTCTACTTTCTCGGTCAAAACCATAGCAACCATGGTGGCATGGCGTCGAAGCTTGAAACCGGAGGATGCGATTCAGCGACTTGCGAGAAAAAAAAAATTAAAGGAAAAAATGAGGGGCGGCCGGTCTACCTAATATACGAAAACGAGCGAAAACGAGCGAATACGGGCGAAAACATAAGAGACTGAATCTGATTCAAAGGGATTACGCTGATCTTGGGTCATTACGTCAATTTTAACACCATGGGCAGCATCTAAGGAACCTTTCTGCCAAGTTTCATTAAGATTTAATGGTATGGTACAATTGTGAGAAGTGGGAAAAAGTTCAGTCGGCGGAAGTAATGGCTAGCGGAAGCTGGTTTATAAAAAAAAAATGCAGATCGGAGATTACATCTAAATATGGATGAACAGTCGATTAAAGATCAAATCTATGCAAAAGTTGGTAGGGTTTAGACAAATTTAACATTTTTTTGTTCTTGTTTACGATGAAAAATGCACTTTCTTTTGTTTTCGCCTGTTTTCGCCCGTTTTCGCTCGTTTTCGCCCGTTTTCGCTCATTTTCGTAATTTAGGCACACCCGCGCAGTATCCGCAAACCGATAGAACTTGCAAAATATAACTTACATCAAATGTAGAATGACGCACGGTGTTCTAAGTGATGTGAGTGTACTCAAGCACACGAGGCGAGAGCTGGGGATCTACCTGATGGTAGAGTAGCTTCCCCTGTTTGACCGATTGAATTAGGCAAGATCACTCCCACACGCCATGAAATTACTCCCTTTAATTATTTCCGAACAATTCCGATTGCGCCTGTGTCAATTGCGCCCGTTGTAGTCTTCAATTACGCCCGTTGTAGTCATCAGTTGCGCCCGTTGTAGTCATCAATTGCGCCCGTTGTAGTCATCAATTGCGCCCGTTGTAGTCATCAATTACGCCCGTTGTAGTCATCAATTGCGCCCGTTGTAGTCATCAATTACGCCCGTTGTAGTCATCAATTGATCCCGTTGTAGTCATCAATTGATCCCGTTGTAGTCATCAATTGCGCCCGTTGTAGTCATCAATTGCGCCCGTTGTAGTCATCAGTTGCGCCCGTTGTAGTCATCAATTGCGCCCGTTGTAGTCATCAATTGCGCCCGTTGTAGTCATCAATTGCGCCCGTTGTAGTCATCAATTGCGCCCGTTGTAGTCATCAATTGCGCCCGTTGTAGTCATCAATTGCGCCCGTTGTAGTCATCAATTGCGCCCGTTGTAGTCATCAATTGCGCCCGTTGTAGTCATCAATTGCGCCCGTTGTAGTCATCAATTGCGCCCGTTGTAGTCATCAATTTGTAGTCATCAATTGCGCCCGTTGTAGTCATCAATTGCGCCCGTTGTAGTCATCAATTGCGCCCGTTGTAGTCATCAATTGCGCCCGTTGTAGTCATCAATTGCGCCCGTTGTAGTCATCAGTTGCGCCCGTTGTAGTCATCAGTTGCGCCCGTTGTAGTCATCAGTTGCGCCCGTTGTAGTCATCAGTTGCGCCCGTTGTAGTCATCAATTGCGCCCGTTGTAGTCATCAATTGCGCCCGTTGTAGTCATCAATTGCGCCCGTTGTAGTCATCAATTGATCCCGTTGTAGTCATCAATTGCGCCCGTTGTAGTCATCAATTGCGCCCGTTGTAGTCATCAATTGCGCCCGTTGTAGTCATCAATTGCGCCCGTTGTAGTCATCAATTGCGCCCGTTGTAGTCATCAATTGCGCCCGTTGTAGTCATCAATTGCGCCCGTTGTAGTCATCAATTGCGCCCGTTGTAGTCATCAATTTGCGCCCGTTGTAGTCATCAATTGCGCCCGTTGTAGTCATCAATTGCGCCCGTTGTAGTCATCAATTGCGCCCGTTGTAGTCATCAATTGCGCCCGTTGTAGTCATCAATTGCGCCCGTTGTAGTCATCAATTGCGCCCGTTGTAGTCATCAATTGCGCCCGTTGTAGTCATCAATTGATCCCGTTGTAGTCATCAATTGCGCCCGTTGTAGTCATCAATTGATCCCGTTGTAGTCATCAATTGATCCCGTTGTAGTCATCAATTGATCCCGTTGTAGTCATCAATTGATCCCGTTGTAGTCATCAATTGATCCCGTTGTAGTCATCAATTGATCCCGTTGTAGTCATCAATTGCGCCCGTTGTAGTCATCAATTGCGCCCGTTGTAGTCATCAATTGCGCCCGTTGTAGTCATCAATTGCGCCCGTTGTAGTCATCAATTGCGCCCGTTGTAGTCATCAATTGCGCCCGTTGTAGTCATCAATTGCGCCCGTTGTAGTCATCAATTGCATAGTCATCAATTGCGCCCGTTGTAGTCATCAATTGCGCCCGTTGTAGTCATCAATTGCGCCCGTTGTAGTCATCAATTGCGCCCGTTGTAGTCATCAATTGCGCCCGTTGTAGTCATCAATTGCGCCCGTTGTAGTCATCAATTGCGCCCGTTGTAGTCATCAATTGCGCCCGTTGTAGTCATCAATTGCGCCCGTTGTAGTCATCAATTGCGCCCGTTGTAGTCATCAGTTGCGCCCGTTGTAGTCATCAATTGTAGTCATCAATTGCGCCCGTTGTAGTCATCAATTGCGCCCGTTGTAGTCATCAATTGCGCCCGTTGTAGTCATCAATTGATCCCGTTGTAGTCATCAATTGCGCCCGTTGTAGTCATCAATTGATCCCGTTGTAGTCATCAATTGTTGTAGTCATCAATTGCGCCCGTTGTAGTCATCAATTGCGCCCGTTGTAGTCATCAATTGCGCCCGTTGTAGTCATCAATTGCGCCCGTTGTAGTCATCAATTGCGCCCGTTGTAGTCATCAGTTGCGCCCGTTGTAGTCATCAATTGCGCCCGTTGTAGTCATCAATTGATCCCGTTGTAGTCATCAGTTGCGCCCGTTGTAGTCATCAGTTGCGCCCGTTGTAGTCATCAATTGCGCCCGTTGTAGTCATCAATTGCGCCCGTTGTAGTCATCAGTTGATCCCGTTGTAGTCATCAATTGCGCCCGTTGTAGTCATCAATTGCGCCCGTTGTAGTCATCAATTGCGCCCGTTGTAGTCATCAATTGCGCCCGTTGTAGTCATCAATTGCGCCCGTTGTAGTCATCAATTGCGCCCGTTGTAGTCATCAATTGCGCCCGTTGTAGTCATCAATTGATCCCGTTGTAGTCATCAGTTGCGCCCGTTGTAGTCATCAATTGATCCCGTTGTAGTCATCAATTGATCCCGTTGTAGTCATCAATTGCGCCCGTTGTAGTCATCAATTGCGCCCGTTGTAGTCATCAATTGCGCCCGTTGTAGTCATCAATTGCGCCCGTTGTAGTCATCAATTGCGCCCGTTGTAGTCATCAATTGCGCCCGTTGTAGTCATCAATTGCGCCCGTTGTAGTCATCAATTGCGCCCGTTGTAGTCATCAATTGCGCCCGTTGTAGTCATCAGTTGCGCCCGTTGTAGTCATCAATTGATCCCGTTGTAGTCATCAATTGATCCCGTTGTAGTCATCAATTGCGCCCGTTGTAGTCATCAATTGCGCCCGTTGTAGTCATCAGTTGCGCCCGTTGTAGTCATCAATTGCGCCCGTTGTAGTCATCAATTGCGCCCGTTAAAATGCTTAGTTTCGCATAAGCTGAAATTTTGTTTCCGAAGATAGAGAGCAGCTTACATTTAGAAACAACAACAACAGAATTTAAATGAAATATGTGTTCCAGTTTTGATTTTATTGTCATCTGAAGTTTATTGTTGTTTTCGTTCCCCAGCTTCAGAAACACTCTGGGGGCACACCCAGTGCCATGCAGGGCTCCCAGGGACCCCTATGGGGGGTCTATGAAGCACTAACATTCTCAAGGACCCTCTAAAAGAATGCACAGGGGGTCCCAGGGATGCACTAAAACAATTCTTTGTGGCATTCGCTATGCCACTGGGACCATCTGTCCCGCCTCTAGGACCCTCTATACTGTAAGTGAAGGAGTCCCTGGGACCCCTTGTTTTGCGGGACGATTGGGAGCCCTGGCCATGTGAACATTTCGCCATGGCCTTGGGTGGGAAGATTATGTGCATGGCTGCTTTTAAAGGGCTTCCCGCCACCTGGGCGGCCATACTCCGACTTCAGGGGACTTCGCTCCAGTCATGGAGCCACCACACATTCACTCCACCCGTGGAGTGACAACAACCCAACAATTCTTTACGGCGTGTAAGGAGAACTGCCACTGGTAAAGACAGCTTCCATTGGGCACAGCCGTATCATTTTAATATTGGCCATGGGTCAATTTCATTTGCATCATGTGATGATGTTCGTCCGTCCCGAGGGATGAAGACCATCCGTCAACAGTTCCAATGTCAAAGGGTTCAGGATGTGGGGTGGGTACGAAGATGACTGATGAGTCCGATGCGGGCCTTGAAGGTTTTGTGACAGTGGGGACAGGAAAGAGAGCTGAGGGGATCTGTTGGAGTTGGAGAATTGCTGCTGCTCATGCGATGTTTTCCCGCTTCTCGACGTGCCTGGGCTGTCTCGATTCGGTGAGCCTCGAACTTGGCAGCTCTTGGTGACTGCACCACGCCATGCTG
>CM065708.1:28204620-28207120 GCA_017654935.2 Phymorhynchus buccinoides | reverse complement strand
TTCATAAACGAGTTAGCTGCAGAGATAATTAGTAAGGGTAGGCATGGTGCTACATTCACTGGTGAATATTTTGAGCTGTTTATTTTATTACTCGCTGATGATATAGCACTGATTTCAGAAACGTGTGGGTTTGCAGAACCAACTGAATAATTTAGGAAACACTGCTAGAAAACTACAGTTAACAGTTAATTTAGGGAAAAGTAATATAATTGTTTTCAGGAAGGGGGGATATTTATAAGCAAGGGAAAAATGGCTGTATGATGGTAAACCAATGGCTGTTTTGAATATGTATAAGTACCTTGGGATTTTCTTCTCTACTCGTTTGAGTTTTGCAGCTGCTTGTAGGGATTTATGTAGTAAAGCTAAGAACAGACTGATCAATATTATGAAAAAACTGCGTGTGTTGAATAACAATTCATTAGATCTTTTTGTTAAGATTTTTGATAGTCATATCCAGCCTATTATTTTATATGGATCAGAGCTTTGGGGACTTGATGCAAGAGCTGTCATGCACTGTGAGTCTGCCCATCTTTTTGCTCTTAAGAAATGTATGTGTGTTGATATGAAAACACCAAACGACCTAGTTTATGGAGAGACTAATAGGTATCCTATATTTATAAATTCTAGAATTAAATGTATTCGCTTTTGGCTTAAACTTTTGAGAATGAATACTGATCGCTTACCACGGAAATCTTATAATATGTTATGCAAATTAGATCAAAGAGGAAAAACTAACTGGGCGTCAAGGGTTCGATTATTTCTTTTCGAGTTTGGGTTCGGATATGCGTGGGAATATCAAGGGGTGGGTGATGAAAAGATGTTTATAAACATTCTCCGTCAAAGGCTGATAGATTCAAGATGGCAGGACTGGCACAGTCATATACAATCCAGTGAGAGGTTTAGGATGTACAGGAATTTTTGCACAACACATATAGTTAAAAGTTATTTGTCTGTTAATATGGATAAGAATCTACGTTGTGTTCTTACAAAATTCAGATTTGGGGTGTCCGTCATCAATGTACACGCTTATCGTTATAACAAATGTGACGAATGCAGAATTGTTATGTCCTTTTTGTAGGGAATCAGCAGAAGATGAAATCCACTTGCTCTTGACGTGCCCTGTATTGTATGATCTTCGTAGAAAATTCATTGCAAGGAAATTTTATGCTAATCCATGTTTGTTTAGATTCTCTTTGTTAATGGCATCAGAAAATGAAAAGACTGTACGTGGTGTGGCTCTGTTTCTTTATAAAGCTTTTCAGTTGCGAGAAGCGATTTTGTCATGAATAATTTGATTGCTAAACTGGTTACGTTTATCTTATAATGTACTTTGTATTCAGTGGTTATTGCTTATTATGTGTACAATGCTAGTGTCCTTTGTTCATATGGGGCTTTGGCCTTTTTGTGAATAAAAAAAATTCAATTCAATTCAATTCAATTCTCTCTCTCTCTCTCTCTCTCTCTCTCTCTCTCTCTCTCTCTCTCTCTCTCTCTCTCTCTCTCTCTGAGCAACCAATATTGAAATGCGCATCAGTTAATCCGATAGACCAATTCTCTCGGTCTCTCTCTGTCTACTCTTTGCCTAAATTTCTTTGTCTCTCTCCCCACTCTCTCTCTCTTACTCTTAGAGAAACCACTATTCGTGCATACCAGTACAGCCGACAGATCAGATCTCTCTCTCTCTCTCTCTCTCTCTCTCTCTCTCCTCTCTCTCTCTCTCTCTCGTCTCTCTCTCTCTCTCTCTCTCTCCTCTCTCTCTCTCTCTCTCTCCACCCCCCCCCCCCCCCCCCCTCTCTCTCTCTCATCAGATTCGCATCCACCCTGATTTCCTCAAATTTTGAGGCCTTTCCAAAAAGTGAATTTAAAGTCTTTTGTACAATGCAGTTTTAGTTTTTGTGCCCCCACTGTCTGGAACTCCTTGCCTGTTCACCTCCGTCACAATTCAGCACTTCCCGCTTTCAAAACCCAAATGAAAACTCACTTGTTTCAAAGAGCTTTCTCTCTGTAGTTTTTCACATCAATTAGACTGATGATCGAATGAATGTGTATGTTAGCGCAATTGCGTGTGAATCAGTGAATGTGAGCGCCTTGAGTTTAATTCTAAAGAAAGGCGCTATATAAATACTATGTTTAAGATGAACACCCAAAACGCAACACTGTTCATTGCAAGCTTTCGTGTTTATTACAACACTTCCTCAGGCTTTCGTGACCAATCGACTGCACTTGCATTATTATTGTAGTGCTGCTTCTTCGGGGGCTAGTTTGCCATTTTGGAGAACCTCCTCGGACGCCAACTGCACTCCTTTAAGCCTGGAGAATGGGGGTGTCCCTTGGGCAAGGCATCTCCACTACTAACAAATATTCCTGCCCACTTATCTAGATTAGCAGTCGCCTCCTCTGCTATCTAGAGGTCTAGGTGCGCTCTGTGACGAGGTAATGGGTAAAAAGGCTAAATCTCTAGGGAAGACTTTTAGTGTGTTAAATTTTCAAGTAGAAAATT
>CM065708.1:28185673-28193173 GCA_017654935.2 Phymorhynchus buccinoides | reverse complement strand
TAGCTTGCATCTTGGCTAACTAGTATGCCAAATTTGATGATGATAGACTGAACAGTTTTTGAGAAAAACGGACGAATATCCGGACGGACGGACGGACGGAGGCACGCCGGAGCACGCCGGAGGCACGGACGAATCAGACAGAAACAATAGCTCCCCGAACCTTCGGCTCGGGGACTAAAAATAACAGAGGGGACAGCTGGGTGGGTACAGGGGATGCTTCCTCTCACTCTGCACTAGGCCTTACGGTCTGAACGTGGAGTCTTTCGGATGAGATGATAAACCCAGGTCCTGTGTGCCCGTGCACTTAGCACTCGTTAAACCCAGTGGCAACAAAAAAGTTGTCATTAATTTGGGTCAAAATTTCCCAATTTACCCCCCTCTCCTTCCTCGTCAGTCACACAAAAGTCGCATGCAAATTATTATTCTTTTAAATGGGTGGCGCGCCTCTGGCCGCGACGCGCTCTCCAGTTGGTGGGAGCAACCCGAATTTCACAGAGACGCCTCTGTGACTATAAAGTACCAAATAACCAAAATGGTCCCTTCGACTACTAACATAAACAGACTGCATGGGTAGGCGCTGCACTTGCGGCGACGCGCTCTCCGGGGGAGAGCAGCCCGAATTTCACAGAGATAAGTCTCTGTGATAGCTTTTTCTCTTCCTGTGGAGAGAATTCGCGTTTATCAATCACCTGGATCGGCTGGAGAAGGGAAATCAACGTTGTAGGGGAAGACGGGGTAAAAAGCCTATGGGCGGGTAAGAAGCCCATGCCAATTGTCTCATGAAATAAAGAACATTTCAGTCAAATTTCCCCATGACACGAATGCTTACACTCGTCTCATGGGCAAAATGTGACAGAAATTATGGGCGGGTAAGAATCCCATGCCAATTGTCTCATGAAATAAAGAAAATTTCAGTCAAATTTTCCCATGACACGAATGCTTACACTCGTCTCATGGGCAAAATGTGACTGAAATTTGCTTTATTTCATGAGATAATTGGCATGGGCTTCTTACCCGCCCATGGGCTTTTTACCCCGTCTTCACCTATGCATGCCTCGTTTCTTTCATAGTAGGCCTACGTGTGAAAGCCCTTTCTCTTTCAAGGTATTATCTTGACGGCTCCCCGTGGGGATACCGGGGGGGTCTTTCGTAAAAAATAGTTCCCCCACCTTCTGGAAGTTCTGTGCTTGTAACTTCCTCTTGTCTTTTCACTCTCTTTGACTCTGCCTTTTCCCTTTGCTTTCTATCATATACTATATTTCTGACTTATTAGCCCCATTCTCCTGCCTTTTTTTCTTCTTAAAAAACCAAACATCTTCCAATCTTTGAGCTCCTCCGAAATCGGAATGTGTCGGCTGTACGTCAGCGGGGAGACCAGTGAAAACTGAAAACGGACACATACGTACCTTACCCACTATGGCCTTATGGCCTGGGAATGCAGAAGAAGAAGAAGAAGAAGAAGAAGAAGAAATCTTTACGGAAGGGGGGGGGGGGGGGGGGGGGGGGGACAGAAAGGACAGTTCCGAAAATCGATAAGATTGTGGACTTTGTCATGGCAACCGATTTGCGAGTCTGACGCTGCCAACAAGAAGAAGAAGAGAAGAAGAAGGGGGGGGGGGGGGGGGGAGGGGGAGAAAAAGTCAACGGAGTCGATTGATGTGCCTTTGATTGAAGATGAATCAATACTGCGATGGCTTGGAGTCAAAGCGGACTATCTTTATATAGTCTATGAGTCATAAGTTTCTTTATTGTCCATTGGCATTGTACAACGCACATGACGTGTTGACGTTTTATTGGATTTATTACAAAAACTAATAACTTGCATCAAACAATGACTGCAGAAATATATTAAAAAAAGGGGGGGGGGGTTGCTTTTTATATATTTCAGCACTTTTTTTATATACAAGTTATTAGTTTTCGTAATAAGTTCAATAATATGTCAATGGACTATCTAAAGATAGTCCGTTTTGACTCCAAGCCATCGCCTGATAGTTTGCGGGCAAAATGTGCGCTGAATCAATAGTGGACTGGCGGTAATGGCTCACACGACGTGTGCTCTCTGTATTGATGCTTCTTCTTCTGTGCTGATTGCTGTGCACGAGCCTCGGTTATGATAGAATATCGATGACAGCGGAGGAAGGAATTGAAGAGACCGGATGTACGTAATACTTCGTTTCAAAACGTATCTTGATCAAGTTTTGTTGAAATTATTGTCTTATGACAATAGCGGCAAAGATACCCTAAGCTGGCAAATCTACCCTACGAAGAGCGCCTGGCTTTCGTGAACATCCCAAGCATGCAGTGTAGAAGAGACCGGGGTGGGGGGTGGGGGTGGGGGTATGATTGAGACGTATAAAGTATACACACGGAATGTATAAAGTCACCTTCCCCGGCCTAATTCGTGGCAACGACCAACAACAGCGAAACTACAGGAGCACCCAGAGCTACCTTTTGGCAGTCTCACAATGCAAAAGTCTTCTGTCGCCTCATCAGATGCTCGCATCTACGCACGTAACCTTGACGATGCTCACACCAGCACCATGCACAAGTTCCAAGACTCGGATCCCGTCCGAAATGTTCCCTCAACCGACAGCGTATCCGCGATTCCAGGGTACGCAACGTGTTCCAGGAATCATCCACGACGACGTCTGCCACGTCGTGAACTACGATCTCACTTTTCCACGGCCTCCATCATCATCATCATCATCTCAACAGGAAGACTTCGTCTTCAGGAAGACCGTCCATAAGGGTCTGCGACCAATTGGACGTAAATCTCATCTTCACCTCACCACCTAATTCGTGCTGGAAACCAATGTCACTACGAGAGGCCCCGCCTTCAAGCTGAGGAAGACTAGGTGCAACACAAATATTCGTTCTCACTTTTTTCACCTCCCGAGTCGTTGACAGGTAGAACAGGCTACCGGAGAATGTGGTGACAGCCCCATCGATGCAAGGTTTCGAGAACAGACTAGACACTGTGTGGGCAGACAAAAGGTATGTAATTCGTTAATAGGAGAGCCTCAATATCACCCGTGACGCTAAAAAAGAAAGAAAAAAAAGAATAAGACATAGAGAGAGAATGTTGCGAGCAAAAGATATGGATCAACACGACCAGATCAAAGGCCCATGGCCTGATCATCGATCTGCCATCATATCATATCATAATATCGTGGCGCTGCACCAACAACAACAAAAAATGCAAAGGACGATTTCGAACTGACAGTGACGACATGACAAATCTGATCCCAGTGACAATGGAACACAACCACGACGGCGACGGTGGGGTGAATTGGTGGTGGGTGGGGGTTGGAAATCTGTGCTCAAAATTGTAACAAAAATATTATTTAAAAAATCCGATTTGACGCGCTTTCGTAAAAAAAAAAAATCCGCGCTTCTGATATATGCCAATACGCGCTTTCGTAAATCTCCCAAGAGGAGGGCCCTGTCGTTGGTTGAAAGGTGGGGGAGGAAGGGAGGGGGGGTGAAATCGAGTGAAGGACCAAGAGCAAGGGGAGAGCAGCAGACATGGGTGAAAGCGTGGAAAACACTATAAACAATTCTCGCCCAGCCCTCCGGAATAGCATCTGCCCCCCCCTCTGCTATCTATCTGGTAAGTCATACTCGGAAACGACTGACTTTTTTTCTTCTCCCCCCCCCCCCCCTTTTTTTTTTTTCCCCCCCCCCCCCCCCCCCCCCCCCCCCCCCCCCCCCCCCCCCCCCCTCCCCCCCCACCCCCCCCCCCCCCCCCCCCCCCCCCCCCCCCCCCTCTTGTCCATTCGATGTGCATGCTTTCGTTGTTGTTGTATTGTGTATTGTGTCTTGTGCAAAACCAAAATGATTTCCTTTGTATCACGATGCATTGGCTGATTAAAGAATCTTGAATCTTGAAAGTCATATTTGTAAAATCAGTTTTGTTTGTTTTACTTTTTATATACACAGAGACAATTCAGAAGAAAAAGAAGCAATGAAGGGCGCGGAGGAGAAAACTGCTGCAGGGGAAGAGGAACGTCACGCACCGGAAGTGAACGGTTCCACTTCCTCTCTTGCGGCGCCACCTTCCGTCGTTTCCAAAGACTATTATGAGAGTGGTCTGCCCATAGACCGGGGATATGCCTGGGTTATCGTTTTTGGTAAGTTAGAACTTGTCTGTCTGTCTGTCTGTCTGTCTGTCCGTCTATTTCATTCTTTTTATATTCTCTCCCCTCCCTCCTACCCTTCTCTCTCTCTCTCTCTCTCTCTCTCTCTCTCTCTCTCTCTCTCTCTCTCTCTCTCTCTCTCTCTCTCTCTCTCTCTCTCTGTTATACACATAGGCCTACGCAGACACACACACACACATACACGTGTTTCGCACGCGCACATACACACTCACACACATACACACACTCTCTCTCTCTCTCTCTCTCTCTCTCTCTCTCTCTCTCTCTCTCTCTCTCTCTCTCTCCAAAAAGGTCAAACATCTAAACACACACACGCGCGCGCGCACACGCACTTACACGCACACACATATGCACATACACATACACACACACACACACACACACCTACACACACACACACACACACACACACACACACACACACACACACACACACACACACACACACACACACACGCGGTCAAAGCATTTACCCTTTAAACATTTTGTATCCTTGTTGGAAATTGGTTGAACCCGGCTTGCTTCAGGAATGTTATACTTTTTATTTTAAAAAATAATATAAGTGCAGGTTTAACAGACTTGTGAAGCTTTATTTGTTTCCCACTCCTGGAATTCAGTTGTGTGCATGTGTCATCATTGCGTGTGTGTGTGTGTGCGCGCGCGCGCGCGCGCGTGTGTGCCTATGTGTTGTGTGTGCGTGCACGCACATGTGTCTGTTTTATCTGTTCATGGTTATTAGATTGCTCATTATTATAATTATTATTATGGTCGTTGTTGTTATTATTATTATTATTATTATTATTATTATTATTATTGTTGTTTGTTATTCATATTATTATTATCATCATTATTATCATCATCATCATCATATTATTATTATTATCATCATCATCGTCGTCATCATTATCATTATTATCATTACTAGCGCAACGCCTAGTACTGGCAATGCACCGTACTGGTAACGCCACGTACTGGTAACGCTGAGTACTGGTTTCGCCGGGTCCACGAAATATTATTATTACGTTTGTCTCTCTCCCTCCTTCCATCTTCTTCACTCATCCCGTTCTACTACCCCCCGCACCTTACTGAGTACAGCAAATTTGAAGCGATTCGGTTAAGCAAAGGCGGAGTTATAAGGCCCCGTTTTCCGTTGGCGCTGCTCTGAGAGTGAAGCGCTCTCCCTAGTAACGGTAACGCCTAGCAACGGTAACGCCAAGTACTGGTAGCGCTGACTACAGCAAATTTGAAGCGATTCGGTTAAGAAACGGCGGAGTTATAAGGCCCCGTTTCCCGTTGGCGCTGCTCTGAGAGTGACGCGCTCTCCCGATTCTCTTCCAATTTGCTGCCAGGCTTTGCCCGGGCCATAGCAAGCCTGACAGCAAATTTGAAGCGATTCGGTTAAGAAACGGCGGAGTTATTTGTGAAAAGGTGAAGCGGCGTATAGCGCACGCGTTTCTGAACCGATTCGCTTTCGGTTTGGCACACCGATAGGTACTGTCCCCGGTCATGTACCTGCCAAATGTGAAGGCAATGGGTCCAGAAATGCCGGAGATACGGGCGCCGAGAGTCCGGCGGATACGCGTTTCGCGCATTTGCCCAAACCGCGCAAATGACACGGCCGCCTCGGTTGCCGTTGCCATCAGCCCCGTCAGCGGTTATCATCATCATCATCCCCCGTGGGGATACCGGGGGTCTTTTGTATAAATAGTTCCCCCACCTTCTGGAAGTTCTGTGCTTGTAACTTCCTCTAATCTGTCACTCTCTTTGACTCTGCCTTTTCCCTTTGCTTACTGTCATCTACTATCTTTCTGCCTTAACCGGTCCATTCTCCTGCCTTTTTTCACGAAACACTTTCAAAAAGATTTCCTCCTCCAGCCGAAGTCGGACTTGCTGGGCCTAACTGTTTCTTAGTTAGGCGCATAACGGCAGCATGACGCATCTGCGCTCATAATTGACAGGAAACTGTCTGACCGATCGAAGAAGAAATCATCATCATCATCATCATCATCATCATCATCATCATCATCATCATTATTATTGTCATCATTATTATTATTGTCATCATTATTATTATTGTTATTATTAGTATCATTATTATTATTATTATTATTATTATTATTATTATTATTATTATTATTATTATTATTATTATTATTATTATTATTATTATTATTATTGATTATTATTATTATTATTATTATTATTATTATTATTATTATCACCGTTTGTTACGTTCGTGGTTGTTGGTTCGCTGATCTCATCATCGATTGACTGACCAGTCTGTCATTGGTCTGAGTTGATCGGTTTTGAATTGATCGTTGCAGCCTGCCTGTTGATCAACATCATCTGTCTGGGCCTTCAGAGGGCTTACGGGATTCTGTTTGTGGAGTTCCTGCACATGTACCATTTACCCGTGGGCGTCACCTCTCTAGTCATGGCCATCCAGTCTGCCTGCATGAGTCTTTCGGGTAAATAGTTTGTCCGTCTGTCTGTCTGTCTGTCTGTCATTATTTATTTTTATTTTTTTTTTTTTTCTTCATTCTTTTCATATAGTTTATACACATTTACCTGTGGACGTCACCTCTCTAGTTCTTGCCATACAGTCTGCGTGCATTTACCCGTGGGCGTCACCTCTCTAGTCATGGCCATCCACTCTGCCTGCATGAGTCTTTCGGGTAAATAATTTGTCCGTCTGTCTGTCTGCCTGTCTGTCATTATTTTTCTTTTTTTTCTTTTTCTTCTTCATTCTTTTCATATAGTTTATACACATTTACCTGTAGACGTCACCTCTCTAGTTCTTGCCATACAGTCTGGGTGCATGAGTCTTTCGGGTAGATAGTTTGTCTGTCTGTCTGTATGTCTGTTTGTCTGTCTGTCGTGTTTTCATATAGTTTCTACACATGTACCATTTACCTGTAGGCGTCACCTCTCTAGTTCTGGCCATCCATGGCGTCTGCGTGCATGACACTTTCGGGATAGATAGTGGGAAAGGGGGTGACGGGGGGGGGGTGTGTTGGGGTTTTTTTCTACATCTTTTTTTTTTTGCACACCCTCCACTGTCCCCGCACACACACACACTTTCTTTTTCTTTTTTTTTCTTTTTTTCCATAGGGCACACATTTTTACATTTTTATTTTTTTGCACGCTTTTTTTTTTCTTCATCTTTTTTGCACACGCCACACACGCACACACACCCCTCGCTACTCTCATTCATTTGTCTGTGTGATGAACTATTATGGAGTTTTTTTTTCCAGAGGGGGGAAGTACTTAGTGTTCTTGTCTGATACATAAGTGTCTGGGTTTCTGTGTGACTTAGTGTTTGGTGTACTGATACACTCATACC
>CM065708.1:28175673-28178173 GCA_017654935.2 Phymorhynchus buccinoides | reverse complement strand
TAAGTGAAACAAAGAAGGGAAAAGATTTGCGCACGTGTCCGAATTTCCCCTATATGCGTAAACTTTTATCCTTCTTTTTTTCCACTTATTTATGGTTTTCCGTACGGAGCTTATGCATCTAATGTGAACCCGGCCTTACCCTTTTTCATTTGTCTGTAAGTGAACAATTTTGCCCACCCCCCACCCCCCAAATCATACTTTGTCCTTTTTTTCTCTCTCCCAGGTCAAACAGGGAAGACCACAGAGTCGGAGCACGAACCACTGAGCCCGATAGCCGAAAAGGATCCAACCACGGCTGAACCAGAACCCGGCTCCACCGCCACTACTACTACTACTACTGCTACCATCACCAAACGATGGTCCGCACACGAAGACAACTTTCTCTCCCCCCACTCCCACCTTCACCACCACCACCACCACCACTCCCACCTGCACAAAAGTTCCCACCTGTGCATCAGCACCCCGGACCTTTTCTTCTCCTCCCCTGCCATTTTCCCCGCTGACGATAATATCGAAAACCACAACGAAAACGACGACGATGATGATGATGATGATAGTCGACGACGACGACGAAGAAGAATAAAATCGGCTGATCAAGAACTGCAACCATTGAAAAGTAAAAACGGCGCCGCAACAACAACAAACGATAAGACAAGTCTACATCCTTCAACAACAACAACTAACAACCACCATGTTAGCAGCGACAAAAAAACAACGGATCAGCAACGCTTTATAGGCGACACAGAAAAGAAGAAGAAGACTAAGTTCTGCTGCGCAAAGTTTTTCGCCATGTTCGATTTCAGCCTCTTCAGGCAGCCGGCGTTCCTGCTGGTGGTTGTCACGTCGTCGCTGGGTTTTTTGCCGGCGGCGCTGATCGGCATGTACCTGCCGGCGATGGCGGCGGACAAAGGGGTGCGGGGCCAGAAGGCGGCGCTGCTGCTGACCATCTTCGGGGGTTGCGGGATCGCTTCCCGCCTGTTCTTCGGCTACCTGGCTGACGCGGTGAGTTTGGGGTTGTGTGAGTACGTTGTAATGTCAAACGGACAATTAACTCTTAATGAACCCCTTTGACTGCCGTATAACGTATCACGTGCTGACTTGATGACATCACTGATGACGTCATCAGATGAAGAGGAATAACGCTGATCGATCGATATGCTGGCTTTTGCTCTAACACAGTCAAGAGAGTAATACCCCCAGACCATTTTGCCCGATTGGCTGTATCCGTTGTCTTTTTCATGTATGTCATGATTTGTGCAATGATTTTTTCTTTAATTTTTTCTGGCAGTCAAGGGGTTAAATAGATGATTTTCGGGGGAAAAAACTAGGGGAGAGCACTTCGTGAAAATTAGAATTGTTTACCTCCATTACTCGGTCAAATACCGTAGCAACGATGCAACAATGGCGTTGAAGCTTGAAACCGCAGGATGCGAGTCAGCGCGACCTGCAAACATTTTTTTTTGGGGGAAAATGAGGGGCGTCCAGTATCCACAAACTGACAGAACTTGCAAAATGTGATGTAAAAATATAAATGACATCGATTTTAAAATGATGCACTGTGTTCCAAGTGATGTAAGTCTAATCAAACACGCGAGCCGAGAGCTGGGGATCTACCTGATGGTAGATTAACTCCCTTCATTATTTCCGAACAATTCCTATTAAGTCAGAAAAATAGTGGAAGATAGTAAGATAAACTACATCATAAAGGAAAAGGCAGAGTGCGGGTTACCTGTGTCTATAATCCCACACTACGAACTTCCAGAAGGTGGGGGAACTCTTTTTAAAAAAATTTTTTAAACATGCTATCACTACGGGGAGGATTTACATTTATATTTAAATTAACAATCACAATCATTTGTGCGCGCACGTGTGTGTGAGGTGTATGTGTGCGTGCGCACGCACGCATGTTTGTGGTGTGTGTGTGTGTGTGTGTGTGTGTGTGTGATGCGTTCATGTAGGCCCCTATATGAGTGTATGTATGCATGGTGTGTGTGTGTGCGTGTGCGTGTGCGTGTGTGTGTGCGTGCATGCGTGCGTGTATGTGTGTGTGCTGTTTGTGTGTGTGTGTATGTTGTTGTGAATATATACTGTTATTTCATGCTTACGAATTGTGTGGCAATGCATACGTGTATTAGGCCTATTATAAGTAGTAGTAGTAGTAGTAGTAGTAGTAGTAGTAGTAGTAGTAGTAGCAGTAGTCACAGCAGTTGTTCAGTTGTTGCTGATTGTTATGTGCATTTTTACTGGCCAAACGAAGTCTGACCGGTATTGTTTTGTCTGCTCATGTTATTGGATTTTTTTCTTCTTGTTTTTATTCCGTTTCAATTCTGTGTAAAGTCCCCTGTAGTCTACATAGTAGGATGGGCGCTATATACATTTTCCTCATTATTATTATTATTTAATTAAGTCAGAAAAATAGTGGAAGATAGTAACAAAAGGAAAAGACAGAGTGCGGGTTACCTGTGTCTAATCCCACACTACGAACTTCCAGAAGGTGGGG
>CM065708.1:28148173-28170673 GCA_017654935.2 Phymorhynchus buccinoides | reverse complement strand
ATGTCCCAGGATGTAGAACAATGTGTCCTACTTCTGTCCATGTCCTTCATTCTCCTCACCCCCACCCCCCCTCGTGACTAGACCCAGGACAACTGTGGACAATAATATTTCCCAGGACGTCTATACATTGCGCACCAGGACATCTGAACATAGGATAATATGTCCTAGATCTGTCCATGTCCGTTTCACCCCTCTGGTGACTAATCCCAGGACAACCAGGGAAAATCGTATGTCCCAGGACATCTAGATACTGGACAGTACGTGTCCTGGGACATGTGAACATGTCCTAGGTCTGCCGATGTCCTTTCCAGTCCTCTATCCCCCTCATGACTAAACCCAGGACAACAATGGAAAACAATATGTCCCTGGACATCTAGTCACTGGGATGAATGTGTCCCTGGACATTTGAATAGGATCATATGTCCTAGGTCTGTCCATGTCCTATCTGATCCTTTTCACCCCCCACTAGACCCAGGACAACTGCACAATATAATATGTCCCTGGACATCTAGACACTGGAAGATGTGTCTCCTAGGACATCTAAACTAGGGAAAGTATGTCCCAGAACATTTGAACTTGGGGTAAAATGTCCCAGGACATCTGATTTGGGGACAGTGTGTCCATGGACATATATGGCTTTAGGATAGTATTCCCAGGACATCTCAGCTCTGGATAGTATATATCCAGGAAATATGTGAACTTGGGACAGTATGCCCCACGACATCTGAACACAAGATTATATATCGGGACTTTTGAAATGTGCGAATCCGCTGCTGAGAGTTTCTTGATGCCCTTGTGTTAGAATAAGGCTCAGTTCACATCAATTAGACGTGTAAGTTCCCTACGGAAAACCCTAAATAAGTGGAAGAAAGAAGGACACAAGTCTACGCATATAGGGGAAATTCGGACATGTGCGTACATCTTTTCCCTTCTTTGTTTCACTTATTTATGGATTGCGCACGGGTTTCCGCATGGAATATCTGCTTATGTGTGTACACGGCCTTAGTGTAGAATACCGTATTTTTTCGACTATATATAAGGCGATACTTTTTTATTCCCAGACTGGGACTCATGCGCCTTATTATATAACTAAGAAAATAGTAAGGAAAGGAAATGACATCTGAATTGTGTGTAAAATTTGGGGGGGGTGCCTTATAGTCAGTAGTAAAATAAGGTGACTATTAGAATGTAAGGATTTCAGGGCTGAAATACCTGATTTTCAGAGAGCCGGACAACAGAGGGTTTTCAGAGAAGAAGCCCCTCTCAACCAAGTGTTTTGGTCCTGAATTCCTAACACCCTAACAGTTATAAAGAAACTCTACAGAGAGCCGGACAACAACAGAGGGTTTTCAGAGAAGAAGCCCCCAGAGAAGAAGCCCCTCTCAACCAAGTGTTTTGGTCCTGAATTCCTAACACCCAAACAGTTATAAAGAAACTCTACGGAGAGCCGGACAACAGAGGGTTTTCAGAGAAGAAGCCCCCCTCAACCAAGTGTTTTGGTCCTGTCCTAACACCCAAACAGTTATAAAGAAACTCTACGGAGAGCCGGACAACAGAGGGTTTTCAGAGAAGAAGCCCCTCTCAACCAAGTGTTTTGGTCCTGAATTCCTAACACCCAAACAGTTATAAAGAAACTCTACGGAGAGCCGGACAACAGAGGGTTTTCAGAGAAGAAGCCCCCCTCAACCAAGTGTTTTGGTCCTGAATTCCTAACACCCAAACAGTTATAAAGAAACTCTACGGAGAGCCGGACAACAGAGGGTTTTCAGAGAAGAAGCCCCCCTGTGTTTTGGTCCTGGTTATAAAGAAACTCTACGGAGAGCCGGACAACAGAGGGTTTTCAGAGAAGAAGCCCCCCTCAACCAAGTGTTTTGGTCCTGAATTCCTAACACCCAAACAGTTATAAAGAAACTCTACGGCAACTCTCAGAGTAGAAGTTTTTCCTTCCTAACACCCTAATAGTTATAAAGAAACTCTACAGAGAGCCGGACAACAGAGGAATTCAGAGAAGAAGCCCCCCTCAACCAAGTGTTTTGGTCCTTGGTTGAGGGGGGCTTCTTTCTCTGAAAACCCTCTGTTGTCCGGCTCTCTGTAGAGTTTCTTTATAACTATTAGGGTGTTAGGAGTTCAGGCCCAAAACACTTGATTCAGGGGGGCTTCTTCTCTGAAAACCCTCTGTTGTCCGGCTCTCTGTAGAGTTTCTTTATAACTATTAGGGTGTTAGGAGTTCAGGCCCGAAATACTTGATTCAGGGGGGCTTCTTCTCTGAAAACCCTCTGTTGTCCGGCTCTCTGTAGAGTTTCTTTATAACTATTAGGGTGTTAGGAGTTCAGGCCCGAAACACTTGATTCAGGGAGGGGCTTCTTCTCTGAAAACCCTCTGTTGCCCGGCTCTCTGTAGAGTTTCTTTATAACTATTAACTATTAGGGCCGAAACACTTGTTAGGGGCTTCTTCTCACCCTCTGTTGTCCGGCTCTCTGTAGAGTTTCTTTATACACTATTAGGGTGTTAGGAGTTCAGGGAAACACTTGATTCAGGGGGGGGCTTCTTCTCTGAAAACCCTCTGTTGTCCGGCTCTCTGTATAGTTTCTTTATAACTATTAGGGTGTTAGGAGTTCAGGCCCGAAACACTTGATTCAGGGAGGGGCTTCTTCTATGAAAACCCTCTGTTGTCCGGCTCTCTGTAGAGTTTCTTTATAACTATTAGGGTGTTAGGAGTTCAGGCCCAAGAAACACTTGATTCAGGGAGGGGCTTCTTCTCTGAAAACCCTCTGTTGTCCGGCTTTCTGTAGAGTTTCTTTTTCCCACTAGAATAACT
The DNA here is from genome assembly GCA_017654935.2 of Phymorhynchus buccinoides. Classification (NCBI taxonomy): domain Eukaryota; kingdom Metazoa; phylum Mollusca; class Gastropoda; order Neogastropoda; family Raphitomidae; genus Phymorhynchus; species Phymorhynchus buccinoides. The sequence continues at coordinate 28,167,855 of CM065708.1, read as the reverse complement.
GCATGAAAAAGGGAGAACAAATTATTCAATGTGTGGGTGTTGTTGAGCAATGGGATAATTTGCTCAAATTGTGAGGTTGTATTGAAAATTTGTTTTATGTTTGTTGGTTAAATCTGAATGCAACATTCCTTAATTACAGTGTTGTGATAAAGAATGTGGTGATTTACGTCAATGTATCATTGCAAGGCAATGCTGAACTAGATAGGCGACATTTATGTTTATACTGCTGCTTACAAAATAATACAAGCAGTTATTTTGACCGTAAAGCGTGAAATTTCTCTGAAGTGAGTGTAGTGTGTGCGTGCGTGCGTGCGTGCGTGCGTGTGCGTGTGTGCGTGTGTGTGTGTCAAGTCAAGTCAAGTCAAGTCAAAATGATCTTTATTGACGATAAAGGAATAAGTGAAACAAAACATTTTTTCATCCTGTCGTCATAAATAAATAAGAAATACAACTGAAGCAAACAAGATGAAAAACAAAAACTAAACAAAAAAATCAATTTGCAATGGAAAATAATACACATATGTTCCGCAAGCACAATACCATAATCATGTACATAATACTGACAAAAGTAATCATTGTGGAAAGGGAGAGGAGAAAAAAAAGTTAGGGGAAAAAATGAATTCGACAAATGACAGATAGAACAGAGACGCCGAAATGTGTGTGTGTGTGCATGTGCATGTGTGTGTGAGAGATGGTCATGTATGTGTACATGTGTTTCTGTGTATGTGTTACGCCCAATCCGTTCGTGAAATAGCCAATTCAAAACTTGTGTGTGTGCGTGTGCATGTGTGTGTGAGAGAGGGTGGTCATGTATGTGTACATGTGTTTCTGTGTATGTGTTACGCCCAATCCGTTCGTGAAATAGCCAATTCAAAACTTGTGCATGTGTGTGTGAGAGAGGGTGGTCATGTATGTGTACATGTGTTTCTGTGTATGTGTTACGCCCAATCCGTTCGTGAAATAGCCAATTCAAAACTTGTGTGTGTGCGTGTGCATGTGTGTGTGAGAGAGGGTGGTCATGTATGTGTACATGTGTTTCTGTGTATGTGTTACGCCCAATCCGTTCGTGAAATAGCCAATTCAAAACTTGTGTGTGTGCGTGTGCATGTGTGTGTGAGAGAGGGTGGTCATGTATGTGTTTCTGTGTATGTGTTACGCCCAATCCGTTCGTGAAATAGCCAATTCAAAACTTGCTATTTTATAAAAGCACTATGAATGACAATATCTTTCGTTCATAAACACTCAGAGATCAAGAATCGGTTCAAACGAATGAGAAATCACGCCTGTAGATGACTTTGACATTCTTTTATTCAGGCTTAATTTGTTTTTGTTGTGGCTCAAGCCACAAACCTATAACTCACTTTGTCGGTCGGTCGGTCTGTCTGTCGGTCGGTCGGTCCAAAATTGTCGCACATTTTGACAAAATGTCGCACTTCAAATCGAGGCGTGGTGAAAATGATGTTTTACGTCCTCTCGGTCATAGACACATATGGGACATTTGTAAATACAAAGATGTTGGGAACAATACTGGGTGCAATGCCCGGAGGCAGTGCAACACCAGTAAAGTCCCGAGTTTTTATCAATATAGATATGTGTAGCGGTAACCACGCCTCGGTTAAACCTCATCGGATATGGCACCGCCACAAGTAGTAATAAATTAAATTCAAATCGAGGCTACACTTCAAATTGAGGCCGCTCTTTAACATGATGTATTTTAAAAGCGTACAAAATAATAAACATACGTAATACAGACACTACAACAGACACGACGAGTATGCGGTGCTTCTTTCAACGAGTATAAGTAGGATACATAGTTTTAAATGTTTTCCAAAAGATATAAAAAGTTACGAAATGGTGCAGAGATAACATTCTGGTTTACAGATTAAAATTATTGAAAAGCCAGGGGAGGTGACTCATGGTTGGAGTGGTAAAAATAGACCGCGTGCCACAAACTATTGCGATTTTGCGCTTGTTTTGTTAAATGTTTAATAAAACACGTGGCCCATGATAGCATTTGAAAGGGTTGGAGGATAGGTTTGGAATGAAAGTACAATTGGTAAATATTTTGCTGCTGTTGAATCAACCTTAATCAATATGCCTGTGTGCTTGGGAATTGAAAAAAATGTAATGTATATTGTCCATTTCACGAAATGGGCAAACCATTTTGCCCATTTCATGAAATAGGCAATTTCATGGATTGGGCGTAACATATGCATTTATGTTTGGGTATGAAGAAGTCAGAAATAAAGATAAAACATGGTCTTCTCCATGACTTACGCATTATTTAAAACCATTTTGCCCATTTCATGAAATAGGCAATTTCATGGATTTCATGGGCGTAACATAATATGCATTTATGTTTGGGTATGAAAAAGTTAAAAAAAAGATAAAACATGGTTTTCTCCATGACTTACGCATTTATGTTTGGGTATGAAAAAGTTAAAAAAAAGATAAAACATGGTTTTCTCCATGACTTACGCATTATTTCAATTGTCTCTGAAATATATTGCCTATCTTTTCATGCTTAGTTATATTCATTTTATTGCATAATTTTTGTGTCTCTAATAATATTTGTTAATATTTTTATTAAGAAAACCCTTAAACCCAACTTTGTTTTTATTGGTCCAGTTTATTAGTATTTTTTTTAATTCTAAAAATTCCATCAGCTTTTGTTATTCTTTGTACATATACCTTAACGTTTGGTGCTTTTAACTCGATTGGTGCTTTTAATACTTAGAGGTAGTAACCTCGTGATTTTTTAAGAATTATTTTAGTGCTCTCAATCTTAGTCCCTCTAAATTATGTTTATTTCCTTATTAATTATAAAGTCCATTTCTTGATGGCATTTTGATGTTAAGTTTTAACACTACTGTTAGTTGGTGCTTATCCTGGTAATTGTTATTGAATAGTTCATGTTTTATAAATTGTGTGTGTGTGAACGAACGAAAGTTTAGCTTTACGTCCTCCCGGCCGTGTGCGTGTCTTCTTGCCTGTGTTACTGGCTGTGTTTAAAAATGTCATGTTTTGTGTGTGTGTGTTTTTTTGCCTATAACAACTATATGTAAATATGTGCATTTAATCGTACAGCAATAACGCAATTGGGTCATTTTACCTCAGATACTTTTGAATGCTGGGTAACTATTTTTCTTAAAACTTTATTGAAGAATGACTTTTACATACATGTTGGATCATTGTTGGTTTTTTCCTTTAAAAGAAAAAAGTGATTGGAATATTAGGTATACGTATATAATATTTTTAAAGGTTGGGCCATTTTTTCTGTTGTTAGTCCCCGAGCCGAAGGTTCGGGAACTATTGTTTCTGTCTGATCTGTCCGGCGTGCCTCCGTCCGTCCGTCCAGCTATTCGTCCGTTTTTCTCAAAAACTATTCAGTCTATGTTTGCCAAGATGCAAGCTATCCACTGATGTATTTAGTTTTACATTAAGGTCAAGGTCGCGCCAGTTACAGGGTTCAAACCCCAAAACACATAATCGCTAATATCTCGCGAAGTTTTGCATGTATTTCAATGTAGGTTTTTTTCACATTTCTTGATGAATGGTCTATAACACAGTTGTCATGTTTCATGCGCCATGAAACAGCTTTGTAGCTCTGTGGTTGACGCTCTCTCTCTCTCTCTCTCTCTCTCTCTCTCTCTCTCTCTCTCTCTCTCTCTCTCTCTCTCTCTCTCTCTCTCTCTCTCTCTCTCTCTCTCTCTCTCTCTCTCTCTCTCGATTTCGGAGTAGCTCGGCGATGCTGCGAGGGGACTTTGCAGCCGCCCGGCGTTGCACTTGGGTTTTTTTGGTTGGTCAATTATTTTTCTTGTCAGTAAAAAAAAAAAGTTGATATAAAGCTGTGATTTTGACCGATTACGTGAATGTAAGAGAAGATAATCTTTTGACAGAAAGAGGCAACCTGTCTTGTCTTTTCTGTCACCAAATTGTCTCCCTTACGGTCTTAAAGACCCCCCACGTCACGTGTCAAAATCAGGGTTTTCACGTGTTTTCCCTCTTATAGCTGGTAGGAAATCTTAAGAAAGCTTCCTAGCATAAGAGGGAATGTGACACGTGATGTGGGGGGTCTTTAAATGTGGATAGAGCTAACATTCAATCATTGATAATTAGGACTACGTTTGCCATGACATATATTTACATACATGTAATTGTATGAACCAAAGGTAACAGTCATGTTTCGTTTTTTTGCGTTTGTTTTTTTCAATTATGAAAACATTCATTTATCTTTTTCGATATAAAAAAACAATATATTTTGTTTTATTTTTTTAACCTAACATTATCTATGAATGTGAAAATCTCAAATGAAATGTGATTTTGTGTGTAGTGAGTAGTGTGTGTGTGTGTAGTGTGTGTGTGTGTGTGTGATATTTTCCTTGCTCTCGAACTGCATTTTTGTCATGTATTATTATCATATTACAGCAATGACATTTGATAGCTTTACCTCCCCGTGGGGATACCGGGGGGGGGGGGGGGTCTTTTATAAAAAATAGTTCCCCCACCTTCTGGAAGTTCTGTGCTTGTAACTTCCTCTAATCTGCCACATCCGTCTCTTTGACTCTGCCTTTTCCGTTTGCTTGCTGTCATCTACTATCTTTCTGACTTATTGGCCAAAAAATCCTCCAAGTAATTGTTCTCTTTTGAGCTCCTCCGAAATCGGAATGTGTCGGCTGTACGCAGTGGGGAGACCAGTGAAAACTGAAAACCAGACACATACATACCTTACCCATTATGGCCATATGGCCTGGGAACGCAAAAAAAGAAGAAGAAGAAGAAGATCGTTTTACTGCCATGACATTTGAAAGTGCTATTTTCTATTTTTTAAAAAATTACTGTTGAATGAATTGTTAAAAATGAACGGTGCATTAATGTCATGCACAGTTAATTGACTTGTATTAGTAATAGGATGCTGGGTATATATTCTTGTTGCTTGTTGCTATGTAGAAAAGAATTATCATGAAATCTAAACATACGGAAGAATGTACACACAAAAAGACAGAAAATAAATAAATAAAATAAAGAATAATATCAAATGAATGTTGCCCGAGTTTATCTGACAAAGTGTAGCTTTCTTTCCGACTTTCTCATTCTCTTTTTCTTGAAACTATGAATTTTCTCTCTCTCTCTCTCTCTCTCTGTTTCTCTCTCTCTGTTTCCTCTCGAAGCCTTGTGGTTGAGTGGACCACTACACAATCTGTACGATTTCAGATCGGAGGTTCGAATCCCATTTGGTTTGGTATGGGGCAGTGGGTGGATGCCTCGTGCCTCCATACGGGGGAGCTGGACGACCCCGCCCCCTCCACAAGTCTCTCCCTGTGGGGATACTGGAGGGTGGGTCTTTCGTAAAAATAGTTCCTCCACCTTCTGGAAGTTCTGCGCTTGTAACTTCTAATCTGTCACTCTCTTTGACTCTGCATTTTCCCTTTGCTTTCTGCCATCTACTATCTTTCTGACTATATCATTGGTCCATTCTCCTGCCTTTTTTTCCAAAAAAATCTTCCAAATCATTTTTCTGATTTGAGTTCCTCCGAAATCAAAATGTGCCGGCTGTGCGCAGCAGGGAGACCAGTGAAAACTGAAAACAGGACACATATGTACCTTACCCTTTATGGCCATATGGCCCAGGAATGCAGAAGGTGAAAAAAATATTGTCCTACGGAAAGATGCTCTGCTCTTATTTTCCTCACTCTTCCCTGTTGGGGGAAATTTCTTCTTCTGCATTCCCAGGCCATAAGGCCATAATGGGTAAGGTACGTATATGTGTATGGTTTCCACTTTTCACTGGACTCCCCGCTGCATTCAGCCGACACATTCCGATTTCGGAGGAGCTCAAAGGAGAAAATTATTTGGAAGATTTTTGTGTGTGTGGAAAAAAGCCAAGAGAATGCCCGGCCAATAAGTCAGAAACATAGTAGATGACAGAAAGCAAAGGGAAAAGGCAGAGTCGAAGAGATAAAACAGATTAGAGGAAGCTACGAGCACAGAACTTCCAGAAGGTGGGGTAACTATTTAACCAAAACACACACACACACCAGTATTCCCACAGGGAGAGATTTGTAGAGGGGGTTGGATTGTCCAGCTCCCCGTATGGAGGCATGAGACATCCACCCACTGCCCATGTGGGGGAGATTGATGTGGGAGGGGAGGGTTGGACTTCATCTTCGAATACCGAGCCCCAGACACGATAATTTATTCATTGATCCAACAGCCAAAAGGTTAAAGGGCGGCGACCTATGTTTTAACCCTCTTGCATTCGCATTTGTTACAGAAAAACCTTCTAGTGTTCACATTTTTTCACACATTTTCCGGAAATTCTGTCTCTTGAAGCACACATAGCGCCATACAGTTACTATCGCATCGCTGCAAGTGAGAAGCTTCTTCACAGTGTGTGTAGAACAGGCCAGAACTTAGTGTGTGGTGAAAATGCCATCAGAGGTGGTCTCAGAGTGGGGGCAAGCTACGGGCGGTTCTGGGCGGCTTGAATACACAGAGGCAACTTCCGGCTGGGCGGTTTGGGAAGGAATAAATGCAAGAGGGTTAAAATTTAAATTTTTTTACTTACCTGGTCAAAACAAGATTTCTTACTAGCTATAAGAGGGAAAACATGTGAAACCCATGATCTGGTGGGTCTTTAAGATACATTAGGAAAAAAAATTCATGCAAGTACTGATTTGGATAACAGGCCTAATCCACAGTTAATGATTCATCTTATAATTGGAGAGGGTCGCTAATAATAATAATAACAACTAACATTTATAGAGCGCCCTTTCTCTCTTGAGCTCACGGCGCTTCACAATTATTTTAATAAATATATCATAAATATATAAATAAGCTACTACAATATTAATTATCGCAAGCATGCACACAGCCACAATACGCACATGCACGCACACCACACGCCCGCACACACGCAGGCAAGCACACACACACACAACAACATACAGTATTTATACGGCGCTGAATCTTGATATAAATCAAATCAAAGCGCACACACACATTAGCATTCATAGCGCATTCAAACAAAAATGCAATACAAAGCGAACACACACGGATGACATAAATGGAACATAGCAGAAACAGACCTAATGGCAAGAGAGAGAGAAGAGAAAGAGAGCGGAGCTTTAATGACAGGGGAACAGGTGGGTTTTGAGGTTAGCTTTGAAAGCAGAGAGGGTCGGTCGCTGACGGAGGGAGAGAGGAAGTTTGTTCCAGGAGGTCGGTCCTGAGACAGCAAAAGAGCGCCGACCAACAGTTGAAAGCTTATACCTAGGGATCTGGAGAGAAAGAGGGTCAGAAACTGAACGTAAAGTGCGAGCTGGCATGTAGATGGAAATATTGTCGTAGACACACACACAGTGACTGTTATAAGTTAATAATGGTTACTCTGTTTTAAATGTGCACATTTCTAAGTTCATGTAATGAATTTTAATAATTATTTGATTGGCATAATTTTGTTTCACACGTTTGATTAATGTTCTTTCAGTTATGTTGTATCTCTGTCATGTTGTTGCACCTAACCTGAATTTCTCTTTTGGAGATATTAAAGTATACTTGAACTTGAACTTGACAAACGCACTCACACACACACACATACACACACACACACACTCACTCACTCACACACACACATGCATACACACACACAGTAACATACACACAACTATATTCAGTGCATATGTATTTATTCACATTTTTGACTCAAACACATGCATACACACATACAATAAAAGAGTTTTTAAAAATTCATTACATCATTTATCTTTTATTCATAACACATTATTTACAAAAGTCCAAAACAGACTGTCAACAAATCTTCAACAAACAAACACAACGTCGTCTGTTGGGCCTTTTCTTCAATTCTCGTTAGAAAACATGACATAATGAATTCACTGCACATTTAAAAATTAAAACCCTTTCACCGCCAATGTCGCATTTGTGCACCACAATGGTTTAACACCCATGTCACTAAAAGGCATCAAATCAGGACGTTATTTCAAGATCTTATTTTCTTAATTTTGGGAGGTAAGGATAGGCCTAATGTTCTCCATATCACAGAGGAATTCCCAATATTGCAGATATTTTATTTTCTCTACCCGGTTAAGTTTTATGTTATTTTTTGCCTGAAATATGTCTGGCTGTGAAAGGGTTTTAAAAGATCAGTCTCTTCAATATATACATATTGTATCATTAGACACACTAACACTCAAGTCTCTTCAATATATACATATCGTATAATTAGACACACTAACACTCAGTCTCTTCAATATATACATATCGTATCATTAGACACACTAACACTCAGTCTCTTCAATATATACATATCGTATCATTAGACACACTAACACTCAGTCTCTTCAATATATACATATATCATTAGACACACTAACACTCAGTCTCTTCAATATATACATATCGTATCATTAGACACACTAACACTCACAGTCTCTTCAATATATACATATCGTATCATTAGACACACTAACACTCAGTCTCTTCAATATATACATATCATCATTAGACACACTAACACTCAGTCTCTTCAATATATACATATCATATCATTAGACACACTAACACTCACAGTCTCTTCAAAAATATACATATATCATTAGACACACTAACACTAAGTCTCTTCAATATATACATATATCATTAGACACACTAACACTCAGTCTCTTCAATATTGTCGGTGAAATTCAGAAACCAATTTTGGTAGTTTTGAGAAAAATGAATTAATTTTTTTTAAATTAACCGTGTTTACCACAATGAATATGTTGTTCAAGACATTGCGAGTTTAGTCCTGCATTTTGTTTTAAAAATGTTTTTTTTTTTTTTAATACTTGCAAAGAACGAAGATACGAGGTTTTTGTCCTTAAGTGGATCTGAATTCAGGACTTACGAGTTTTTCTTCAATTTACATAACCTCATTTACCCCAGATACAAAGTCGCTAGAGATGCAAGCTTTTGGTGGAAGGTGGCGGGACAAATCAGAGAGCTGACTATGTATCTAACTAAAAAAAACACTAAAAAAACCGAGATACGAGGTTTTTTAATTTCACTGACGATATTGTATTATTATAGTTTTATACACAACGATACAATCAATATAAAAAAGGCACATACTAAGTCACTGAGGCATACAAAGCAACATTTGCAGAATACACAGCTAGTGTTCAACAAAATATCTGTCCACATAATTATGCGGATGTTCCTACATGAACAATCATCCGTTTATCACACGACATTTTAACCCTAGGACTAGGAATGATCTTTCTTTCCGCTCCATGAAGATAACCCCTAGCCTAGCACAGTGGAACCTCCCTTATAAGACCTTCAAAAATCATCCAAAATGAGGTCTTATAAGGGAGGGGTCTTATAAGGGAGGTAATTTTAATACTTACAAAGAAGGGCAATGTCTCAGAGAAGTAGGTCTTATATGGGAGGGAGTCTTATAAAGGGAGGTCTTATAAGGGAGGTTCCACTGTAATACTAATCCTATCCCTTGACTAGGCAAAGTGCAAAAATATTTTGTTGTTTTTGACGACTCAGGTTGAAAAACGGTGTCAAATATGCTAGGTTTGTGAGACATAGACACATAGAGATGGACTATGGAGACATAGAGACAGGGGGCACACAGACACAGGAACACATAGAGACGGGGACACAGAGAAAAGGGGGCTCACTGAGACGGGAACACATAGAGACGGAGATATAGAGAAAAGGGGGCTCATTGAGACGGGAACACATAGAGACGGGGACACATAGAGATGGGAGAGATAGAGAAAAGGGGGGCTCATTGAGACGGGAACACATAGAGACGGGGACACATAGAGATGGAGAGATAGAGAAAAGGGGGCTCATTGAGACGGGGACACATAGAGATGGAGAGATAGAGAAAAGGGGGCTCACTGAGACAGGAACACATAGAGACGGGGACACATAGAGATGGAGAGATAGAGAAAAGGGGGCTCACTGAGACGGGAACACATAGAGACGGAGAGATAGAGAAAAGGGGGCTCACTGAGACAGGAACACATAGAGACGGAGATATAGAGAAAAGGGGGCTCATTGAGACGGGAACACATAGAGACGGGGGACACATAGAGATGGAGAGATAGAGAAAAGGGGGCTCACTGAGACAGGAACACATAGAGACGGAGATATAGAGAAAAGGGGGCTCATTGAGACGGGAACACATAGAGACGGAGAGATAGAGAAAAGGGGGCTCATTGAGACGGGAACACATAGAGACGGGGACACATAGAGATGGAGAGATAGAGAAAAGGGGGCTCATTGAGACGGGAACACATAGAGATGGAGATAGAGAAAAGGGGGCTCATTGAGACGGGAACACATGGAGACGGGGACATACAGATGGAGAGATAGAGAAAAGGGGGCTCACTGAGACAGGAACACATAGAGACGGGGACACATAGAGACGGAGAGATAGAGAAAAGGGGGGCTCATTGAGACGGGAACACATAGAGACGGGGACACATAGAGACGGAGAGATAGAGAAAAGGGGGCTCATTGAGACAGGAACACATAGAGACGGGGACACATAGAGACGGAGAGATAGAGAAAAGGGGGCTCATTGAGACGGGAACACATGGAGACGGGGACTTACAGATGGAGAGATAGAGAAAAGGGGGCTCACTGAGACAGGAACACATAGAGACGGGGACACATAGAGACGGAGAGATAGAGAAAAGGGGGCTCATTGAGACGGGAACACATAGAGACAACAAGAGTGACACAAGATAAAACATAGAGACAAGGACACACAGAGACACGAACACGCGAAATAGGGACCACCAGCGCACATCAGTAAGTCCCCTAAACCTGCCCCTTTCTCTACTGTCCCATCACTCCTCTTCTTCTCTCTCTCTCACAAGGCCTCCAGCTCAGGCCGGATGTCCCTGACGTTGGGCCGGCGCTTCTTGGAGTGGGTCAGACACCTGAGGGCCAGGTCGTACAGTCTGTCCACGGCGCCCTCGGCCCACGGGCCCGCCGATGGGTCCACGTAGCCGTGGATCTCCGAGGGGTCCTCCACGTTCTCCATGATGTGGCTGCTCAGCGTGCACTCCTCTCGCCGGCTGTCCTGAGCCGCCAGACCTGAAACGGTATAAACCTGTTTTGAGCCAGTATGCCAGTGTGGCTGCTCAGCGTGCACTCCTCTCGCCGGCTGTCCTGAGCCGCCAGACCTGAAAGGGCGGCACAGTCAAACATCTGTTTTAAGGATTCCAGAAAGTCAGGAAAAATCGCTCTTTAATAGGAATTGTTTGGAAATAATTAAGGGGAGTAATTTCATGGTGTGTGGGAGTGATCTCGCCTAATTCAAACAGGGGAAGTTACTCTGTCTTCAGGTAGATCCACAGCCCTTGCTTCGTGTGTTTGAGGAGACACACAGAATGTAGAACGCAGTGCGTCATTCTAAATTTGATGTACTTTATATTTTTACGTTACAGTTTGCAAGTTCTATCACTTTGTATCAGCTGGCCACCCTTTATTTTTCTAAAAAAAAATATTTGCAAGTCACTGACTGGCATCCTGCAGTTTCAAGCTTCGACACCATTGTTGCATTGTTGCTATGGTATTTGACCGAGGTAAGCAACTCTAATTTTCACGAAGTGCTCTCCCCTAGTTTTTTCCCCCAAAATTGTCTATTGGAGGGGGTCTAATAACGGAGGTCGTTTTTATACGAAGAGTTCAACATCCGTTCCAAAAACCAAAAAAGAGTTCAACATCCGTTCCAAAAACCAAAAAAGGTCTTAAATGAGAGGAGGGTCTTTCTGATGAGACGATAAACCGAGGTCCCGTGTGCCCATGCACCTAGAACACGCTAAACCCAGTGGCAACGAAAAAGTTGTCATTGGGTCAAAATTTACCAACCCCCTTTTCCTTCATCAGTCACACAAAAATCGTATGCAAATAATAATTTTTTTTTAAACGGTGGCGCGCCTCTGGCTGCGACGCACTCTCCAGGTGGGAGCAACCCGAATTTCACAGAGACGCCTCTAGAGTACCAAATAATAGAGGTTTGACTGTAATAAACTGTGTGTGTGTGTGTGCTGGCGCGCGCGTGCGTGTGTGTGTGTGTGTTTGCTTACTTCTGAATGTTTGCAAGCTCTGTGTGTACATATGTGTACTTTACTTTTGCTGCTGTCGTTGTAAATGTGAAACTTGCTTATGTAAATTGATTATTGATATTTTTATGCAATCTGATTGTAAAATGTTATTTAATGATGTCTGTATTTTATCAATATTATGTTAGCAAACTATGTACATGTGTGTGTGTGTGTGTGTGTACATGTGTGTGTGTGTGTGTGTGCATGTATGTGCGTGTGTGTATGTGTGAATGAGAGGGATAGGGAGGGGGGGTGTCGGTATGTTAATGCATGTATGTAAGGGGTTGTTTTTAATATGAACTTATTTTGTGACATTGTAAAGCGCTTAGAGCTTTAAGATTAAGCGCTGTAAAAGTTTTCTTAATAACAATAATAAACAAGTACTGTCTTTTTTCGGACTATAAGGCGATACTTTTTACCCCAGACTGAGACCCCTGCGCCTTATAATGTGACTGATGAAATAGTAAGAAAATAGAGTAACAACATCTGAATGTAACTACAGACAAACCCCTATTTTACGACCCTCTGTTAAGCGACCACCTCTCATTTGAGACCGGATTTGTTGGCACAGATGCATTTTACTATGTAAACGACCTCTCTTAAACGACTTCCTCTAAAACGCGACTTACGACCGCCATTTTGTTGGTTTTTACGACCGTTGCTGTCGTCTGCATAGACTTCGAGCAAAGGGAAACAACCATGGTCAAGGGCCTGAAAGCGGAGTCGCTTCCCTTGTTGTAGAAAAGATGGCGGAAAGCGTAGGAAAAGCACGAAAACCACTGACTTTGAAAAAGAAAACCACTGACTTTGGACGAGAGTGGAGGTGATTAAAAGAAGTCGGCGAAGTGAAACTGTAATACATCGATTGCACAATCCTATGGAGTTGGAAAGACCCAAATCCAGTTTTAATATGTCATTGTATGTGTGCATGAAGAAGAGAGTATGAACTGTGCTGAACTTTTTCTTTCTACGGCTGCCAGTGAAAACCTCCGTCATACGACCCCTCCAATTTACGACCGATTTTTCCGGACATTGTGGAAGTCTTAAAATAGAGGTTTGTCTGTAGAAGTGTAAAATTTGGAGGTTGTGCCTTATAGTCCGTAAAATACGGCACCTTAACTCTTCTCGCGCCGTGTATTTTGTTTATGACCTTGGTTGTCCGTTGCATCTCAACCGGCAAGAGGGGAGTACCTAGTTTTTGTTCAAGTGCGCACGCGTTGCTTTAAGGGAAAAATCAGTGACATAAGCTGTGAAAGTAGATAAACACATGGCAGGGTGCTTGGCAGCGAAGGTCTTTGCATTTGGTGGGAGTGAAGAGTGATGTACTGGGCGAATGTATTCGCCCACGGTGCTAGAAGAGTTAACGCATGCTGCTGACTTAAACTTCTTCTTCTTCTGCGTTCCCAGGCCATAATGGGTTTGGTTCATTTGTGTCCGGTTTTCATGTTTCATTGGTCTCCCCGCTGCGTACAGCCGACATTCCAATTTCGGAGAGGCTCAAAGGAAAAAAAAATATTTTGAAGATTTTTTTTTTAAAAGGCAGGAGAATGGGCCAATAAGTCAGAAAGATAGTAGATGATAGAAAGCAAAAAAGATAGTAGATGATAGGAAAGGGAAAAGGCGGAGTCAAAGAGAGTGGCAGATTAGAGGAAGTTACAAGCACAGAACTTCAAGGTGGGGGAACTATTTTTTACGAAAGACCCCCCCGGTATCCCCACGGAGAGAGACTCGTGGAGAGGGGGCGGGGTCGTCTAGCTCCCCGTATGGAGGCACGAGGCATCCACCCATGGCCCTGAGTAATACCCCAAAGCTGTAGCAGTCCAGTTTGGTGGAAACATCTGGTAGGAGAACACATCAATAGAACCCTAAATCATAGGGCACCCACTACACTTATTTGTTGATTAGAATGAAGTGAAAACTTCTTCTTCTTCTTCCTCGATCACTCAGACAGTTTTGTGTCAATAATGAGCGCAGATGCGTCAAGCTGCCGTTATGCGCCTAACTAAGAAATAGTTAGGCCCAGCAAATCCGACTTCGGCGCTGGAGGAAATATTTTGTTCAAAGTGTTGTTTTTTTAAAAGGCAGGAGAATGGACCGGTAAGGCAAAAAGACAGTAGATGACAGTAAGCAAAGGGGAAAGGCAGAGTCAAAGAGAGTGACAGACTAGAGGAAGTTACAAGCACAGAACTTCCAGAAGGTGGGGGAACTACTTATACAAAAGACACCCCCCGGTATCCCCATAGGGGGACATTGAAAACTTACTAGTAATAACCTCCAACAAGACCACTCCGAAGCTGTAGCAGTCCAGCTTTGTGGAAACGTCAAAGCCCAGAGCCTCAGGGGCCAGATAGGCCGGAGTGCCGATCACCACGCTGGCCTGAGCGATCGTTTTGCTCTCCCCAGAGGGCGCCGACATCACCGTCGCAAAGTCTCCCACCTTCAGGAGAAATATAATAATAATAATAGCTCATTGATGTAGCACTTTACCTCAAATGATCCCAAAGCGCTTTACAGTTAAGTGATCATAAATAAGAAGCAACAATTTTTTTTTTCAAAGTATGATACAAATGGGCAACAACACACATACAAACACTGACACACACATTCTCAACTCCGCCCACATTCGTACACACACACACACACGTACGTACACACATACACCATTGCACACACACACACACACACACACACACACACACACCATCACAGACACACAAACAAGTGTTACTACTATTATCATCGAGATACTGTATGCCATCCGCAACAAAGCAAACACACACACACACACATACTCTCTCTCTCTCCCTGTTTTAAATGTGCCCATTTCTAAGTTGATGTAATGAATTTTAATGATAATTATTTGGTTGGTATAATTTTGTTTCACACGTTTCATTAATGTTCTTTCAGTTATGTCGTATCTCTGTCATGTTGTTGTACCTAACCTGAATTTCTCTTTTGGAGATATTGAAGATGCACTGACGCACCACGATTAAGTCCCTTGCTTTTTTCTGGGTAGCTGTGACCCACATACAGATGTCCCCAACTTCAAATTGAGGCTGCTCTTTAAAATGTTTTGGTTTGAAATTGGGGGCATTTGCTTGGGAGTGAGACCTGGTCAAAATAAGATGTCTTTCTAGCTATAAGAGGGAAAACTCGTGAAACCCGTGATTTTGACACGTGATCTGGTGGGTCTTTAAACTATACTTGAACTTGAACTTGACTCTCTTCACTTTCTTTCCAAGTCACAACATACTTAGCACTCACTTTTGCAGTGAATTCAGAATCCAGAAGAATGTTGGCGCTTTTGATATCTCGATGCACGTAGCCGTTGTCGTTGAGATACTGTATGCCATCGGCCGTCCCTTTCACGATCTTCAGCCTCATGTCGGCCGACAGGGGAGGAGTTCCCTGCAGGCAGGCCAGTCGATCTTCCAGAGACCCGTTCGGCAGATACTGATACACCTGGAGTAAAATAAAAAATAAACAACAAAATAATAATAATAGTAATAATAACAAGGGCAGTGATGTACCGAGGATTCTCCCCGTGAGGATACCAGGGGATCTTTCGTAAAAAATAGTTCCCCCAATTTCTGGAAGTTCTATGCTTGTAACTTCCCTTCCTCATCCTGTGCCTACCCCCCCACACCTCATACCCCCCAAAAACAAACAATTTGGGTAGGCGCTGCACTTTGCGGCGATGCGCTCTCCGGGGGAGAGCAGCCCGAATTTCACAGAGATAAGTCTATGTGACTAGAATATATGACCAAATACCAAAACAACACACACAAAAACAAATACAGTGCAAAAGACCTCCCATTATAAGACTCCCTCCCATATAAGACCTACTTCTCTGAGACATTGCCCTTCTTGACCTAAGTATTAAACTGTTTGACCAGATCCTCCCTTATAAGACCCCTCCCTTATAAGACCTCATTTTGGATGATTTTTGAAGGTCTTATAAGGGAGGTTCCACTGTATAACAAACTAACACCAACATTACCTTCACACATCATACTTTACTATTGCAAACTAACACCAACATTACCTTCACACATCATACTTTACTATAGCAAACTACGTCGAAGACCAACATTACCTTCACACATCATACTTTGCTATAGCAAACTAACACCAACATTACTCTTCACACATCATACTTTACTATAGCAAACTAAGACCAACATTACTCTTCACACATCATATTTACTATAGCAAACTAACACCAACATTACCTTCACACATCATACTTTACTATAACAAACTAACACCAACATTACCTTCACACATCATACTTTACTATAGGAGTTTCGCTCACACCAACATTACCTTCACACATCATACTTTACTATAACAAACTAACACCAACATTACCTTCACACATCATACTTTACTATAACAAACTAACACCAACATTACCTTCACACATCATACTTTACTATATAACACCAACATTACCTTCACACATCATACTTTACTATATAACACCAACATTACCTTCACACATCATACTTTACTACCTTTAAATAACACCAACATTACCTTCACACATCATACTTTACTATATAAGCACCAGCGTACAACATTACCTTCACACATCATACTTTACTATATACATGTAACACCAACATTACCTTCACACATCATACTTTACTCAGAGATAAACTAACTCTGTCACTAGAATATACCAAATACAAAAAAAGCAAAAAACCTCACCAGACATTGGGAAGGCCCGTCGACGCTGTAGCCCAGAAGATGGACGACGTTGTTGTGTCGATACGTGGACAGCGTTTTGACCTCGTTCTCAAACTGTTTGACCAGATCCTCCCTCTTCATCTGCTCCGTCTGCTTCAGGTACTTCACGGCGATTTTGAACCCGTTGTGGAACCTTCCCAGGTAGACCATGCCGAAGCCGCCAGAGCCGATCAGGTTACCGCCTGATTAAAGAAAGAAAGATACCGTAAAAACTGGACTATAAGACGCACCTTAAACGGATGAGTTTTTGCAAGAAACACGTCCAGATCAGCAGGAAAACACCCTTTACAGAGATCGCAACACTCACTTTGCTCTGGTTTCCCAGAAATCAAGCCGTCAAAAAGTCGATTCCTCCTTGGCGGAGGTGCTGGAAGTCAAATTCTTTCACCCAAAGAGAAGGCGTTTGCCGTCTCTTTTTGAATGGCCGCCTGTGTTTAGACCAAATCGTTTGCACGAACTTTTCGCAATACAAGCCTTTTTATTTTATTTTTTTAAATTCTATACAGTTTATCTAAAGGAGTTTCGCTCACAACAAAGGAAATAGCTCCTTTTTTTTTTTTAACTGCACTACAAAAAAAGAAAACGCTTCAACCACAATGAGTGACCTCCACCCACCCCATACAAAATGGCTACTCTCTCCGGCATCTCCGCCAAGGAAAAATCGCTGTTTTTTCGGTTTAATTTCTAAGAAACCAGAGCAAAGTGAGTGTTCCGATCCTTGAAAAGTCTGTCTTACTGGTGATCTCGACGTGTTTCTTGCAAAAAACTCATCCGTCCGAGTCCACCTTTAAATTGACCAAATATCAGGTATTTACTCACATATAAGTCGCACTAGTTTATAAGCCGCAGCGTAAATTGCATGTGCACAAACCAACACAAATATAGAAATTCTCCTATCAGAACATGAGTATTTAATGTTCTCAGACACTTTAAACATGAGATTTGAATCTACTGTTTGCCAAAACCAGTTTTGAGTCTAAGAAGCTCAAAATAGGCTGAAGAATGTGGCCAGAAACAGATTTAATCATACTGATAAATGTAGAATGCAAAAAAAAATCCACAGATAAGCCGCTTCAGTCTATAAGCCGCATGGGCCAAAGTTAAGGAAAAAAGTAGCGGCTTATAGTCCGCATTTTACGGTACATTATAGTCACAGAGGCGTCTCTGTGAAATTCGGGTTGCTCCCACCTGCAGAGCGTGTCGCAGCCAGAGGCGCGCCACCCTTTTTTTTTTTTTTTGCATGCGATGTTTGTGTGACTGATGAGGGAGGAAAGGGGGTGGTGGGGTAAATTTTGACCAAATGACAACTTTTTCGTTGCCACTGGGTTTAACATGTGCTAAGTGCATGAGCACACGGGACCTCGGTTTATCGTCTCATCCGAAAGACTCCACGTTCAGACCGTAAGGCCTAGTGCAAAGTGAGAGGAAAAATCCCCTGTACCCAGGTTTGAACTCAGGTTTACTTGACACGAAGCGAACGTGCTACCACTGTGCCACTCTACGCTATAGTTAATGAATTAGCTCATTCGCATCGCAACCATTTTGAATTATTAAAAAACCCTCACAAATCACTCCAGCCATACACACAAACAAAACATACATAAACAAAAGGAGAAATGAAAGAAGATTACAGTGTTTTTTTACTTCAGGTTTAAACATAGGGAAGTGGTAGATCAGACTTTTTTTTATATATAGACTTTATATAGAAAAACTCTCCACACCAACAGACCACTACAAAAGCAAAGTCAGAGGCAAAATTGTGGTCTAAGGGAGCGAGGCGAGTTTAGAAGTGACTGAGGTATGGTGTGCACACAGATTTACTTCCCTTGAAAAATGCATCAAATTGACAGCTATCTATTAATTCTGGAGAGTTAATCCAAAAGGTGAAAAAAAACATAAAAATCAACCAATTTTTTTCTGATCAAAAGAAGCATCACAAAATAATAACAAGCGCGGATTCGCAATCGTTTGTGGCGTGCGACAATGTATTGAAAACGAAACATCATTTTAAAGAGCAGCCTCGATTTGAAGTGCAACAATTTTGTCAGCCTCGATTTGAAGTGCGACAATTTTGTCAGCCTCGATTTGAAGTGCGACAGACAGACCGACAAAGTGAGTTATAGGTTTGTGGCTTGTGCCACAAACAAAAACCGCTTGAAAAATAGGAAAGTAGGCACAAATACTTCCAAAGGCACAACAACAACAAAATTGCAAACAAATATCCACATGAAGATGAGGCACGTACAGTAGAACCTCCCTATTAAGACATTGAAAATTCAGCCCAGAAATGGTCTTAATAGGGAGGTGGACACTCAGTAGTCCAGACATGAAGGGAGGGGGGGGGGGGGGGTAGTGAAAAATTTTGGGGTCGCATCTCAGAGTGAGTCTTAAGTTAATAGGGAAGGTCTTGATAGGAAGGCTCCACTGTAGAAGTAGTCTGTAGAAGACTATTGAAGATAAAAGTCGGAATTAAGGTGAGTCTGCGTGTGCAGGGACTGCACCTTCCAGCCAATTCCACACTAGAGGGCTTATGTTTGTCCTGAAGAACAAACATGACAGGATTCTCCCCTCCATCAACCATCTTTACATCATCTTAAACCGTCATTCTAGTCTCTCTCTCTCTCTTTCTGTGGCGATATTGTTGTGGTCTACTTCAATGTCATAAGCTACATCAGCTTTGTTGCGAGAGCCAGACAGCGAGAGAGAGAGAGAGAGAGAGAGAGAGAGAGAGAGAGAGAGAGAGAGAGAGAGAGAGAGAGTGTTGATGCTTTATTGAACTGGTTGTATTTTGTATTG
>CM065708.1:28140673-28145673 GCA_017654935.2 Phymorhynchus buccinoides | reverse complement strand
CGATAGCTCAGACAGTTTCCTGTCAATTATGAGCGCAAATGCGTCATGCTGCCGCTATGCGCCTAACTAAGAAATAGTTAGGCCCAGCAAGTCCAACTTCGGCTGGAGGAAATCGTTTTGAAAGTGTTTCTTGAAAAAAGGGCAGGAGAATGGACCGGTAAGGCAGAAAGATCGTAGATGACAGTAAGCAAAGGGAAAAGGCAGAGTCAAAGAGAGTGACAGATTAGAGGAAGTTACAAGCACAGACCATCCAGAAGGTGGGGAAACTATTTATACAAAAGATATCTCGGTATCCCCACAGGGGGAATTAGTATACCGTATTTTACGGACTATAAGGCGATATTTTTTTCCTAGACTGAGACCCCTGCGCCTTATAATGTGACTGATAATAT
The DNA here is from genome assembly GCA_017654935.2 of Phymorhynchus buccinoides. Classification (NCBI taxonomy): domain Eukaryota; kingdom Metazoa; phylum Mollusca; class Gastropoda; order Neogastropoda; family Raphitomidae; genus Phymorhynchus; species Phymorhynchus buccinoides. The sequence goes on along the minus strand of CM065708.1, from coordinate 28,145,281 downwards.
AGTAAGAAACTATAATAACAAAATCTTAATTTTGTGTACAATTTTGGGGGGTGCGCCTTATAATCAGGTGCGCCTTGTAGTCCGTAAAATACAGTGTTCTTAATTCAATCTTTTTTTCTTTTTTTCCTCATGATCTAAATCAAGGTCATATCTTAAGACTTTTTAACACCTCCACTTTTTTCACTTTTCAAATATTGCTTAAAATCTAAATCAACATCACACACTGTGACTTACTACAATCTTACCTCTCTACTTTGCTGCCACACACACACACACACAGAAACAGCCACTAACTCCCCACCCCACCCACACTCGAACTAACCCACACACCCCACCTCACCCCCACCACACACACTAACCCCCCACCTCGCCCTCACCCTCACTTACCAATCCACGCCTCCTCCTTATCATCGCAACTCACGGAAGTCAGGCGCTCCAGACGCGAAAGCGCCACCCCTTCCAGATTCAGCACCGACTCTCTCGCCGAACTGTAATGCGACATTTGATTCGATTCAATCGTATTCAACTCGTTCCCGAGCTCACTCAACCCTCCACATCCTTCCAACTCCCCTTTCCCCCCCGAAGGCTCTTTCGATTTCGACTCTTCCGAACTGTCTTGACAAAGGGCGGTGGATTGTTGAGAATTTGCATCTTTGTCATCATCACCGTCGTCGTCGTGGTGAAATTCGGGGTTACTGGGGCGTGGGGCGGGGCCAAGATGTAGAAGGTCGCTGTGAATGTAGTCGGCCGCGGTGAAATATTCCGCTCGGACCAAGATGGTGATCAGGTGACGAATACGAGCATTCTGAAACAATAAATGAAAAATAAAGGATACAAATAAATAAATACAATATAATAACACTGCAGTAGGGATTGAGCTTACAAGTCTGACTGTCTTGAGAAAGAAGCATAATTATTTATAAATCATAAAACAGAAAGAGATGCCCATTCTTTACAACTGCGATGATCCTGTTGTTTGATTACACACACACACACACACACACACACACACGCACACACACACGCACACACACACACACACACGCACACGCACACACACACACACACACACAGAGATCTTTATCTTAACTTGTGCCTTATAAGCCTTTGTTTGGGTTTCATAACAATTAAACAATGTTCAATGTTCACACACACCAGACATATACACACACAAAACTCTGACACCCACACCAACACCACTCACACACATAAACTCTCTCTCTCTCTCTCTCTCTCTCTCTCTCTCTTTCAACGTTTTCACTTTTTACATTTTATTGGTTGTTGCTTATTTTTACTTTCATTGCATGTTGTGTTATTGTTGTCTATTCAATATTTTCATTTGCCACAGGGCTGGGTGTAAAAAAAGGTATGTATACTTATCTCATTAATACCCTGTATAATTACTATAAATAAAATGTTTGCTTGTTCGCTTGTTCGTACGTTCTCTCTCTCTCTCTCTCTCTCTCTCTCTCTCTCTCTCTCTCTCTCTCTCTCTCTCTCTCTCTCTCTCTCTCCATCTCTCTCTGTATCAAGGAAAGGCTCTTACTTTAGTTCCCCACTCCATCAAGACACGCTGAGTGGGACTGGTTCCCATTCCTGCTCTCTGACCAAGTGTTGTAAATACCATGATCAGCTGATGGGTGTACCTGAAAAATTCAAAAACATACATATATACATCTGCATACATATGCTGCACACAAGCTCAAACTGATACAGTGGAACCTCCCTTATAAGACCTCCCATGATAAGACTCCCTCCCACATAAGACCTGCTTCTCCGAGACATTGCCCTTCTTGGTAAGTGTTAAAATTACCTCTCTTATAAGACCCCTCCCTTATAAGACCTCATTTTGGATGATTTTTGAAGGTCTTATAAGGGAGGTTCCACTGTATATGATTCTGAAAAAAGCTTTTTTTTTACATAATTAATGTAAGACTGAGAGAAAGAGAGAGAGAGACTGACACAGAACGAGAGAGAGAGACAGAGAGACAGAGAGAGAGAGAGAGACACAGAGAGAGAGAGAGAGAGAGAGAGAGAGAGAGAGAGAGAGAGAGAGAGAGAGAGAGAGAGAGAGAGAGAGAGAGAGAGAGAGAGAGAGGGAAAGACACAACATAAAGGTGGTGGACAGTGCCTGACTGAGGGCACGAGTGTATCATCAACTTTTAGTTCAAATTCTACTTTCTTCTTCTTCTTCTTCGTTTCACCATCTAGCTTCAACATACTGAAGATTCTGACAGTTCTTCTTCTTCTTTTATTTAACAACCACCATCATCCTATTGATAGTTCTGTTGTAAAAATGGGGGACTCCAGTCTAGCAGATGATGTCACGGCTGCTGTAGAACTCAGAGAATATAATTTGGGAGGCAGACACTGGAGTTGGGGGTGTGGGAGTGTGCAAGAGCGGTTCATGGACTAGTTCATGGGTGTTGGGAGAAGATGGAGGGAGGGGGTGGGTGGGGTCGGAGAGAAGGCTGGGGGAAGGGACAGGGATAGGTTATATTCGGGATTTGAAGCCTTTCACCGAGGATGAAAGGAAAGGAAAGAAACACCAGAAGGTGCTGATGCCAGTGATGGAACCCAGAGATGAACCAGCCACGCCTGCCCTTTCAACACGAGAGCAGCCCTGACCTCAGATGGAAGGGAATTCAACTCACTGATGGTTCGTGGAAAATTCAAAGAAGGAGAACTTCCTGCACCTGGTCTTGCGGCTAAATGAAGACATACTCTATCCAACTTAATCACACAACGACTGAAAAAGTACAAACGGACACAACCAACCTTTTCTCGGCATTTTCGTTGTCTACTTCTTCCAGCCTTAGTGGAATCAATGCCGCCATCTTTTCCCACAGCCCGCCAGGATCCAGAAGCATTGACAGCTTTACAAACGCCCTGTGTGGCATATGGCGGATAAAACTGTCCATTGTCAATGCTACCATGATTGCTGAAGTTTATCACAAACTCTTCAAGCAGATGATGGCAGTTTTCAATCAAATATGTGAAGCAGAAGAAGAAGATCCCGATCCGGTGTTTGCCCCGAAATGGTGTCAGTCAGCAGACGACTTTCTGTTTCAGTCGTCAATGCGGAAGTAGGAAGGAAAAACATCCGTCTTCAGGCTGCTGAGCCAATCAAATGTAAGTTAGCAGTGCAGACATTCAGAGGCGCTTGATATTATACAACTATGTTGTGTGAAAACATCCGGTTTCGCTGGTGTCATATTACACACAGCAACAGCAATCCAACAACAACAGCAAAATTATGATTTAAAAAATTCAAAATCTGAAGAAAAAAAGCATATTCTTGTTCATATAAAAAGTAGCTCCCCAAGGCCCACCCCCAAGGCCCACCCTGCCTGTCTGTTTGTCTGTCCGTCTCTCTCTCTCTCTCTCTCTCTCTCTCTCTCTCTCTCTCTCTCTCTCTCTCTCTCTCTCTCTCTCTCTCTCTCTCTCTCTCTCTCTCTCTCTCTCTCTCACAGACACACACACACACTTTTATATAAAAGTCCCAACACCAAAGAGGAAAATCTTCAAAAACTCTATGAACTTATAGGAAACGCCGAAATTCAGAAATATGATAAAGTTTTAATCATGGGTGATTTTAACTTTCCAAATATAGATTGGGAAGGGCATTGGACCAATGATAGAGATAATGATTTTATTGAAATTTTAAGTGATGTCTTGTTATTTCAAACAGTGACAAAGCCCACAAGGACAAGGGATCATATAACCAAAAGGAAGGACGCATTGAGAGGCTGCAAGGCCTGGTCGTCCTAATACCTGACCTGACCTGACTCTCTCTCTCTCTCTCTCTCTCTCTCTCTCTCTCTCTCTCTGTCTGGATCTGGATCTGGTAGTAAATATATATATACGTCGCATGGTGACGCCACTTCTGATGACAGACGCGACGGAAGGCTAGTTCCCCTCTCTCTCTAGCTAGCTCCTACATGCATACACACTCGCACACACACACGCGCGCGCACACACACATGTGCATATATGCACACGCACATGCACATACACACGCACACGCACGCACGCACACGCACACACACACACACACACACACACAGACACACACACACACACACACACACACACACACACACACACACACACACACACACACACACACTGTAACACACACACTGCAGAGGGAGAGAGATATATATATATATCATAGGATCGTAGAAAATTTGAAGAAGAAAAAACAACCACACCATTAAACTTTCCTCTTATATATATAGTTTGCTTTAATAAAACTTTGTTTGTGTCCAATGTATAAGTTTGTGAACCTAAGAAAGAAACTCAATAACTTTACTTTTAACTTTACGATTTGTTCTGTGTTCTGAAAAGAATAAAATAAAATAATGTGCTGATTTACTTTTTCTCCCAATGGGGGAAGATAGACAATGCCTATGCAAAGACAGCTGTTTCGTCTTTGAGAAAGACTCTTCAGTCTGCATATCGGCCTGCAAAGAATGTCCACAGTGAACATTCAAACTGAGCTAGAAAACTTTCTCCAAGAGAAAGGTTGTCCTCTTTGCACCAGATTGAAAGTCCACAATAAAAGCAAACCAGCACACCAGCATCATAGGATAATAGAATGAGAGA
>CM065708.1:27928173-28135673 GCA_017654935.2 Phymorhynchus buccinoides | reverse complement strand
CGGTTATTTTGAAATGCTTGAAACACATAATATTCATTATACAGAGAAAACAAAAACAAATAAACAAAACAAACAATCAAAACAATAGCAGCAGCAGTATCAACAAAAGGGAGATAAAAATAAAGTGAAAGGGAAAGAAAGGTAAGGAGTAGTGTGTGTGTATGTGTGTGTGTGTGTGTGTGTGTGTTCCTCAGTTTAACGTCCTTCCACTAAAAGTGATTCAGAAAATGAGATATTTTACCTCCCTTTCTCCCCACTCTTTAGCAAGCGAAGGAAGAAAGTGCGCTATGACCAATCGTTGGCTACGACGCTGAACTCATGGTGGGTGTGTGAGTGAGTTGGGGGAGAAGGCGGAACGACGATGAACATGTGACTGTGGGGCGGGAATAGGAATGCAAGACCGCTGGCCATTCTAAGAAATCGATAATTCCCAAGCTTAGCGTGAGATCTGCACATGGAAACATACTTCTGCTCGTAATAGAAATGGCTAAAACAGATGGCAACCGGAGATTCGGTCACAGGTAAAGTGGATGCAAATGTTATTATTGTCGTCTGCTTTTAGTTTTGGTGCTGACGTTTTTAGTCGTTTATTGATTCAGGTTTTATTTTCATTAAAAATCACGACTTTGGTGCATTACATAGTGGCGGCATGCTTAAAGTCCATGATCTTAAGTTAATGCACAGTATGGCTATCTGAGTGTCAATATCAGGCCGTAATAGTGTTCGGATACATCCATACGGTTATTTTGAAATGCTTGAAACACATAATAATCATGATCATGATGATGTGTGCATCTACTATTATAGTATTGCTTTCTGCATCGGTGCATGTAGACCAGTGATTCTTTGATTGTTCACTAGCAAACTTGCAGTCCTTCTTCCCTGGGATTATTGCAGAGAGGAACAAGCTTCCATCCGTGGCAGTGACATCAGCCACGGAACTGGAAAACCAGATTTAACCCTCTTCTTCCCCCTCCACCTTTCCCTCCTCCCCCCCCTTCCCTTCCCCTTCCCCCAGCCCTCGCCTTGTGCCTTCCCCCCCATCCCCCCCCCCTTCTATCCACAAAACCTTCCCTACCCATCCTCGTGCCCCTTCACCTCCCACTACTTTCCTATACAGTGGAACCTCTCATATAACACCTCCCAGTATAAGACTCCCACATAAAACCTACTTCCTTGAGACATTGCCCTTCTTTGTAAGTATTAAAATTACCTCCCTTACAAAACCCCTCCCTTATAAGACCTCATTTTGGATGATTTTTGGAGGTCTTATAAGGGAGGTTCCACTGTGCCACACCAAGAGAACAAACATCAGCGCAGAACCTCTTCCATTTGATCATAAGAATCTTCAATCTGTTGGAAGTTGGAAGATACCACGCGGATCAACGGGATTGGGAGTTTTTAAGATTAACCCTTTCATCGCCAGCCATTTTTCAGCCCCCAAAATGCCATACAATTTAACTGGGTTGAGAAAAAAAATGTATCTGCAATATTGGGAATTCCTTTGTGACATGTATGACATTAGGCCTATCCTTACCTCCCAAAATGAAGAAAATAGGGTCTTCGGATAACAGGCCCTGATTTGATGCCTTTTAGTTTTAGCAGCATGGGTGTGAAACCATTGTGGTACATAAATGCGACATTTGCGGTGAAAGGGTTAAACAACGAATGATCTGTTAGTTACTATTTTTGTCAGTGTCTTCATCGGAAACGAAAGTGGCCATCAGCTGAGAAGTTCCCTGCTTGATACATTATCTGTTGATCAGATCACGGAGTGGAATAATGTCCATAGTTATTATCAGCTAACTCGTGTGTACACGTGTGATAACAGTACACTTTGACACGACACGCATAGGGCCAGTGACCAGCCAGCTTTTCAGTGTATGCTGCTTATGTTCATTGACAACTCAGTTAATTATGTTGTCTCTGTGTACTTATAATTATGTGAGCCAAAAGCTGCTTAGCATCACATTTTCTGTCGTTTCCGACAATGACTGCCAGATAGCAGAGGGGGCAGCTGCTATTCTGGCGGGGCTGGGCTACAATTTGTTTATAGTGGAGAAGCCTTGCCCAGGGTACATCCCTATTCTCTCGGAACAAAAAGGGATTTGAGGAAGAGTTGGCATTGGAGAAAGTCCCCAAAGGCCAACCAATCCCATTGGGTGCAGCACTAGAGCCAGTGCAAATTTAGAGAGTCATAGTCTTCCACAAAACACTAAGCTGTACCATGATGTTCCAATACTAATATATATAGAAACATTACATATATTTGTTGTAACCTCAGTGCTTTAAATCCACCTGTTGCTTGCCTTTGTCCCAAGCTACAAGTTTTCTTTAGCTGGGATTTGTATCTACGTTGTACTCCTAGTTCTAAAATAGAGTGTGATTAGTATGAATAATTGTGTTGTGTAGTGAATTTGTCATGTATGTGAATGAGCAAAGATGTGTTCCTGTTGCCACAACTTAAGTACTGAATTGATTCCGATGAACACACTTGAACACACACATGTATATAAACACACATACACACATGCACGCACATACGCACTCCCATGTACACACACACACACACACACACACACACACACACACACACACACACATTGCACATATGTGTGCACACACACAGAGTGATGCACATACAAACACACACACACACACACACACACACTCCTATCACTCAGTGTCAGTAAAATGACATCAAGTTCCCCATGCACGCGCACACGCACGCACACGCACACGCACACACACACAGTCATCTTCCTTACAAACGTATGATTGTGTAGCCTTACTCAGTTACTGACCCTTAACATATTCAGGGCCATGTCAGTAACATCGAGAGGATTTTATTTTATCATTCATCAGGACAGGTTTTGTGTGTGTGTGTGTGTGAAGCACGGAAATAAAGAGGGGGAATTTTTCTGTGGTGTGAAGGGGAGGGGTTTTCTGCAAGGGAGGCTACCTATTAACTTTTGTTTACTGTCTTTTTGCAGTTAACTCCCTTTCAGTTTCACCACAGTTGTCTACAGATTTTGTCTGTGCAGGCAAATTAATGCACATGTAAGCACACACACACACACACACACACACACACACACACACACACATGCACACACACACACATGCACACACATGCACATGCATGCATGACTATGCATGCTTGCAGTACTTATGCACACACACACACACACACACACACACACACACGCATACACACAAACATTCTCTCTCTCTCTCTCTCTCTCTCTCTCTCTCTCTCTCTCTCTCTCTCTCTCTCTCTCTCTCTCTCTCTCTCTCTCTCTCTCTCTCTCTCTCTCTCTCTCTCTCTCTCTCTCTCTCTCTCTCTCACATGACTCATGAGTGTTTGCACACACACACATGCATCCACACAGATGCACTCACACACATGTGTGTGCACACACTACCTCTCCCCTCCCCACACAACTATAAACACAATAAAGTAAGTATATGTATATATATGTCTGTGTATCAGTTAGCCATGCTTTGTAAAATCTTTGACAAAACATAAGCACGTTTAGCGTCACCACAATCTATAGTATAGGAAACAAAAGATAGCAAACAAACAGCAAAAATTACCTTAGCTTCTTCTTTGATCGCTCAGTTTCCTATGAAGGGAAAAGGCTGAGTCAAAGAGAGTGACAGATTAGAGGAAGCTACAAGCACAGAACTAACGGAAGGTGGGGGAAGTATTTATACAAAAGACCCATGGTATCCCCTTAGAAAACTGAACCACAACATTTTTAGTCCTGAAACAGTATGTAGATTGATACAATGATGTGCTTCCTGTACGTATATATAATATATATATGCAGATTTCCAGGTTTAATGGTTGATTTTTCAGGCAAAAATACTGTAGTTGTTAACCTTGTTCACTTTCTAGAGTTGATTCAGGGTATCTATGCTAAAAAAAAATCGTTTCAAATCGTCTCTCAGCGAATAATAGGTCTCCAAGTCACCTGAAGCCGCAATTGAAATAATTTTTTATTTGAAGTGCGGCTTTTCATGTCATATTGTTCATCGAATTCCAACTCGAGGTATATTTGAGAACATTTTAGACTATGACGCATGACTCCCATGAGGAAAGAACAGTGACGTCAACACAATAATTAGTTCTAAAACTGATTGGGGTTCGATGTCGTTCTTGTTTGTTCTTTGACTTTTTGTGATTGTTGGAGTTTAGTCTTTGAGTTTTTCAGCCATTCTTAACCCTTTCACCACCAGCCATATTTCAGCCAAACATTTGCATTAAATTTACCTGGGTAGAGAATAAAATCCATCTGCAGTATTGGGGATGTTTCTGTGACATACATAAAATAAGGTCTATCCTTACTTCCCAAAATTAAGACAATAGGGTCTTTGGATAATACACCCCAATTTGATGCCTTTTAGTGACATAGGTGTTAAATCACTGTGGTGCTAAAATGCGACTTTGGCGGTGAAAGGGTTAAGTATACGGAATCTTGCTGCTCAAGGAAATCAATGAAAGGTACAGTTTGACGCACGTGAGTTCAGTTGATGTGCCCAACATGAGCACATTGACATTTGGCATCAGTCCAGTCTTCTTCCTTGATAACGAAGTTCTATGTCGTCACTTCCACTTCAAAGGGGTTCAAAGTCTCGTTTTAGCACACAATTTCTGAGCATTGGGTTTTTTTTCAATTTCTGAGCTGCTTTTTTTTTTCAATTTCTGAGCATTTTTTTATATTTTTTAAACAAAATAAAAATCCAGAAAATTGGCCCCTTCACTGCCTTTATGGCATTTATTTATGTGGCGTTCATCTAAACGACGCAATCAAAGCCAAGTGAATCTGAAAACGTCTACCACTGTATATATACATGTATATAATCTTCAAGAGTAATGTCTTCTAACTTGAGGAAATATGTACATGCAAGACTGTCGTTTCCGGCTGTGACTGCCAGACAGCGGCTCAGAGAGGGCAGCTGCTGTTCTGGATGGCAATCCCGTTGGCTGCAGCACTTAAGAGCCAATGCAATGTTATATATACCCCTTAGTTTTAGAGTCGTGCTTTTCCACAAAATACTAAGCTGTACCATGATTTTTGTACAATTATTGTACAGCTCTCACGTTACTATTGACCCCTACTACAGGATCAGCTGTCAACCAATGATAAAAACTGTATGAGTTAAAGCAAGATGCAAAAAAACAACTGGAAACCTATTGGCCACTGCAACTAGGGTTATTAACGCCCTTGACTGCAAGAGTTGAAGCCCTTGTTGGTCAGTATCCAAAAGGGAATTCACTCTTGCTAAAGGCAGCCATTCAGTGGCCTCAAATAGGGTTATTAGCGAGAGTTACGCCCTTGTTAGGTCAGTACTCAAGCATCTTCCCCCACCCACCGAGGGCATTCACTCTTGCAAAAGGTGTTCTTTGCAGTGGCCAATAAGAGACAGTAACTGGTGATATTTTAGGCTACCGTATTTTACGGACTAGTTCAAGGCACACCAACCAAATTTTACACAAGGTTCAGATTTTGTTATTTTTTATAGTTTCTTACTATATCATCAGTCACATTTATAAGGCGCAGGGGTCTCAGTCTAGGAAAGGCCAAAGTTAAAGTTGTACGTCCTCTCGGCAGAGCCATTGCTGTGACTTAGATTTTGTGGAAGAAAAGGGGGAAGAGGAAAAGAAAAAAAGATTTTCTCAGAATATAGATGTTTTTCTTTTATAATTTATTTTTATTTTGATTCTATGGTTTTTATCTTGAATAAAGGTCAAGGTCTAGGGGAAAAAAAGTATCGCCTTATATATAGTCCATAAAATAGTGTACATAAGTTTTGTAACTCTGCTGCTCACCTGGATGGCTTGTCATATAATAAGTCAATGAGAAGAATGGATGGAGAGGGCGGGGTGGGGCATAGCTTTTTCTTTTCAATACCCAGCAGATGTTGCTCCATATTGATCAGTGTTGCGTACACAGCGACAGGAATGCATGAACAGGCAATATAATATTGTACAGAGGCTTTGCTTGCCTGTTGTATATTAGTAGGCCGTCTCCAAGTGAGGAGAGCCAGGGTTAGACTATTGAAAGACAGTGGTGATTTGATGTGTGCATAAAACTTGTGTTTAGGTGGAACATTTTGCAGAGTGAACAATGCTTTGTCGAAGAAACATTCATTTGCGGGTTGAAAAAGAAGAAAAGAAAGCAAACAATCGCAATGTTTGTAGGATCAATTCACCCGTATTTACTTTATTTATTAGGTACTTTATAGTCACAGAGGTATCTCCGTGAAAATCGGGTTGCTCCCACCTGGAGAGCACGTCGCAGCCAGCGGCGCGCCACCCATTTAAAAAAAAAAATTGCATGCGATTTTTTGTGTGTGATTGATGAGGAAGGAAAGGGGTGAGTGGGGGTAAATTTGTACCAAATGACAACTTTTTTGTTGCCACTGGGTTTAACGTGTGTTAAGTGCATGGGCACACGGGACCTCGGTTTATCGTCTCATCCGAAAGACTCGGTTGGTGAAGGGTATCAATGAAGCCTTTGTGAACTAACGGGGCTTTATGCTGCTTCTTACCGACACGAAAAGGCGATGATTTTAGGCCCAAGCTGCTCAAGCCACCTATCGATGAGTCAGGGGCAGACGATTTTCTGTGGCTATGTATACTACTACTACTTCATGACAGACAAGGACGATAATCTTATGTAGGTGACGTTCGCATCTCAGGGCACGAGACAGGGGCCGAGATGTTCAAATGCAGTGGAACCTCCTTATATTAAGACCTTCCCTATTAAGATGTAACCCCAACATTTTTTACAGATTTCCCCCCCTTCATATCTGGCCTACTGAGTGTCCACCTCCCAATTAAGACCTTTTTTGTGCTGATTTTTCAAGGTCTGAAAGACCCACCACGTCACGTGTCAAGATCATGGTTTTTCATGTCTTTTCCCTCTTATGGCTGGTAAGAAATCTTAAAGGTGCAGTCTGGCGGGTGAGCGATTGTTTTCGTTTTGCACCTCTGCGGTGGAACAGGTTTGGGGGGAAAGAAAATGGCACCCTTTTTAAATGATAGGAAGCCATTTTCTTTCCCCCCAAACCTGTTCCACCGCAGAGGTGCAAAATGAAAACAATCGCTCACCCGCCGGAGGGAATGTGACACGTGGGGGGGGGGGGGGGGTGGGGGGGGGGGGTGGGGGGGGGGGGGGGGGGGGGGGGGGGGGGGTCTTGGTCTTTAATAGGGAGGTGCCTCTAAATAATACTTGCCAATATTTTTATTTTTTTTATTATTTAAAAAAAAAAAATCCATTTATTTAGCTTTTGCGTCACTTTCTCATTTGGTGTTCAAACTGCCAGCTTGAAGAACACATCTGCAGTATTTTTATGTGTTGTTTAAAACGCGCTGCGGCAGCTGTGTTGGTGTAATTAAAAGAGAATTTAAAGAGAAACAGAACTGATATTGAATGCTGGGTTCTCTAGTTTTTTTGCACAGTGGATTACAGTGTGTATGCGTGTTATTTGTGGGTGTCATTATTTGAAGAAGGAAGTTTTAAAAAATGGCTGAAGTCGACAATGCCGAGGACAGGTAAGCACGTCTGTAGGTTCTTTGTATAATTTCTTCTGTTTTATTTGTTGCAGTTATGAATGTATTTTTCTCAAATAGACTAACCATTGCTGCTTTTGTTATTATTATTATTTTTATGTGTGTGCGTGAGAGAGAGTTTGTGTGTGTGTGTGAGTTTGTGTGTGTGTATGTTTGCGAGAGTTTGTGTGTGTGTGAGAGTTTGTGTGTGTGTGTGTGTGTGTGGTCTTTCTCTGTAGCTGTTTTAATGTTTCTTCGGATCCTATAATTTTCTTTCTCTTCATCTCCTGTTGATATACAGGCACTGGCAGTGGCACACACTGTGACACACCTTTACGAAGGCATTCACAACAAATATGCAAAGACATAACAAACGCAAGTACACACACATTGGGGGGGGGGGGGGGGGGGGTGCTGTCCCCCCACGCCGCTCGTTCCGAATCCCAATTCGCAGCCACATCCTGGTTTGTCAGGTCGCAGAATCAGAAACCAGTCGTCCAAGGGGAGCGAATCTATGTTAGGCCGTCAGGAGGCAACCAACCGAGGAGACACTGCACTGCTGCTGAGTCACTTCGGTGGAGTTCTGTGAGTGGAACCTGTACGCAGCTGGGCACCACCTACTAAGCCCCCTACTGATGACAATGATGTCTTAGTCACAGAGTCAGTGTGAGTGAGGTCCTCTTCCAAGGGTACCACCACACACACACACACAAAATCTTACAAGGAATTCATTTCGACTTCATATTTGGTATTCACCCATTCTGTTCTTCATTCTCCCTCCTCATCGAGATCTAATTAATAAATCTATTTCTCTACTTGTTATTCTCACAGTAAAGTGGACGGCTATGGATGTGAACGGGCGGAGGATTTTGATATATAAAAAAATCTTACAAAGAATTTGTGTCAACCTCGAAGTAAAAGAACAAACAGGAGGCAAAGCCTTCAAGGCTCACTCAAACAGGGACACATGGGACAACAACAAACAAAGATTGAGGGGAGTGTCTAAAGTACAAGATTGCCAATAAAAATTTAAAGGACAAATGAAACTATCGTTAATGGATAAAAAAAATGATGGTGTTCCCCCATTCTCTCCATCATTCTCCCTCTTTATCGAGATCTATTAATAAATCTGTTTTTTTCTTTTTATTCTCACAGTAAAGTGGACGGCTATGGATTTGAGAGGGCGGAGGAATTTGATGAGAAATCCTACGAGGAATTCATGTCAACCTCGATGTAAAAAAAAAAAAATGATGGTGTTCTCTCCATCATTCTTGCTCCTCATCGAGATCTATTAATAAGTTTATTATCTCATTTTATTCTCACAGTAAAGTGGACGGCTATGGATTTGAGCGGGCGGAGTAATTTGATAAAAAAAAATCTAACAAGGAATTCGTGTCAACCTCGATGTTAAAAAAAAAATGGTGTTCCCCCATTCTCTCCATCATTCTCCCTCATCGAGATCTATTAATTAATCTGTTTTTTCTGTGTTACTTATTCTCATAGTAAAGTGGACAGCTATGGGTTTGAGCGGGCGGAGGAATTTGACGAGAAATCCTACGAGGAATTTGTGTCAACCTCGATGTAAAAAAAAAATGATGGTGTTCATTCTCTCCATCATTCTCTCCTCATCATCTATTAATAAATGTATTTATCTAATTTTATTCTCACCTGGACGGCTATGGGTTTCATGGGCGAGAATCGAGAAATCCTTAATAAAAAAAAAATGATGTTATCTTCATTCTCCAATCCTCATCAAGATCTATTAATAAATGTATTTCTCTACTTGTTATTCTCACAGTAAAGTGGACGGCTATGGGTTTGAGGGGGCGGAGGAATTTGACGAGAAATCCTACGAGGAATTCATGTCAACCTCGATGTAAAAAAACAAATGATGGTGTTCCCCCATTCTCTCCATCATTCTCCAATCCTCCTCATCGAGATCTATTAATAAATGTATTTCTCTACTTGTTATTTTCACAGTAAAGTGGACGGCTATGGGTTTGAGCGGGCGGAGGAATTTGACGAGAAATCCTACGAGGAGTTCATGTCGACCTACCTCATGGTGCTGGCCCGCCGGGCCGCCCGGTGGAGACCCCTGGTGGTAGGGCAGGAAAAGGTCCCCAAGTCGACGAAACGTAAGTCAAGTCAAAATTACCTTTATTGACGCTTCCTATTACCTCAACTCCCCTGCCCCCGCCACCCCATGTCCAGTCCATCCTCTTCCGCTGTCCCCTCCCTATGAATCTCTCATTGGAGCTGATCATCTGGGCGGCAAGTATTCCGCCGTAAGTCTTATGTTTATTTTGGCCCCCCCCCCCCACTACGTACTAAGCGTCATAGTCGTCAAATTGTTGAAGCTGGACACCGCCTACTAAGCCCCCTACTGACGACAAAGATGTCTTAGTCACTATATCACTATATGCATGGCTTAAACTGCTTCCTTCTCAGGAAGGAAATCCTTTCTTTTGAAAAATTGATACAGACAGAATTCCGTTCTTTTACATTATTTTCAACAACAAGAATAATGAAAACTGGAGGAAAAAACCCAGCTTTGCTGTAAGCGAAAACCCGATTGCCGTTGTATAAGAGCCCCGATTATGTATCCAAATTGCTTTAAATTGATTAAATGTGCTCAGCTTCGTGGGGGCGTTGCCCCATTTCCTTTTTTTGGAAATTGTCTGGTTTGTATATGCAAAAAGAAGAAGAAAGCTAACCAAAGCTGTTTTTTCATCCTGTTGTCATAAATGAATAAGAAACACAACTCGATCAAAATAAGATGAATAACGAAAACTGGAGTGACAGAAAACAAAAGAAACAAAAAACGTGATGAATAAATACAGCAAAAATACACATGTCACACAAGCATGATACAAAATATGGACAAATCTTGTAATCATAGTGGTAAAGGGAGATGAGAAGAGGGAATTGGGAAAAAAAATAAACGACTGATACAAAGAGGCAGACAGACAGAGACACTGAAAACAAAAGAAGAGATTAAACACAGAGAGAGAAAGGGGGGATATGCGTTCATTGTTTTACCTATGTGTCTGTCTACCTCCAGGGCTCCCAGGGACCCCCATTTGGGGGTCTATGAAGCACTAAAATTCTAAAGGACCCTCTAAAAGAATGTGCAGAAGGTCCCAGGGATGCACCAGAAAAAATCTTTTTAGCATTCGCAAATTGCCACTGGGACCCTCTATCCCGCCTCTAGGACCCTCTATGCTGTAAGTGAAGGAGTCCCTGGGACCTCTTGTTTTGCAGGACGATTGGGAGCCCTGACCTGTCTGTCTGTCTAAATGTACCATGCTTTTTGTTTGTGGCTCAAGCCACAAACCTATAACTCACTTTGTCGGTCGGTCTGTCTGTCGGTCCAAAATTGTCGCACATTTTGACAAAATTGTCGCACTTCAAATCGAGGCTACATTTCGAAATTAATTGAGGCCGCTCTTTAAAATGATGTATTTTAAAAGCGTACAAAATAATAAACATACGTAATACAGACACTACAACAGACACGACGAGTATGCAGTGCTTCTTTTGATGAGTATAAGTAGGATACATAGTTTTAAATGTTTTCCAAAAGATATAAAAAGTTACGAAAGGGTGCAGAGATAACATTCTGGTTTACAGATTAAAATTATTGAAAAGCCAGGGGAGATGACTCATGATTGGAGTGGTAAAAACAGACCGCGCGCCACAAACTATTGCGATTTTGCGCTTGTTTTACTATAGCTATAAGGCGATACTTTGTTTTTCTCACAGATTGAAACCCCTGCGTCTTATTAATATTCATGACTAACAAGTTAGTAGGAAAGTACTACAACAGAATCTGAATTTTGTGTCAAATTTCGGGGGGTGCGCCTTATGATAAAAGTACGGTCAGAATAATACAGTAAGCAGAAATTTCTTAATACAGTAGAAACTCCCTTATAAGACCTCCCATTAATAAGACTCCCTCCCACATAAGACCTACTTCTCTGAGACGTTGCCCTTCTTTGTAAGTATTAAAATTACCTCCCTCCAAGACCCCTCCCTTATAAGACCCCTCCCTTATAAGACCCCTCCCTTATAAGACCCCTCCCTTATAAGACCCCTCCCTTATAAGACCCCTCCCTTATAAGACCCCTCCCTCATAAGACCCCTCCCTCATAAGACCCCTCCCTTATAAGACCCCTCCCTTATAAGACCCCTCCCTTATAAGACCCCTCCCTCATAAGACCCCTCCCTCATAAGACCCCTCCCTCATAAGACCCCTCCCTTATAAGACCCCTCCCTTATAAGACCCCTCCCTTATAAGACCCCTCCCTTTAAGACCCCTCCCTCATAAGACCCCTCCCTTATAAGACCCCTCCCTTATAAGACCCCTCCCTTATAAGACCCCTCCCTTATAAGACCCCTCCCTTATAAGACCTCATTTTGGATGATTTTTTAAGGTCTTATAAGGGAGGTTCCACTGTAGATGATTTGACGATGTGTTCCTGATATTTGTGGTGTGTGTGCGTGTGAATGAAATTCTGCTTAACCCTTTCATCACCACTGTCGCCTCTTGGCACCACAATGATTTAACACCCATGTCACTGAAAGGCATCAAATGAGGGTCGGGTATCCAATGACCTTATGTTCTTCATTTTGGGAGTTAAGGAGAGGCCTTATTTTATGCATGTCACAGAGGAATCCCCAATATTGCAGACAGAATATTTTCTTGGGCCAGGTAAGTTTCATGGAAAGTTGGGCTGAGAAATGGCTGGCGTTGAAAGGGTTAACGTCCTCTGGTCTGGAACAGACACATATGGGACATTAGTAGATATAAAGATGGTGGAAACGATCCTGGAGGCAGTGCAACACCAGTAAAGTCCTGAATTTTTAACAATACAGATCGATGTGTTTGTGTAATGGCATTATATGTCTGGCAAGGCACAGATGTAGTGAGTGTATGGACACGCAATGTGCAAGCACACCCGCATATGTGCGTACATTTGTATGAGTATCAGCATGTGTTTTAATTCTTTCCCTGCCTGGCCCTGTGTCTACTACCCCAGGCGTATGATGTCGTTGATGATATAACTTTTGATGTCATAGCCATAGAATGATGTGTCCTTTTTTTTTTTTTAGACAAGTCAGGGAAGATATATCTCTAGACCATTTTTTTTTTTTTTAATGATATCAGATTGGATCTAACAGGTCTCCTTTTCATTTTTATGATTAGAAAGAAGATAATTTCACAAATTTTCTCTGGCAGTCAAGGGGTTAAAATGGCATAATTGAATTGAAAACCGATGATCGAAATCATTGATACAAAGTTGTTGTTTTTCTCTGTTGTTTGCAGTGAAACGATTTTGCAGAAAGGGCATACCTGGGGAGCACAGGCCTTTGGTAAGAATTTGATAGCTTGTGTGTGTGTGTGTGTGTGCACAGGCCTTTGGTAAGAATTTGATAGCTTGTGTGTGTGTGGTGTGTGTGTGTGGTGTGGGTGTGTGTGTGTGGGTGGTGTGTGTGTGGGTGTGTTGGTGTGTGTGTTGGTGTGTGTGTGTGTGTATTGGTGTGTGTGTGTTGGTGTGTGTGTGTGTGTTGGTGAATGTGCGTGTTAGTGAGTATGTGTGTGTGCACATAGCGCATACATGTATTTGTGTGTGTTGGTTTGTGTTCGATTTGTGTGTGTGTGTTGGTGAATATGTGTGTGTGTATGTGTGCTGGTGAATGTGCGTGTTGGTGAGTATGTGTGTGCACATAGTGCATACATTTGTGTGTGTGTGTGCACATAGCGCATGCATGTATGTGTGTGTGTGTTGGTTTGTGTTCGATTTGTGTGTGTGTGTGTGTGTGTTGGTGAATATGCGTGTGTGTGTGTTGGTGAATATGTGTGTGTGTGTGTGCTGGTGAATGTGCGTGTTGGTGAGTATGTGTGTGTGTATGTGCACAAAGCGCATACATGTATGTGTGTGTGTTTGTGTGTGCTTGATTTGTGCGTGTTGGTGAGTATGTGTGTGTGTGTTTGATTTGTGTGTGAATTTGGACCATGGATGAGCAACTTATTATATTGATTTACATGTACAGGCCTGTGAGTAGGACTGAAGCTAACCATCGACGATTTATGCAAAGCATGCTAGTGACGCCTTTTAACTGCTTGGCAAGTCTAGTTTAGGAACGAGAAATACGCACGAGAAACGGTGAACAGATGAATTTGTTTGCGGTATGATGATGATGATGATGATGACGGTGGTAACGATGATGACAGTAACAATAATGACAATGATGATGGTAATGATGTTGTTGATGATGATGATAATAATTCAGGTGTGGATGGGAGTTAGTGGGGCAGGAGACCGAATGAGGGAAGAGCCAGGATTGTGCAAGCGACCGATGACACAAAAACTGAATAATGAGATGATAAAGAAGATGATGATGGTGATGATGACGGTAATTCAGGTATGGATGGAAGCTGGTGGGGTGGGCGATTGAATGAGGGAAGAGCCAAGATTGTACAAATGATTGATGGACACAAAAACTGAACAATGAAATGAAGATGATGATGATATAATATTGAAGATGTTGATGACAATTATGATGATGATGATGAAAGTAATGATAAGTATGACGATGTTGATGATAATGATCCACAGGTGTGGATGGAAGTTAGTTGGGCGGGAGACCGAATGCGGGAAGAGCCTGGAACTTACAAGTGATGAATGACACAAAAACTGAACAATGTTGATGATAATGAAGATGACGATGATGATGATGATGATGATAATGATGATGATGATGATAATGAAGAGACAATGATGATGATTCAGGTGTGGATGGAAGTTACTGGGGCGGGGGACCGGATGCGGGAAGAGCCTGGAGCTTACAAGCGACCGACGACTCAGAAACTGAACATTGATGATAATGAAGATGACGATGATGATAATGAAGATGACGATGATGATAATGAAGATGACGGTGATGATGATGATACTGAAGATGATGATGATGATGATACAGGTGTGGATGGAAGTTAGCGGGGCGGGGGACCGGATGCGGGAAGAGCCTGGAGCTTACAAGCGACTGACGACTCAGAAACTGGACTCTGTTGTTAAAGATGCCATTATGATGGGTGAGACAACTGTTCTCGTTTGTCTGTGTGACTGTGTGTGTGTGTGACTGTGTGTGTGTGACTGTGTATGTGTGTGTGTGTGTGTGACTGTGTGATAATAATGACGATGATGATAATAATGAAGATGACGATCTTCATTATTATCTTCATCGTGTGTGTGT
This sequence comes from Phymorhynchus buccinoides, assembly GCA_017654935.2. Taxonomy (NCBI): domain Eukaryota; kingdom Metazoa; phylum Mollusca; class Gastropoda; order Neogastropoda; family Raphitomidae; genus Phymorhynchus; species Phymorhynchus buccinoides. The sequence goes on along the minus strand of CM065708.1, from coordinate 28,120,855 downwards.
GTGTGTGTGTGACTGTGTGTGTGCGTGACTCTGTGTGTGTGTGTGACTGTGTGTGTGTGTGACTATGTGTGTGTGTGTGTGTGTGTGTATGACTCTGTGTGTGTGTCTCTGTGTCTGTGTGTGTGTGTGCTGATGATAAAAAATCTTGTTCGTTTGTGTGTGTGTGAGTGAGTTGGGTTGTGATCTTATAATACCATGCAGTGTAATTTTCCCAATTCTTGCTGTGGCATGAGGCTGTGTCAGGCCAGTTGAAATAAGCTAGAACACCAAGGCTACTTCAAAATGTTGATATGTTCTGCATGGTTGTGAGTGGATTGTCATGACAAGCTCCTAGCATAACATCATCAGTCTAAAATCCTTCAACGTCAGAGTGTGGCTGCCGACATGGCAGGGTAATTAAAAACGGTCACACACGTAATGTTCTCATCCCTAGCTGGTGCATTTGTACCATAGTGTTCAAGTGCTTCGGCTGTTGGGATGATCCCTAGTGAACAACAACAACAGCAACAATGTTCTCATCCCTAGCTGGTGCATTTGTACCATAGTGTTCAAGTGCTTCGGCTGTTGGGATGATCCCTAGTGAACAACAACAATGTTCTCATCCCTGGCTGGTGCATTTGTACCATAGTGTTCAAGTGCTTTGGCTGTTGGGATGATCCCTAGTGAACAATGACAACAATGTTCTCATCCCTGGCTGGTGCATTTGTACCATAGTGTTCAAGTGCTTTGGCTGTTGGGATGATCCCTAGTGAACAATGACAACAGCTTTCAAAATTTCCTACATGACTAGAAGTAGAACTTAGCTGTGTTCGAGTGTCGTCTGCTAAGATTGTTGTCTCTATGAGTATTCTTCCTTCATCATGAATAAGCCAAAATGCGTGTGTGTGTGTGCATGCATGTGTGTGAGTGTGCGTACGTGTGTGTGTATGTGTGCGTAAGTGTAAGCTTTTTTTTATAGCATTTGGTGATCCAAGATTATTACAGTTTAAAACATATCAGTTGTGTTCATGTGCGTGCGTGTGTGTGTGTGTGTATGCGGTTGCGCGATGCATGCATGTGTTCATGTGTGCTTTTTTTTGTTTTGAAGATTTTTAAACAACTCAAGATTGCGTTGTTGTTTTTTAACACATTCATGCATCTATGTTTGTTTGTTTGTTTGTGTGTGTGTATGCTTGTTTGTTATTAGCACGCAAGTGCATGTTTGTGTGAACTTGAATATGTACAGTTTTATACATGTGTTTATCCTCCGAAATCGGAGTGTGGCTGCCCACGTGACCGGATTAATCAAAAACGGTCTCATCCCTGGCTGGTGCATTTGTACCATAGTGTTCAAGTGCTTCAGCTGTTGGGATGATCCCTGGAGTCTTTTACGACAACAACAACAACAACAACAATATATGTGTTTGCACATATTTCCATGTGATTTCAGACCTGGGTCGCACGTTTCCAGAGAACATCTACTTTGTGAACAACCAGGACCCAGCTGGCTTGCAGAAACCCCTGAGGAACGTGTTGACCGCTTTCGCCGCTCACAACCCTCACATAGCATACTGCCAGGTATAATAATCCATCTCCCCATGGGGATACCAGGGAGGGGGGGTCTTTCGTAAAAATAGTTCCCCCACCTTCTGTGCTTGTAACTTGCCTCTAATCTGCCACTCTCTTTGACTCTGCCTTTTCCCTTCGCTTTCTACCATCTACTATCTTTCTGACTTATTGGCCCATTCTCCTGCCTTTTTTCTAAAACAAATCTTCCAAATAATTTTTTTCCTTTGAGCTCCTCCGGAATCGGAATGTGTCAGCTGTATGCAGCGGGGAGACCAGTGAAAACTGAAAACCGAACACATATGTACCTTACCCATTATGGCCATATGGCCTGGGAACTCAGAAGAAGAAGAAGATAATCTATAATGATGATTTCAGCAACCTCATGGTGACCTCAGTTTTGGTTTCCAATCCAGTCTATATGCCTCGGTGCGTTCGGGTCAAAGTCATGGGGATCAGTGTGTTTTGGGGGAGCTGTCGGTGGACGGTCGTGATGGCGCCCTCGGAGGAGGACCTCACTCACGCTGGCTCCGCGACTAAGAATAATGTTGTTGGGGGGGGGGGGGGGGGGGGGGCTTAGCTTAGTAATAACCTTTTTGGAATACTAACCCTAACCCTACCCCCCACCCTATAATACGGAAAAACGCAACGAACCTCAACTGTGACAAATCGCGGTGTACTGCAGTACATAGTGGGGGGTAGGTTTAGGGCTAGGGTTAGGGTTAGGGTTAGTATTCCAAAAAGAGAATTAGCTGAAAATGTTCCTAAAATACAGCTTTATGTATGGTAAGAAAGGCAAAAACGGAAAAAATACAATTAACCGAGAAATGCAGGGGGGGGTGGCACATCTTTACCTTTACCGAATTTTTTTGGGGTGTGTGACCAGGGTCTGAATTTCGTGGTGGGGATGCTGCTGCTGATTTTACGCAACGAGGAGAAAACGTTCTGGTTGCTGGACACCTTGACGAGAAACATGATGCCTGGTCAGTTGTCTTCCCTTTGCGTTGTGCTGTGTGTGGGTTTTTTGTGTGCTTTCTTCTTTTTGGGCCTTCTTTCCTTTTTATTTCTGTTTCTGTCTTAATTTTTGGTTTTGTTTTTCTTTCTTTCTTTCTTTCTTCAGATTGTTATTTTTTTTTTCTTTCAATTTAATCTTTCTTTCTTTCTTCAATGTAATCTTTCTTTCTGTCTGTTTCTTTCTTCATATTGTTCTTTATTTATTTCTTCAATTTAATCTTTCTTTTCATATTTTCTTTCTTTCTTTCTTCAATTTAATCTTTCTTTCTTTCTGTCTGTCTGTCTTTCTTTTTCATATTGTTCTTTATTTATTTCTTCAATTTAATCTTTCTTTCTTTCTTTCTTCATATTTCTTTCTTTCTTTCTTCAATTTAATCTTTCTTTCTTTCTGTTTCTTTCTTTCTTCATATTGTTCTTTATTTATTTCTTCAATTTAATCTTTCTTTCTTTCTTTCTTCATATTTCTTTCTTTCTTTCTTCAATTTAATCTTTCTTTCTTTCTGTCTGTCTTTCTTTCTTTCTTCATATTTCTTCTTTATTTCTTTCTTCAATTTAATCTTTCTTTCTTTCAATTTTTCTTTCTTTCTTTCTTCAATTTAATCTTTCTTTCTTTCTGTCTTTCTTTCTTTCTTTCTTCATATTGTTCTTTATTTATTTCTTCAATTTAATCTTTCTTTCTTTCTTCATATTTCTTTCTTTCTTTCTTCAATTTAATCTTTCTTTCTGTTTCTTTCTTTCTTCATATTGTTCTTTATTTCTTTCTTCAATCTTTCTTTCTTTCTTTCTTCATATTGTTCTTTATTTATTTCTTCAATTTAATCTTTCTGTCTTTCTTTCTTTCTTCATATTGTTCTTTATTTCTTTCTTCAATTTAATCTTTCTTTCTTTCTTCATATTTCTTTCTTTCTTTCTTCAATTTTTCTTTCTTTCTTTCTGTCTGTCTTTCTTTCTTTCTTCATATTAATCTTTATTTATTTCTTCAATTTAATCTTTCTTTCTTTCTTCAATTTAATCTTTCTTTTCTTTCTTTCTTTCTTTCTTTCTTCAATTTAATCTTTCTTTCTTTCTGTCTGTCTTTATTTTCTTTCTTCAATTTGTTCTTTCTTTCTTTCTTCAATTTAATCTTTCTTTCTTTCTTTCTTTCTTCATATTGTTCTTTATTTATTTCTTTATTTCTATCTTTCTTTCTTCATATTGTTCTTTATTTATTTCTTCAATTTAATCTTTCTTTCTGTCTGTCTTTCTTTCTTCATATTGTCCTTTATTTATTTCTTCAATTTAATCTTTCTTTCTGTCTTTCTCTCTGTCTGTCTTTCTTTCTTTCTTCATATTGTTCTTTATTTATTTCTTCAATTTAATCTTTCTTAGTCTTTCTTTCTTTCTTTCTTTCTTTTTCCTTTTTTGTCTGTCTGTCTTTGCTTATTTATCTCTTTGTTTCTGTCTCTTTCTTCTTCCCTTTATAGTCCCGACCTTTCTTTTTTTTCTATCTTAATTTGTTTGTGTAGAGTGGCACAGTGGTAGCGTACTGTGTTCGCCTCGTGCCAAGTAAACCCGAGTTCGAACCTGGGTACAGGGGAGTTTCCTCTCACTTTGCACTAGGCCTTACGTTCTGAACGTGGAGTCTTTCGGATGAGACGATAAACCGAGGTCCCGTGTGCCCATGCACTTAGCACACGTTAAACCCAGTAGCAACGAAAAAGTTGTCATTTGGTCAAAATTTAACTCCCCCCCCCCCCCCCCCCCCCCCCCTTTCCTTCCTCAGTCACACAGAAATGGCATGCAAACAAACAAAACAAAAAAATGGGTGGCGCACCTCTGGCTGTGACGCGCTCTCCAGTTGGGAGCAACCCGAATTTCAGAGACGCCTCTGTTACTGTAAAGTACCTAATACCTTGTTGTAACCCTGGTTCCATGGTGCCTTTTATCATTATTTTTTTAGTACCTCATCCCTATAACTCTAACCTTATTAATTTGTTTGGTCTATCTCTAATCCCAAACAACCACCACCATCAAAAAGAATATAGTTTATAAGGCAGATGGGATTTCTTCTTCTTCTTCTTCGATCGCTCAGTTTCCTGCCAATTATGAGCGCAGATGCATCATGCTGCCGTTATATGCGCCTAACTAAGAAACAGTTAGGCCCAGCGAGTCCGACTTCGGCTGGAGAAGGAAATCTTTTCGAAAGTGTTTTGTGAAGAAAAAAAAGGGGCAGGAGAATGGACCGGTAAGGCGAGAAAGATAGTAGATGACAGCAAGCAAAGGGAAAACGGCAGTGTCAAAGAGAACGACAACTGAGAGGAAGTTACAAGCACAGAACTTCCAGAAGGTGGGGGAACTATTTATGCAAAACACCCTACGGGGGGAGATGGGATTTGGAGGGGTGGTAGTGTGGTCGCAATACTGAGATTCGACCTTGTATTCAAGGCTGTTTTATAATTAAAGACGCTAACAGTGGATGTTTATCAAGTAAAACTTGATGTGCCGTGTCAGGTGGGAAAGTAGGGCTTGTGATTTCATTTGCATTTTAATATTTTCAGATTTTTATGCCTCGGACATGGTGGCAGTGAAAGCTGAGCAAGAGTTGCTGGGAGATTTGATCAAGTGAGTGTGTGTGGCTTTGCCTCTCGCTGTGTGCGCGCGTGTGTGTGTGAGTGTGTGTGGCTTTGCCTCTCGCTGTGTGTGTGTGTGTGTGGCTTTGCCTCTCGCTGTGTGCGTGCGTGTGCGCGTGTGTGTCTGTGTGTGTGTGAGTGTGTGTGGCTTTGCCTCTCGCTGTGTGTGTGTGAGTGTGTGTGGCTTTGCCTCTCGCTGTGTGCGTGTGTGTCTGTGTGTGTGTGAGTGTGTGTGGCTTTGCCTCTCGCTGTGAGTGTGTGTGGCTTTGCCTCTCACTGTGTGTGTGTGTGTGTGTGTACGTGCTTGCATGCTTGTCCGTGTACATGTGTATGTTTCACCTCCATGGTGCGCCTCTGGCTGCGACACGCTCTCCAAGTGGGAGCAACCTGAATTTCACAAGTGAGGACTACTCTTTCAGTTTTACACTGATTTCAGTATTTATAATTTTACCAGAAAATGAACTTCAGTTTTTTTTAATTCATCAAAACAAAGAAAAGAAAATTTGACCAAAAGCGAATTGGGGCGTTTTGAACTTGGTTGTTCTATCTTGGAAGTTTACAAAGTCAATGTAATAATTGTACAAGGCTTATGAGACTCAAACTGTCTCTGTCTATCATTTTAGCTGTCTGTCTGTCTCGTTATCTCTCTTAACCCTTTCACCGCCAGCCATATTTTCAGCCAAACATTCCCATTAAATGTACCTGGGTAGAGGACAAAATCCATCTGCAGTATTGGGGATTCTTCTGTGACATATATAAAATAAGGTCAATCCTTATTTCCCAAAACTGAGACAATAGGGTCTTTGGATAATAGACCCCAATTTGATGCCTTTCAGTGACATAGGTGTTAAATCACTGTGGTGCTAAAATGCGACTTTGGCAGTGAAAGAGTTAAGTTGCCCCCCCTGAATCGTCCGACAGGGCTCTGCCCCTGTACCCTGCCGGGGCCATGGGTCCCTGGACCCCTGCCTTTCTTTTTTTTTTTTTTGGGGGGGGCAGGGGGGGAGTTGCACCCATGTTTGTCTGTTTGACAGGTGGAAGCTACCTGCTTTGTATTCTCACCTGAACGAACTGGGTCTTCACTGGAGCATGGTGGGCATGAAGTGGTTCATCTGCCTGTTTGCTGACGTTCTACCAGTGGAGGTGATGTATAACTGTCATTTGTATACCATATTTTTCTGACCTTAACCCTTTCAATGTCAGCCATTCTTCAGCTTAAACTTTCCATTAACCCTTTCACCGCCAGCCACATTTTAGCCAAATATTTCCATTAATTTTACCTGGGTACAGAACAAAATCCATCTGCAGTTTTGGGGATTCTTCTGTGACATACATAAAATAAGGTCTACCCTTACTTCCCAAAACTAAGACAAATAGGGTCTCTGGATAATAGACCCCAATTTGATGCCTTTTAGTGACATGGGTGTTAAATCACTGTGGTGCTAAAATGCGACTTTGGCGGCCAAAGGGTTAATCTTACCTGGGTAGGGAAAGGATTCTGTCTGCAATATTGGGGATTCCTCTGTGACATGCATAAGATAGGACCTATCCTTACCTCCCAAAATTAAGAACATATTGTCATAGGATACCAGACCCTAATTTGATGCCTTTCAGTGACGTGGGTGTTAAATCATTGTGGTGCCAAGAGGTGACAGTGGCCATGAAAGGGTTAAAGACCCCCTGACGCAGCAAGATTAAGTCCCTTGGGTTTTTTCTGGGTAGGTGTGACCCATATATACAAATTCCCCCCAACTTCAAATCGAGGCTGTTCTTTAAGGTCTCTGTCTCGTTTTCAATTGGGGGGCATTTGTATGGGAGTCAAACCTGGTCAAGATAAGATTTCTTACCATCGAGAGAGGGAAACGCGTGAAACCCATGATGTTCACTGATGGATCTGGTGGGTCTTTAAGGCAATGCGTTTTCCCCACTCGAGTGAGACCCCTGCGCTTTACAATATTACTGGAACTAAAATAAGAACATATAATAACAGAATCTGAAGTTTGTGTAAAATTGGGGGGATGGGGGGTGTGCCTTATGATCAGGTGCATCATATAGTCCGTAGAATACGGTATGTTAATGATGATGGTAATAATGATGATAATAATGATGATGATGATGATGATGATGATGATAATAATGATGGAGATGATGATGATGATAATAATGATGGATGATGATGATGATGATGATGGTAATAATGATGGAGATGTTGATAATGATGATGGTAATTATGTTGATAATAATGATGGAGATGTTGGTAATGATGATGGTAATTATGTTGATAATAATGATGGAGATGTTGATAACGATGGAGATATTGATAATGATGATGGTAATGATGATGATAATAATGATGGAGATGTTGATAATGATGATGATAATAATGATGGAGATGTTGATAATGATGATGGTAATTATGATGATATAAATGATGGAGATTTTCATAATTATGATGATAATAACGATGGAGATGTTGATAATGATGATGGTAATTATGATGATAATAATGATGGAGATGATGATGATAATAATGATGGAGATGTTGATAATGATGATGGTAATTACGATGATAATAATGATTGAGATGATGGTAATGATGATTATAATAATGATGGAGATGTTGATAATGATGATGATAATGACAGTGACTGCTTTCCGTACAGACTGTGCTGCGTGTGTGGGAATGCGCTGTTCTTCGAGGGAAGCAAGGTTTTGCTGCGCGTGGCGCTGATGGTACAATTGCTGCTGTTATTATTACAATTATTTGTATCTTCTTTCCGCACAGACTGTGCTGCGTGTGTGGGACGCGCTGTTCTTCGAGGGAAGCAAGGTTTTGCTGCGCGTGGCGCTGATGCTGGTGAAGAAGAATCAGCAACGGTTGACGGAGGCTCCAAACCTGCCCAAGGCTCTGGACATATTTAAAGAGATTGTCACCCAGCCGACAGTGCTAAACTGTCATTCCTTTATGGAGGTGAGATGGGGGGGGGGGGGGGGGGGGGAGAGAGAGAGAGAGAGAGTGGGATGAACAGAGAAAGAGTAGGGGGTGGGACTGCTCCAAACCTGCCCAAGGCTCTGGACATATTTAAGGAGATTGTCACCCAGCCGACAGTGCTAAACTGTCATTCCTTTATGGAGGTGAGATGGGGGGGGGAGAGACAGACCTGCCTACTGCTACAATTTGGCCGTAGCAGCTACGAAAAATAAAGCTTTGCTACGGAGCTACGGCAACCTTAATGTTGCTACGGAAGAAACAAATTGCCGCCGCATTTTATTTTTGCTTATGTCGTTCCCGGTTTTGTCAGTTTCTAAGAGCAGACGCCGTGTCACGCGCGATAACCTAGTCACTTCCGTTTTTATCAAAGTGACTGCGCATGCGTTCTTATTACTTTCTCTGAAAAAAATGGCGGACTCCAGCAGCAGTAGCGATTCGGGAGATGTTTCAAATGAAGAAAAACGAACGCAAACCAGAAAACGAAAATCATCTGGCACACCATCTTGTTCTAAGAAAAAATATCGGCCTGCCGCACAAATTTTTAAAATAGCTTACACGGAGGAGTGGCCTTGCATCGTCAGAAGTTGACTCGGTGCGAACCATGTTCGCTGCAGTGCAACCTCTGCCATGCAGACTTCTCTGTGAATCATGGCGGTAGAGACGATTGCCGTCAACACGTTCAATCGGCGAAACATATTAAGCATTGCGTTTCGGCTCAGGAAGAGAACAAATCGATTGCCGTTGTTTGTGGATGCTACGGAAAAATTTGCCATGCTACTGAAAATTGATGGCTGGGCTACTGATTGGGAAAATTCAAAGTAGGCAGGTCTGGAGAGAGAGAGAGAGTGGGATGAACAGAGAAAGAGTAGGGGGTGGGACTGCTCCAAACCTGCCCAAGGCTCTGGACATATTTAAGGAGATTGTCACCCGGCCCACGGTGCTAAACTGTCATTCCTTTATGGAGGTGAGATGGGGAGAGAGAGAGAGAGAGTGGGATGAACAGAGAAAGAGTAGGGGGTGGTACTGCTCTAAACTTTCCCAAGGCTCTGGACATATTTAAGGAGATTGTCACCCAGCCGACAGTGCTAAACTGTCATTCCTTTATGGAGGTGAGATGGGGGGGAGAGAGAGAGTGGGATGAACAGAGAAAGAGTAGGGGTGGGACTGCTCCAAATTTCCCCAAGGCTCTGGACATATTTAACCCTCTTGCATTCACGTTTGTTACAGACAAAACTTCTTCTAGTGTTCAGATTCTTTCACACATTTTCGGGAAAATCTGTCTTTGAAGCGCACAGAGCGCCGTACAATTACTATCACATCACTGCAAGTGAGAAGCTCCTTCATAGTGTGTGTAGAACAGGCCAGAACTTAGTGCGTGATGAAAATGCCATCAGAGGGGGACTCAGAGTGGGGGCAAGCTACGGGAGGTTTTGGGCGGATTGAATACACAGAGGCAGCTTCCGGCTGGGCGGTTTGGGGCCGAATAAATGCAAGAGGGTTAAAGTGATTGTCATCCAGTCCATGGTGCTAAACTGTCATTCCTTTATGGAGGTGAGATGGGGGGGGGAGAGAGAGAGAGACAGTGGGATGAACAGAGAAAGAGTAGGGGGGGGGGGGGGGGTACTGCTCCAAACTTTCCCAAGGCTCTGGACATATTTAAGGAGATTGTCACCCAGCCGACGGTCCTAAACTGTCATTCCTTTATGGAAGTGAGATGAGGGGGAGAGAGAGAGAGAAAGAGTGGGAGGCTCTGGACATATTTAAGGAGACAGAGCTAAACTGTCAAGAGTAGATGGGGGGGGAGAGGGTGGGACTGCTCCAAACCTGCCCAAGGCTCTGGACATATTTAAGGAGATTGTCACCCGGCCTCACGGTGCTAAACTGTCATTCCTTTATGGAAGTGAGATGAGGGGAGAGAGAGAGAGGGAGGGAGAGAGGAGAAGAAATCGGAAAGGGAGGAGGGGGAAATGAGAGAGAGAGTTCTGCTCAATTTTCCCAAGGCTTTGGACTGTTTGTTTCCCCCCCCCCTCCCAGGGGGATACCGGGGGGAGGGGGTGTGTCTTCCGTACAAATAGTTCCCACACCTTCTGGAAGTTCTGTGCTTGTAACTTCATCTAATCTGTTTCTCTCTCTCTTTGATTCTGCCTTTTTGCTTGCTTTGTGTCATCTACTATCTTTCTGCCTTTTGGGCCCATTCGCCTGCCTTTAAAAAAACAAACCACTTCCATATAGTTTTCTCCTTTGAGCTCGGAAAGTGTCGGCTGAATGCAGCGAGGAGACCAGTGAAAACTGGAAAACGGACACATACGTACCCATTGTGGCCTTATGGCCCGGGAACGCAGAAGAAGTTCTGTGCTTGTAACTTCTTTTAATCTTTCACTCTCTTTGATTCTGCCTTTTCCCTTTGCTTACATCAACAAGCCATTTGTTTTTTGTTTCAGCTTGAAGATACTAACTCTTTGAGAGATATAGCAATGTTTAGTTTCTATGCTTTCAAATGACGTGAACAATTGCTAGCTTAGTGAATACATATACTTTAGTTTCTTTGTTAGTTCAGTTGTTATTCAGTTCATATTGTTTGTATTATGTTGGACACCTCCGTTGTGTACAGGTCGTTGGCCTCACAATTAAAAGTTCCGAGTTCTCTTTACTTACTGTCATCTCCTATCTTTCTGCCTTACCTGTCCATTCTCCTGCCTTTTTTATCTTTCTTCAAGAAACACTTTCAAAAACGATTTCCTCCTCCAGCCGGAAGTCGGACTTGCTGGGCCTAACTATTTCTTAGTTAGACGCATAACGGCAGCGTGTCGCATCTGCGCTCATAATTGACAGCAAACTGTCTGAGCGATCGAGGAGGAGGAAGAAAGAATTAACTTTTTTTTTTTCTCTTTTTTTTTTCCAGAGCGTGTTCAAAGAAACGGGGCCCATGCCCAGAAATCGTCTGAGGAAAATGCGAGAGGAGTGCACCAGAAGGGTGTTGGCCGAGAGCTGAGAACGCTTCATGTGCATGCACAAATACGCACACACACACACACATACACATGAATGCTCCTTCTTGCAGGATGTCCTGAATTGTAGTTTTTTTTAAATTACCTAGAGCTGGCCGTCGCCGGATTATGAGAATTTGAGAAGCAACGATATTTTTGCACACACACACTTGTACAATAAAAAGGGCCTATATAAGCATTTGCTATATTCAAAGGAATGCAGCACTTGTACTAGTCTAGAGGGGTGAAAAAAGAGCAGTAAATGTGTGTGTTCGCTGCTCCTGCACTCCGCCAGGGCCGCCCCCTAGCAGGATTTTTGAAATTTCCCAAGAGCACCCATGCATACACACATACACACACATGCATGCACACATGTACAAAATGCACACACACACACACACAGAGAGAGAAAGAAATGTGAGGGGATCCACTAACGGGGCGGACACACTGCACACAACGCGATCCGACCGTCGCATTTGTGAGGCACGATTCTCGTCAAATTCTACTGTCTACATGATTCTGATGAAATCTTACCAAAGAAAGTTCACTTATATTTGTAGTCCCCCGTACACGAATCAATATCGGCAAAATCTTCAACCTGATGAAGGTGGCCGATTGACGAGAAGAAGAAGAATCTGATGAAATATCTGTATTTTTGCATCAGACATGTTATGTAATTTCTGTATTGGCGTTCTACGTGAGTGTAGTGAGCGGGAAAATGGTAGAGTTATTTTTTAGACGGAAGTATTTCACGTGGATCATGACTCCCAGACATCGTCACAATGGGATCGCATTGTATGTGGTGCGTCTGCCTCTTACAGACCCCCCACGTCACGTGTCACATTCCCTCTTATACTAGGAAGATTTCTTAAGATTCCTTACTAGCTATAAGCGGAAAAAACGTGATTTTGACAATAATTCGATGACCACTAGGACCAATCGTAGACACATGAAACACCAGACATTCAGGTAGTATTTGGTCCTTTTATTGAGGCTCAACATACAGACGTTTCGTATGATACATACGCTATCAATGTCAAAAGATGCACCCAGAAATCGTCTCTTTCTTTTTACATTGATAACGTATGTATCATACGAAACGTCTGTATGTTGAGCCTCAATAAAAGGACCAAATACTACCTGAATGTCTTGTGTTTCGTGTGTCCGCGATTTTGACACGTGACGTGTGAGGTCTTTAAGAGAGAGAGCTGCTGAGAGCTGAGACGAATCCTGCAGCGTACTATACACCCAACCCTCACATCTCTCAAATTATTTTCCATTTTTCTGATATGTTGTGGTACTTATCAAATGTGCAGTATTGATTTATTCGCTAAAATGCTCAACCTTTTCTTGAACATTTTGTTTTGTTTCGTGTGACTGATGGAAATAAAACGAGCCCAGAAATTGTGACATAAAAAGGCGATGGTGAGACAATTAACCCCTTGACTGCCACCAACATATCACTCGCGTACTGACCTGATGATGTCATCAGATGAAGAGGAATAACCCTGATAATTATGCCGTTTTTTTGCTCTGACACAGTCAAGAGTTATATCCCCAGACCATTTTGCCAGATTAGCTCTATCAGTTGTCTTTTTCATGGCATGATTTGCCCAATGAGTTTTTCTTTCATTTTCTCTGGCAGTCAAGGGGTTAAAATTAGTGAGCTCTGATGGCAAGAAATTATTTACCAAAAGTTTTAAGCAACAATATCAGTCATGGCTCAACAATGAATAATGGTTTGTCCTTGAATAACCAGGTTGGGAAAAAAAAAGGAAAAACAATAAATAAATAATAAAGATTATGACATAACCGTACACAAGTTACAAGTAGTTTACAGTGACGTTACAGTTTCCATGTTCATGTCTTTTTACTGTATTATATGCAATTAATGACCAAACAAATGTCATTGAAAAAGAAGGGCCAAAAATGATATATAGACTTGAAACACAGTTTGACCTGAAAGCGAGACTACCGTCAAACCTGGACTATAAGCCGCACCTGTATATAAGCCGCATCCCTTAAATTGACAAAATATTTGTTATATCCTCAAGTCAAACCTTAATGCCCCACATGGCCGAAAGGCCAAAGAGGGCGTTAAACATTATTTCCTTGACAAAATATTAGGTATTTATTCACATATAAGCCGCACCAGTTTATAAGCCGCAGAGAAGTTGGTATGTGCACAAACCAACACAAACATAGAAATTCTCCTATCAGAACATGAGTATTTAATGCTCTCTGACACTTTAAACATATTTGAATCTATTGATTACCAAAACCAGTTTTGAATCTAAAGAAGCTCAAAATAGGCTGAAGAATGTGGCCAGAAACAGATTTAATCATACTGATAAATGTAGAATGGAAAAAAATCTACAGATAAGCCGCATCAGTCTATAAGCCGCATGGGCCAAAGTTGAGGAAAAAAGTAGCGGCTTATAGTCCGCATTTTACGGTATGTATATTTAGCTTTACAGAAAGGAAAAGAAATTGAGATTATCTGGAAAGTAGTTTGGGGGAATCCCAAGACTCTAATTATATTGAATATATTCATAAACGGGAGGGAGACTGCACAAAAAGACATCCAAAGATTTTATGTTTTTACGGTCTGTTTAGTAAGCTAGTCATCGTCCGTATTAGCCGTGATCGTATTGAAATCGTGATAGTGTTTATCTGCGTTGTTTTCTTATTGCTGGATACTGACTATAATGTGATGGAAAGGGTGAGAGAGAGGGGAGAGAATGTGTGTGTTTGGTCATCTGACCAGAAACACCCGTATTGAGATTTAAAAAAAAAAAAATTGTATTTTAATCAGACGGAATACGGCGAATGAAATATCTTGAACACTTTTTCTGTGGCTTTGTATGCTGTTATTCTAATCTTATTTTCACATAAATGATAATGGCATGCCTTGGTCAGTTTATATCATATGGAAACAGATATAATAATCTCTTTTTTTCAATTTTATCATTTTGAGTGTGATTTTCTAATTGTAATGGTTAATATGTTGCCTTATTTGTTATGTTCATCAATATGACATATTGTCTTCTTTTTTTTTAATAGAATTTCGGTGTTAAAAAAAAAATCATTATTACTGCATATCAGCTTTGTTCTTAGCAATTTTGTGTTGTGATGCTGATTATCTTGTATCATAATTATGATTTATAGCATATAAAAAATAATTTACAAATAAGCGTAATGTATGTATTTGTGGGTTTTTTACATCACGCAACAAACATTCCTTTCTTATTTGATTTGTTTTTTGTGATAGCTTGATAGCCGATTTATTATTTTATCATTCCGGGGTCGGTTTTTGCCTGCCATATAATTAAGTGCAACTTTTTTATTTACCAGTACAAAATTACTTTACCTTCATGATTATTTTAATTTTCAAAAAGAAACAACAATTCTAACATTCCAAATTTTAATTTAAAAAAAAATACTCTTGTCATTCCAGGTTGCTTAGTAATTGAATGATTAAGATCTCCCCCGTGGGGATACCGGGGGGTCTTTCGTAAAAAAATAGTTCCCCACCTTCTGGAAGTTCTGTGCTTGTAACTTTCTCTAATCTGCCACTCTCTTTGACTCTGCCTTTTCCCTTTGCTTTCTATCATCTATCTTTCTGACTTATTGGCCCCATTCTCCTGCCTTTAAAAAAAATGTTTTTCCAAATAATTGTTCTCCTTTGAGCTCCTCCGAAATCGGAGTGTGTCGGCTGTACGCAGTGGGGAGACCAGTGAAAACTGAAAACCGGACACATACGTACCTTACCCATTATGGCCATATGGCCTGGGAACGCAGAAGAAGAAGAAGAATGATTAAGATATATAGATATAATGGACAATATTATATGTTATCCTCCCCACCCCTCCCTCCCACCTCAAAAAAGGATATATATTTTTTTAAACCTGTTGGTTATCAACATTGGTATGTGTTTTGGAATGTTTTTGAAATGTTTCATGAAAATCCATGATTGTGAAGCTTTATTGGTATTTTAGGCGCATTTAATAAAACGCCTCATGTTTCTTGTCTAAGGGCCTTGGAATCTGTAATACATTTTAAGGGGCTCTAAAACTTAGTACCAGCGTTTTAGAGACTGACAAGAATACTTCACAGGGTTGTGAACATTCGCAATTGTTTTTTTGGGGGATGTAACTCATGTTTAAAGATACAACTTCCACCATAATCCATGTCAAAGGACACTGAAAATCATTTGTATTATTTGTTTTACTTATTTTTTAGATAACTGAACATTTGTTGCTATGCTTGTTTGGGTTTTATTACAATCCCAATCCCAAAACATTGAAAATCCGTATTTTGTTTGGTTGTATTCGAAGGTCCACAATTTCTAATCTGTATTTTTGGTTTAAAAAGGATTTTTTAGTTCATAATTCATATTTCAAAAGACACCGGGAATCCAGTATAATACATATTTAATGTCTATTATAGCGTCTGTATGGGTACCATAGATATACTGTATTTTTCGGATCATTAGGAGCTGCTGTGTATAAGGCGAATAGGGCAATTTTCAAGAAAAATCTAAAAAATTTAAAACAAAAGGCACCCTCATTTATAAGAAAGTAAAACTTTGAAGCCCGTACGCGTTCGGTAAAGGCTTGCCGACCGCCATTACTGCTGTCATAAACCAGAGTTGGCTCCCCTTTCAAATCATCGAACTTCCGTTTGTGCCACTTCCGGCTGTTGTGTTTGGACTTTTCTTCGCTCTACAACGATGCTTTTTACATCCAATGAAGGTGGTATCTGTTGGACGGTATCTCGGATGGCAAAAGGGATTTTGAAGCATTATAACGTGAGTATTCGGCGACTCGTAACCACTTTCGATGTCTAGACTCACAGTAGACTGTACTGAGCACGGCAATCGTTGCCTCTCTTCTCACGATTTTGTTCACTGATAGGACGCCCTCGTTTATTAGGCGCATAGGTCGAAACTGGATTAAAAAAATATCGCCTTAAAGTCCGAAAATGACGGTACTTAATAATCCATTTATTGGGATTTGAATAATCCACAGTAATTTATATTTGGGGTAATTATGGGGGAAATATTGTAATCCATGTTTTGGGGGCATAGAAATCCACCACAATACATTTAACGTCATCAAAAATCCCTGTTACCGGACAAATGCTGTTAGAACCCACCTTTGGAGATTTGTTAACAATGTACTGTGATCAATGTTTACGTTAATGCTGTTCTTGTTTTAAACACAAATTGTAATGTTTTAAAAATCCAGCAAATCCATCACAACCTATGCTTAAACATTTATCCTAATCCGTGTTTACTAAATCTATTGTAATCTCTTTAAAAGAAATACAAATACAAATCCATAAATTAAACACACTTTGCTATAAATCTATTCATAAAGCTGCTCCATCTTACCTCTGTGACAATATTTCCATCTATACGCCAGCTCGCACTTTACGTTCAGTTTCTGACCCTCTTTCTCTCCAGATCCCTAGGTATAAGCTTTCAACTGTTGCTCGGCGCTCTTTTGCTGTCTCAGGACCGACCTCCTGGAACAAACTTCCGCTCTCCCTCCGTCAGCGACCGACTCTCTCTGCTTTCAAAGCTAACCTCAAAACCCACCTGTTCCCCCGTCATTAAAGCTCCTCTCTCTTTATCTTCTCTCTCTTGCCATTAGGTCTGTTTCTGCTATATTCCATTTATGTTATTTGTGTGTGTTCGCGTTGTATTGCGTTTGTGTTTGAATGCGCTTTGAATGCTAATGTGCGCTTTGATTTGATTTCTATCAAGATTCAGCGCCGTATAAATACTGTATGTTGTTGTTGTTGTTGTATGTGTTTTGGGGGATGCTAGAAATCCTCCATGTTTTGAAACACTAGATATCTATACTGTTTCGTTGTTTAATTCTTTGTTTGCTTTTTATAAAAAATGTTAGTTATGTCTAGAAGAAACGGACTCGTTCCCCATACCTTTGAAAGGTTTTTTTCCTTTTTATAATCCACTTGAATGTTATATAATTAATGTTTATAGTTCAGATAATAAAAGATATGACCGTTGTTTATTAGTTCTCAAAATGTTGCGTTTTAATTGGAATTCTTTATTACATGTATCATTAACCCTTTCACCGCCAAAGTCGCATTTTAGCACCACAGTGATTTAACACCTATGTCACTAAAAGGCATCAAACTGGGGTCTATTATCCAAAGACCCTATTGTCTTAGTCTTGGGAAGTAAGGATAGACCTTATTTTATGTATATCACAGAAGAATCCCCAGTACTGCAGATGGATTTTGTTCTCTACCCAGGTAAATTTAATGGGAAATGTTGGCTGAAATATGGCTGGCGGTGAAAGGGTTAAATGTGAATGAAATGGCTAAAACAGTGCAATACTTCACATCTGAAACGATCTATAGTTCTCTCTGAAAGGAACACGAAGAAAAAAGTCTGAAGATCATTTTCTTTTAGATACTGTCTTAAGCTTTGAACAAGTTTTCTTTAAAGAATGACTGGCGGGTGCAGTCAATATGATGATCCTTGTTGTTTGTTATTTTCTTATAATTATACTTTTTTCCGCTTGCTTTGATTATTAGTTAATTTCAAATCACGTGTCCCCTTGCCATGAAGATTGTATTGTCAATGTAATTAAAACAGTGTCAAGTGTAAGTCCATTATATATCAGGCATGGGAATTGGAAAAGTTAAAAAAGCTGAAAAGCGGAGGTCTAGGGGCAGCAGAAGGCCCCTAGTAGGGGTCCAGGGGGTAACGCTAAAGCTTATTTTGGTAACTGAAGCCCTAAAACAGCATTAGAATGGCTAAAGTTAGTTTTTGTTTTTTCCGTGGAAAGACTTTTCAGCGGAATAGCAATGTCATTTGGGCGGAGATTTACTGTTTGGCGGACAATTCCCATCCCTAATATGTGAACAATTGTTTTATGAAATCTTACTTTGGATGTTTGAAATAGCTTCAGCGTTTGTGAACGGGGCAAAAATGGCTGAAAAAAAGACACTACTGTTTGTTGGCGTGTCCTTTGTTTAGATTGTGATAACTCCGTTTGCCATGGGTAGGTTATGATTATACGTTTTTAGTACTTAAATTTAACAGAGTTTGCTTGCTATGTAAGCTATGATGCACTGAATGAGGCTTTATGCTGAGCATTCTCTGCCCCTGTCTCGTGCACCGAGATGCGAACGCCACCTACTTAAGATTGTCGCCCTTGCCTGTCAGGAACTAGTACAGTAGAACCTCCCTTATAAGACTCCCTCCCACATAAGACCTACTTCTCTGAGACATTGCCCTTCTTTGTAAGTATTAAAATTACCTCCCTCTCAAGACCCCCCATTATAAGACTCCCTCCCACATAAGACCTACTTCTCTGAGACATTGCCCTTCTTTGTAAGTATTAAAATTACCTCCCTTATAAGACCTCCCATTATAAGACTCCCTCCCACATAAGACCTACTTCTCTGAGACATTGCCCTTCTTTGTAAGTATTAAAACTACCTCCCTTATAAGACCTCCCATTATAAGACTCCCTCCCACATAAGACCTACTTCTCTGAGACATTGCCCTTCTTTGTAAGTATTAAAATGACCTCCCATTATAAGACCTCCCATTATAAGACTCCCTCCCACATAAGACCTACTTCTCTGAGACATTGCCCTTCTTTGTAAGTATTAAAATGACCTCCCCTCCCTTATAAGACCCCCCATTATAAGACTCCCTCACATAAGACCTACTTCTCTGAGACATTGCCCTTCTTTGTAAGTATTAAAATTACCCCCCTTATAAGACCTCCCATTATAAGACTCCCTCCCACATAAGACCTACTTCTCTGAGACATTGCCCTTCTTTGTAAGTATTAAAATTACCTCCCTTAAAGACCCCCCATTATAAGACTCCCACATAAGACCTACTTCTCTGAGACATTGCCCTTTGTAAGTATTAAAATTACCTCCCTTTAAGACCCCCCATTATAAGACTCCCTCCCACATAAGACCTACTTCTCTGAGACATTGCCCTTCTTTGTAAGTATTAAAATTACCTCCCTTATAAGACCCCTCCCTTAGAAGACCTCATTTGGGATGAGTTTTGAAGGTCTTATAAGGGAGGTTCCACTGTGGCATATATAGCCACAGAAAATTCTCTGCCCCTGACTCGTCTCTAGGTGGCATGGTCAAGCCAGTCTGAAAATGATCGCCCTTCCGTGTCGCCAAGACGTAGCATAGAGCCCCATTGTGTGCAGTTGATTTTATTGCTGTCATTTTATTTGGCAAAAGCTGTGAGAAATCTGGTTGTTGCTGTGAATATTACGTGTTGTGTGCTTTTAGCAGTTCTTTTTGATAATGCGGGCAAGTATTATTATTTTTAGCACGCCTAGCTTTTGTGATATTAAGCTGGTTAAACTTTTACAGCGAGTGCTATATGGTATGCTCATTTGATGTTTTACCATATTTTGTGAATTCTAGGCCAAGATAACACACCTAGCTTTTGTGACATTGACTTGGTTAAACTTTTACAGCGAGTGCTATATGGTGTGCTCATTTGATGTTTTTACCATATTTTGTGGATTCTGGGCTCCCCACCCCCACCCCCAAGTTTTACACAAAATTCAGATTTTAAAAAAAGTAAGTTTCTTACTAAATCATCAGTCATTTTTATAAGCTGCAAGGGTCCAGGCAGGGTAATTTTTCAGAGAATTCTCTGAATTCAGAGAAAAGTGAATGCAGAAAATCAAATATCAGAAGGGGTTTTGTTTTTCGAGGAGCTACCTTTTCCCCAAGTTTGGACAGTTTTACATATTCATTTTCAAGAGCAATTGCTCCCTGGTCACCACAAACGGGCTTTTAACCCTTTCATCGCCACTGTCACCCCTTGGCACCGCAATGATTTAACACCCATGTCACTGAAAGGCATCATCACACAAGGGTCTGTTAACCGGTAACTTTTAACTTTGGGAGGTAAGGATAGACCCTATTGTATGCATGTCACAGAGCAAAATCCCCAATATTACAAATGAAATCTTTTCTATACCCAGATAAGTTTAACCCTTTCACCGCCAGCTGTATTTGAGCCACAAATTTCCATTAAATTTACTTGGGTAGAGAACAAAATCCGTCTGCAGTATTTGGGATTCTTCTGTGACATATATCAAATAAGGCCTATCCTTACCTCCCAAAATTATGAAAATAGGCTCTTTGGATAAAAGACCCCAATCTGATGCCTTTTAGTGACATGGGTGTTAAACCTTTCGCCGCCAGCCATTTTTCAGCCAAAGAATACCATTAAACTTAACTGGGTAGAGAAGAGAAAAAAAGTTGCTACATTGTGAATTCCTCTGTGACATGTATAACATTAGCCCAAAATTAAGAAAATAGGGTTTGGGGATAACAGGCCCTGATTTGATGCCTTTTAGTAACATGGGTGTTAAACCATTGTGGTGCTAAAATGCGACTTTGGCTGTGAAAGGGTTAAATCACTATGGTGCTAAAATGCGACTTTGGCGATGAAAGGGTTGATGGAAAGTTTTGGCTGAAAAATGGCTGGTATTGAAAGGGTTTACACCAAGAGACATCATCTCCTGAAACCCTGTAATATTTTCAGAGAGAAAAGGCTTTTCCTCCATTTCCATGCCTGAGGGGTCTCAGTATGAAAATAAGTATGGCCGTATAGTCTGTACAGTACGGTAAAACATATCAGGGCTCCTAGGGACCCCCATTTAGGGGTCTATGAAGTAATAACATTCTAAAGGACCCTCTAAAAGAATGTGCAGGGGGTCCCAGGGATGCACTAGAAAAAATCTTTTTAGCATTAATGCCACTGGGACCCTCTATCCCGCCTCTAGGACCCTCTATACTGTAAGTGAAGGAGTCCCTGGGACCCCTTGTTTTGCGGGACGATTGGGAGCCCTGCATATAGAAGTGAAATAATGTATGTCTGCTTTATGCAGGGGGGGGGGGGGGGGGGGGGGGGGGGGGGGGGGGGGGGGGGGGGGGGGCAATGTGAAAATGGGCGAATATTTTTTAAGAGAGAGATATAGCAAGCACGATTGTGTGTGTGTGGGTTTTTTTAATTCGTGAGTGGAGTCAAATTTAATATATTGTAGTTGCATGGGCAGTAAATAAATCTTATTTTTATTTTAATGTTCTGTGTGGGGGTTTTGTCCCCCCTAAATCTTGTATGTACTAAATTGAATGGGCAAGGCAGTTCAGAACATTCTGAATGTAACGATACTTTTTATCTGCATAAATTGCTGTTTTCTTATTATTGTCATAGTGGTAGCAGTAGCAGTAGCAGTGATTGTTGTAGTAATTGTAATTTAGTAGTCAGTTTTAATGTCTGTGTGTGTGTTGGTGTGTGTGTGTGGTTAATGTCTTCTTTGTTCGCTCAGACAGTTCCTGTCTTATGATCGTAGATGCGTCATGCTGCCGTTATGTGCCTAACTAAAAAAATAATTAGGCCCAGCATGTCCGACTTCGGCTGAAGAAATCTTTGTAAGAATTTGTAGAAAAAAAGAAGGCAGGAGAATGGACCAGTGAGATAGAAAGATAGTGGATGACAGTAAGCAAAGGGAAAAGGCAGAGTCAAAGAGAGTGACAGAATTAGAGGAAGTTACAAGCACAGAACTTCCAGAAGGTGGGGGAACTATTTGTACAAAAAGTCCCCCCCCCCGTATCCCCACGGGTGTGTATGGTTGATACGACAAATTGAAGTATCTGTCACTTTTAAATACCAGGCTATCAAACCGATAGGAAAAAGAGAAGGCACAAAATTTTTATCTTTTTCGTGTTGGGAAACACGAGTGAAAATCTGAATCGGGGGAATGGGATAACTTAAGTGAATGATAATAATCATGAATTGTATGTATTCTTGCGTATTTGTTGAACGATTTACATCATACAGTATTGTCAACAGTGATCATGCTTTAATAAAGTGGGTGGCGGGCGATCATGTTTTGACAAAGTGACAGAGAATGTGTGTGTGGGCGGGGGAGGGCATCACATTTTGACAAAGTGGAGAGAGAGAGTGTGTGTGTGTGTGCATGTGGCGATCATGTTTTAACAAAGTGAGAGAGAGTGTGTGTGTGCATGTGCCGATCATGTTTTGACAAAGTGACAGAGAATGTGGGCGGGGGAGGGCATCACATTTTGACAAAGTGGAGAGAGAGAGTGTGTATGTGTGCACGTGCCGATCATGTTTTAACAAAGTGAGAGTGCGCGTGTGCCGATCATGTTTTAACAAAGCGAGAGAGAATGTGTGTGTGCGTGTGCCGATCATGTTTTAACAAAGTGAGAGAGTGTGCGCATATGCCGATCATGTTTTAACAAAGTGAGAGAGAATGTGTGTGCGTGTGCCGATCATGTTTTAACAAAGTGAGAGAGTGTGCGCATGTGCCGATCATGTCTTAACAAAGAGAGAGAGAGAGTGTGTGCATGTGCCGATCATGTTTTAACAAAGTGAGAGAGAGAGAGTGTATGTGTGTGCAGCGATCATGTTTCGACTAAATCAGAGAGTATGTGTGTGGGTGGCGATCATGTTTTGACAAAGTGAGTGCGTGTGTGCGCATGCACATGCAATTCTGTCAGTATTTGTACATGCTTTGAAGCTGTTATTATATATCGACCAGCTTCGACAAAAAATCATTTTTTGTGCAATGGAAATTTAAAAACTTAGTGTGCAATTATTTTTGTAAACAGTGCTTGCTGTTCAATCATTTATAATTTTAAATTTTGTATCCATAATCAGTGTTGTGCATTATTACTAAATGTATTTTCAATACTGTGAGAGAAAAAAATTATAACAATGTTTTTTGTGATTCTTGTTTTTAAGAGATGCTGTAATTTTTCGGGTCAAGCTCAATTTTATTGCGACGATTCATATCTATTTATTTGGCTTATTCATCTATTGTCCATCTATTTATTTGGCTTATTCATCTATTGTCCATCTATTTATTTGGCTTTTTCATCTATTGTCCATCTATTTATTTGGCTTATTCATCTATTGTCAAATCTATTCATATCTATTTATTTTGCCTTTCAGAATTCTGGATTTACAGCTTGTCTGGATTTTCGAAGAGCCAAGTTCCTTGATTGATTTTGAGTACCATATTTTACGAACTGCAAGGCGCACCAGGGGGCCGTTTCACAAGGGCTAACGTTACGTAGCGTCAGCACAAATCGGCAAAAACGGTACTAAGAAACACCTCTTTCGCCAAAAACATTTTGTGGCTGTCATCGAGCTAGCAAGCCATGAACTATTTGAAGGATCATGGGAAATATCACGTGACTAGCATGGGGTGAATACATTTCTTGTTTCTGATTGGTCCATTACAGTTTGGTTAAAATAATTATAAAAATTGTCCAATCAGACAAGAGCTTGTAATATTCTTCCGCAAACACTTTCTAAAGTGTTTCTTAGGGCCCATTTGCTGTAAGCGTTATTCGCGCGGCCACCGTTATCTAGAGAAACTCGCCCCTGATTATAAGGCCCGAAGTTTACAGAAAATTCAGATTTTGTTATTATAGTTTCTTACTATATTATCAGTCACAAAGAGCCAAGTTCCTTGATTGATTTTGAGTACTGTATGTTATGAACTGCAAAGCGCACCTGATTATAAGGCGTACCCCCAAATTTTACAGAAAATTCAGATTTTGTTATTATAGTTTCTTACTATATTAAACAGAGCTTAATCTAGAGCGCAGGATTGGTAAAATCCCTCGAAATTTTGTTCCTTCCCGCGATAATCGGCGTGGGGAGCGGGCCGAGTCCCACACATTTGCAGAACGACCCGCAGTTTTTACCAATCTATGAGGGAAGACCTTCGTCGTCTGCTAAACCCGTCGTCTTGACAAACTAAAAGTATCGAGCAGGAGTGAAGGATTTCTCGACATTTCATTGGTTCTTGACAAAATGTTAGTGTTAATCAACCAATCGCGTTCTTCTCGTTCTACCGACAGGAAGTTGCAAGAGTTTCGGCCGCCATCTTGAATGTTCTTAAAAATGAAGCGGGCAGGGACCCTGTTTGATTTTGATTTTCGCGGAGGCAAACTAGTGAGAGAGAAAAAAAATCCTGTTCCAAGCGAGTGTGAAGACCTCGAAGAAAAGGCTTCTATATCTAAAACATCGGAAAAGAATGACAACAGTGGCAGTGCAAAGGAACATCGGTTCCAAAATGACTGGATAAAAAAGTGGCCGTGGCTGACGAAGTCTGTGTACGAGGGTGGGGGAGGTACTGGTTCTTATGCATGTGATGTGGGGTTGGAAAGGGGGGAGTGCCCCCCTTTTTTTTTGATATGAGGGGGGGACTGCCCCCCTTTTTCAGAAATCCTAGATTAAGCTCTGTACTATATTATCAGTCACATTATAAGGCGCAGGGGTCTCAGTCTAGGAAAAAAAGTATCGCCTTAATAGTCCGTAAAATATGGTAGTCTGAACATAACACTGGGATATTTGGGGGGGGATATAGGTGTTTCTTTTTTTTTTGTGCGCGCGTGTATTTTTGCTTTTGCTTATAACATTGTGGTGTAAATGACTATGTATCTTTACTTTTGACATTCCCCAAATTTCAAATTATTGTTTGCATATCAATCGTATTTATAGCGAGCAGTATGATTATTTATAGTAAGTTATTTCGCAATTTATTTCAACTATTTTTATCTACTCATTAAGCAATGGGTTTTTTAGGTTATCTTCAAAACAGGACGTGTTGTTCAAATTTGTATTGGCAGATTCTGCTTTTTTGGGGGGATGTGTTTATTTATTTATTGCTTCAGATGAATATAAACTTTTTATGAAATACAAAAAAAACAACTCACTGTATCTAACAATGTCAGAAGGTGTTTGAGTCTGTGTGTGTGTGTGTCTTTCGTACAAATAGTTCCCCCACCTGTTGGAAGTTCTGTGCTTGTAGCTTCCTCTAATCTATCACTCTCTTTGACTCTGCCGTTTCCATTTCGTCAGTGAAATTCAAAAACTTTGTATCTCGATTTGGGGGGGGGGGGGGGGGGGGGGTGTTGAGTCAGATACATAGTCAACTCTCTCATTTTTCCCGCCACCTTCCCACAAAAGCTATCTCTAACGACTTTCTATCTGGGGTAAATGAGGTTGTGAACTCGTAAGTCCCAAATTCAGATCTAGTTAAGGATAAAAAAAACCTTGCATCTTCGTTCTTTTCAAGTCTATAAAAAAAGAAGTAATTTTAACAAAATGCTGGACTAAACTCGCGATGTCTTGAACAACATATTCATGATGATTCATAGTTAATCAATCGTGGTCAACGCGGTTCATTTTTTTCAAAACTACCAAAATTGAGATACAAGGGTTTTTTTCATTTCACCGACACTTCTTTTTATCATCTACTACTGTCTTTCTGACTTATTGGCCCATTCTCCTGCCTTTTTTCAAACAAAAAAATCTTCCAAATAATTTTCTCCTTCGACTTGTTTGAGCTCCTCTGAAATGGGAATGTGTCGGCTGAATGCAGTGGGGAGACCAGTGGACACTGAAAACTGAAAACCACACATACGTACATTAGCCATTATGGCCATATGGCCTGGGAACGCAGAAGAAGTGCTAAGATTGAGAAAAAAATCTTCTAAGCTTCTTCTTTTTTTGTTTTGTAAATTGAAGTCCATTTGGTTTTAAGTTATTACAGAAAAAGAAATGGTAATTTTTAGTCTAAGAGGAAACAAAGAGAGTTTTGCTATGAATCAGTTTAATTGTATTGTTAAACTTGTATGCAATGCTCTCCATATATACCATTGTGCGCACACACACACACACACAAACAAATTCAATCTCTTGCACAAAAAGTAATGCTTGAATTTACATCACGTTATTATCCAACAAAATTAAAGTCCATTTGGTTTTAGGTTATTGCAGAAAAAGAAATGGTATTTTTTAGTTCAAGAGGAAACAAAAGACAGTTCTGCTATGAATCAGTTTAATTGTATTGTTAAACTTGTATGCAATGCTCTCCATATATACCATTGTGCACACACACACACACACAAATTCAATCTCTTGCACAAAAAGTAATTCTTGAATTTGCATCACGTTATTATCCAACAAAACTTTGCCTGAAACAAGATCCTCTATATTAACCCCCCAAAAATCCATTATCCCTTCCAAGGGATAGAAACTGATACAGAACACACACACACACTCACAAACACATGACAGACATACACATGCACAAGCACGCTCGTGTGCACACCACGTTTCAAATTCACACTGTCCACTCAAACTCTTCAATTTACAAAACGTTATCACCCTTTTGAAACTTGGGAGAAAACAAAAGATCCATAAAAAAACACACCACTAACCAGTGTTTGCTTCATGGGTAGTTGAAGAATATCACACACACACACACACAGAGCACTTTCACTCTCCCACAAATGGTCAAATTCATATGGCATTATTATCTACTGAAGCCTTAGGCCGGGTTCACATTAGACGCGTAAGTTCTGTACGGAAAACCCTAAGTAAGGGGAAGAAAGAAGGGTAAAAGTTTATGCATATAGGGGAAATTCGGACACCTGCGCAAAAATCTTTTCCCTTATTTGTTTCACTTATTTATGGATTGCGCACGGGTTTCCGCATGGAATATCCGCTTATGTGTGTACACGGCCTAACTGAAGTAAACGAAAGCTATTCTACAAAGCAAAAATCTGCCCGAAGGATCATGCATCTTAAATGTACTCTCACAACAAACCCAATAAAAAAAAAAGCTTAGTTGTTGGGTTTTTAAATTACAGGGTTCGTACAGGGTCCTTGAAACCTTGAAAAGTACTGGAAAATTGACATGGGCTTGAAAAACAGCAAAGGCCCCAAGACTCCTGGAAAAGTCCTGGAATTTTCTAAATCATCTGACCACATCCTTAATCTCAATCCATCAAAGTCAAAATCTCTCCTCCACAAAAAATAAGCGAAGGTCAAAACTAAATTCAAATTTTAAAAAAAAATTAAAAAATGTTTTAAGGTCATACCAATATCGCGATCATAGCAGATGACATTTGCGCGAGTTGTCTGGCGCTGAAGTTACTTCCCTTTACCAACAAAATGGCGACTGCATTTTCAACGATGTTTGGCTGCCAAAAAAAAGAATATCAGAGCTGGTTAGCTCCATCAACAGATAGTTCAAAACTGAAAGCTAGCTGCACAGTGTGCAAAAATAACTTTGACATCACCAGCATGGACGAGAGTGCTGTAAAAAGCCATTGTCAAGGCCAGAAGCACAAGCAACTCAGGCGGGAACGAAACCGACATTGACCGGTATGCCAGATTGAGTCCTTGAAATTTAGTCAACTGGTCCTGGAATAGTCCTGGAATTTTGTTGACAGATCTGTACGAACCCTGAAATTATTATTATTAGCTCTTGTTATAAGTGTTTTTTGCAAATAAAACGTAATGGTAAAGGTTTGTATTACAGCAAAATCATTTGAAAGAAAACTTGTTTCTAAAATTAAGACACAATCATTTCTGACAGACAAACCCCAACCTCTGGAGCATGTCGCCCCCCTCACCCCCTCCATCCCCAATATTCCCATTATTTCCTCAGAAAATATTATTTTAAAGGTTGACCCTGACGGATGAGTTTTTGCAAGAAACGTGTCGAGATCACCAGAAAGACAGCCTTTTTAAGGATCAAAACACTCACTTTGCTCTGGTTTCCTAGAAATTAAACCGTCCAAACGGCGATTCCTCCTTGGCGGAGATGCTAAGAGAATAGCCATTTTGGATGGGGTGGGTGGAAGCCACTCATTGTGGTTGAAGCGGGGGGGGTTTTGTAGTACAGTAAAAAAAAAATTTTAGCTGTTTCCTTTGTTGTGAGCGAAACTCCTTTAGATAATATGTATAATTTTCTTAAAAAGAATTTTTTAAAAAGCTCGTATTGCGAAAATTTTGTGTAAACGATTTGGTCTAAATGCAGGCGGCCATTAGAAAAGAGACGGCACAGGCCTTCTCTTTCAGTGAAATAATTTGACTTCCAGCACCTCCGCCAAGGATAAATCACCGATTTGACGGCTTGATTTCTAGGAAACCAGAGCAAAGTGAGTGTTGCGATCTCTGTAAATGGTGTTTTCATGGTGATCTCGATGTGTTTCTTACAAAAACTCATCCGTCAGGATGCCCTTTTAACAATTTGGGGTGAACACATTGTATTGTTTCCATCATTATGAGGCCTTTGCTGCTTGCTCTAAGATTTATAAGTAATATTCACATGCTTGTAAAAACTATGTATAGGAAAAGTTATTTCGTGTTTCAGCGATGCCCAACAATGTCGTAAAGAAAAAGTATGTACAAAATGCTTATTCATGATTTAGCGAACACACCATTTATACCGATGTTTCTCAAGTCAAGCCACACTGTTCATAGCCCTACCGACAAACCAAGACCGTATTAATCACCATTTGATCATTTAAATAATAAAAGTAAAATCTCTCGGATAAAATTGGTCTAAATCTTTATCAAACTGTTCCTTGTCGTTTCTTCAATGTTGAGAGACATACCACACCCTCAGAAAGTTTGTTGTTAATATAAAAAAAATGTAGTGGACATATTTCTATATTTACGCATAATAATTTCCAATTACTCGTAATGTTGTTAATTACTGTTTCTTATTTCTTCAATGTCATTTTTCTTATCATTTCTTCAATGTTATTTTTCTTATCATTTCTTCAACGTCATTTTTCTTATCATTTCTTCAATGTCATTTTTCTTACCATTTCTTCAATGTCATTTTTCTTATCATTTCTTCAACGTCGTTTTTCTTATCATTTCTTCAATGTCGTTTTTCTTATCATTTCTTCAATGTCGTTTTTCTTATCATTTCTTCAATGTCGTTTTTCTTATCATTTCTTCAATGTCGTTTTTCTTATCATTTCTTCAATGTCGTTTTTCTTATCATTTCTTCGGTGTCGTTTTTGTTTGGCCCACCACCCCAAAGAAGTTGTTTCTCACGATGTAGTGGACGCACTGAAGCAACACGTTCCGCTCGTGGCGAATCTCGTTCTTGTACATCTGTGGACAAAAAAACACCATCAAGTAAGGGAACAAAAATTAACTCATTCAAGTCGTTCCGGCCATATATGTCTGGAATTAATAGACAGTTGTCAATTTGATGAAATTTGCTTCAAGGGAAGTAAATCTGTGTGCACACCATACCTTGGTCACTTCTAAACTCGCTTCATTCCCTTAGACCACAATTTTGCCTCTGACTTTGCTTTTGTAGTGGTTTGTTGTAGGGAAACCAATTGGTGTGGAAAGTTTTTCTATATAAAGTCTATATTATATGAAAGTCTGATCTACCACTTCCCTATGTCTAAACCTGAAGTAAAACCCCGTAATCTTCATTCATTTCTCCTTTTGTTTATGTATGTTTTGTTTGTGTGTATGGCTGGAGTGATTTGTGAGTATTTTTAATAATTCAAAATCGCTGCGATGCGAATGAGTTAACGTATTTTCTCCTTCAGTCTGTGGGTGCAACTTACTGACAAAAGTTATCCCCTCCCTCACCCCCCCTTCCCACAAAAAAACAAATGCGCGCGCACGCACACACACCACCACCAACAAAATTAACCTTCTTGCATTCGCATTTGTTAGAGAGAAAAAACCTCTCCTAGTGTTCATTACTGTGCTTCCACATTTTTTCCCATTTTTTTATAAATCTGTTTTTGGAAGCACACAGAGCGCCATACACAAGTTTCCTATCGCATCAATCAATCACATTTATTGTCCTCTTTGAAAACATAAAAGGAAATTTGGAAATTACTATCGCCTCATTTCAAGTAAGAAGCTTCTTCACAGTGTGTGCCAGAAGGGGATTCAGAGTAGGGGTAAGCTACGGCCGGTGAATATACAGAGGTGACTTCCGGCCGGCCGGTATTGGCCAGAATTACCATTTTAAAAAATGGACTATAAGACGCACCTGTATATAAACACACTCACCCTCTCCGTCATAATATTCCTACCGTATCTCTGATCTCGCCTTTCCTTGTTGATCTTAAACCACTCCGGGACACTCACACGTACATCACACACACACACATGTACATCACACAGACATCACTCACTCTCTCCATCATATTTTGGCCGCCTCTGATCTAGCCTTTCCTTGGTGATATTATACCACTCCGGAACACACACACACACACGTATATATGACACTACACTCACCCTCTCCATCATAATATTTCGACTGTTGACCGTAAACCACTCCGGGACACTCACTCACTCACACTCACACACACACACACACACACACACACACACATACGTATACACACACGCCGCTTTATAAAATACGGTATATATAGCCAGCCGCTCATTAAAGCCGTCTTAATATTTTGACTATATCTCTGATCTCGCCGCTTTTTGGTTGATCTTAAAGCCGCTCCGGGACACTCACACAGTACATGACAAACTCACACACACATATATATATATATGATACCACACTCACTCTCTCCATCATAATATTTATCTGATCTCGCCTTTCCTTGTTGAACCTTAAACCACTCTGGGACAATAAAACACACACACACAACATCAGACTTGTGAAGTTGTGTTTCACTCACCCTCTCCATCATAATATTTTGGCCGTATCTCTGATCCCGCCTTCCCTTGTTAAGCCTTAAACCACTCCGGGACACTCCCAAAATGGCTTTACACACGTATATATGATACTACACTCACCCTCTCCATCATAATATTTCGACCGTATTTCTGATATCGCCTTCCCTTGTTAACCTTAAACCACTCGGGACACTCACACACACACACACGTACACACACACACACACATGTATATACACACACTCACCCTCTCCACATAACACATATGATCTCGCCTTTCCTTGTTAACCTTAAACCACTGGGACACTCACACACACACACGTACATCACACACACACATATATACATATACCACACTCACCCTCTCCATCATAATATTTTCTGGCTCGTATTTCTGACCTTTCCGCCGTTCCTTGTTGACCTTGAACCACTCGGGGACTGATCTCGCCTTTCCTTGTTAACCACACTCTGGGACACTCACACACACACACATACATCACACACACTCACCCTCTCCATCATAATATTTCGGCCGTATTTCTGATTCCGCCTTTCCTTGTTAACCTTAAACCACTCGGGGACACTCACACACACACACACACACACACACA
Organism: Phymorhynchus buccinoides; assembly: GCA_017654935.2. Lineage (NCBI taxonomy): Eukaryota > Metazoa > Mollusca > Gastropoda > Neogastropoda > Raphitomidae > Phymorhynchus > Phymorhynchus buccinoides. The sequence goes on along the minus strand of CM065708.1, from coordinate 28,089,545 downwards.
CATCACTCACCCTCTCCATCATAATATTTCGGCCGTATTTCTGATTCCGCCTTTCCTTGTTGACCTTAAACCACTCGGGGACACTCACACACACACACACACACATACTACACTCACCCTCTCCATCATAATATTTCGGCCGTATTTCTGATTCCGCCTTCCCTTGTTGACCTTGAACCACTCGGGGGTACACACACACACACACACACACACACACACACTACACCACACTCTCCACACACAATATTTCGGCCGTATTTCTGATTCCGCCGTTCCTTGTTGACCTTGAACCACTCGGGGACACTCACACACACACACACACACACACACACACACACACACTCACCCTCTCACACACATAATATTTCGGCCGTATTTCTGACACACGCCGTTCCTTGTTGACCTTGAACCACTCGGGGACACACACACACACACACACACACACACACATCACTCACCCTCTCCATCATAATATTTCGGCCGTATTTCTGATTCCGCCGTTCCTTGTTGACCTTGAACCACTCGGGGTCACCTTTCTGTGGTTCTGTCCTCTCTGCGAAGTTCGTCTTTTTCTTCTTCCTTTTCCTCCTCTTTTTCCCAGAGGACATTGCGTTTTCCTCATCCTGTTTTGTGCCGTTCAGTTTTTCGTCCTCCTCGCTTGACGAAAAATCGCCGTTAGTGGCAGAACGTGCATCTTCTGGAGATAAAAAAAAGAACGAATAGATAAATAGATGAATAAAACAAAAAATAGAATCATCGATCTCGCGAAGTCAGAGTGTGGCTGCACACGTGACGGATGATCCCTGGAGTCTTTTAGCCAGGATACAACAACAAACAACAGCAGTTAGACGAGATGATACGTCGAAACGATGTGCATGATGAACTGTAAATAACCAAAATAAATAAACGGGTCAAAAATTGGTTGTGTCTGGTACATGTGTGTGTAAGTGTGTGTGTGTGTATGGTATGTGTGTGTGCGTGCGTGTGTATGTATATGTGTCTGGTAGTATGTGTCAGAATCCTGATTAACTCAAAAACACTGGGTCCCAATAGTTAATAAGTCCCTAGTTAAAAAGTAATTTTATTTCAAAATAAAAAATTCAGTCCTTTCAATTTTGACTGAAGCGATTTTCACTGTAAAAAAAAAAGACCAAAAAAAGTTAAAATCCTTAAAATCCGCAAACAACCAATTCTTAAAAATTATATTTTGTAAATAAATTTAGAATCCTTAAAAATATGCAAACAACCAATTCATAAAAATTCAATTTTGTCCCCAAAAAAACTTGCAAGTGTCTGAGTTAGAAACTTTTTTTGTTTAAATTCAGCTTAGAAAAATTACAGAATGTAAAAAAAAACCAATCATCCAAACTTTTGCATAAATAGTTTCAACAAATCTGCTGCCTGTAGGTTTTCCTATCTTTAACTTTTAAAGCAAAGACGTACTTTAGTCACCTCATCCCTCATGTTTACCACCCTCAATCTCAAAGTCTGCTTCTTCCAGTTTTACGAAAATAATCCTAGGCTGATGCTAACCGCTATCCCTTTCCCCCCAAAAATTGGCTGAATGTTTGGGGCAGTGGGTGGATGCCTCGTGCCTCCATACGTGGAGCTGGACGACCCCTCCCCCTCCACGAGTCTCTCCCCGTGGGGATACCGGGGAAATCTTTCGTAAAAAATAGTTCCCCCACCTTCTGGAAGTTCTGTGCTTGTAACTTCCTCTAATCTGCCACTCTCTTTGACTCTGCTTTTTCCCTGTGCTTTCTATCGTCTACTATCTTTCTGACTTATTGGCCCCATTCTCCTGCCTTTTTTCCACACAAAAATCTTCCAAATAATTTTTCTCCTTTGAGCTCCTCCGAAATTGGAATGTGTTGGCTGTAGGCAGCGGGGAGACCAGTAAAAACTTAAACTGGACACACATTACGTACTTTACCCATTATGGCCTTTTGGAGAAGAAGAAGAAGGCTGACTGTTGCTTCTCAGTGAAAATGTTCTATGCATAACACTGGTGTGTGTGTGTGTGTGTGCGTGTATGTGTGCGTGTATGTGTGTGTGTGTGTGTGTGTGTGTGTGTGTGTGTGTGTGCGTGTCTGTGCGTGCACGCGCGCATGTGTGTGTGTGTCTGTGCGCATGTGTGTGTGTGTATCTGTGTGTGTGTGCGTGTCTGTGTGTGTGGTGAGTGTGTGTGCGTGCGCGCGCGCGTGTGTGTGCGTGTGCGTGCGCGCATGTGTGTGTGCGTGTGTGTGCGTGCATGCGTACGTGCGTGCGTGTGTGTGAGACTAAAATACATGACAGCAGCTTTTTGTCTTTCTCTTACCTGGCAGCTCTCCAGCATCATTCAGACGTTCGACATCGTCATCATCTTTTTCCTCTTTCTCCTTTATCTTCTCCTTCTCTTCGTCATCATCATCGTAGGCAGCCATGAGCGACATCAATGCTTTAGTTCCCTCGGACTTGTCGGAAATAGCCTCTTTTTGTTTTTGTTTTTCTTCTTCTTCTTTGTCGCCATCGTCCTCGCTTTCGTCACTACTGCCGCTTTCATCTGTTCAACACAAAATTGTCTTCTTATAAGTAGGTTTTCAAAAACTATTGTTTTTATAATGTTCCACAAACAATCAATACGTTGTATATAATTGTTTTAATTTATTCGTTCTGAATGAACAAATCTCTCCAAACTTCACATCAGTCGAAAATCAACACAAAATCGTTCTTTTTAATATTACCGGGCATAAAACATAGAGACTTAAGTCGAAAGGTGTCATTTCACATGAGCAACATAAAACTCAATATTTCAGTCATTCCAGGTCATTTTTGGTTCATTTAGCATCACCATCGGTGTTTTATCTGTGCAAATTATAGTTTCTTCTTCTTGCATATATATAGCATCCTCCATCAACAATTTGATGATTATGACGCTTAGTACGTAGGTTTGATTTGATTTGATGTTGTTTATAGCCCCGTCGACTGCTACGGCCATGTCAGGGCTGTCACCACGTCAAAATTTGAGCGCATGATATCACAGTATAAAATCCGACCACGTGTTATCATAGTTAAAAATATACAATTAAAAACGTAAAGATTTGAAACAAAAGTATACGTAGGTAGGGGGGTTCCAAATTAAACAGATGACTGGTGCGGGACACTTGCTGCCCAGATGATCAGCTTCAATCAAATTCATATGGGGGAAGGGGGTGGACAGTTGAGGGAGAGCTGAACGGGGGGGGGGGGGGAGGGGGGAGGGAAGCAAGGTCGGGGTAAGGGTAGAGGGGATGGGGGGGGGGGGGGGGAGGGGAAAGGGGGTTCAGATCTGGGATTTGAATTCTTCCACCAAGGCTGATGATATTGCCTCAGGTGGAAGAGAGTTCCACTCACTCATAGTCATGGGGAAGAATGAGTACTTCCTGTAATTTGTTTTACAGGCAGGAAGTAGGTAGGCCGATGAGTGAGTCTGTCGCATCTGTCGTGATGGAGGATGGGGGACTGGCTGGTGTGGGGTGTTGATGGCCACCTCTCCATGGTGGAACTTGAGGAAGGTGGCGTCCTGACGGCCTAACATAGATTCGCTCCCCTGAACTAGCTGGTCTTGCATTCTGCGGCCTGAACAAGCGAAGGTGTGGCTGCGAGTTGGGACTCGGAATGAGCGGCGTGGGAGCAACGCCACTGTACGGCCCAGAAGATGGGACAGCAAAAAAAAACTTGTGGTGATTTCCAGTCCACTAACCTTCATCACTGCTGATCAGTATGGACAAGGGGTCCCTGGTATCTCCATGCCTCTTCGCCCTTTCTTCCTCTCTTTTGTCTTCCTCTTCTTCTTCCTGTAAACGGAAATGAGTTCAGTTCAGTAAATATGATTATTGATAATAAAGGAGAAAGGTGGCAGAGTGGCCAAGACGTTCGCCTGCCAAATGTAATGCGTGACTGCAGAGTGAGTGACCCGTGTTCGAATCCCGGCCTCGCCCTTTCTTTCTAGTTTGACAGGAAAATCGAACTGAACGTCCAGTCCTTCGGATGGGGACTTAAAGCTAGTCTGACCTGTGCGCTTTACGTACGTACAAATCCCACAACTGTTGAAAGTCGGTGAGAGCAGGGAGAAATCCCTCTGCCTGGTATGGCCAAATTGATAGCTAGGTGTTCCAAGTGTACCCACAATGAATGCAAAGGTTCAGTGAATAATAATTACAATTTAGAAAAAAAGAATAGAAGTAAAATGTTAACTAAATTATTAATATCTCTTATTTTGAAAGCAAACGAGGAAGTATTCAAAGTCTTGAGAAAAAACAAGAAACATCTCAAAATTCATTCAAAAAAATTAATGCATCCAATCAAATACTCAATCTAAAATTTTTATCTATTATTACAATTTTTTAATTTTAAATTCTACCTCTAAAACATATTCTAACTTTATCACCAAGCTGAAAGCTAGATCTTTAATTCTAAAATGAGCCCTAAAATAAAAATCTAAAACCGCAACAACAAAATACAACATGGTATATTTCAGATGCTTAAATAATAAATACATTTTAAAAAAGGTAATAAAATCAAAAACAATATTAATAAAATTGTCACTTACGTCATCATCCAACCTGCGTTTCTTCCCTTCCGGTTCCTGGGTTACGTTTCCCTGGGAGTTCTTCTTTCCCTGAAAACGTGACGTGGAAGGTAACGCGGAATCGTTGTCCGTCCTCTGACGTTTCAACGTGTGTGGCGCATCATCGAAGCTTTCCTGAATGGACGATTTTCCATTGTGCTCTGCCTCGAGACGACTTTCATCGGTGGAAACCTTCTCCGCGGGATCTTCGTCTTGGTGATCAGCCTCACTTTGGAGCTGACAACCTCTGCGACCTCTGCCGCGCCCCCGACCGCGCATTTTGCTGAAAGAAAAGAGAGGCATGTTTATTATTTTCAAAATGACATCACTACCATGTTTTGTCTATTGTGGGTATGTGAATCATGTTATATTGTTTATGTATGATCCTATGAAATGTGCTTTATATACTTATTATGTTTTAACATGCAAGATTTAACTATCTCCCGAATGTGTGGTCTATTGTAAGTTTGTAAATATTGTATTATGTTAATGATGCTTTAACGAGTTACTTTTTATCTGTTGTCATCTTCCGAATACGTCGTCTATTGTAACTTTGTGAACATTATGTTTTAGCAAGTATGTTTTCATCTGTTGCCATCTTACGAATGTGTTGCCGTTTGCGGTATGTGGACCATGTTATCTTGTAGTTTCTCTTGTGTATGTCCCTATCAAGTGTATGTTATTTGCTATTTTCTGATTTTACTTCATGTCTGATGTTCTATTCATATTTCAATTTGCAAAGCACACAGAGCATGCTCATAGTGTGGAATGTTAGCGCCATAGCAAATACAATTATTATTATTATTACCAGAGTTTTCTTACATACATTTTTATATGCGCACATGCATGTACGCAATACACACACATCCACATCGATCTACTTAGCTCCCTCACCCACCTCCACTCACACACATCCCCTACCCAAAACACACCTCAACTGCGCGTGCATAGATGCACGCGTGCACATATTATTATACAGTACTCATACACACACCCGTGGGGATACCGGGGGGTCTTTTGTATAAATAGTTCCCCCACCTTCTGGATGTTCTGTGCTTGTAACTTCATCTAATCTGTCACTCTCTTTGACTCTGCCTTTTCTTTACTGTCATCTGCTATCTTTCTGCCTTTCCGGTCCATTCTCCTGCCTTTTTTCAAGAAATGTTTTCAAAAAGATTTCCTCCAGCCGAAGTCAGACTTGCTGGGCCTAACTAGTTCTTAGGCGCGTAACGGCAGCATGACGCATCTGCGCTCATAATTGACCAAAAAATGTCTGAGCGATTGAAGAAGAAGACTCACATACCATCTAAAACCAGACATGAAAGCAATGATCATCCATCTAGGTCAGGTCAGGTCAGGTCAGGTCAGGCAGTTAGGACATTAGGCCTCACGGCCTCTTCACTGTCCTTTCATTTTTGTTTGAACTTTTGCACAGCTGAGAGTTTTTTATGTTTTGTTTTTGGCAAAGCTGCCTTTTAGTCATGCTCATATTGCAGTTTTGAGATGTTGGTGTATTTATCAAGGAGGTTTTTGAATTGTGTTAGATTCTGTGCTCGTTTAATATGTGCAGGAAGAGTATTCCAAAACTTTGTTACTCTGTTAGAAAAAATAATAATTCTACAATTAGTTCGGCTATACTGGGTTAGTATTTTTAAATCACTGTTACGGGTTCTCGAGTCAGTTGTTAGCTGGAACAAAGATTTATTAGTATTGTTATTATTGAAAAAAAAATTTATGTGTTTATCAGATCCCCACGAATTCTTCTATATTTCAGAGATGGTAATTTCAACTTCCTTAGTCTGTGTTCGTAATCAAGGTGACTAACGCCTTTAACTAATTTTGTTGCTCGTCTTTGGACCCTTTCTAATGCTGCCGATCTAGGTGTTTAATAATAATAATAATAGGGGATACTCTTGCCAAAATCTTGCCGTCAAGGGCACTAATCACCCTAGTTGCAGTGGCCAAACTCTTGTCGTCCAGGGCGTCAATAACCCTAGTTGCAGTGGCCAAACTCTTGCCGTCAAGGGCATTAATAACCCTAGTTGCAGTGGCCAAACTCTTGCCATCAAGGGCATTAATCACCCTAGTTGCAGTGGCCAAACTCTTGCCATCAAGGGCGTCAATAATCCTAGTTGCAGTGGCCAAACTCTTGCCATCAAGGGCGTCAATAACCCTAGTTGCAGTGGCCAAACTCTTGCCATCAAGGGTGTTAATAACCCTAGTTGCAGTGGCCAAACTCTTGCCGCCAAGGGTGTTAATAACCCTAGTTGCAGTGGCCAAACTCTTGTCATCAAGGGCGTCAATAACCCTAGTTGCAGTGGCCAAACTCTTGCCGTCAAGGGCGTTAATAACCCTAGTTGCAGTGGCCAAACTCTTGCCGTCAAGGGCGTCAATAACCCTAGTTGCAGTGGCTTAACTCTTGCCGTCAAGGGCGTCAATAACCCTAGTTGCAGTGGCCAAACTCTTGCCGTCAAGGGCGTCAATAACCCTAGTTGCAGTGGCCAAACTCTTGCCGTTAATAACCCTAGTTGCAGTGGCCAAACTCTTGCCGTCAAGCGCGTCAATAACCCTAGTTGCAGTGGCCAAACTCTTGCCATCAAGGGCGTCAATAACCCTGGTTGCAGTGGTCAAACTCTTGCCGTCAAGGGCGTCAATAACCCCAGTTGCAGTGGCCAAACTCTTGCCGTCAAGGGCGTTAATAACCCTAGTTGCAGTTGCCAAACTCTTGCCGTCAAGGGCGTTAATAACCCTAGTTGCAGTGGCCAATAGACAAACAACAAACATCTCCAAACTCACCCGAACTGTTTGTTTTGAATCAGCTGTCCCCTGGCCCTCCGCTCCGCCCGTTCCTTCTCCTTGCGGGCCATGTTCTCTTTAGTGGGGAAATTCCTGGTCGACAAAAAAATAATATAATCAGGGCTCTCAATCGTCCCGCAAAACAAGGGGTCCCAGGGACTCCTTCACTCACAGTATAGAGGGTCCTAGAGGCGGGATAGAGGGTCCCAGTGGCATTGTCAATGCTAAAAATATTTTTTCTAGTGCATCCCTGGGACCCCCTGCACATTCTTTTAGAGGGTTCTTTAGAATTTTAGTATTTCATAGACCCCCAAATGGGGGTCCCAGGGAGCCCTGATCATGTTGATGAGATCCCCCGAATACGGAGTGTGGGTGCCTGCGTGGCGGGGTAATCCAAAACGGTCACACCGTGACACGTAATGTTCCCATTCCCCTAGCTGAAGCACTTGTATATACCATAGTGTTCACGCGCTTCGGCTGTTTGGGATGATCCCTGGAGTCTTTTAGCCAGGGTGCGTTCAATAGCAACAACAACAACATGTTGATGAGCAATTCTAAACATCTAATTCTAAATATAGGGAGGATATTGTTCACATTGTGAGGCAACGGGAAGGTTAAAGTTTAAAGACACCCCCCCCCCCCCCAACATTGTCAAAATGAGTTTCAGTTTCAAAGCTGAGCACGCACACACAAAAAAGGGGGGGAGGGGTCTTTCATACAAATAGTTCTCCCAAAGAATGGGTTTCAGTTTGTTTTTTAATATACTAACTTGTGGCGGTGCCATAGCCGATGAGGTTTAACCGAGGCGTGGTCACCGCTACAGCTATCTGTATTAATTAAAAAATCGGGACTTTACTGGTTTCGTACTGCCTCCGGGCATTGCCTCCAGTATTGTTCCCACCATATTTGTATTTACAAATGTCCCATATGTGTCTGGTTCAGACCGAGAGGACGTAAAACTCCATTTTCGCTCGCTGGGTTTCAGTTTGAATGCTGAGCAAAAATTTCCAAGGATGCACGGTGATTGCTTTCGCTTTTGAATAACACTAACACTATGACATTCGTTTTTAGTAATTTGGAAGATGTGTGTGTGTGTGGGGGGGGGGGGGGGGGGGGGGGGGGGGGGGGGGGGGGGGGGGTCTTCCATACAAAACAGTTTCCCCCCAGAAACTTTCTGGAAGTTCTGTGCTTCTAACTTCGTCTAATCTTATCACTATTTGACCCCGCATTTTCCCTTTGCTTACTGTTAGTGTTATCTACTATCTTTCTGCCTTACTAGTCCGTTCTCCTGCCTTTGTTCTAGAAATTCTTACAAAACATTTCTCCAGCTGAAGACAGTCATGCTGGGCCTATTCTTTTAGGTAGGTGCATGATGCACATGACAGGAAACTGTCTCAGCGATCAACAAAGAAAAAGAAATTATGCAGACCAAAAATAAACAAACAAAACAAAAAACATGCATTGATTGAAAGTCAATGTATCACACATGCACAACTGGTGATATGCTTTAGTTACTAAAAAGGTCCATTCTTCAAGCACATATGCACACACATGCGCACACGCACACACACACAGTGACACATGCACGCATGCACACACACACATGCAAGCACACACACACACACCCCACACACACCACACACATACAGCACACAAACACACACAAACACACACACACAAGCAGCACACACACACACGCGCGCGCGAGCGCGCAGCACACACACACACACACAAGCACACACAACACATGCACACACACACACCTTTTCCTCAGTTCAATCCATTTCTTGATGTCCGCTGGGTTGTCCAGAGTCCAGATGTCTTTGGCCACGCCCGTCTTGTGTTGCTAAAAAGAGAAAAACAATACTGTATTTTACGAACTATAAGGCGATGCTTTTTTGCTTTCTAGACTGAGACCCCTGCGCCTTAGAATGTGACTGATAATATAGTAAGAAACTATAATAACAAAATCTGAATTTTGTGTAACATTTTTGGGGGGTGCGCCTTATAATCAAATGCGCCTTGTATATAAAATATGGTAGTTGAAATTTGGATTTTGGAAACAGAAATAATCTCATATCTGCTCGCCATGGGAGAAAGTAAAAACATTTTCTCAATACTGAAATGACACATTTCATTGGGGAAGGTCCCCAAAGGCCAACTAAACCAGTCTAGGCAGCAGTCAGTACTAAGAGACTACAATAGTGCAAATGTCTCCTCGTGTGAGAGCTATGAGTGATGTTCGTCCGTCCAGGCCGTGGGATGATGACGATCATTCAACAGTTCTAGTTCTTCTGCGTATGCCCAGGCCATATGGCCATAATGGGTAAGGTATGTATGTGTCCGGTTTTCAGATTTCACTGGTCTCCCCGCTGCGTACAGCCGACACATTCCGATTTCGGAGAAGCTCAAAGGAGAAAAATTACTTGGAAGATTTTTTTTTGGTAAGGCAGGAGAATGGGCCAATAAGTCAGAAAGATAGTAGATGACAGAAAGCAAAGGGAAAAGGCAGAGTCAAAGAGAGTGGCAGATTAGAGGAAGCTACAAGCACAGAAGTTGGTCAAACTATTTTTACGAAACACACACACACACACAGGTATCCCCACGGCGAGTTCAACAGTTCAAATTCTAAAGAGGCTCAGGTTGGGTGAGTTCCCAGTTCTATGGCTTATCAGGCCAATATGGGCTTAGTTGGTTGCTCATGTGGGCTTTGCGCGCATCCTGCCGTATTAAAAAAATGACAAAATGTTACTTCTTGGTTGCTGTTTTTTCTATAGACGAGACACAGGCATTTGAGGGGGTGAGGGGATTTAATCTACGCCTACATGCTTACCTAAGTAGGCCCTTTGAGCCTCGCTGGGGTCAAAGGTTAGCTACACTTCCGCACAGTTGGGTTGGGTCAGATTAAGGAACAAACCCACTGTTCGGCGATCGGTTGATTCGTTGTTTGCTCGGCGAACAGAAAGAGAGCACGAAGTGGCGTCGCTCGTTTCGGCCGAGCGCCCGTTCACCCGAAAGAGATTCGGCCAGCTAAGGTTGGCTATTAGCGATCGCTCCCCGCTAGGCAGGCCTGTCCTGGGCCAGTGATTCCCCACGAGGACTCATCAATGTTGAAAGTCCTTCAGGGACACTTTGGAGGGTGTCTTCGAACCGCTTCCTTCGCCCAACATGGTTTCATGCACCAGTTCCAAGCTCTCCGCCATACATTACGAGCTTTGGGAAGACGCTCATTCGACATCCTTTGGAACACTGAAAAACTTTATTTAACAAGGATGCAGATTTCAGGCGATGCCTATTCATACAATCTGTCCTTGGATAAAAACAAATTAAATTGCTAGAAACGTGAGGAAAAAAACTGACATGCCCAGAGAGAGAGAGTCATAGTCCTTCACAAAAGACGTAGAAGCACACCATGCTTTCCCATTGCTGTCGTCGTCTATTATAAAGTGATGAACAACAACAAAAACGAACTTTACATCCCTTTGTCAAACCCAATCATGGACTCAATTAAAATAGGCTGTGTGTGCCACACTCGAGGTTAAATCTTATGAAGGCAGTTCACTAAAAAAAGAAAAGAAAAAAGGTTGTCTATTAGTATTATAAACACAGCTGTTGTGTACATATATTGAAGAGCTCTCCCTTTACTAGTGACCCACAAATTCAAGCTTAACAACAAAACACAAATTAGCACAAAACACTAAAAACACACCATTAAAACACAAAAACTTACAGCATAAATGTGAAGTTGGACAAGCTTTGGGGCTGCAACGTAGCGACATCCATCCACCCAACACTGTGACAACAGAATCATTAAAAACATACAGTATTCAAGATATAGGGGTTACACACACGCATGCGCACGCACACACACACACACGCACATGCACACACACACACACACACAACAACAACATACAGTATCTATATGGCACTGAATCTTGATAGAAATCAAATCAAAGTGCACACACACGTTAGCATTCATAATACATTTAAACAAAAATGCAATACAAAGCGAACACACACGTATGACATAAATGGTATACAGCAAAAACAGACCTAAAGGCAAGAGAGAGAAGAGAAAGAGAGTGGAGCCTCAATGACGGGGGAACAGGTGGGTTTTGAGGTTAGATTTGAAAGCAGAGACACACACATGCACACTATATTGTCGCCCGTATGCAAAAAGGGACGTAAGTCGAAAGACGTCACTTCACATGAGGAATGGAAAACTCAACATTTTGGTCATGTCAGGTCAAATTGCGTCTTTTTTGTTTCATTAATTTAGTGCCACAATCAGTGTTTTATCTTTGCAAATTGTTGTTTGACAGCTTTGTTGGATGATGCAGCTTGTCTAGATCCACTGGTAAGTCCAACACATCGAAGCTGACCAATCTTGAGTTACGTCTCTTTTGCATGCGGACGGCGATACTGTGATGAAAATGTCCCTGATGATGTTTGTTGCAAATACTCCAGACTCCAGGGATCATCCCAACAGCCGAAGCACTTGAACACTATGGTACAAATGCACTAGCTAGGGATGAGAACATTACGTGTGGGACCGTTTTTGATTGCCCCACCACGTGGGCAGCCACACTCCGACTTTGGAGGATTTGGGAAACTGATGATGTTATGCTGGGAGCTTGTCATGGCTTAAGACAATCCCTGCATAACCATGCAGAGCATAACAACATTTTGATGTAGCCTTGGTGTTCTTGCCTATCATCCTATGTCAGTTGGTCTGACACAGCCTTAAGCCAACTAGGCGAATTTTGCCTGTACGTTTCAAAACACTGGTCAGTCACACACCTCACATACAACATGTATACGTGTACTGTGTAGAGTGGCACAGAGGTAACGCGTTCGCCATGTGTCAAGTAAACCCGAGTTCGAACCTGGGTACAGGGGATTTTTTCTCTCACTTAGCACCAGGCCGTACGGTCTGAACATGGAGTCTTTCAGATTATATAATAAACCGAGGTCCCATGTGCCCATGCACTTAGCACACATTAATCCCAGTGGCAACGAAAAAGTTGTCATTTGGTCAAAATCTACCCCCACCCCCCCCCACCCCACCCTTTCCTTCCTCACCAGTCACACAAAAATCGCAAGCAACATTTGTTTTTATAAAAAATGGGTGACTGCAACGCGCTCTGCGGGAGGGGAGCAACCCGAATTTCACAGAGACGCCTCTGTGACTATAAAGTACCTAATACCTACCTAATACCTAATATTTGAATACAAAGAGAGAGACACAGAGAGAGACGCAGAGCGAGAAACAGAGACAGAACTCACATGTATATGTTCGTCGACATGCTTCTGGTATATCTGCTGCGTCTTAAAGCCGCGGTCACACACCTCACAATGGAAGTTGTTGTTCTCGGGCAAGTCGCGCTTGTCCACTTTTACCTTCTTCTGCAAACAGTCACCACTACACCCTTCAGCTTCATTCCAAGTCGACATTAAATTATTAATACACTGAAATCTAAAACGGTTTCACCTTCACCTGCAAGCACATTTGAAGATTTCGTTAAACGTAATTTCGTTATAATGTTTTTCAATTAAAATACTGTATAATCCAACTAAGAACTATTCCTTGTCAAAATCATTTCAATTCAATCATTTTATTGTCTTCACAAAAAGCAAAGAAATTGGCTGCCTGGCATGCACATTTTATGAATAATAAGACATGACACAAGTAATGTTTTATTTATAGGAAGACAACTTAGATAAGACAACAAAATATTCACACACACACACACACACACACACACACACACACACACACACACACACACACCAACAACAACAATCCAATTAGATACTGTTCAGAACAAATATGCATAACATTATAAAGTATTACTCGTGAAAGCAAACTTTTGACACTCAGTCACACTCACACACACACACACACACACACACACACACACACACACACACACACCAACAACAATCCAATTAGATACTGTTCAGAACAAATATGCATAACATTATAAAGTATTTAACTCGTGAAAGCAAACTTTTGACACTCAGTCACACTCACACACACACACACACACACACACACACACACCAACAACAATCCAATTAGATACTGTTCAGAACAAATATGCATAACATTATAAAGTATTACTCGTGAAAGCAAACTTTTGACACTCAGTCACACTCACACACACACACACACACACACACACCTTTGACAAAACAGTTTTATCTGCAAGTATCTTTAATCATAAGAATCTATGCTTAACCCCTTTGCCGCCAGCCACTTTTTTCATCCCAACAAAATACAATTAAACTTGTCTGGGTAGAGAAACAAAATTATCTGCAATATTGGGAATTCCTCTGTGACATGTACAAAATTACCTAGGTCTCTCAGTCCTTGCATCAAAAAATTATGAAAATAGTGTCTTTAGTCTATAACAGGCCCTGATTTTATGCCTTTTAGTAACATGGGTGTTAAACCATTGTGGTGCATAATTTATGCGACATTGGCGGTGAAAGGGTTAAATGTATATATACTATAGAGAGATTTGAAATAAAATATCAGTATTCTGCTGTACACTGTGCCTGCCTCTCATCTAAAGGACTTAAAAGTTAGAGCATTTGTCATTTGAAATACAAAACTAGTAAAATTTGATAAAAACTTTGTATCCAAATGTCTTTATAAATCGAACATTACAATCAAGACCAGTTCCAATAACTTGGTATCTCGATCTATGTTCATAGTGAGTTGACTGTTATTGTTGTTGTTGTGGGTTCACACATGTATATTTCAGTTGTGGGTTCACACATGTATATTTCAGTTGTGGGTTCACACATGTATATTTCAGTTGTGGGTTCACACATGTATATTTCAGTTGTGGGTTCACACATGTATATTTCAGTTGTGGGTTCACACATGTATATTTCAGTTGTGGGTTCACATATGTATATTTCAGTTGTGGGTTCACACATGTATGCATATATTATATATATATTGCATCCAAGAGGAAACACAACTGACTACAAGGATCATATTAAGCACGTTTGTTAACACTGCACAGCACACAGGATAAGCATGGAACACAGAGACAAAGGCTTGCTGCTGATAGCATGTCTAATACTACTACTAGTAGGAGAGTGAGAGTAGGCTGGACGTAGACAGAGCGTGATGGGAGGGATAGCGTCGTTTTGGTGCCAGACTGACCAATGGAGAGTGTGGCATGCGCTGTGCACATTCATGAAGAGCATGAGTAACAGAGCACCCGGTGGCTGGTAGTTATTGTAAAACGTATGTACCATACGAAACGTCTGGTTATTGACTTTCATTAAAGGACCAAATACTACCTGAACGCCTTGTGTCTTTTATGTATTCTAAGAGTTGTTACAATTATGGATGCACACCTATTAATCATATCACTACAATGTTCTAAAAAACATAGAGTGCACAGAAACAATCCAGCTGCTCCTGCTCCTAGTCTTCTTCTTCGCCTTAGGCAGCCAACTTCATCACGTTGAGGATTCTGCTGCACTTTAGTCACAAGATTTATTCTTAAAAGACTAGTTCTAAAGAACAGTATGTGTAGTACTAGTACTAATAGTATTTGAGTCATGACTGTGTTCATAAATAATAATTTCGTAACACTTATTTCAATTCAAAAGTTTCTGTTGTACTCATCAACACTACCTCACAAGAATTAAAAGTTTGTCTTATTATGAAGCATAAAATATTGACATAATCTGGACTGTTGTTAAGTACTGTTAGTGTTACCTCATAATATGCATTGTCACCTTGGAAATCAGCAACACAATTTACTGACCAAAAGCGTGAATTATATATATATATAATTTTATTTTTTAATCTTAGCAAACCAGAAATGTTCCTAAGTACCATAAATCTTCTTCTTTTAAATCAAGCCTGAAAGTGAAAGCAAGAACTTGTATTTCAATACATGTACTTTTTTTTTAAGCTCTTCTACTCAGTAAGTAGTTACAGTAGAACTTGTAGTTCTGGCGCCATGTATTTTATGACGTTCTTGTTTGTCCGTTGCATCTCAACCGACATGAGATCAGTAACTTTTTTTTCTAATGTGCATGTGTTACTATAATAGTATAAGTATAACCCTTTCGCCGCCAGCCATTTTTTAGCCAACATTTTCCATTAAAGTTTTAAACTTGCATGGATAGAGAACAGATTTTTGTCTGAAATATTGTGATTCTTCTGTGATATATTTGAAATAAGGCCAATCCTTACCTCTCAAAATTAAGAACCCAAGATCATTGGATAACAGACCCTCATTTCAATACTCTTAATCTTAATGATAATTTTTATGGTTGTTCAATCACTGTGGTGCAAAAATGCGACATTGACGAATGACGGTTAAAGGGTTAATGGAAAAAACAATAACATTTGTCATTTAAGCTCTAAAAATATGCAAACACATGGCAGGGTGCTTGGAGGCAAATGTTTGAGCCGCCTTTGGTGTGAGTGTAGAGTGATGTCTTCCAGGGCGAATGTATTTGCCCATGGTAAGTACGTACATACTACAAAAGTTAAACTGCCTGTTACATGCAATAAATACTCAATCATTCACTGCAAGCATAATTATGATAATAGTTAATACTTTAGCAACCACTGCAAAATTAAAAAAATTAAAAAATCTCACCTTGCCAGAACCGTTGCGGTTGTTATTGTTGTGATGGCTTCCTCTGGGATTTTTGTTATTTCCAACATTATTTCTTCTGTCACTGCTGAAGTTGTTGTTGCCGTTGTTGTTGCATTGTTGCTGAAACTGGTGATGATTTCCACCACCTCCCCTTCCCCCTCCCCTTCCCCGTCCTCCTCGACCAATCGGCTGACCCCGACCCCCGCGATGCGCAAAACCGTTGTTGTTATTATTATTATTATTATTATTATTATTATTACCACCATTCTGTTGCCCATCGAACCTTCTTCCCCATGCGCCTTTCTTATTGTCCGACAGAAGATCGGGTGCCGCCCATACGTTGTTCACCCGTCGATTGCTATCGTTGCCAGCCCCGGGCCAACCAGTTTCCGAGTTGTACCAAGGTCCCGACGACGAGGAAGACGGCGCGTTGTTGTTCGAATTCCAATTGGGTCGGGTCTGCGGTGGCTGGTTGTTGTGGTGGTTGTTGTTGTTTCCAAATCGTGGCGGTGGAGGGCCCGAAAACTGCGGCGGAGGACTGGAGAATCGTGGCGGTGGGCCTGAGAATTGGGGACGAGGGCGAGGAGGAGGAGGTTGATACAGCGGCGGAGGAGGTTCGGACATCCACGGGGACGGTCCACGGAGGGAAGGTGGGGGCACGGAAAAGTTTGGTGGTCGAGGTGGAGGTGGTTGAAATGGTGGTGGTGGTGGTTGAGAGAACGAGGGGAAACGGTCTCCCGAATGAGGTCGGTTGTTATTATTCCACGTCTGTTTTCCTCTCTGACTCTGGTTCGTCCGTCCGCCTCGTTTGTTGTTGAAGCGGGGACCGTTGTTGAACTGCGCCATTGGTACTAAATCGGTTGTGTTTCAGACTACATCCGCGAACTACACCATGTGGCTGAGTTTTTTCTATTGGAGTAGTCTCCCTTGCTTAAAAGGCCTTAATACATAAATACCGAAACATACCCCAAATAAGCCAAATCTGTCCAAATATGACTTGCATGTCCTCCCCCCCCCCCCCCTCCCCCCCCCCCCCCCCCCCTCCCCCACTCTCTAACAATTCTATGAAAATGGGAGTGCCTTATAATTCATATGATTAACTACACATCTGTATTGTTAAAATGTCGAGACTTTCCTGGTGTTGCACTGCCTCCGGGCATTGCCTCCAGGATCGTTCCCACCATCTTTATATCTACTAATGTCCCATATGTGTCTGTTCCAGACCGTAGGACGTAAAACAGATTTTCATTCAAATTAAAATGATAGCATGCGCGCGCGCGCGTGTGTGTGTGTGTGTGAAAATGCCTATAACATTTCAGTTTTCAGTGTTGGGCCACAGACCTTTGTTATTTTGCAGTACCCACTATGTTGGACCACTCCGGCTAGAGCAGCACTCCCCGGGGGCAACCCCCGACCGGCACAACTCCACCAGCTCTATATGGCCGGGTATCATTTTTCTCAAAACCTACAGGACGGGTTTTGATCGAATTTGGCAGATTATGTAAACACATTTCTAGTAAAAGGAAGCTTCCTTAATAGATGTTCATGATCTTGCTGATTGTCAGTCATTGATTTTTTTATGGCATTACTTTGTTTAAATTCTAGATTTTATCCAAAAAGTACCAAGTTGATTTTAATTGGAAGAGGCATACTTTCCATGGGGATACCTGGGGCCGAGGTCTTTTATACAAATAGTTCCCCACCTTCTGGAAGTTCTGTGCTTGTAACTGCTTCTAATCTGTCACTCTTTGACTTTGCCTTTTCCCTTTGTTTTCTGTCATCTATCTTTCTGACTTATTGGCCCATTCTTCCAAAATAATGTTCTCCTTTGAGCTCCTCCAAAATCAGAATGGGTTGGCTGACAGCAGCGGGGAAGACTGGTCAGTGAAAACTGAAAACCAGACGCATACGTACATATATTTTACTGAAGTTACTCCATGGCCATATGGCCTGGGAATGCATAAGATGAGGAACAAGGTAGAGGCGTAGATACCCTATTTAAAAGGCTAATTTGTTTCAATTCTCATGATCCTGCTAATTTTTGTTGATTTTTTTTTACCTATACCCCTGCGCTATTGGCCACTGCAACTATAGGGTTATTAACGCCCTTGACAGCAGTGAGAATTAAGCCCTTGTTGGTCAGTATCCAAAAGGGCATATGATTCACTCTTGCCGCAAAAGGCAGCCGGCCATTTATTGGCCTCAAATAGGGTTATTGGCGAGAGTTACTCCCTTGTTTGGTCAGTACTGACTCAAGCATCTACCAAGGGCATTCACTCTAGCAAAAGGTGGTTGTTTCAGTGGCCAATAATACCCCTGCGCTATAGGGAGCCCGTTTTTAGCCAGTACGTACGTGCGAAGTTGCTGAGTCACTCTGTGGTTGGACAGTGCGACAAGGAAAGTCGAAGTCGTGTAAGCTCAGGGGAAAGGGGGAGGTAGGGGAAGACGGGGTAAAAAGCGCATGGGCGGGTAAGAAGCCCACCCCAATTATCTCATGAAATGAAGCAAATTTCAGTCTCATTTTGCCCATGAGACGAGCGTTAATGTCTAGCATTCGTCTCATGGGCAAATTTGACTGAAATTTTCTTTATTTCATGAGATAATTGGGGTGGGCTTCTTACCCGCCCATGCGCTTTTTACCCCGTCTTCCCCTATTAGGTACTTTATAGTCACAGAGGTGTCTCTGTGAAATTCGGATTGCTCCCACCTGGAGAGAGCGTTGCAGCCAGAGGCGCGCCAAAGGTAAGCGGGAGCTAGGAGAGACCTATATGCACAGGCAGGTTTCAAGCCGGGTTCGTACATGCGTTGGCCAGTGTGTTGATTAATTTGTGTGTCGATCTTCTGGGTTTCTCACTGTCACGGTGCGTTTCTAGAATCATTTTATTGCTAATTTTAAAGATCTATGCTAAATCAAGCAGGCATAGGGGGAGAGAGGAGTGAGAGTGAGAGGCTAACAGATATACAGATCTATGCTAAAACAAGCAGGCATAGGGGGAGAGAGGAGAGAGAGTGAGAGGCTAACAGATATGCAGATCTATGCTAAATCAAGCAGGCATAGGGAGAGAGAGGAGTGAGAGGCTAACAGATATACAGATCTATGCTAAATCAAGCAGGCATAGGGGGAGAGAGGAGGGAGAGTGAGAGGCTAACAGATATACAGAAAGATAAACGGCGGACAGACAGAGATGCACGCTTATACCCTACAGACAGGGAGTTGGACAGTCAGAGAGAGAGAGAGGGAGAGAGAGAGAGAGAGAGAGAGAGAGAGAGAGAGAGAGAGAGAGAGAGAGAGAGAGAGAGAGAGAGAGAGAGAGAGAGAGAAGGGAGAGAGAGAGAGAGAGAGACTCAGAGAGAGAGAGAGAGGAGGGAGGGGGGAGGAAGAGAGAGATATTCAGACAGAGAGAGAGAGAGAGAGGAGGTAGGGGGAGGAAGAGAGAGAGAGATTCACAGAGAGAGAGAGAGAGAGAGAGAGAGAGAGAGAGAGAGAGAGAGAGAGAGAGAGAGAGAGAGAGAGAGAGAGAGAGAGAGAGAGAGAGAGAAGAGAGAGCGAGAGACTGCTGTTTTGAAAGTGTTCTGACTGCAAAAACGGTAACTATAGCATTGGCTAGGCTACTGGAACATTAGAACATCTTTCGTACAAATAGTTCCCACACCTTCTGGAAGTTCTGTGCTAGGCTACTGGAACATTAGAACATCTTTCGTACAAATAGTTCCCACACCTTCTGGAAGTTCTGTGCTTGTAGTTTCCTCTAATCTGTCACTCTCTTTGACTCTGCCTTTTCCCTTTGCTTACTGTCATCTACACTCTTTCTGCCTTACTGGTGGTCCATTCTCCTGCCCTCAGTTTTTTCCCTATACATTCTTACAAAGATTTCTTCATTCCTCCGAAAGTCGAACATGCTGGGCCTATAACTATATTTCTTAGTTAGGCGCATATAACGGCAGCATGACGCATCTACGCTCATATGACAGGAAACTGTCTGAGCGAACGAAGAAGGATGAGCTACATACATCAGGGATCGAGGTATTATTATTAGGTATTAGGTATTTTATAGTCACAAAGGCGTCTCTGTTAAATTCGGGTTGCTCCCGCCTGGAGGTGTTGCCCTTCTACTAGACAAACACACCACCAGTGCACTGGTGGAGGAGTGGACGCCCATCAATGAGCGACTGGTTACATCTCACGCCAGAGACTGACACCATCACACAGCGCTATGCCCCGGTGTGGCGTTCTCAAAATGGATTTGTTCTCAACATGTCTGCGCACGTGCAAAATTATTTTTTGTGTATTTGACGGTTTCAGGTTAGGGTTAGGGATAGGATTAGGAATAAAGGGACGAAAATGGTAGAACGAGGAAACTCACCAGGGTTTGGGTTGGGTGATCAAGGGAAGGAAGGGAAGAAGGGAAAGAAAGGCGGGGAAGAAGCAAGCTTTCCGCTCGTAGAGCTTTCATCAGACTGGACTAGGGATTAGGGATAGGTTTAGGGTCAATTTAGTGTTGAATACACAAAAGATAAAATTTGATGGCACGTCATGATCGATTTCGCACATGCGCAGACATGTTGAGAACAAATCCATTTTGAGAATGCCACACCGGTGTCGTTCCTACTGTGCAAATTCCTACTGCATGAAGGTGTCGTTCCTACTGCGCGAATTCCTAGGTGCTGCGTGAATGCCTACTACGCGCATTCCTACTGTACTTTTTTTTAATAAATGTGTGTGTGTGTGTGAGAGAGAGAGAGAGAGAGAGAGAGAGAGAGAGAGAGGGGGGGGGGGGCAGAGCGATAGAGAAAGCCGTGATTTTGACACATGATCTGGTGGGTCTTTAATTCTATCAGTCTCAAATATGGATCTTCATCAGTCAGTTTTTTGAAAAACAGTGTTTTGCGCGTTCAGAATTGCAAAAAAGTGAACTAGAGGGTGACATTTTTGGAAGCAGTGTTTTCTAGGATTGAAAACTTCAACACATTTGCAAATTGTGTAATAAGAAGTACACAGTCAGTCGTAAATATCTGTCAGATCAGAATGAATTTTCTTATAATTGTTTCTAAGCTTCATCGCTATGAAGTTACAGCAAGTGAACGAGTCAGCTCAAGAATCCACAATGTTTGGTCACAGGTGCTGACATCATATTTTCAATGACGTCATACATTCACGCGGGACATGACATTACGATAATAGTGTGCAAGCAAATGCGCTAAAGAATGACGTTTTCTTTGCTACCTCCATTATACCAGTATGTTTTATAGATTACACATGGCAGGACCATTGCCAAACTTTAATGAACAACCCTCGTACAATCTAAAAATGGCCGACCTTATGGCCACGACAGTCGTGGGGATAATGAAAACGGGTGAAAAACCTTATGGCCACGACAGATGTGGGGATAATGAAAACGGGTGAAAAACCGTATGGCCACGACAGTCGTGGGGATAATGAAAACCTTATGGCCACGACAGTCGTGGGGATAATGAAAACGGGTAAAAAACCTTATCGCCACGACAGTCGTGGGGATAATGAAAACGGGTGAAAAACCGTATCGCCACGAAAGACGTTTAATACCTGCACGCCATTTTTGTTTGTTTTTTTGCTTCCGTTATTATTTCATTTCCGGTACGCCTATTTTCTTGCCGTTTTTGTTCTTTGCCCAGTTTTTCAAAGGCCGTGGCTAAATAGCCGCCAGTGGCTCTATTAGCCGTTTTATCGAAGCCGGTTTGCAAGAGTGAATGCGCTTGTTTATCTCTAGCGCGCGGAGTCGCGAAAAGTGATCTACTCACTTCCGAGCCGATGGGGCTGAATGTTTGCCTGACGACAAGTAATGGGCAAAGAACAACCAAAGATGTGCGTGCAGCTTGCAGATCTCGCATTGAATCTCTGACACACAATTTTGTCAATGATTTTTTTAAATTAATCAGCTCTACTTTTACACAACACTGTGTGTTTCTCATAACAGATCACGATCTTATTTGTTTGGCTCAGTTGTGATTATTTATTTGCAACTGAGCAAACTCATACTGTCTTGCACGAAAAAGCCACAGAACATAACTTTTTTCATTAGCTTAGGCGGTTCCTTTTCTATTATGTTTCATAATGTTGGGTGTCCGCTGATCGGGACCTGACTGGCTGGGTCACTTAGCTTAGAGTGAAGGTAGCTGTTCCATTCAGCATCACGTTGGGTGCCCGCTGAAAGGATCCTGACTGGCTGGGTCACTTAGCTTAGGGTGATGATGCTCTTTCTCTCAGTGCTTAAAATCAGTGTTTATCCCAGGATAGTTAGTAAATCTTCCCCACAAAAAGGGGAGGGAAGGGGGCAGTTAGGTAGGCTTCGTTACATTTTTTTTTTCAAAACGGTTTTGGTAAAAGTGAAATACATTTGCCTGCTATTGTGATCATGAAACCACGCCAAAAAAAATTACATACACGTTTGCCTATTCAAAACACGTTTGCCTAGTAGTGAGGAAGGGGGGAGGTTCGTACGAAAAGGTTTTGAGACTTTCGGGGCTGGTATGATTTTATTCAAAATTAATGCGCATGCACAGGTGTACTTTGCTTTATAACAGCATTAAATACAAATACACTGACACAACAAAGTAAGACGTATTCACATTATTTTAACCAACACTATCCGGGTATCCCCACAAATCCTCTCAATTTCAGACAAAATTTAAAAATAATTTGTATGATTCAATCTCATTCCCAGTATGTTGCACTACCAATGATGTAAATTATTCACTGATTCTCATGTTCCCTCCCATGTGCCTGTAATCTTTAGGACTGCAGGATGTAAAGGAGAAATTTGCTATTCACGCTTTTTTAAAAAAAAGAGGGTTATTTTGGATTTTCAAAGGGTATACAAACAGCAAGTTTGTAACAAGAAAGTGTACTGCATACTGATATTTCTCCTGGGGCGTTGAAATGGTGTGCAAATTATGAAATGTGTAGTAAGAAAATGTACTTTACTTCCACCCCTCTCCCAGTGCTTGAAATAAGAAACTGTGCATAAGCCATCACCCCAACAACCTGGGATAGTGCACCCAGTACTCAGAAGTGAAATAGTACACGCTAAGACATTGTTTGGCCTGCGCTAGATCTATTTATTTAAAAACAAATAATAACAAAATAAATAATAAATAATGTTTTAAAAGAACTTAATCAGCTTTTAAGCCCAAAACAAGTCACTCTTTCCATTACAACACAACTGTTGTAAGTAGGCCTACAACATAAAATTAAATTACATGGTTATGGAATCCACAACAATTTACTTAATATGGATAGAAGACTTTTCATGTAACAGAACTCAGTATTGTAATAGTAAAGATGTGAAATCAGTCTGTAGGCTGCACATGTTAGCAGTAGTGTTCCTCAAGGTAGTATTCTAGGTCCTTTTTTAAAAACTTATTTTATGGATGCCTAGAGAGAGAGAAAAATAGAGATTTTACGCCTTCTGAAACAATGGATGCCTAGGTGTCTGTCACTGTTTTACAGCTTCTATCACCTACCACCACTGAAAACAAATTTCAGTCCAGCCCTGTAGTTCTAAGTAGAATAGCAGTAGCTTTATCTGCTATGTGAAAGTCATAGTCAGCTGACTCAGTCAGTGACACACACACACACACACACACACACACACACACACACACACACACACACACACACACACACACACACACACTGTGACACACACACGATACATTGTTTGTCTTTTTTTTTTTATATAGATGCCTAGGTGTCGGTCACTGCTTCACAGCTTCTATCACCTACCACCAATGAAAACAAATTTCAGTCCAGCCCTGTAAAAGTAGAATAGCAGTCGCTTTATCTGCTATGAAAAGGTTATAGTCAGACACAACTGACTCAGTCAGTGACACACACACACACACACACACATGATAAATTGTTTGTCTTTACAATATACGACTGTATACCCTCTCGACCTTCACGCGCCTCTGTGTGTGCGTGTGCGTGTGTGTGTGAGTTGTGTTGTGTGTGTATGCGAGTTGTGTGTGTGTGTGTGTGAGTGAGTTGGTGACCCAGTATTTCTCACCACCACTATCAAGCACATTTTTGTCGCTTTTTTTTAAATTTTTATCTGGAAGGACCAACGTCCTAGTCGTGGATTTTAAAAAGGCCTTTGATAAGATTTATCACTATCTCCTTATGAATAATTTCGCCACTATGGGATCAGAAGTTCAGTCAATAGATTAATTGAGAGCTTCCTTGCAGGCAGGCAGGAAAAAATAGTTGTTGATTGAGCTGCATCCGAAGCTATCCCTGTAGAATCAGGAGTCCCCCAAGGATCTGTGCTTGGGCCGACCCTTTTCCTGTTGGCATCAATGGTCTTTCGAGGCAACTATCTTCCAACTTCCTTTCTCTTTGTGGACGACTCTGTCACCGAGCTGTGGACCCTCCCAGAGACCTCAATGATCTCCAACCAGACCTAAATGAATTAGCATCATGGGAAAACAAATGGATGTCCTTCCATCCCGACAAATGCAAGAGCCTCCATGTGATCAGGAAGAAAAATCCCCTGATAAAGAACTACCAACTATATGGCCAGGACCTGGATTGGATAGAGATGAAAATAAATGTCTGGGCTTTACAATATCACAAGACCTTAGATGGGACACCCACATCTCAAATGTGCGCAGCAAAGTCAGTAAGACCCTTGGCTTCCTCCATCGCAACTTAAAAGTAGAGTTAGTCAACATCAAGGAATTTGCATATAAGGCAAGTAGTAAAAGGCTTATAATTATGTCACTGGTTAACCCATTCTAGAAAGGTGCCTGCTATGCCATAGCATTGCCTCTTTAAACTGATGTAAAACTATATATATATATCTCTCTCTCTCTGTACATGTGTGCGTGTGTGTGTGTCACTGTGCGAGCCCCTTCCCCCATCCGCCCCACTTTACTCCCACCCTTCTAGTTCTACCCATTCCCAAATCATAGTGAAAATCCTTCATCCACGACCCACCCACCCTCTAGTAGAATCCCCCGTTTGCTTGCATGCCCCCTTTCCCCTCAACCATATCAAAATTCAAACTCAGATTATTTTATTTGTTGTAAAACCATCAAAGGAATTATCGAACAAACCAAAGCATACGGCGCTCTCGCCACACCGTAATTATTTACACAGATGTGGTAAACAGTAAACACATTATCGTCATAGGCCTACCATGAAAAGAAACAAAACAAAAAGCGCAGGGTAAAGATGGTGACAAAGTAAATGTTATTGAAGCAAATAAGGAGTAGTAAAACTCGCGTAATCACGTATAGGGACAGCAAAACATTCATGTTCGTATCAACATCGCGATTTATCGTCAGAAGTGGCGTCTGCGACGCAAACAGAAACAGGAAAGTCGATCTACTATCTACGGTAGCTGCCCAACTCGCCACCGGAAGTTATAGCAAACAAAGGGACTGTATCAGTGAGCCACCAAACCAAGGGAAGTAACAACCCCACCTAAAACGGCTAATAGAATGCAGGCTACAGAGCCGCTACTTTCCATTTCCGGTGAAAAACGAAGCTAAAAATAGAAAGAAGTCTTTTGCCCATGCGCAACGGTCGTGCCCATAATGTCCACAGCCCCTTTCCATTATCGGCACGAAAGTCGTGGGAATAAGGAAAACAGAAGGAAAAGTTTATGGGCACGACTGTCGTGGGGATAAGCACTTCCTCTAAAAATCAGTTGAGCCTTTCGCTTCCAGTGCGCAAAGGTCTGGAATAGTCTGCCCGACAGTCTTTGCAACAGCCCATCTGTCCCCACTTTTAAGAAGAACATGAAAACCTATCTCTTTAGAAAATTCTACTGCACTTCCTTTGTTGAGTAATTCTTCCGTCTCCTCACTCTCCCCTCAGCACTTTTTCTTTCCAATGTTTCGGATGAAATGTGTTCCTGCTGGGAGTGTCCAGGATGAAAGCCGATGTGGTGGAGTTTAAAATAATGGGGAGATGGTGCCTTGACCTTGGATGTTTTGATGAGATTTTACTGCGTATTATTATGTTTGAGATAGAGAACTCCAAGGTGTGTGTATGTCTGTATGTGTGCTTGCGTGTGTGTGTGTGTGTGTGTGTTAATGACACACTCTCACACATACCAAAAACACAATAACAGTTACATAGGAACCTCTTAGAACTACATTTAATGAAATTATCTCACACGTACCAAAAACACAATAATAATCATTATAGGAACCTCATACATTTAATTACACACTCTCACGCATACCAAAAACACAATAATAGTCACACAGGAACCTCTTAGAACTACATTTAATGACACACTCTCACACATACCAAAAACACAATAATAGTCACATAGGAACCTCTTAGAACTACATTTAATGACACACTCACACACATACCAAAAACACAATAATAGTCACATAGGAACCTCTTAGAACTACATTTAATGACACACTCTCACGCATACCAAAAACACAATAATTGTTATTATAGGAACCTCTTAGAACTACATTTAATGACACACTCTCACGCATACCAAAAACACAATAATAGTCACACAGGAACCTCTTAGAACTACATTTAATGACACACTCTCACGCATACCAAAAACACAATAATTGTTATTATAGGAACCTCTTAGAACTACATTTAATGACACACTCTCACGCATACCAAAAACACAATAATTGTTATTATAGGAACCTCTTAGAACTACATTTAATGACACACTCACACACATACCAAAAACACAATAATAGTCACATAGGAACCTCTTAGAACTACATTTAATGACACACTCACACATACCAAAAACACAATAATAGTCATTATAGGAACCTCTTAGAACAACTACATTTAATGACACACTCTCACACATACTAAAAACAATAATTGTCACATAGGAACCTCTTAGAACTACATTTAATGACACACTCACACATACCAAAAACACAATAATAGTCATTATAGGAACCTCTTAGAACTACATTTAATGACACTCACACATACCAAAAACACAATAATAGTCATTATAGGAACCTCTTAGAACAACTACATTTAATGACACACTCTCACACATACATGTACTAAAAACACAATAAGTCACATAGGAACCTCTTAGAACTACATTTTAAAAATGAAAATACTAAAAACACAATAATACCCATAGTACATTTTTATCATTATGGGAACCTAAAAAGGAAAACGTTGCACCTACGATAGTGCCAATGGATCAGAGTTGATTGTGGGCGCTCAACTGGAGGAAGAAAAAGAAGAAGGAGAAACCAACAAAAACAATAAAGAATTCTGTAGCACACACTTGATTGGGAATGTGAATGTGGTCTCTATGTTTCTTCTTAG
The DNA here is from genome assembly GCA_017654935.2 of Phymorhynchus buccinoides. Classification (NCBI taxonomy): domain Eukaryota; kingdom Metazoa; phylum Mollusca; class Gastropoda; order Neogastropoda; family Raphitomidae; genus Phymorhynchus; species Phymorhynchus buccinoides. Next base: position 28,062,193 of record CM065708.1, on the reverse strand, counting down.
AATGTTCATGTTGTAACTATTTTACTCTTGTATTATTAATTGTGTGCGAGTGTGCGTGTGCGCATGCATGTGTGTGTATGTGTGTGTGTGTGTGTGTGTGTGTGTGTGTGTGTGTGTGAGTAAGGAAGTAAGAGAACGTTGTGTGTAAGCATCATGCTTATTTTACTTTCTAATGATTAATTATTTGTTTGCCTTTAATGTTCTTGTTATCAATGTAAAGCGCACTGAGCTCATGTGAGAAAGAGCGCCATATAAATTCCCATTATTATTATTATTACACTGACTGGAAAAGGAAAAAATAACACAGAAGACTTGTTCTGTCGACAGTTGTATCATGGCAATGTTATTTTTCCTTTTTTTTTCTTCTTTTTTTGGGATGATCGCTCAGACTGTTTCTTGTCCGAGCGCTGATACGTCATGCTGCCGTTATGCGTCTAACAAAGAAATGGTTATAGGACCAGCATGTCCGTCATCGGCTGGAGAAAATCTTTGTAAGAACGTCTAAAACAAAGGCAGAAGAATGGACCAGTAAAGACAGAAAGATCATATAGTAGATGAGAGTAAGCAACAGGAAAAGGCAGAGTCAAAGAGAATGATAGATTAAAGAAAGATACTAGCACATAATTTCCAGAAGGTGGCCAGGGGAACAATTTGTTCTGAAAGACCCCTGGTGTCCTCACGGAAAGAGACTCATGCAAAAAGGCAGGGTCGTCCAGCTCCCCGTATGGAGGCACGAGGCATCCATCCACTGGCCAGGCAATGCTATGAGCAGATTGTTTTTTCATTTTTTCCTCTTTCTAGCTTTTTCTTCTTCTTTTTTTTTTAAAAGAAAAGATCCTAGCCATGCCTTGAGCATCCTAATGAACATTAACAACTCATCATTCTCTGGAGATAATGGTCAACCTATGGCGATATTTTTCACGCCAGAGGGCAGTCAATGCACTAGGGGCTTATCACGCGATTTTCTTACTTGGGCGTAGTGAGAGAGAGAGTGATGGTAGGACCACTCACTGTCTCTCTCTCTTTCTTTATCCCCAACTAATAATATAGAGAGGATTAGCCCCACACGAGCGTCATGCCCTCTGGCGTGAGAAAAATCGCACTAAGTCTCTCATTACGAAAGCGTTTTTGAATTGAACTTGCTTTAGAAACTGGCTCATTAACTCAGACAGAATAGAGTTTCAGAAGGATTTCAAATAAAATTTCAATTTCAAAGCAGTTACCATGAGGCACGAGGGATTCATCCACTGCCCCAGGTTGTGCTATGAACAGAATATTATTCATCTCTTTTCCTCTTTCTAGCTTTATTTTTCTAAGAATTGATGCCAGTTATGCTTTGAGGATCAAGCCAACACATTTCAAGGACTTTCTGATAGTGATAACATCATGAAGAGGCAGGCATTAAACAATTCTTGAGGCTTTATAGTCAGACCAAGCCATACAGAACAGTATAAGAACTCATATTTTGTCAGGACTGTTGTGGAATGGAATCAGATGACTGACGCCTCCATCGAAGCAGGGCCTGCACCAACTAAAAACTAAATTACAGACCTGAGTAGTGGTAAATGAAGGGCAGGAGCTGTGCCGGTCGGGGTTTGCCCCCGGTGACCGCTACTGTAGCCGGATTGGTCTTGCCCGGATACTATGAAAGAAGGACTATGGCCAATAAAAAGACAGGCTGTCATTACCATCAAGACAGCAACTGTAATTCTTTCTGTGTCAGTGCCATCAAGGCAGAAATTTTAATTTCCTTGTGTCATTACCACCAAGACAAACATTTTTAAAGCCTTAATCAAGTTAATGTCATCAACATCAAGACAGAATCTTCAAATCCTTTGTGTCATTACCATCAAGCCAGATCCAGATCCAGTGTGATGCCATTGATGATGTCAGCTTTTGATGTCATAGAATGATGCTTTTTGTTTCAAACAAGTCAAGAAAGATGTATATCTCTAGACCATTTTTTTTCTTCAGATTGAGTCATAACTGGTCTTTATTTAATTTCATGATTTAATAAAACATTTCTCAATATTTCTCTGGAAGTGAAAGGGTTAATGATGAATGCTGTTTCCTTCTCCGCTTGTGATCATCACAGCTTGAGGAAAAAAACAACAACAAAGAAACAGACAAGCTAACAGACAAAGCGTTTGGGGGGAAATTGGATCTGATGAAACAGTTTTAGCCAATGATCTTTGATTTTACTAATATGCAGTGCACAACTTTTCATGGTGTCAGTAATGGACCACAGACATATGCGGTAGAATCCTTCCACTAGATTCCAACGGGTGGGGTGCAAAGTGTGTGTCACTGCAGTGTGCAGAACTGCTACGATGCGTTCTCTGGACGTGTCTCTTCAAATGCTGCGACAGTCTGAAAGCAGCAGGACAGTGAGGACAGCTGTGAGGTTTTTCTCCGGTGTGGGTCAGACGATGCTCCGCCAGATAACTGGACCTGGTAAAACCTTTCCCACAGTCTGGACACTTGTGAGGTTTCTCTCCTGTGTGGGTCAGACGATGCTGCGCCAGAGAGCTAGACTGGGTATAGCTCTTCCCACAGTCTGAACACACGTAAGGTTTCTCACCAGTGTGCCTTCTCTTGTGCACGGTCAAATTCCTAGCGTCAGAGAAAGCCACCCCACAGTCATCACAGACATGGGGTCTGGCACCTTCGTGAACTGACTTTATGTGGCCCTGTAGATGACCTGACTCTTTAAAAGCGCTGTCACAGTGTGGACACTTAAAAGGCCTCTCCCCTGTGTGGATTCTTTTGTGGATTGTCAGACTACCTGCCTGAGAAAAACCCTTACCGCACACCTCACACACAAAAGGTTTACAGCCAGTGTGTATCTGCTTATGTGTCTTCAAATTACTGGCACTGGAAAAGCTCTTACTGCACGTATCACACACAAAAGGCTTAATGCCACTATGAAGCAATAAGTGTGACTTCAGGCCTCCAAGTGAAGAGAAAGACTTAGCACAGACATTACAGATGTGGGGTCTGGCACCCTCATGAACTGACTTTATGTGACGCTGCAAAGAACTTGACTGCTGAAAACTACTGTCACAGTGTGGACACTTGTAAGGTCTCTCCCCTGTGTGTACTCTTTCGTGGTTTGTCAGCTTATCAGCCTGAGAAAAACCCTTACCACACACCTCACACACAAAAGGTTTACAGCCAACGTGTATCAGCTTATGTGCCTTCAATTTACCGGCACTAGAAAAGCTCTTACTGCATGTATCACACACAAAAGGCTTAATGCTACTATGAATCAATAAGTGTGACTTCAGGCTTCCAAGAAAAGAGAAAGACTTAGCACAGACATCACAGACATGGGGTTTGGCACCCTCATGAACTGACTTTATGTGGCCATGCATATGACTGGACTGCTTAAAACGGCTGTCACAGTGTGGACACTTGAAAGGCCTCTCCCCTGTGTGCAATCTCATGTGCGTTGTCAAACCAGCAGCTTCAGTAAAACTCTTACTGCACACATCACACACAAACGGCTTAACACCACTATGAAGCAGTTTGTGCCTGTTCAGATTGCTGACGTTATGGAAAGACTTTCCGCAAACATTGCAAACGTATTGTCCCTTCCTTTTCTTTCCATCAAAACCACCAGCACCACCATCATTAACTTTATTTGTCGTCATTTTTCTGTTGCTACGGCCACCTACCCCCTTATATACGTTGGGTTTGTTGTAGTAACCAACGCATCTGTCAGGAGTGGAGGGTCCAGGTAGCACTGTGTGCAGTTTCTCTCCATGAACCGACGCCAGGTGGAGTTCCAAGCTGCTGACCAGCACAAAGGCAGCAGAACATAGGTAGCACTCGTGACTTGTGTTCAGAGACAGCAGTGACCCAGACATGGCCTGTGCTGTGCTGTAGGCAGCTGAGGGCCGATCCGGTGAGTCTTCCTCCATGGACCATGCTGGTTCCTGCTTCTGTGAAAACAGAAATGCACAACTTCCTCTGCATCCACTGAATACTAAATCCACTAGTTCATTTTACAAATACGAAAAGGTGTAGAGTGGCACAGAGGCAATGCGTTCGCGCCGTGTCAAATAAACCTGAGTTGGAACCTGGGTACAGGGGATTTTTCCTCTCGCTCTGCACTAGGCCTTATGGTCTGAACAAGGATTCTTTCGGATAAGATGATAAACTGAGGTCCTGTGTGCCCATGCACTTAGCACACGTTAAACCCAGTGGCAACAATAAAGTTGTCATTTGGTCAAAATTTAACACACACACACACCCTTCCTTCCTCATCAGTCACACAAAATTGCATGCAAATTAAAAAAATGATTGGCGCGCCTCTGGTTTGTGACGTGCTCTCCAAATGGGAGCAATCCAAATTTCACAGATGCCTCTATGACTATAAACTACCAAATACAACAAATTCTTTCATTAATCATCTTTGTAGATTTTCATTTAAAGGATAGAATAAAAAATAGAGGGCTTATGTTTGCTTTCAGAGCAAACATGATAGGATTCTCCCCTCCACCAGCTTTCCCTCCCCACTTCTGATTTATACTGTTAGTGTTGTATCATTACTCTTTAACACATTCTACCCCATCCATGCAGCCGCATTTATCTTTCCCCTTGACCGCTATTACTTAGGATTACAGCCAGCAAACAATTTCACCTCACTTAAACGTACAAAAAGCACATCATAATAATGACAGTAAAACACATAAGACGATGATATTACTCACTTTATGTGCAGTCCTGTCCCTGGGAAAACCTGCAACACACAATGATCAACTGTTTACTCTGGACACCAAACCATAGTCATCTTCTTTCAAGATAAAGTTAACAGTGTAAGAGCTAAACGTTTTCTTTCTACATTACTGATGTTGAACTTCTGCAAAAATCAAGACCTAGTTTTACTCTTCGTGCTAAAATATGCCAACAAAAAAAAAGTGAGATTAGTGATGGTTTTTTTTAGAAATTAAAGACTTTATCCCATCTTTCCATTTGCTTTTACACTGTGGAATATGTCCCACTGTGCACACATTGTTTTCCATTACACCATGATGTCTGTTGAAGACAGGACAGTCAAAGTTAGTAGATGTCCTACATTGCACACATTGTTTTCCATTACACCATGATGTCTGTTGAAGACAGGACAGTCAAAGTTAGTAGATGTCCTACATTGCACACATTGTTTTCCATTACATCATATATCAATGTCTGTTGAAGACAGGACAGTCAAAGTTAGTAGATGTCCTACAGTGCACATATTGTTTTCCATTACACCATGATGTCTGTTGAAGACAGGACAGTCAAAGTTAGTAGATGTCCTACATTGCACACATTATTTTCCATTACACCATGTCTGTTGAAGACAGGACAGTCAAAGTTAGTAGATGTCCTACATTGCACACATTGTTTTCCATTACATCATATATCAATGTCTGTTGAAGACAGGACAGTCAAAGTTAGTAGATGTCCTACAGTGCACATATTGTTTTCCATTACACCATGATGTCTGTTGAAGACAGGACAGTCAAAGTTAGTAGATGTCCTACATTGCACACATTGTTTTCCATTACACCATGATGTCTGTTGAAGACAGGACAGTCAAAGTTAGTAGATGTCCTACAGTGCACAAATTGTTTCCATTACACCATGATGTCTGTTGAAGACAGGACAGTCAAAGTTAGTAGATGTCCTACATTGCACACATTGTTTTCCATTACACCATGATGTCTGTTGAAGACAGGACAGTCAAAGTTAGTAGATGTCCTACATTGCACAAATTGTTTTCCATTACACCATGATGTCAGTTGAAGACAGGACAGTCAAAGTTAGTAGATGTCCTACAGTGCACATATTGTTTTTCATTACACCATGATGTCAGTTGAAGACAGGACAGTCAAAGTTAGTAGACGTCCTACAGTGCACATATTGTTTTCCACTACACCATATATCAATGTCTGTTGAAGACAGGACAGTCAAAGTTAGTAGATGTCCTACATTGCACACATTGTTTTCCATCACACCATGATGTCTGTTGAAGACAGGACAGTCAAAGTTAGTAGATGTCCTACATTGCACACATTGTTTTCCATTACACCATATATCAATGTCTGTTGAAGACAGGACAGTCAAAGTTAGTAGATGTCCTACAGTGCACATATTGTTTTCCATTACACCATGATGTCTGTTGAAGACAGGACCGTCAAAGTTAGTAGATGTCCTACATTGCACACATTGTTTTCCATTACACCATGATGTCTGTTGAAGACAGGACAGTCAAAGTTAGTAGATGTCCAACATTGCACACATTGTTTTCCATTACACCATATATCAATGTCTGTTGAAGACAGGACAGTCACAAGTTAGTAGATGTCCTACATTGCACATATTGTTTTCCATTACACCATATATCAATGTCTGTTGAAGACAGGACAGTCAAAGTTAGTAGATGTCCTACAGTGCACAAATTGTTTCCATTACACCATGATGTCTGTTGAAGACAGGACAGTCAAAGTTAGTAGATGTCCTACAGTGCATATATTGTTTTCCATTACACCATGATGTCTGTTGAAGACAGGACAGTCAAAGTTAGTAGATGTCCTACAGTGCACACATTGTTTTCCATTACACCATGATGTCTGTTGAAGACAGGACAGTCAAAGGTTAGTAGATGTCCTACAGTGCACACATTGTTTTCCATTACACCATGATGTCTGTTGAAGACAGGACAGTCAAAGGTTAGTAGATGTCCTACATTGCACACATTGTTTTCCATTACACCATGATGTCTGTTGAAGACAGGACAGTCAAACGTTAGTAGATATCCTACAGTGCACATATTGTTTCCATTAAACCATATATCAATGTCTGTTGAAAACAGGACAGTCACAAGTTAGTAGATGTCCTACAGTGCATACATTATAAGGGGTCTCAGTCTATGGAAAAAAAAGTATTGCCTTATACATGTAGTCCGTAAAATATGGTAGATGTCCTACAGTACACACACACTTTTCCCCATTACACCAAGATGTCTGTTGAAGACAGTCAAAGTTAGTAGATGTCCTACAGTGCACACACACTGTTCCCCATCACACCATGATGTCTGCTATTGTTAAAGACACAGGGGTCGTGCTAACGCATGTTTCTTGTGTATTTGACGCGTTTTAAAAATCGCTGACGCATTTTTACGGCGTTTACGCATAACCCGTACGCAAAATGACGTCCGCTCAAAATCGCATCTGTGTCTAGATGGTGAACCAGACTTTAGAAGTCCTTCCGTCCCTACACGTATAGTGGTTCTGCTACACCAAACATTGGAACAGACTATAGAGAAGTGCCACTGCTTTGTGAGGAGGTAGGCCTAAGTATCCCATCCTTTCTCTTTCATTAGTTATCCAGATTTTGTCCAGTACTGCTGTGACGTAGGCAGTGGCGGGAAACTCACTGTAAGCGCATTGTCTGATTCCACCCCCCACCCCCTTCCAGCCTTTGCTTCCTTTCATGGTGCTTGGCCACTGGATATCCAGATTCCAGTCAATTAACTGTGACGTAAATGAAGCGTTTGGCGCGAAATGAGCGCGTTGTTGCACAATTGCCAGACTTCTGTCTTTGAAAATGACTGGTTAGTGAATAAAAATGCATGTTTTTGATGCTTTCTTGTTTTCATTGTTTTTAGCTTAGATTTATCATTTGCTTCCCGTACGCTTTTTTTTTGGCCGACGTCGCGTAAGCAAAACGCGTTGTCAAAAACACTAGCGCGACCCCTGAAGACAGTCAAAGCACCACTGACCTGAACTCTGGTGCCCTGTAGTCCACCGAAGTGCTGAGCCACTGCCACTGAAGTGCCGAGAGTTGAAGTTGACCTCCGACATCTCTACTTCATCAGGCGACGCCATTGGGTCACAGTGCCTGAAACCACACAACACACAGATAACTGGACTGGTCATTTTTGTTGCTGTTGCTGACAAAAAACTGAAAGAGACTGCAACATCGCTGGAAGTGGAACATAGAACAAATAAACAACTACACGACAAGTGTAAAGTACGTTATTTTATTCACAAGAGTAGGGTGGTGTGCATTCCACTGAGACAGTGACACCAGCCTCCCTCCTGGCCCATTCTTCACCCCCCTGCAACCAAACCACTTCTGCCTTCTACCCCCTTGTACCCTTCAACACACACACCCTACCCACCTCTTCATTCTTTTTTTTCTTTTTTATTGAACTTTTTTTTGGTTACAGTTTACAATTTTGCAGAAAACAAACATTACTAAATATATTAAAGAACAAATCAAACATACAGTATGAATATGATACACAACCTCCCAACAACCAAATAAACATATCAGCATCAACAACGTTTTTCTGTGTGTGGTGTTGAGAGAGAGAGAGAGAGAGAGAGAGAGAGAGAGAGAGAGAGAGAGAGAGAGAGAGAGAGAGAGAGAGAGAGAGAGAGAGAGAGAGAGAGAGAGAGAGAGAGAGAGAGAGAGAGAGAAGTCTGAAGTCTGAAGTCTGAAATGATTTAATTTGTTAGGCCACAGGCCCATACAAATGGAGTTCACGTTGACAAAATTATGACACATGTAATAACAAGACATTACTGAAGTGCTTGCAGAGCATTTTGCCTGACTATATATGCCTTATACACATATTTACAAACTCTAAGAACTATATTTTCATTTTCATTCGACAATAATAATGTCATCTTGTTCAATGAAGGACATCGGAAGTATTTACGAGGTATCAACTGAGCACGCAAAAAAGTGTATTTTGGACATACTAAAAGGAAATGAAGTTCTGTTTCATCACAATCAGAACAAAATGGACAAAGAGTATTTACATTATTAGAAGCACGAGCAAAGTTCAGAAAACGTGAACGCAAAGATAACATGCCTAGTCTGAACCTACTAAATATTTTGCGTACGTTAATACATCTCACCACTCTAAAATAAGGACGTAATGACAATGATTGGCCATATGTTGCATAAATATTATAGAATGTATGTGATTCAAGTTCAGAGTGCCAATCTTGTCTACAACAGAGAGAGAGAGAGAGAGAGAGAGAGAGAGAGAGAGAGAGAGAGAGAGAGAGAGAGAGAGAGAGAGAGCAGTCAGCACTTTTGATGAGCTTTTTTTAAATAAATTCTTTGAGGACCCCGCCCCCTTCCACAAAGATTAATGCATCAGTCATCAAAATACTGACACTTTCAGCAAAATTAATTAAATATTTCTGACGCCCCCCCCCCCCCCCCCCCCCCCCCCCCCCCCCCCGCAATGCACACACTCCCACCCCCTTTTCAAAATAAAAAAGATAAAGCCTATGGTTAAATCCCACGAGTGTATCCGAAATTACATGAGTCTTTTTGGCCCAACTTGTGTACTTCAAGAGGTAAGAGAAATGGTTAGAATCAGTTTAGGATTATTTTCGTTAGAATTAAATATTTAGTAATTGAAGAAACTAAACAAAGTTCTGCTAGAAGTAGAACTAGAAGCGTTACTGTAAGTGTAATGCGAACTTGGTATTAAACGGTCGCCATTTTTACAGGAATTTTCCATGGTTTACGGCAACACTGATCAGCGACGCTAACTTTAGAGGGTTTACGTTCTTTTTTCCTTGCTGATTATTTAGGGTTTTTTCCCTACTTTCCGTAGCATAAAAATAATCCTAAACTGATTCTAACCCTATCCCTTACCCAATGAAGTACAAAAGTTAGGCAAAAAAAAGGCTCCTGCAATTTTGGATACGCTCGTAAACCTATTCCAAACATTCTCTCACCTCAAGCTCTGAGATAAATCCCCTGCTGTATTGCCCTCAGTCCTTGTCACAGTTTTCACTGGCTGGGATGGAGAAGCAGCTTCAGCCGCACGACACATAGCGATGCAGGACTCCAAATTGAGATCAGCGCTTTGCAACAGTCGCTTTCTGGTAGAGCTGTCTTTGATGCCTAAGACAATTCTGTCTCTCAACAGACTGTCTTTCAAGCAATTGCAGAAATTACAAGTTGAAGCAAGAGTGCATAGAGCAGAAATATAGTCATCCACAGTCTCATGAGCCTTCTGTTTTCGTGTGTTGAACACATATCTTTCATAAGTTTCGTTGTTTTTTTGAAGAAAATTATCATCGGTGATGATATTGTCCATGGAGTGATGCACGGCATGTTGCTTTCGGGTCCGTTGCTTTCCACTGAACATGGTGACAGTCAATCCTTTTGGCCAGACTCAAGAGACTGACAGTGACACTGTTCAGTGTTCTACGTTTTCTTAGTAGACACTGAGACAAGCAGGATGTGGGAAACAAAAGATTTAGTTTCAATCAAAGAACAAAGAATGAAATATTCTTTCAAACTTCAAAGGACTTTGTAACACCTATGTGGCGCGGACTTTCCTTTTAGGCCTAACCTACCTCTCGCACATTACATAATAGTTTCCCCCAATATAAAGCATGTGGTGCTTAAAGGCGTAACGAACGACGATTGAAGAAAACAACAGATATATTTTACTGAGAATCTGTGCATCATGGAACTGTGACAGGAAGTTACGTCAGCTGTGACAGGAAGTTAAGTCAGCTCATCAAATAGGCCGTGGGTTCGTTTCACAAGAGCGAACGCTCGTAGCTGTTCGCACAATTCGGCAAAAACGGGCCTAAGAAACAACTTTTTTTGCCGATAGTTTGGCTAACGTTTTGTTCTTCCCCCACACCGAGCACGCCTCGAGCGATCCGGAACTATCACGTTGATTGATTTGATTGATTGATTTAATACAAAGTCTGTTAACAACACTGGTGATATTAGACTTAAATAAATAAATTAATAAATCAATTAGTTTTAAAAAAACCTATCTGTCTATTTGGACAGGGTTGATAAATTTCTGGCTGTTGATTCAGGGTCCGTTTCATAAGGGTGTATAGTTGAAAATTTTATTTTTTGACTGACAAGGGCTAGCATTCGTAGTGTTAGCTCAAATCGGCAAGAACGGTTCTTCAAAACACCCTTCCTTTGCCGATAGTTTCGCAAACATTTTGTGGCCCCTTTGGAGGTGGCTAGCGGCAAATGATTAGTTGAATCATGGGAAATATACATCACTTCTGCCTTTTTTTTTCTCGCGCGTGAACGTGACTTTCACTTTAAAAATGGGAAGCCAAGTCAGCAAATTTGTAACAGACAAGTGTTCTTTACTCTATCGCGAAGCTATACGAGATGATTTTAACAAATTAAACAAACGTAAATGTTTTGAGTGCTCTTTAAACAAAAATTCATCATGCTATATAGATGGCATAATATAGTGCAAATTAAATATTCTGCACACAAATAGACATGAATGAAATCGAAATCTTTGTACAAACTGACAGAGAGGTATGATTTATCTCCCTTTTGATAACAACTTTATTCTCTCTCCCAAAAGTGAAGAGTAAGCTTAAGTTAAAGAGATATCTTACCCTAGCTAACGTTTTGGTGTTTCTTAGATCCCTTTTAGCGTAACAGTTATTCGCGCGGCGACCGTCCTCTAGTGAAACTTCACCAAGAACATGTAATATTTTTCAACATTTTGCCTAGGATTAGGATTAGGATTAGGATTTAGGGACTCAAAACATAGCCGTAAGGCTTTCCTGTCCCATCTTTTATTTTATTTAGTTGTTTGTCTCGGTCTGTCGCACACTCAGTTTTTATTAATATTATTCATCGTAATCATACATAACTGCCTTATAGTCATTCCATTCGTCGAGAAGGTTTTTAAAAATGTTAGTATTCTGTGCTCTTTTCATGTTAGGTGGTAATTTATTCCATACAGGTGCAACTCTGTTAGTAAAATAAAATTTTCTATTATTAGTCCTGCAGTGTTGAATAAATATTTTGTCGGTACTGTTCCTTGTTTTGTCAAAATCTGATATTGTGAATAAGTCATGTACATTTAGGTCATCTACACTATTAAATATTTTATAAGTTTGAATTAGGTCACCCCTAATTCTCCTTGCCTTTAATGTAGGTAAATTTAATTCTTTCAACCTGTCTGAATAAGAAACATTTTGAAGACCTTGTACTAACTTAGTTGCTCGTCTCTGTACTTTTTCTATCAAAGCTGACTGTCTCTTTAAACCTGGATACCAAATACAATTTCCATATTCTAAATGAGGTCTTACTAAACCTTTGTACAAGCATAAAAAAGTGTCCTTGTCCAAGAAAGAAAACGTTCGTTTAATTATACCAATTTTCTGATTTGCTTTACTTACAGCACTGTGAATGTGTTCATCAAATTTCAGTTTATCATCAAATATTACTCCCAAGTCTTTTTCCTCAGAGCATTTCATAATAACGTTTTCTACACCATTGTTATGCATTTTGTAGTCTGTGCGTGGATTACTTTTTCCCAAATGCATGATTTTACATTTTGAAGCATTAAAAAACAGACACCATGTTTCTGACCACCTAACCAATGAATCTAAGTCTTTTTGTAATACATCTTGAATTTTCGTTATATTATACATTTTCGTATCATCTGCAAAAATTTTACAATAGCTTTTTATTTCTTCAGGTAAGTCATTTATAAAAATTGTAAAAAGAACTGGGCCACATACGTAGAGAGAGAGAGAGAGAGAGAGAGAGAGAGAGAGAGAGAGAGAGAGAGAGAGAGAGAGAGAGAGAGAGAGAGAGAGAGAGAGAGAGAGAGAGAGAGAGAGAGAGAGAGAGAGAGAGAGAGAGAGAGAGAGAGAGAGAGAGAGAGAGAGAGAGAGAGAGAGAGAGAGAGAGAGAGAGAGAGAGAGAGAGAGAGAGAGAGAGAGTTTGTCGTTAAATGGCAATAATTTTCTTGAAACGTAGGCTTAAGCCTATCCTAAAAAGGTAGGAATCCTTAAATCGGTGCCACGGAAGAGGAACTCGTCTTTTCATAAAAACTCCATGGCGAATTTACGATGCTTTGCGGCCCAGTTTTTCCGTTCCTTTGAGCTTATCTAAAAGGTAGGTAGGTTGGTTCTGATTCTTAAGCTCGACAATAAATGTTCTGTAAAGATAAGAAATAGATTTGAAGTTGCTTTGGGGATGGCTAACAACTAAACAAGTTTAGGGATTCCGCCTGCTACCGCCATGCTGTGACGTCATAAACCTCAGCTTTTAAAACGAAAGTAGGCGAAAAGGATTTGACTTAGAACTGCCAGAAAGATTAAAATGAGGTTCTGTGCTAGATTAAGTTTGGCTGAGGTTAATGATCTTGGATTAGCAGGGAAGCAGTAAGAGATGAAGGGGCAAGGGAGGGGTTTGAAGGGTGTCATGGAAGATATAGGGATGTGTGGGTGTGGTAGGGACAAGGAGAACAGGGGAGGAGGGGTGAGGGGGGATTTTGCCACCCTAAGCACCCTCTGCCGCTACACCCAGCTCATTCCAGTCTACTGTCTAACCATTGTAAATACCCCCTTTTAAAAAAATAATTTAAAAAATTAATAAAAAAGCTTAAAAGACAAATAAACTCAGTTTTGGCTGAATTTTTTATTTAAAATTGCTTATCTGTATTAAACAGCTTTATATAGTATTAAGTATTTCTTTGAAAGAAATTGCCTTTCTGAACCGCCTTGGCTATAGGTTTTTTTTTAATCTCCAAGTCCCCTGAGTCGAAAACGACTTGATTTTTTACTTTCAAGCGGGAGGTTTGAAGCAGTATTTTGCATACAAGATGAAAGCGCGAAAAAAACGAAAAAAATGGAAAAAATTGAGTCATTACAGACTTGGGCTCCGAAAGTAAAAGTAAAACAATGGCAGCATTCATGGACTACGTAGCTTCTTCACAGATCTTAGGCTTACCGTGTTATCAGTTTTGTTTCTAACATGACTTCAGAACACCAAAGTAAGCACAACTGATGGCCACTGTTCTAATCTTTGAAGAAAATGACGTCAATTGTTAATATGACATGCAAGTCACAGAAGCGCCTTCAATAAAACGTCATTTCCTGTTTCAACGCAATGTAAGTATTAGGTCTATTTTTATATTAAAGCCTTCGTTCGGAGCCCTATTGTGTCATAGCTGCCGAAAAGTTTATGTTTTGCTACATTGACTTTATTAAAATATAAATGCAATTCTAGAAAATCTTCATTTTTACTTCATTTATAGAAATTTTTCGTGTTCATCGATACAACACAGTCGAAGTCCAGTGTATCTCAGCATGTTTGCGACATGTTTGCAACTCTGTTTTAATATCCTTTAAGGGTTCCAGTTCCTGCCGATTCAGCATCATGCCTAGCTTCCGCTGAACAGGTCTTGGCTGGCTGGATCTCTGTAGATTAGGATTGTTACCCGACCAGAGGCTGAGGTATTGTGATCGGTTTGTGTGTCTGTGTGTGTGTCTGTCTGTCTGTGTGTCTGTCTGTCTGTGTATCGATTATCTTAAAAATGAATGTTTGGATTTTGATTAAAATTGGCAGAGGGGTAGACAGCTTGAAAAGGAAGCTTCCTTTCGTTAATCAACACCGTGCTGACCTTGACCTTGAAGTTTGACCTTGAAAACCGAAAATCTTTAAGGGGCCATAACTCCCACACCGTTGGTGTTAGCGTCTTCAAATTTGGCATGTAGGTACTTTGGCTTATACCCGTTCTGATAGTGCCATACCGATCAAGGTCAAGGTCATGGTCCGGGAGATCGGTAGGCCTTGAAAGTGGTAGGGGTCTACAAATTGGGTTTTAAGACATATTTTCCACATTTGTACTTAACAGAAGCGCTTCAGATTGTGTGTGGTACTGTATACTCTAGAGTAGAAAACATCCAAGCATAATGATCTTGACCTTGAAGTGTGACCTTGAAAACCGAAATTTCCTTCTTTGCGCTATTTATTGTCCAAGCTGTATCTCGTGAACTAGAAGACATAAGCTCTTCAAATGTTGCGTCAGGATGTGACACTAACAGTATAAAACATTCGTATATAAATTATCCCCCGGAACTACAATGTTGCCGAGCGGCAGACATGTTTCCGGCCTACTACTTTTGAATCGTGTCGTAAACTTCGAAAAGAGAGAGAGAGAGAAAGAGAGAGAGAGAGGGGAGAGAGAGAGAGAGATTGTTTATTGGGGGGTGGGGGGGGAGAGGACATAACTCTGGCCGGGTTTGCATTGTCACAATGCCTTGCTGATGCTTGGCGAAGCCCTTGTTTTGATTTGTTTTTGTTCTGTGTGCGACCTTCGGACCTCAACCAAACAGTATAAAAAAATCAAATTGTTGATTGTGGATACTAAATGGAAGAAGAAGAAGAAATCTATCCATCAAGCTGCTCCATCTTACTTCTGCGACAATTTTTCCATTTATACACGCACATTACGTTCAGTTTCCGACCCTTTATCTCTCCAGATCCCTAGATATAAGCTTTCCTTTCAACTGTTGGTCGGCACTCTTTTCCTGTTTCAGGACCAACCTCCTGTAACAAACTTCCTCTCTCCCTCCGTCAGCGACCGACCCTCTCTGCTTTCAAATCAAACCTCAAAACCCACCTTTTTCCCTTCATTAGGTGTCTTATTCTAAAATGTGTGTGTGTTTGTTATCTTCTTGTTCGGCTTTGTATGGCGTTTTTGTTCGAATGCGTTATACATGTGTGCACGCTTCAATTTGATTTCTATCAAGATTTAGCGCCGTATAAACACTGTATGTTGTTGTTGTCCTGCATGCTGGCAGTTGGTATGCTTCAGCATACAGGTGGTGAGCTGATCTTGGAGGGCTGGGGGCAAGCTTCCTGGTAGAATTGATCACCATTTCTCCACAGTTGAATTTGAAGAAATTTAGGTGTTTTTGGGGTGTTTGGTATATTCAAGTCACAGAGACTTATCTTTGTGAAATTTGGGCTGCTCTCCCCTGGAGAGCGTGTCACCGCAAGTGCAGTGCCTACTCAATTTAAAAAATAAAAAATGGGGGGGGGGGGGGGGGGGGCAGTGGTGTGTGGAGGGGGGGGGGGGGCAGACTTGGGAAACCTAGCTATCAATTTGGCCATGCCAGGTAGCGGGATTTCTCCCTGCTCTTACCAACTTTCAACTGCCGTGGGATTTTTACGTGCATAAAGCGCACGGGTCAGACTAGCTTTAAGTCCCCATCCGAAGGACTGGACGCTCAGTTCGATTTTCCTATCGAACCAGAAAGAAAGGGCGATGCCGGGATTCGAACCCGGGTCACTCACGTTGCAGTCACGCATTACATTTGGCAGGCGAAATTGGTGAGCTGAGCCTTCTTTCTTCATTCTGATCTATAGGGCAGACCGGTTCAGTTGCTCGTACATATAATAATAATAATAACAGTACATTTATATAGCGCTTTACCTCAGATGAGCCCAAAGCGCTTTACAATCAATTATTCATCAACAGATAACAAAAAACAAGATTCAAGAGTGACACCAACCACCAACAGCGCATATGCAAAGCAACTCTCTCTCTCTCTCTCTCTTTAACACACATGCACACACGCACGCACACGCACACGCACACACACACGCACACGCACACACACACACATATATAGACTCCACTTATCCATCCTCTTTTTCATGCAAAGAAAAAAAATACACTCTGAACATTTTTCTATGTGTTGGCTACTACAATAGCTGAGTGCAAGTTTAAAAGGAAGAATTTGCCTTGGCATGAGGCTGTGTCAGACCAGTTGACGTTTATAAGCTAGAACACCAAGGCTGCATCAAAATGTTGTTAATGTTATGTTCTGCATGGTTGTACAGGGATTGTCTTAAGCCATGACAAGTTCCTAGCATATATAACATCATCAGTCTAAAATCCTCAGAAGTCGGAATGTGGCTGCCCACATGGCGAGGTAATCAAAAACAGTCACATATGTATGTAATGCTCTCATCCCTGGCTGGTGCATTTGTACCATAGTGTTCGATTGCTTCGGCTGTTGGGATGATCCCTGGAGTCTTTTAGCCAGGGTAAAACAACAACAACAACAACAACAACATCCCTGGCTGGTGCATTTGTACCATAATGTTCAATTGCTTCAGCTGTTAGGATGATCCCTGGAGTCTTTAAGCCAGGGTAAGACAACAACAACAACAACAAAAGGAAGAAAGTCCTGAATTCAAGTTCTCCCCCCCCCCCCCCCCCCCCCCCCTCCACTCCACTCCCGTACCGTGACGTAAGCTGCCAGACTGGAAAGTCCCCCAGTTTTATACACATCAGAATCTTCAGCAAGCTGAAGGAGGATGTTTAGAAAGAAGAAGACTTGGACTTTTGCCCATGTCACCAATGAAAGTCAATATCAAGAAAGCTTGCGTATAAAATCAGTTGTAATTTGTCTACAGTGTTGGGGGCAATATCACCATCGAGCACCGCAAGCTTTTGTTCGTTCCCAAACAGTTCAAAAGTATGCTCTTTTTTCCTGTTACACTTTCGAACTGTTTGGAAGCAAACCGAAGTTTGCTGCGCTCGATCACAATAAGGCCATGTCGGGCTTGAGCAAACTCACACGCTATTTCTATTTGAAAACAAACAAAGTAAACAAAGAACGCAACTCACCAAACGTCTGATAATCTGTGCAGCAACTAATCTACATAAGTCTGCTCTTATTCGGACAACCGCACCTCCCACCCCCCAAGCCCTATGCGTCATAATCATCAATTCGTTGATGGAGGATGCAATAATATGAAAGAAGAAGGAAAAGAAACATGCAGTATTTATGCCAGTACGTTGCTCATATTATCACTGATATGATTCAATTATTCAAATATCTTTCGGTGTTTATTGTGTTTTCAGGTCGCAAGCACTGAAGCAGACCTGAGCTTTGAATTCTGAGGAAAAGTCCAGACGACAAGGTTTGACAACTCTGCATAGATTAAGATACAATGGATCTAGATTCTCTGCCCTTGACGCCAGACCTTGACCTTTCCATGCCCGCGTCCAGTGAAGACAGCATGACAGGAAGTGATGTCACCGAAAACGGATCGTCAAAAAACGCACCAGCTGAAACCATACCAACGCCACCCCAGGATAAAAACGCAACCACAAACAACTACCATGCTGAATCCAACCATGGAATAACGGAGAACGACCCCGAACCGATAATAATCCCGCCGACGTCTTTCAACAAGCGTCAGTACCAATGTCGCTTGTGTCCCTCCGTCTTCTCCAACAAGTGGAACTGCGTGTCGCACATGCGTGCCCACCAGCGGGTCAAACCGGTATTGGAATGTTCCGTTTGCGGCAAGAAATGCACCAAGCCCAGCGAGTTGGAGATCCATATGAGAATCCACACGGGAGAGAGGCGGTATCCCTGCACCGCCTGTGACCGTCGGTTTGCCCGTCAGGGGCAGCTCAATGCGCACATGCGACGTCACAGCAGCGCCAAACCTTACTTGTGTTGCCATTGCGGGTCCACCTTCAAAAGCGGCAACAACTTGAAACGCCATCACGACCTTCACGAGAAACGCAAAAACCGACCACCTCCACCCGACGTGAAGATCTTTCGCGAGAACGAAGTCGAAATCGCGAATGGGGAACTCTCGATGAAGCACAGTGAAGCTGAAATGTCAGTCGGGGGCGATGGAATCGGAAATGACGACGGTAGTAACACGCAGGGTGTGAAATGTTCGGAAATCCGATCGGAAACGGAAAATGAGGTGGAGGTTTTCGAACAAGTGTCCTTTCAGACGGGGATGGAGTTGATGGATTCGGACAGCAGCTTTCAGAGGGAGAGAGAGGGCATGGGGCAAGGGGCACCGCAGCAGGGCGCGTGGGCCACAGCAGCGGGGCACATGCCCCTAGAGACAACCCTAGCCCCGCCCATCCAGGCGGTTCCGACCAGCAACATTGTCGGTGCTCAGGAGACCTCGGGCGATGCCTTGTCCAGCCTTATGCAGGTGGACCTGTCATTTTTGTTGGAGGTAAGTCATCCACTTTCTATCATGTGTAGACCTGCCCAGGTGGGTGAGTTGTTTTTTCTTGTGTATACCGGATTTCTGGTTATCTGTGGAGTGGCTCAGAAGAATTGCCTGTAAAATGGACAATAAAGTATTGATTGATTGATTGATATGTGGCTCAGGGCTCCCAATCGTCCTGCAAAACAAGGGGTCCCAGGGACTCCTTCACTTACAGTATACAGGGTACTAGAGGCAGGATAGAGGGTCTCAGTGGCAATGCAATCCTAAAAAGAATTTTTCTAGTGCATATGGGACCCCCTGCACATTATTTTAGAGGGTCCTTGAGAATTTTAGTGCTTCATAGACCCCCAAATGGGGGTCCCTGGGAGCCCTGATGGCTTCCAGTTTTTAAGAGTGCCTAAATAATCTGGCTTCCATAGATCTTTTTGAGTATGTTGGGATGGAAATAAGTGAGTTATAAAAATGTCCACTACTGAGAATCAGCATTCTGCCAATTTTGGTTAAGGGATAGGGTTAGGGTTGGTTGGTTGATTGAAGCACTTGAACACTAAGGTACAAATGCATCAGCTAAGGATGAGAACATTACGTTTTTGATTACCCCTCCATGTGGGCAGCCACACTCCGTCTTCGGGGGATTTTAGACTGATGATGTTATGCTGGGAGCTTGTCATGGCTTAAGACAATCCCCGCACAACCATTCAGAGCATAGCAACATTTTGATGTAGCCTTGGCGTTCTAGCTTATGTCAACTGGTCTGACACAGCCTCATGCCAAGGCATAGGGTTAGGGTTGATAGCCAAGGATTGTTTTCTTAACCCTCTGAAGGCTACAGACGCCAGATCCGACCGATTTGTTTCTCACCATTGGCTCCCGTAGCGCCGATTGCGCCCGCTGAACTCCCAGTCTAGTAGTTTCACTTTCACTTTTGCCCTACCCACAATGCAATATACTAAGTTAGTGCTTCCTTTACCTCAGTCTCGCTGGTCCGTTTTGGGCTTTTACAGCAAGGGAAAGCACCCACTAGTCTTTTTGAACGGATTTTTCGAAGTGACCCCAAATTGTTTTCTTCTTTCCACGTGACGTGCGCAGTATTGACTCGGCGCGATGCTCAGATCGCCATTACGGATTTTTTTAAAATTCCAATTCATGGTTTGTTGTGTGACAGTGTGTTAGCTTTGGAATAATAATATCATCATTGCTATTCAATATGCATCTTTCAGAAATGAAATGTGAGTTAGACTTTATTCTGGGTGATTTTTTGTTTGTGGCTCAAGCCACAAACCTATAACTCACTTTGTCGGTCGGTCGGTCTGTCGGTTGGTCTGTCGGTCTGTCGGTCCAAAATTGTCGCACTTCAAATCGAGGCTACACTTCTGGCCGCTCTTTAAAATGATGTATTTTAAAAGCGTACAAAATAATAAACATACGTAATACAGACACTACAACAGACACGACGAGTATGCAGTGCTTCTTTTGATGAGTATAAGTAGGATACATAGTTTTAAATGTTTTCCAAAATATATAAAAAGTTACGAAATGGTGCAGAGATAACATTCTGGTTTACAGATTAAAATTATTGAAAAGCCAGGGGAGGTAACTCATGATTGGAGTGGTAAAAATAGACTGCGTGCCACAAACTATTGCGATTTCGCGCTTGTTTAAATAAAAGATTTGGTGTGACGTTCGGAGTTACATGTACTTCCCATCACTTGGTATTCAATATAGATTCTCGGTTCGATTGATCAGAGTGAGAGGGTTAAAACCAAAAGAAGCAGACTATCACTGTTTGAGATTGAGGGTCGTAAGCATGAGGGGGTGAGTGGGGGTGGGTGTCTATAGAATAACGTGCAACTGTACCTGAACAACAGCTAATTTTCCTGTGCGTTTTGCAGGAACAGTCCCTGGTGGAAATGGTGGATCAACTTCCTAACGAACTGTCCCAGCCTCTGACCTCTGAACCTACTACGCCTTTCTCGTTGTCAAGGTGACCAATTTGATTCTATTCTTAGCTACCGGTATCTGTGGTATTTAACATTATTCGTAGAGGAGAAGAATGATGGATGACTGAAATCTGTGGAAAAAGAATTTTATGCATAGTGCGTTTTGTATGGTGGCAGCAATTTTCTTATTTTGGTTCTACTTTATATAAAGCAGCCCATCGTGTGATTATTTTATTTTCATTGTAATGGACATATACCGCCCCGTGGGGATACCGGGGGGGGGGGGGCCTTTCGTAAAAATAGTTCCCCCACCTTCTGGAAGTTCTGTGCTTGTAACTTCCTCTAATCTGTCACTCTCTTTGACTCTGCCTTTTTTCCTTTGCTTTCTATCGTCTACTATCTTTCTGACTTATTGGCCCCATTCTCCTGCCTTTTTTGAAAAAAAAATCTTCCAAATAACATTTCTCCTTTGAGCTCCTGCGAAATCGGAATGTGTCGGCTGTATGCAGCGGGGAGATCAGTGAAAACTGACAACCGTACGTACCTTATCCATTATGGCCTTTTGGCCTGGGAACACAGAAGAAGAAGAAGATTTAGACTTCAGTTTCTTCTTCTCTTCTTTTCTTGAGGGCCCATGGTGGGTATTTGTATTTCAGAATCTTTAGCGAACACCTCCTGAAAATGCCATGGAACAAAAAAGTTCAATGCAATGATATTTAAATAATAATAATGTGTTTTCTTTGTTTTGAATCTAAATGATACTGTTAGACATACCTGGTATTGCAGTACCTCCAGGATCTGCTCTGAGCACTGAATGACGGTTGTGGTGGTTGGTTGATTGTTCGTCTCACATGTGTGTTCTTTGTAGCAGAGCAGATGTTAAACCCAACATTCATTCATCACTCAAAATGATATATCCCCAAATAGTTAAAAACAAAACAAACAAAAACCTAAACATTTTGAATGTTTTATTTTTGTGCAGTGAGCTGCCCCAACCACTGCCTGGAAATGACACGCCTAGACCCTTACCAACAAACCCCCAGCTGCAGCACAACCATGCCAACTCTCCACCCCAAGAACCACACTACAGCTTATCCAATGACTCATTGTCGCAGTCATCATCATCATCGTCAACGTCAACACCTCACCAGTCATCATCATCATCGTCAACACCTCACCAGTCATCATCATCAATCATTTCACATCCTATGTCTCATGAGCTACCAGTCCAGATTTTGCCACAAAGTTCTCCACAGTCTGTAACGTGCGCAGTGCCATCTTTGACGATGAGCGAACAGCAGGATGTTTTAAGGGCTGCGTTCCCTCCAGTCAGTGGTAGCACTGTGGATGAACAGTTGGAGAGAGTGTCGCTGTCAGAGGGACAGTTGAATGCTGTAGATGGCTTGAGTTCTTCGGTGGTATCTCTCTACTCTTCGCAACAACAGCCGAACGTTTCACAATGTTTGAGCATATCCAATGCGGCCTGCCCGCCACAGCAGCTCAACGTTTCCGACTCTCTGGACAAACCTTTGGAGAATATCACCACCGACCTATCATCTGCGCTTCTGAACGTTCAGCCCACAGTCTCTAGTTTCAGCATAGCCACCCCCCTTGCAGTCAGCGACCCTGCGCAATTGAACGTTTCCGATTCTTTGAACAACTGGAGTGGCACCGGCAGTGCGATGATAGCGTCTTCGGACCAGTCATCTATTCTCCCAGACGCCTTCCACAACTACACGGTGGGTGGTCTCGAGCCGGACGTCTCGTCGGAAACAGCGCAGCTTGAACTTGTTGAAGTGCCAGCTTTGTTGTCCAGCGATGGCGGCTCGTTTGTGGTTTCGCTGGGGGATGGGAGATTCTCGCTGGTGAAGAGCGGGCAGATTGTGGCGCTGCCTTTAGCGTCAGGGGAGAGTACCTCTGCTGTGGCGTGTCTTCCAAATGGGGGTGATGTTGCAGAAGTCATCGACTCAGTTTGTGAGGTTAGTACAGTGGAACCTCCCTTATGAGACCTTCAAAAATCATCCCAAATGGGGTCTTATAAGGGAGGTAATTTTAATACATACAAAGAAGGGCATTGTCTCAGAGATGTAGGTCTTGTGTGGGAGGGAGTCTTATACTGGGAGGTCTTATAAGGGAGGTAATTTTAATACTTACAAAGAAGTGCAATGTCTCAGAGATGTAGGTCTTATGTGGGAGGGAGTCTTATACTGGGAGGTCTTATAAGGGAGGGGTCTTATAAGGGAGGTAATTTTACGAAAGGCCAAAGAGAGCGTAAAACATTATTTCTTCTGGAGGTAATTTTAATACTTACAAAGAAGTGCAATGTCTCAGAGATGTAGGTCTTATGTGGGAGGGAGTCTTATACTGGGAGGTCTTATAAGGGAGGGTCCACTGTAGCTGTTGTTCTGTGGCATAGGTCCCAGTGATGTACCGCGGTCGCAAAAGTGATAGGACAAACTGTCCTATGAAAAAAAATCAATAGGACAAAATGTCCTAGCTCTTGCAGAAATCAAGAGAAGAAGGTATGTTAATGTTAAACTCCAATAGGACATGTTGTCCTGATAGGAAGGACTTAGACATAAGGCAACACAACATTTGTTATTGGGGTGGGGGGGGGGGGGGTGGGGGGGGATGGGAGAGGGGAGGGGGTTCTTTAGTTTCCAAATTCCGATCTCCAAGAATGAAAAAACCGAAAGTTAAGCCTTGATTAGTTACAGCGAGCTGCTAAGACCTGCGCGTGTGTGTTTAAAAACTGCGTTTCTTTCTTTCTTCTTTGTTGTTGTTGTGAACAGTTTCAGACGCAGGGGTCTCAGTCTGTGAGAAAAACAATCTCCTTATTGTCGGTGAAATTAAAAAACCTCGTATCTCAATTTGAGTAGTTTTGAGAAAAATGATAATTAACCGTGTTGACCACAATGGTCAACCTATGGCGATATTTTTCACGCCAGAGGGCAGTCAATGCACTAGGGGCTTATCACGCGATTTTCTTACTTGGGCGTAGTGAGAGAGAGAGAGTGATGGTAGGACCACTCACTGTCTCTCTCTCTTTCTTTGTCCCCAACTAATAATATAGAGAGGATTAGCCCCACAAGAGCGTCATGCCCTCTGGTGTGAGAAAAATCGCACTAAGTCTCTCATTGATTAGCTATGATGAATATGTTGTTCAAGACATTGCGAGTTTAGTCCTGCATTTCGTTAAAATTACTTTTTTTTAAATGTTAGACTTGAAAAGAACGACGATAAGAGGTTTTTGTCCTTAACTAGATCTGAATTTGGGACTTATGAGTTTTTCTTCTATTTTCACAACCTCATTTAACCCCAGATAGAAAGTCGTTAAGAGATACAAGCTTTTGGTGGAAGGTGGCGGGAAAAATGAGAGAGCTGACTATGTATCTAACTCAACCCCCCCCCCCCCCCCCCCCCCCCCCAAAAAAAAATCGAAATACGAGGTTTTTGAATTTCACCGACGTTATACAGTTATAGTTTGAAAAAGATGGGACATGTTATGTGATCAGAATGGCGGACAAGAAGTGGTGAAGGAAGAAGAAGAAGAAGAAGAAGAAGGGTTCCCACACGGGATCCAACTGTCCACGGACAGCTTCCAAAGTTCAGGACAACTCATGGTGTCCTCTTCCCTGGATGCGGGACAAGTGATGCCAGGACAATTCCAGGGTGCGGGACAACATCTGGTCACCATGGAGACACCGCTGGCTGTTGCCAATACAGCTTCGGGGCCCGTTATCATCGTTCTGGAGCAACCTTTAGCTGCTGAGCAATTTCAGGTACTGTATTTTTCGTACCATTAGGCGCTTGTGTGTTTAACTCATTCAAGTCACAGGTCTGTTCAAAGGTCTGTGGCCATGGTCGGAATTAATAGATAGTTGTCAATTTGATGCATTTACTTCAAGGGAAGTAAATCTGTGTGCACACAATACCTTGGTCACTTCTAAACTCACTTTGCTCCCTTAGACCACAATGTTGCCTCTGACTTTGCTTTTGTAGTGGTTTGTTGTGGAGAAACCAATTGGTGTTGTTTTTCTATATAAAGTCTATATATAAAAAGTCTGATCTACCGCTTCCCTATGTCTAAACCTGAAGTAAAACCCGTAATCTTCTTTCATTTCTCCTTTTGTTTATGTATGTTTTGTTTGTGTGTATGGCTGGAGGGATTTGTGAATTTTTTTAATGATTCAAAATTGTTGCGATGCGAACGAGTTAAGGCGAATCCAATGATTGTCAAGAAAAATCTGAAAAATATCCAAGAAAAAAGAGTCCATGTTTATAAGGTGATATAAGGTCTTTCGTACAAATGGTTCCCATACCTTCTGGAAGTTCTGTGCTTGTAACTTCCATTAAATCTACCACTCTCTTTGACTCAACTTTTTCTTCCTTTTTTATTTATTTTTTAACTCATGTTACTATTTGTTTCTAGTTATTGGCCCATTCTCCTGCCTTTTTTTATTTTATTTTTAAACTACAAATTTCCAAAAACAAATTCTCCTTTCAGCTCCTCTGAAATCGGAATGTGCAAGATCTTGTGCTTGCGTTCGCACAATGGACTTGGGTTTTAACTTAAGTTTCACCCCTGAAGGACTAGCAAATAGAAGTAAAGTGTCTTTTCCAAGCACACAACACTACAGACAGCAGGATTCGAAGCCCTGCTCTTGAAAACCTGTGCCTCGGATTGCTTCGGTTGGGGAGGTAAAGGAGGAAGATGGAGAGGGTTGGGCCTAGCTTTTCTTTTTCTTCTTCTGCGTTCCTAGGACATATGGCCATAATGGGTAAGGTACGTATGTGTCCGGTTTTCAGTTTTCACTGGAATCCCCGTTGCCTACAGCCGACGCATTCCGATTTCGGAGGAGCTCAGCGGAGAAAAAGTATTTGGAAGATTTTTTTGTTTTAAAGGCCAGGAGAATGGGCCAATAAGTCAGAAAGATTGTAGATGATAGAAAGCAAAGGGAAAAGGCAGAGTCAAATAGGGTGGCAGATTAGAGAAAGTTACAAGCACAGAACTTCCAGATGATGGGGGAACTATTTTTATGAAAGCCCCCCCCCCCCCAGTATCCCCACGGGGAGCTTTACCTTTTAACTTGATTACATCGATGATGGTTGATTACGAAATTGGTGGAGGGGAGTTAATTAGTAGATGTTGATTTGTTTGTATGTCGTCCTCTCCACCATTGTTGATGTGTACTGTGTGGATGGTGGGTCATAAAGGCGAACTTGGCACATTCTTTTTTGAGAATGATGCTTTGTTTGTCTCACTTTGGTTCTGATCCACGCATTGCTAGATGATTGGTATCGTAATCAACTTTGGTGGAGGGGAGTTAATTAGAAAGAGAGTATTACCCCTTCAATTTCGTTATCTCCTCTCCTCTCTCTTGGCCTCACTATTTCATTCTTCGATGGTTGATTAGTTTATTTTCTACTGTCCAATCAGAACCAAGAGGACATGTTGCCGATGATGTCAGGGGAAGGGAACCCCATCGTGATTCACGGCCACGACTATACACAGTGCCTGCCCCCTCCCCCACCCCCTCCAAAAAGGACAAGGAAGATATTGGTGAGAGGAGAAAGAGAGAGAGGGAGAGAGAGAGAGAGAGATAGAGAGAGAGATTCTATGTTGTGTGATTTTACATGTTTTCACCAAGTATTTATATACGATTGTGAACCGATGTACTATTAGACTAGAGATGCCTTTCGACGTGGCATGTCAGTATTCATTCTCAGGCATCAGAACTGTCAGAGGATTTGCAAATTTCAGAGGATAAAGAATTTCTGACAGAGGATAGGCTTCTGCTGTTATCTATCTCTGATAGTTTTCGTGTGATGTGCTGTTTTATATTGTCTTAATTGATAAATGTTTTTATTCAATTTGTGATTTTATGTATGACACTTTTTTATGATTTGTAATGCTTTTATACTGTTGTAAAGCGCGATGAGCCCAATGTGGAGTATAACGCTATATAAGTATCCCCTATTATTATTATTATTATTATTTTTTACAACCGAGGTGTGGTTACCGCTACACCTATCTATATTGTTAAAAACTCGGGACTTTACTGGTGTTGCACTGCCTCCGGGCATTGCAGCTAGTATTGTTCCCACCATCTTTGTATTTACAAATGTCCCATATGCGTCTATGACCGAGAGGACGTAAAACATCATTTTCATCATCATTTTACGCGTTGCACTGTAGAGGGGAAGTATTGTTTTTATTTTTGATCTTCATGGTTTTTTGCTCCTTCTGTTGCCTGCTTTTTGCTCCTTTTGCTATATTTGCTGTTTGCTGTTTAATTGTTTGTCTGTGTTGATAAAGGCGCATTCGCCGAAATATCCAGTAGTTTTGTTTTGTCTCTTGTGAATAAAATAACGTCACTTTGCACTTGTCGTGTAGTTGTTTGTTTGTTGTATCATTATTATTATTATAGTATGTTGTTGTTTTTGTTGTCTGGCAGGAGAAAACCCTGGCCTGCGATCTCTGCCCTCAGCGATTCTCCCGCCAGTGCTACCTGAGCGTTCACCGCCGCGCTCACCTGCGTGATCGGCGGTTCGCCTGCGAGCTGTGTGGCACCGAGTTCAGCCGCGCGGGGAACCTGAACCGGCACCGACAGCAGGTGCACTCGCCGGGCGTCAGGCCCTTCCAGTGTCGGCACTGCCCGAAGCGCTTTGTCAGCAACTGCCGGCTGACCCAACACGAGGCGAGACACCAGGGCGCGAAACCTTTCAGGTCTGTGGCAAGAGCAGACCTGTTTACCCATAAGATTTAACCATATTTTGTACACATATTTAACAAAAATATGATAAATATGGTACATGGGACAAAAATATGGTGAAATGGTGAAAACAATATATCATAAAGAAAAAGAAAATGTTTGAGGAATTTTGAAAAAAAGGCAGGAGAATGGGCCAATAAGTCTGACAGATAGTAGATGATAGAAAGCAAAGGGAAAAGGCAGAGTCAAAGAGAGTGACAGATTAGAGGAAGTTACAAGCACAGAACTTCCAGAAGGTGGGGGAACTATTTATACAAAAGAGAAAAAATTTGAGGAATTTTGGAAAAAAGGCAGGAGAATGGGCCAATAAGTCTGAAAGATAGTAGATGATAGAAAGCAAAGGGAAAAGGCAGAGTCAAAGAGAGTGACAGGTTATAGGAAGTTACAAGCACAGAACTACTTCCAGAAGGTGTGGGGAACTATTTATACAAAAGACTTCCCCCCCGGTATCTCCACGGGGGGACGAAAAGTTACTTATGCCATGGTAAGCTAAAGTTGGCTTGAAAAAAACTTCTGAAAATAGAGATGAACTAAAAGTTCCTCCCGAAACAGCTGTGTGCTTGTCGTTGTTCCAGCTGTGAGGTGTGTCACAAGCGGTTCAGCGATCGGACCAGCCAGCGGCGACATGGGCGGACCCACCAAGGGGAAAACCTGACCCACACCTGCGAGATGTGTGGGGTCAGCTTCACCACAGCGTACAGGTAGGCTTGGTGTATATACCTGTATGTATCTGCTAGTATCAGGTACCCCCCCGCTCTCACCCAAACCCCATGGGGATACCGGGGGGTCTTTTGTACATATAGCCCCCCCCCCACCACCACCACCACCTTCTGTGCGTTCTGTGCTTGTAACTTCCTCTAGTCTATCACTCTCTTTGACTCTGCCCTTTCCCCTTTGATTACTGCATGCATTTGTGCTTGTGGTGTGTGTCTGTCTGTATGTGTGTGTGTGTGTGTTTGTCTGCGTGCGTACTACGTTGTGTGTGAGTGTACTTGTACGTGCATTCTCTAACGTTGGTGTATGTGGTCGGTCCGTGCAACTTAGTTGCTATGGCTTACCGAATGAAAGATGAATAATGAGTCGGTGACGATAAATGTGGGTGGACGAATTCCAGCCCAACCTTCGGGAGTAGCAGTCATCTCTGCTATCATGACGTCTTAGTCAAACAGTGCTGACTGGTGGTGGTGGTACACACCGAATCCGTTGACGTTAAAACTTCTCCATAATGAACATCATAGCGATTTAATTAATTTATTTTTGTACAGCAGTTAGGATTGGAATGTTGGGTACTTGGGAAAGGGAGGTAAATGGGAAGTGTACCGGTTTTTTTTGGGGGGGGGGGGTTGTTGCTGTCCCATCTTCTGGGCCGTACAGTGGCGTTGCTCCCATGCCGCTCATTCCGAGTCCCAATTTGCAGTCATACCTACGCACGTTCAAGTGTACCGTATTTTTTAGAAAGCGATACTTTTTCCCCCCCTAGAGCCAGACCCCTGCGCCTTGTTATAGCATGACTACAGTCAGACCTCTGTTATAAGACCCTCTGTTAAAAGACCTTTAATTTAAGGCTGATTTTTTTGGCACAGATTTTAACTCTTACAGTGGAAGCTCCCTTATAAGACCTCCCATTATAAGACTCCCTCCCATATTAGACCTACTTCTCTGAGACATTGCCCTTCTTTGTATTAAAATTACCTCCCTTATAAGACCCCTCCCTTATAAGACCTCATTTGAGATGATTTTTGAAGGTCTTATAAGGGAGGTTCCACTGTACTAAAAAAATGACCTCCATTATAAGACCCCCTCCAATTTAACACCCCGGTTTTTTGGAAGTCTTAAAATAAGAGGTTTGACTGTACTAATTTAGTGAGAAAATATAACAAAATCTGATTTTTGTGTAAACTGTGGGGGGGGGGGGGGGGGGGGGGGGGGGGGGGGGGGGGGTACCCTTATAAGTTATAGTCAGCTTTCAGGATGTCCTGAAGTTCAGGATTTTTTTTTATTGCCTGGAGCCGGCGTCGCCGGATTATGAGAATTTGAGAAGATGCATTTTGCTGGTTATAGAGGTCATGAAGTTTAACCAGAAGTGAAAGTGCAGCAAGAGCCTGTCAGTTACATTGGACACTGTTGTTTCCCTTCAGCTTCCAGGAGGTATTTTTCCCCGGAACGCCCAGGAGGGGCGCTGTCCCTGCACTCCGCCGGGGCTTGCAGGATTTTTTTAATTTCCCAGGAACACCCATGTGTTTTGTGTTGTTCCTTCTATCGTTGTGTTGTTCCTTCTATCGTCGTGTTGTTCCTTCTAATATTGTTTTGTGTTGTTCCTTCTATCATTGTGTTGTTCCTTCTATCATTGTGTTGTTCCTTCTATCATTGTGTTGTTCCTTCTATCATTGTGTTGTTCCTTCTATCATTGTGTGTTGTTCCTTCTATCATTGTGTGTTGTTCCTTCTATCATTGTGTTGTTCCTTCTATCATTGTGTGTTGTTCCTTCTATCGTTGTGTGTTTTGTGTTGTTCCTTCCATCGTTGTGTTGTTCCTTCCATCATTGTGTTGTTCCTTCTATCATTGTGTTGTTCCTTCTATCATTGTGTGTTGTTCCTTCTATCATTGTGTTGTTCCTTCTATCATTGTGTTTTGTTCCTTCCATCATCATGTTTTGTTCCTTCTATCATTGTGTTTTGTTCCTTCCATCATTGTGTTTTGTTCCTTCTATCATTGTGTTTTGTTCCTTCTATCATTGTGTTTTGTTCCTTCCATCATTGTGTTTTGTTCCTTCCATCATTGTGTTGTTCCTTCCATCATTGTGTTTTGTTCCTTCTATCATTGTGTTTTGTTCCTTCTATCATTGTGTGTTGTTCCTTCTATCATTGTGTGTTTTTGTTCCTTCTATCATTGTGTTTTGTTCCTTCCATCATTGTGTTGTTCCTTCTATCATTGTGTTGTTCCTTCTATCATTGTGTGTTGTTCCTTCTATCATTGTGTTTTGTTCCTTCTATCATTGTGTTTTGTTCCTTCCATCATTGTGTTTTGTTCCTTCTATCATTGTGTTTTGTTCCTTCCATCATTGTGTTTTGTTCCTTCCATCATTGTGTTTTGTTCCTTCCATCATTGTGTTTTGTTCCTTCCATCATTGTGTTTTGTTCCTTCTATCATCATTGTGTTGTTCCTTCTATCATTGTGTTTTGTTCCTTCTATCATTGTGTTTTGTTCCTTCTATCATTGTGTTTTGTTCCTTCTATCATTGTGTTTTGTTCCTTCTATCATTGTGTTTTGTTCCTTCTATCATTGTGTTTTGTTCCTTCTATCATTGTGTTTTGTTCCTTCTATCATTGTGTTTTGTTCCTTCTATCATTGTGTTTTGTTCCTTCCATCATTGTGTTTTGTTCCTTCTATCATTGTGTTTTGTTCCTTCTATCATTGTGTTTTGTTCCTTCTATCATTTTGTTTTGTTCCTTCTATCATTGTGTTTTGTTCCTTCTATCATTGTGTTTTGTTCCTTCCATCATTGTGTTTTGTTCCTTCTATCATTGTGTTTTGTTCCTTCTATCATTGTGTTTTGTTCCTTCTATCGTTGTGTTGTTCCTTCTATCATTGTGTTTTGTGTTGTTCCTTCCATCATTGTGTTTTGTGCCTTCTATCGTTGTGTTTTGTGCCTTCTATCGTTGTGTTATTCCTTCTATCATTGTGTTTTGTGCCTTCTATCGTTGTGTTATTCCTTCTATCATTGTGTTTTGTGCCTTCTATCGTGTGTTTTGTTCCTTCTATCGTTGTGTTATTCCTTCTATCGTTGTGTTATTCCTTCTATCGTTGTGTTTTGTGCCTTCTATCGTTGTGTTGTTCCTTCCATCATTGTGTTTTGTTCCTTCCATCATTGTGTTTTGTTCCTTCCATCATTGTGTTTTGTGTTGTTCCTTCCATCATTGTGTTTTGTTCCTTCTATCGTTGTGTTGTGCCTTCTATCGTTGTGTTTTGTTCCTTCTATCGTTGTGTTGTGCCTTCTATCGTTGTGTTTTGTTCCTTCCATCATTGTGTTTTGTTCCTTCTATCGTTGTGTGTGTTCTTTTTGTTTCCCCTTTGTGAAGCGCTTAGCGTCCTGTATGGAGAAACAGCACCGTATATGTACACATTATTAGTGTTACAAATGGGTAATTTTTGGGAGACTGATGAATCTGTGGTGTGTCTCTGTGCCCTCAGTTTGACCTCTCACCTCAAGACCCACCACCCATCAGAGACGTTTGGCGTCGTTGTCGAACCTGTGGACTTTGACCGCTCCGATGTGCCTGTCGTGCCCTTTGACCCCACCAAGGTCAGCCCGAGTTCACTTTGTAATAATGTGTGTGAATGTGTGTGTGTAAACATAGATAAGCAGTGGCGGGTGCACGCATGTTTACTTTTCCTTATTATTTTTTCTTTAAAAATTTTGTTTTCATGTTTTGCGCTGGTATTTGTGTTTATAAGCAATGTTTTGTGTGTATATGAAAGGGTGGGTGCGTGTCAGTTTATTCTTTTTTTGTTTTCTTCTTGATAATTGGTTGTTTTTGTCCTTTACATGAGCATGTGTCTGTGCGCACACACGCCATTCTATCCTGTGTACAACCTCGATCAAAACGCCTACCATTCCACTGATAGAGTTTAACTCTTCTAGCACAATACATTCGCCCAAGACACCACTCTGCACTCCCACCAAATGCAAAGACATTCACTACCAAACACCCTGCCACGTGTTAGTCTTTTTCTTTTTTAGTGCTTATGCGACTGTTTCTTCTATTAAAGCAACGCATACGTACTTGAAAATATAGTTACTCCCCTCTTGTCGGTTGAGATGCAACGGACAACCAAGAACGTCAAAAAATGCATGACGCTAGAAGAGCTAAAGTTTAAAAAAAAAATTAAAAAAAATTACTGGTTAATATCGTCGGTGAAATTCAAAAACCTTGTATCTCAATTTTGGTAGTTTTGAGAAAAATGAAAAAAACTTAAAAAAATTAACCGCATTGACCACAATTGATTAACTATGATGAATATGTTGTTCAAGACATTGCGAGTTTACTCCTGCATTTTGTTAAAATTTCTCAAAATTATTTTTTGTTAGACATGAAAAGAACGAAGATACAAGTTTTTCGTCCTGAACTAGATCTGAATTTGGGACTTACGAGTTTTTCTTCTTTTTTCACAACCTCATTTACCCCAGATAGAAAGTCGTTGGAGATACGAGCTTTTGGTGGAAGGTGGCGGGAAAAAGTAGAGAGCTGACTATGCATCTAACTCAAACCCCCCCAAAAATTGAAATACAAGTTTTTTTAATTTCACTGACAATTTGTTTGTTCTTGTATTTTGTGCATGTACGTGGGTTTATAAGCAATGTTTGGTGCGTATATTAGAGGGTGGGTGCATGTCACTTTATTCATTTTTTGTTGTTCTTCATATTTGAACACACTTGTAGCCCTAATCACTACTACTACTTAATGTGATCTTTGTTCTCTGTGTGTGCTTTGTAGTCCAAGCTAAGCCAAACCTCCTCCTCCATGCCCCCTTCAGTGCTCAAACTCCACCCCGGGGAAGAACAAGACAAAGAAGCAAAAGGCATCGACCGCTACGTCTGCAGCCTCTGCCACAGAGGGTTCCGGGTCGTCGCGCAATGTCGGCAACACGTCTTCTCCCACCTCGGCTCCCGCCCGTACAGATGCTCAGACTGCGGCGCCACCTTCTCCCGCAAGAAGTGCGCCGAGCGCCACGGGGAAACGCACCGAAGAGCGAAACGCCACAGGTGCGAGCGGTGCGGGGAGAAGTTTCAGACCAAGCCACGGCTTCTGCTTCACAAGGAGGAGCACCTCCCGCCAGAGTCGCTCACCGCGCCTTGCGGCCTGTGCGACCGTCGTTTCTCCCATCAAAGTCGGGTGGCCATGCACAGGAAGGTTTTCCACCGGCAGGTGCTGAGCTTGTATAGACCCAACGGTGTTGGGGAGGAGGAGACGAAGGCCGACGAACAGCCGGAACAGGGAATAGACGGTTGCGAAAAAGTAGACGGCTGTTCGAAAAAAGACAAAGAGGAGAGTGGAGAGGGAGTGAATGAGAAGGAAGGTGGGGGTGAGAAGAAAGGGGAAGAGGAGGAGAAAGAGGGTGATGGAGACGAGGGGGAAAGGAAGAAACCCCGCCTGGTGGTAGTGTGGAAAAAGCGGGCGGGAGGTGGTGGTGGTGGTGGGGCTGGGGGAAATCGACAGCAGAGCGTTGGATCCGGACGGAATCAAACAACCCAAGCTGTTGCGCTGAAAACCATATCGCCTCTGAACTCCATGAAAACGAACGCTAGTGATTTGAAACTGGCGCAAGAAGTGGCATCGCTTCCATTGAAAATCGGCAAACCAGGTTTGACGAAGAAAGGGTCGGGTCGTCGGTATAACTATCGTTCAGACGTTGAAGGGTCAGAGAGGAAAGAAAAGTCAGCATCCGTTGCCACATCAAACAGGGAGGTTACTCAGAATGTCGATGAGAAAAATGCCAAGCAGAAAAGCGCGAGAGTCGGGACAGACGATTTTACTCACCATAGTAGACAGCAAAGGGAAGCGGCTAAAAAGCAAAGAGAATTTATGGCCTCGTTGAATCTTCGGCGTAAGAGCCATCCGTCTAGGCGGTTATAATTTTGGCATGGTGCAAAAGTTGTTGTTTTTCCTGTGCCGAATAGGTTTTCTTTAGTTTGTTAATCATCATGAGTCTATTAGATACAGACAAACCTCTATTTTAAGACTTCCAAAATGTCCGTAAAAATCGGTCGTAAATTGGAGGGGTCGTATGACGGAGGTTTTCACTGGCAGCCATAGAAAGAAAAAGTTCAGCACAGTTCATACTCTCTTCTTCATGCACACATACAATGACAATATTAAAACTGGATTTGGGTCTTTCCAACTCCATAGGATTGTGCAATCGATGTATTACAGTTTCACTTCGCCGACTTCTGTTAATCACCTCCACTCTCGTCCAAAGTCAGTGGTTTTCTTTTTCAAAGTCAGTGGTTTACGTGCTTTTCCTACACTTTCCGCCATCTTTTCTAAAACAAGGGAAGCGACTCCGCTTTCAGGCCCTTGACCGTGGTTGTTTCCCTTTGCTCGAAGTCTATGCAGACGACAACAACGGTCGTAAAAACCAACAAAATGACGGTCGTAAGTCGCGTTTTAGAGGAAGTCGTTTAAGAGAGGTCGTTTACATAGTAAAATGCATCCGTGCCAACAAATCCGGTCTCAAATGAGAGGTGGTCGCTTAACAGAGGGTCGTAAAATAGGGGTTTGTCTGTAGTTGCTTCTGTGCTTTTGTCATGTTTTCAGGTTGTTGCACGTTGTTAAGATAATACTGATGTGTGTTTTGTAATACAAGAAAGAACTCTCTACATGGTGACAGTCCTGAGATGACCATTGTGGTTGACAGGACTATAAATGACTAACTGTAACTGTACTGCTGGAGCCATTTTGACAACATTAAATGGAAGTATATGGTGTGAGCTTGGGTGGATTTCAAAGACTGAAAAGAGCGAGCGAATTCTACAGGAAGCAGAAAATGGCCTTACGTTTTTTATATTTCTTATCAGAAATCACAAGTTCAATTTAGATTAATTGTGCATAATGTTTGGATACAAAGATTGGAATGTTATTTCTTGTGCCTCTCTGCCTTCACAAATACAGAACTAGCACATCCCAAGTCTACAAGGGCTTTAATACTGCCATGACTTTAACAGCTGGAGTGTGTTCTGTGTCAGTATTTTCTGGTCGTTTTTTTCCCCTTCGGCAATACACTTCATGAAGACTGCCTTATATTTTGTGATCTGTATTGATATCTGCTGATATAGAATCATTTATGAATAGTTGTAAGTGTGTGTGTGTGTGTGTGCATATGTGTGTGTGTGTGTGCGCCTGTGTGTGTGTGTGTGCACCTCCATGTGTGTGTGTGTATAAAATATTAATTTTGCTCAAGATTTGTTGAAATATTAAATTTTAAAGAAGACAGGAGTATCTTTGAATGCCACTGCAAAATGAAAAATGTGTGCTCTTGCATATTTAATGTCAGTTTAACTCTCTCTCTCTCTCTTCTCCCTCATCTTTTTAAGAGACACACAGACACACACATACATACCACGCACACACACACAAACTGTTCTCAATTTCATAATTTGTTAATTTATTCATTTTGTTACATGTTTTTACCATTTTTATTATTCATCTATTTATTTATTGCCTAACTTGCATCGTTCAGGAGGGTCCATGGAAAATGTATGAATGGGGAGTATACATGTGTGCCAGTCAGTCGTTTCCGACCATGACTGTCAGATAGCAGAGGGGGGCAGATGCTATTCCGGCGGGCTGGGCAAGAATTTGTTTACAGTGAAGATGCCTTGCCCTGGGTACATCCCCACCTGAATGGGGAGTACCTAAGGCATACATTTTGTGTTTGTTCGTTTGTAAAAAAGAAAGCAGGAGGGTGATGCATGGCAATGGCTTTTTTGTTGTTGTTTTTTAACACAATAAAGTGGTATGAAGTGGGGGTGAAGGGTATTATTAGCAGCAAGCAGTCCTGTTCTCACAATAAACTAAGTGGTATTGTCCAAAGGGAGGGGGTGCAGGGTATTATTAGCAGCAAGCAGTCCTGTTCTCACAATAAACTAAGTGGTATTGTCCAAAGGGAGGGGGTGCAGGGTATTATTATCAGCTAGCAGTCCTGTTCACATAATGAACTAAGTGGTATTGTCCAAAGGGAGGGGGTGAAAGGTATTATTAGCAGCTAGCATTCCTGGGTCGAGTTTCTCTAGACCACGGTCGCCGCGCACATAACTGTTACGCCAAAAGGGGTCTAAGAAACACTTTAGAAAATGTTTGCGGAAAAATATTACTAGCTCTTGTCTGATTGGTTAAAAAAAAAGTATTATTTTAACCAAACTTTAATGAACCAATCAACAACAAGAAATGTATTAACCCCCTACAAGTCACGTGATAGTTCTGGATAGTTCGCCGGCAAACTAAGGGTGTTTCTTAGACCGTTTTTGCCGATTTGAGCGAGCACAACATAACGTTGGCCCTTGTGAAACGACCCCCTGTTCTCACTCAAATCCATGGGTCCTTGAATTTGAGGAAGAAAAGAGACGGCGGGGCATAGGACTTAGGAGACCCGAGTTGAGCAGTCTGTTCCTCACCCTAGTCTAGAAGTAGAACCCCTGTGGAATGGCATAGTCCAATAATAAGGAAGCCAGGACAGGTGTGTGCTTTCTCACTTTATTCTGAATCAATGGTATGATCCAAGAAGAGGGAGGATGGGATTTGGGCCTTTTTTTTCGTTCTGTAGTGTATGACTCCTACACTGTCGCCCAACACTTTGGAATTCCAATTTTGTGACACATACCTTTACCATAACGATACATTGTAGAGAATAAGATTTATTTAAAAAAATAAATAAATAAATAAATACAAAATAAAATAAAAGAGTTTAAGACACTTAACAAAGTTCTAAACTGTTCTGAGAAAAACATTCCCCGACAATGTATACCGATGTTATAAATCTGTGTGTCAGCAGAGAAAGAATATGACATTTTGACGAGAAGAATTTTACATTTTCTCTATATTGGTAACAAACTAGAAACTTCTTATGTACATACATTCAATCACATTGTGTACAAAAACTTTCAGAAATATACAAAGCTGCCACATAAACGCGCAAAACTTTGCCAAAAGAGCTGCAGGTACATGTACACATATTCGTCCACACACACGCTTACAAACACACAAAGTTTGCATACATTTCTCTCATCATTTCCCTCTTTCAGATACAAACACATAGTGACATATGCTCTCTCTCTCTCTCTCTCTCTCGCTCTTTCTCTCCACCAAACACATCATACTATCAGTATCACATTACTGTATCACCTCGCAAAGCTATTGCACATTATTAACAAATCCCCTTCAGTACAAAACGTTCACAGAAGTGTCAACCCTGCTTTCTCCCGCCGCAATCAACGCACCACAACTTTCGGAAGAACCTCCAGCATTCTCTCACGTCCATATGGCACTTGCAAATATGCTGAATACCCAAAATGCATCGCCACAGCCAAGACAACAGTGCCACCTATGTAGACGGCGTAAGGCAAAGGGGGAGAACTGCCAAAGGGAGGGAACCACAACCCTCGTCTTATAGCGTCGCGTAAATGGTGCGACAGCCACGCAACGAGACACATTGCGGCTGCTTTCTTCAGCAAGGAGAGGCGGGAAACAAGGGAGAGCACCCACAGGAAAGACGATAAGATGAGGATCAAAGTTGTGGAGTGGAGCGGAGGCCTGTGCTGAAGGGAAACTGCTGCCTGGAAAAATAATAAAAATGTTAATTTATTTACTGCATAACATGTACTCCAAACAGGACTCTAACTAAAAAGTCTAAACACCTTACTGAAAGAATTAAAATATGTATGCAAGAAAATTAACCATGTCACACAGATCACACATACACACACCATACATAGGCAAACACAGACAATCATTGACTCAAGCATTTACCCATATGTGTGGACAGGGCTTGTGTGTGTTGAGTGTAAGTGTAAGAAAGAGAGAGAGAATGTGTAAAAGTATGAGAGAGAATGTGTGTGTGTGTTCATAATATGGACATTACCTTTAGTTAAAGGACCCAGCTGGCCAAAGTGATCCACATCAATCACTGATGAGTGATGGTACGACGCACTTATGTATGGATGCGCACATGCACACTTATGTATGGACACACACATGCACAAGTTCACTCTCACACACACGCACATGTATACACACACACCTACCTTCAGTTCAAAGGAGCCAGCCTGCCAGAAGTGATCCACGTCAATGACTGACGCCAGAACTCCACACATCAAACACTGCGTCCATTTCTCCGTTGACAATCCCGGCACCACCACCACGGCCCACGACATCACACCCACAGCTCCGTGCGTCAAACTGTCTGATAACGCGCGCCATAGCAGATGAGACTGCGAAGCTGCAGTGGAGCAGAGAAAATCACCCAAGAGGCAGACCAGCATCAGCGCTGCACTCCACAGAATGAGGGGGGCTAGGGTAGTGGTGTCCATAGTTTGTTCTTTCAGTTTCAGCACAGCCATCGATGTATAGATGCATATATTAGTGAGGTAATTATAATATTAATAACATTGACGACTTTTCACATTTTTGTTTTACCGATGATGTCCTCGTTCTTTTTTATTGTTTGTGTTCGTTTCGGCTCCATCTCTTGACAAACATTTCACATTAGAGTTGTTTTACTTCTGACAAACTTTCTTCTTCTTTTTTTTCAAGTGTCAACTATTTTACAAGTTCATACAAGGGCAGCTTAAGCTTTGATCGTGAAGTCAAAAACATTCCTACGTGAGATTTTGTTCAGACACATACTTGAATTACTTGAACACAAAAACAAACTCTTTCCACTGTGATGCTATTTTATCTCACGGGAAGATATCCCTTCTTTTTTAAATGTTAAAACGGAGCCTGCTGTTGTGTTCTTCCACGTCGTCATGATGATGAAGCCCACAAATTTCATCATACTGTGAAGTGTTTCAAATCCCGTGCGCTGAAAGTTCAGAATATCGGGCACAGAATATGGACTATTTAGCATTTGAACCAACAAAACTGCATGCGTCTTTTTAAACGCATTTTGGGCCTGCCCGTTCTCACTAAACATAACAGTTTGATGACAACATTGTCGTCTGCGGCTTCCCGTTGGCAACCGGAAGTGCGTCTCTATTGTTGTTTTTCATTCTAAAGAGCAACTTTTTATACAAAATTATCAAAATGTAATTATTATTCTTTGGTTGCGACCAGCTTCTTTTTTTTTTTATAGAAGTATATGTACGCACTTTGGGGTGTGACCAAGGAAAAAGGAAAAGAAGTAGATAAAGAAAGAAGGAAAGGACCAATTTTTTTTTTTAAATGCTGTTTTGGGGGGGGCGTTTTCCCCCCCCAGGCTTGCGAGTGCCTGTGGGGTCGAAGTGGTGTGTCCTTGGGAAAGGCACTTTACTCCTATTTTCCTCACTCCACCCAGGTGTAAATGGGTACCCGGCGTCAGTTGAAGAAAAAAAGTCCTTCGGATGAGACTTAAAACCGAGGTCCCTTGTGCGAACGCATGCACAAAGATCTTGCGCACACG
This sequence comes from Phymorhynchus buccinoides, assembly GCA_017654935.2. Classification (NCBI taxonomy): domain Eukaryota; kingdom Metazoa; phylum Mollusca; class Gastropoda; order Neogastropoda; family Raphitomidae; genus Phymorhynchus; species Phymorhynchus buccinoides. Next base: position 28,022,502 of record CM065708.1, on the reverse strand, counting down.
TTAAAGCCCATCCCACTATTCGGCAGGAGTAGGCCACGTTGTGCCGGTGGAATGGATGACAAACTCCCATAGCATGCATCCTGTGCACCAATTGCAGTCTAAATGAAGACTTTGGGCGTGGGGCAGGATAAACGTCCCCAATAAGAAGAAGAAGAAGAAGAAGAGAGAGAGAGAGAGAGAGAGAGAGAGAGAGAGAGAGAGAGAGAGAGAGAGAGAGAGAGAGAGAGAGAGAGAGAGATGTATGCAATGCATCAATGGGTGCATAAGCCTCTGTGTGTGTGTGTGTATGTGTGTAATGCTTCTTTGTTTTCACAGGTGCGCATGTGGCCAAAAAAAAGCCTGCAAGCTGTGTGTGTATGTATATATATGTGTGTGGTCTGTGCGTGCATGTGTGTGTGCAAGTGGTTGCTTAGATATGAATGAGTAGCACTTTGGATGATCTGATGCATGTGGCAAGATATAAAATAGACAGCAAGGCCCCACATGGCCGAAAGGCCAAAGAGGGCGTAAAACACTATTTCTTCCATAGACAGCAAGGTCCTTGGTACATGGAATTGTTGAGATAACTCTTTTATTGAGTAATGTGGCGGTACCATAGCCGATGAGGTTTAACCGAGGCGTGGTTACCGCTACACCTATCTATATTGTTAAAAGCTCGGGACTTTACTGGTGTTGCACTGCCTCCGGGCATTGCAGCCAGTATTGTTCCCACCATCTTTGTATTTATAAATGTTCCATATCATATGTGTCTATGACCGAGAGGACGTAAAACATCATTTTCACCTTGGTACATGGAATGGATTACAGAATGCTGCGATTACAGTGGAACCTACCTTATAAGACCTCCCATTATAAAACTCCCTCCCATATAAGACCTACTTCTCCGAGACATTGCCCTTCTTTGTAAGTATTAAAATTACCTCCCTTGTAAGACCCCTCCCTTATAAGACCTGATTTTGGATGCTTTTTGAAGGTCTTATAAGGGAGGTTCCACTGTACTGGCTGAGTTATTTCAACCCTACGCCTCTATCTGTGTGGGTGGAAAACGAATGCAATCGTTCATGTCTCTTTGTCTCAAGAACCATGGCACAGAACAGCTTCAAATTTTGTTCAGTCCTGGATCCTCTGCGTGTGTGGGATGGAGGACAAATTGTGCAATCGTTCATGTCTCATCTTTGAACCGCTGCAAAGAATCACTTCAAATGTTGTTTAGTCCTAGATCCTCTGCATGTATGGGATGGAGGACAAATTGTGCAGTCGTTCATGTCTCATCTTTGAACTGCTGCACAGAATCACTTCAAATTCTGCACGGTGCTATAGTATCTGAAGTTGACATGTCCCCTCCCCCCCCCCAAGGCTGGTTGATTGATTAACTGATTCTTGACAGTGACCATCTTCAAAGATGCTAAAAGCATGCTGGATCATTTTGAAAATTTTGTACTTGATCTGTAACTCTTTTGAGGATGCGCTTACAAACACATTGCAGTGCCTTTCTTTTCATTTTTTGTTGTTGTTGTTGAAGCTTGGTACAGTATGTCACTGTAATAACTTTCCAGCACAGGGTCATGTCAATCAATACTGCTAAGAAATTATAATGCTGTATTCTAAAGACCATCAACTTTACTGGAAGCATAACGTGTATGCGTGATTCTTTAAAATGTAAGACCGCGAGAGAGATAGGAGAGAGAGAGAGAGAGAGAGAGAGAGAGAGAGAGAGAGAGAGAGAGAGAGAGAGAGAGAGAGAGAGAGAGAGAGAGAGAGAGAGAGAGAGAGAAACAGAGACATGAGAGGGGAGGGGGACAAAGAGACTCGGGGGGGGGGGGGGGGGGTAGAGAGAGACAGAGAGAGACAGAGACAGAGAGAGAAACAGAGACATGAGAGGGGAGAGGGACAAAGAGACTCGGGGTCGGGGGGGGGGTAGGAGAGAGAGAGAGAGAGAGAGAGAGAGACAGAGACAGAGAGAGAAACAGAGACATGAGAGGGGAGAGGGACAAAGAGACTCGGGGTGGGGGGGTAGAGAGAGAGACAGAGAAAGAGAGAGACAGAGACATGAGAGGGGGGAGGGGGACAAAGAGACTCGGGGTATGGGGGGGGTAGAGAGAGAGAGAGAGAGAGAGACAGAGACAGAGAGAGAGAAACAGAGACATGAGAGGGGAGAGGGACAAAGAGACTCGGGGGGGGGGGGGTAGAGAGAGAGACAGAGAAAGAGAGAGACAGAGACATGAGAGGGGAGGGGGGACAAAGAGACTCGGGGTGGGGGGGTAGTTCACAAGACAAGAAATGTAACGAACCTTTCAAACAAATTCTTACAACATACAGTATTTATATGGCACTGAATCTTGATAGAAATCAAATCAAAGCGCACACACACGTTAGCATTCATGACGCATTCAAACAAAAATGCAATACAAAGCGAACACACACGTATGACATAAATGGTATACAGCAGAAACAGACCTAAAGGCAAGAGAAAGAGAGTGGAGCCTCAATGACGAGGGAACAGGTCACACACCACACCCACACCCATTTGAACAACACTTTTAAACGTTCAACCAAATGTGACCAAAAGAACGAGGGTTTTTAAGGCAAATTCTACATTTTATTCCAAATCTTGACCTGAAAGTAACTTTACATTTTGTACAGCTCAACTGTTTACAACATTATGTAGTTATGCACACAAAGAGCATCATCGCCTGCTCCATTAATAATGGAATTATGAAGAACAATAACTTACCACCGCATCCGTCAGAAATCATCAATTATTAGGGTCAACGCATCATGTGACATTACGTCAACCAATGAGAATGACTCGACTCTTCGAACATTCATAATGACAACTCCCCACCCCCACCCCTAAAAAAACCAACAACAGCCAACCGGAATCCGCCAGCTCAGTTTCTTAACGCCGACTTAAAGTCTCTCACAAAGATAACCGACTCTCTAAAGAACAATGCAATGAAACAGGCTTTTTATCTTCAAATTTTCTTTAATTAATCAACATGAACGGACACAGACAAAGCTATTTTGTCGCCAAAGAATACGCACAGCACAAGAAGAACTGCAGCTACCGTTAACAAACAGAAACAAAAAACAGCCAACAACATGCGAACGAAACGTTCGTGTGGCACTCTCTTCTTCACTCACATACAAAAAGAAAGAAAAAGAAACATAAAAATATAAAAAAAACTAAAAATGTCTGAGAACATAAACGGAGAAGCCACATTAAGCTCTCACACACACACTGTGTTTTCAGGTGTTCCAATTACGACTCGAGACGCGCGCACATATATACACACACACACAAGATGGCAAATGATCGGATCACACTCAAGACACAAACAGCGTGAATTATGCAGATTACACATGCCACAAAATGATGATGACAGATGATCCATATACATTAAAAAAACTAAACACCCCCCCCCCCCGAATATGACATGAAAAGGACTACCTTGATATGAAAGACAAAATGGTGACCGCAGCAAAAAACACACACAAAAAACCCAACTGTCATTTTGTCAAACCATTATAATCAGAAAGCGCCTTGTCACATCCCATCGCAATCCCCGTCTCTGGCAAAATATCAAATCCATGGCGCAGATTCTCCCCACCCACCCTCTTCGTCCCCACCACCCACTCCCGACGACGATCTGAGGCATACGATTCATTGTACACCCCCTGCAAATAAAACACTACACTGCACCATACAAAACCAAAATAAAACGTACAAACGCAGAAATAACCAGATACACACACATGCGCGCTTGTTCAAAACATTTCTCCAATAACATTCGGCACCAAAACAAAGCAAGAAAAGCAAGCCAATATATCGAACCACACACAAAAAAAGCATACATATTCTAAGACCAAAAAAAAGCAAAGAAAAACAACCACACACACACACGTCAAAGTGACTGCAATGACACGCTTCTTTTGTAGACAAGCGTAATATAAAAAAATGTCGAGTCGAAACCAAATCCGATTGGTTCTAAGAAACACAAAGGAGATCTGGTCAACACACTGCGTCGGTTGCAAGCAAGAAGGTGCCAACATTCAAGGAATAAAGATGGCCGATAGTAACTTCTGCCTTTCTCCCAATCAGATAATCGATTCTAATATGTGACCTGTCTCCACAAAATCAGTCGTAATGTCCCAGGGGTTATTACACTCTTAAAGGGAGCAGACCCTCATACAAATCCCCTCTGCTGTCACCACTTGTAGTAAAATTTTATACAGGGCAATTATGCCTCATACACTCTTTGTTTCACAAGCCAAATCTTTCACACACACAAAAAAAGCGTCTAACTACTACTAGAGTCCTTGGGCTTAACGTTTTAAACCTTCTCCGCTTTCTTCCCCCCCCCCCATCCGTTTCTCCAAGGGGAAGAAAGAAGAGAAGAAAATGACCGACACGGTCAACTATCGTCCAACGTCACCCAGAACAGCGGCAAAACAATAACAATAGGATCCCACCCTATAGAATTAGGGGGCAATCCTAATAAATCAAACCACACTGATTCCCCTTTATTCCAAAACGTCCTCCCTTTCACCTTTCATTCCTTCGTGTCTCATTTCACTGACACCCCCCCCCCCCTCCAAAATAAAAAAGGTAGCCAAATTATAAAAAAAAGAACAAACAAACAAAAAATAGCAACTGAAAAGTCACACACACACACACACTTTGACGTAGGATATTTCCAAATAATCTGAAACATGACAAGCATACTTCTTTTTTGTGTGTGTGTGTGTGTGGTAAACCAAACAACGACATCAACGAAACCGCATGTTACGTCTATGTACAGCACGGGTGCAGGTAAGTTAAAGTTATGCAAGTTAACTCCCCCTTCCGCAAAGTCGAAGACGGAATCGTTCCGGAGAGGGATTGCATATCACATTGATTTTGGTCGAGATTCCCACCACAAAAACGAAACATAAATTATCCGAACCGAGGAACGAAAACGGGTTGATATCATCGTTAAAAGAAAGAAGCAACGACAAAAATCAGCGGAAATCGAGTCTCGCTCCATCAGCGGAAATCTGAGTTTAGCGTTGTACAAAAAATCAAACTGGCAACCCCAATTCTCTCTCCACACAGAAACACGTGCTGGCTTTCAAGAGCAACAGCAGCAGCAAACTATCAACAATACTTTTTTATCATTTGCCTTCCCCTTTCCATACACAACCATCTTGGTCAGCCGCAAAGCAGCCAGCTAAAACAAACATCCTGCCTACGCATACATACATACATATCCAAGTCCTGGCTGTGCCTTTTGCCTTTTTTTAATTTTAAATTTGGTACTGTTAAAACGTGGATGCAAGACCATGGGACGGGTGCAGCACAATTCAACTATTCTGAAAAAGAAGGACAGGACATCACCAAAATGTTCCAGTCAAAGTATGACTCTTTATTAGATTTTTTTTTTTTTTTTTTTTTACATTTTCTTAGTACATTTCTTCGTGTATCAGACAGAATTGCTATACTGAATTCAGTTATCTATACTGAAGGTCTCCCACCTGTGCAAAATCACTCGAAACACACACATGCTTGCTACTATGGACACGACAAAACGTGAACAAAATTACTCGAAACACACACACGCTAGCTACTTTGAATACAACAAAACGTGAACAAAATTACTCGAAACACACACACGCTTGCTACTATGGATATGACAAAACATGAAAAAAATTAGATACAGTGGAAATCTGGTACGTCGAAATTGAAAGGACATACGTTTCATTTTGAGATAGCCGATATTCTAAAATAAAAAGAAAAAAAGTTTTGCCACAAAAAGGATTTAAATGGGACCAAAAACCATACTGTGAATGATCTTTTAATTTTTTATTTTTTTTAGGTATTTAGGTACCCGTTTTCGAGTCCGCTAGTTTCACACTATACTAAAAAGAAGCATTGCTTTGAGAAAAATAAGATTGCATGTTGACACGGCAGCGCAATTTCTATCAGAAGACATGCACTGCATTGTCGTAATTTCGTCACGGAAACCAAGAAGACGCGCACATTGTCAGCAAATTTGTTTCGAAACGGAAGCCTACCCCAAGAACAGATTAGTCATTTTGTACCAAATCTTCATCTTCTGCCGTAAAATGCTCCTCCCACCCCCACCCCCACGGGGATACCCGGGGGGGCTTTTATATAAATAGTTCCTCCACCTTCTGGAAGTTCTGTGTTTGTAACTTCCTCTAATTTGTCACTCTTTGACTCTGCCTGTTCCCTCTGTTTGCCGTCATCTACTATCTTTCTGCCTTTCCGGTCCATTCTCCTGCCTTTGCCTTTTCGCAAGAAACTTTCAAAAAGATTTTCTCCAGCCGAAGTTGGACATGCTAGGCCTAATTATTTCTTACTTAGGCGCATAACGGCAGCATGACACATCTGCGCTCATAATTGACAGGAAACTGAGCGATTGACGAAGAAGAAGAAATGCTTTCTCCACTTTTGTTTTTATATAAAGGAATTCTAGCTTTTTCAGAATTTTTTGACACACGCCTCAGACTTATTAATCTATATGAAAGGTCTGTGCACTCTCTACAGCTTCGTGAACAGATTACAAAAAAACCACCCACCTTTTCAGCGACAGAGGGGCTACATAGGGGGCTACCTTTCCCTATACTTCGGGTCCCCTGAAGTCGGAGTATGGCAATGCCCTGAAGTCGGAGTGGCACGTGGCAGGGCCCTTTAAAAGCAGCCATACACGTAATCTTCTGGTCCCACCCTATGGTCACCGCTGGCAGGGTTACACGTAATCTCCCATGGTCAATAGTCCCCTGAAGTCGGAGTATGGCCGCCCATGTGGCGGGGCCCTTTAAAAGCAGCCATACACGTAATCTTCCCACCCAAGGCCATGCGAAATGTTCACATGGCACTGGGTGTGCCCCCAGTGTGCTTAAAGCTGGGGATTGAAAACGACAACCTATGCTTCGCTTGACCTCACACAAGTCACCACCAAGATCAATAAATTCAGCTCTGTGCGCAATGCAACCGTTTCCAGAGCTTGATTGTTTTCAAACTTCATAGGTCACATGACCCCTGATTACAGAAAATGACGTGTCAATTTCCAAAATGGACCAGTAATGTGTCACTGTAGTATAGTGGAACCTCCCTTATAAGACTTTCAAAAATCATCCAAAATGAGGTCTCATAAGGGAGGGGTCTTTTAAGGGGGGTAATTTTAATACTTACAAAGAAGGGCAATGTCTCAGAGAAGTAGGTCTTATATGGGAGGGAGTCTTATAAGGGAGGTTCCACTGCATTACACTTAAATTTTATTGCAGACTTCACGAGTCGGATGACCCTTTGCTGCACAAAACTCAGGGGTTGAATCACAATCAATATGGGTCAGTATCCTGTCCTCACTGTCAAGAGATCCTTCCTGGCTCGCATTGGCCTCACTAGCCATATAGTCATCCAGCATCCTAGATTTTCACAAGGACGAACTGTTGAAGCATGGTCATCATCCCTCGGGACGGACGAACGACGATGGGTTAATGACTCGGACCCATTCCCAATCTGAAGCTCTGTGTTTCAAGACACAAGTCAGGGTGCCAGTGAACTTTTCGTGAAAAATCCTACGATCAGATATCACGAGAAACATGGGGAGAAAAAAAAGCCTCATACGGTGGTGTTATTTCCCAGGGGAAAACTTACAGAAAAAACAATTTCAACTATACTGAAAAAGGAGGACAGGATATATACCAAAATGTTCCAGTCAAAGTCTGTGGACATAATCTTTATTATAGATTTTTTTTTTTTAACTTTTTTTTATTTTATAGTACATTTCTTTGTGTATCAGACAGAATTGCTATACTGAATTCAGTATCTATACTGAAGGTCTCCCATCTGTGTAAAACACACATTTTTTTAACACAAAAAGGATCTTTCCACACAAAATATGACCTATTTTACACAAAACAAACAATGCAAAACTTTCTGTTTGACAAAAAACAAAGCAGACTTTTTACACACAAACAGGAAGAACATTTCACTTTCCTCATCAGCACAATATCTGGAGAGAACAATGAAACAAAACAAAAAGAGGTCAACAATTAACGACTAAAAAAATTTACCGTGTGCCCACCTAAAACACATGTCGCGCAAAAGGAGACGTATGAAAAGGCAAATGATGGTATCGGCGAAGTAAAACAACTCGCACCCAACCGCCCCTGACCCAAAAAATAAATATTTCCAAACGACAATTCAATCAAGTTCACTTTTGATTTCGGCTTTACTTTACAAGGTACTTGATAAACTTTTTGTTACTCGAAAAATACAACCAAAAATGAATGAGATATACATCTTTTTCTTCTTGTCTGCGCAGAATGAGATCTTTAAAGCAGACCAAAAAAATGGGGGAGGTTGAAAAAACCTGAGAATGGTTAACCCTTTCACCGCCAAATTTTAGCACCACAGTGATTTAACACCTATGTCACTAAAAGGCATCAAATTGGGGTCTATTATCCAAAGACCCTATTGTCTTAGTTTTGGGAAGTAAGGATAAACCTTATTTTACGTATGTCACAGAAGGATCCACAATACTGCAGATGGATTTTGCAGGTAAATTTAATGGAAATTTTTGGCTGAAATATGGCTGGCGGTGAAAGGGTTAAAATCTCCTTTACCAAATAAGAGGATGAAGGAAAAAGAAAGGAAAAGCACAGGGAAGGGTGGTGGTGGTAAAGTGGGAGGGGAGGATGGCTGGCGGTGAAAGGGTTAAAATCTCCGTTACCAAATAAGAGGGTGAAGGGAAAAGAAAGGAAAAGCACAGGGAAGGGTGGTGGTGGCAAAGTGGTTGGGAGGATGGCTGGCGCCAAGACTTTCAGAGCTTAATCTAGGATTTCTGAAAAAGGGGGGCAGTCCCCCCCTCATGAAGGAAAAAGAAAGGAAAAAAGGGAAGGGTGGCACTCCCCCCTATCCAACCCCAAGACTTTCACATACATAAGAACCAGTACCTCCCCCACCCATATACACAGACTCGGCACTCCCCCCTATCATCCCTCCCCCACCCTTGTACACAGACTCGGTCATCCCTGTCAATCTTCGTCAGCCACGGCCACTTTTTCAACCAGTCATTTTGGAACCGATGTTCCTTTGCACTGCCACTGTTGTCATTCTTTTCCGACGTTTTAGATGTAGAAGCCTTTCTTCGAGGTCTTCACACTCGCTTGGAACAGGATTTTTTTTTTTTCACTTTGCCTCCGCAAAAATCAAAATCAAACAGGGTCCCTGCCCGCTTCATTTTGAAGAACATTCAAGAAAGATGGCGGCCGAAACTCTCGCAACTTCCTGTCGGTAGAACGCGATTGGTTGATTAACACTAACATTTTGTCAAGAACCAATGAAATGTCGAGAAATCCTTCACTCCTGCTCGATACTTTCAGTTTTTCCAGACGACGGGTTTAGCAGACGACGAAGGTCTTCCCGCATCGATCGGTAAAAACTGTGGGACGTTCTGCAAATGTGCGTGACTCGGCCCGCTCCCCGCGCCGATTATCACGGGAAGGAACAAAATTTCGGGGGATTTTACCAATCCCGCGCTCTAGATTAAGCTCTGGAATTTAATGAAATGCTGTAGGGAGATCCTGTCATACTAACACACACACTCTCTTTTTTGTGCATTTTTAGTAGACCCACCTCGGAAATTCTTTTATTTCGTTCATTTCTTATCCATAACTTTTTTTCTTTTTTTTCCCGATTTGTGTTCACAAATGCAAGCCTTGGTCTTTGGTTTCAACTTGGTTGCATCATTTATGCATTGGACTGTACAGCGGAAGTATTGTTTTTTTATCTTGTTGATTTTTTTGCTCCTTTTGCTGTTTTCTTGTCTGTCTATGTTGATAAAGGTGCATTCGCCGAAATATCCATTAGTTTTGCTTTTGTCTCTTGTGAATAAAATAACGTCACTTTACACTTGTCGTGTAGTTGTTGGTTTGTTGTATGTTCCAGTAACGTTGCAGTCTGTTTCAGTTTTTTGTTTTTTTCCATAACTAGAAAAGTCAATATTTGAGCGACAGCGCCCTCTACCAAAGCCACAACCAGTAATGGTCGGCTGTTCGTGTGCTGTCGTCCACAATCAATATGCAAATGACCTCAAAACTATCAACCAACCAAAAAAACAACCACTCCCAGTATTAACTTCCCGCATAACATGTTGTCTGCTCCGATTAGCAAAGAAACGCTTACTGTTCTCATTTGAATGAAAGTCTCCTTCCAAATTTGGAAGCGCATGGTATGTATGGTACATATATTGTTTTCTAGTCACAGAGATCTGTTTCAGCGAAATTCTGTACGCGTAAAATCATTGTCATTTTCGCTGATTCCTATTTTAATTTCTTCGCCTTATTTTCCCGTACACTATACTTCTTCTTCTTAAAACCCTTTCACAGACCTGGTTACCCCCTACACAAGTCTCGAGTAGTCTGGATAGCTGAAATGAGTAGCTTTGGTGTGAAATGAGTAGTCCTGTTCATTAAACCATCAAACAATGTTCACTGAAAATGAGTAGCAATCAATATTTAAAGAGCGTTATCATCAATTCTGAAGAGTAGTAGAGGTCCAAATTGAGTAGAATACTACTCGAAAAGAGTAGAGTAAACAGGTCTGCTTTCACCGCCAATGTCGCATTTATGCACCACAATGGTTTAACACCCATGTCACTAAAAGGCATCAAATCAAGGCCTGTTAATCTGAAGACTTTTCTTAATTTTGGGAGGTCAGGACAGGCCTAATGCTAAAGAGGTCACAGAGGCGTTCCCAATATTGCAGATGATTTGCTTTTCTCTACCCAGTTAAGCTTAATGGTATTTTTAGCTGAAAAAGATGGCTGGCAGCGAAAGGGTTAAACAACCAAAAGGTGGCAAGCAAACGTGGCACATCAAGGAGAGCCGAACCAACTTCTTCATGGATTCCAAGTTTGGTTTAGTATCAAGTTTCACAACCATGCGACTCGCTTCATCCAATTTCACGGGTGCAACTACACAAAATGAAAAAAAAACCCTGAAAGGCCGGGGTCCAGGGGTAATGTCCCCCTGCAGTTGAAAAAAATATTTGATTTATGAAGGTATTCTAGTTTGCTTTTCCTACAATTTATACAAATGCTTGTTTCAAAATGTTTAAATAATACAGTAGACACATAAAGATCTAATTTGACATAAAAAACCAGGAAATTCCTTTTCTGGTAAAATTCAAAAACAGGAAATACCTTGCATACCAGGAAAAGTTGCACCCATGCGATTTCCAGGATTTGTCTGCTAAGTTTCATATTTAAATTTTCTTCATATCCATGGATATGAGAAAGAGAAACAAGACACGGTGTACAACTCGAATTAAAATCTGTAACAACAACGACAACTTATTACCCACAGCTAATCCCCCACCATCCCGGCAAACCACACACACTTTTTTGTTGTTAAGTATACTGCTCCTTTTTACATTGCAAATACGCCACACACACACATGCAACATACAACAGAACAGAGCAATGCACACATAACGACAATGATGACAGCATCTGGAATTGAGTGAGAACCCCCCACCCCTCCTACATTCCCCCACCTCTAGCCCAACCTTTGCTACCTCCATCCTCCCTACCCCCCTCTCTCTCTCTTTGTTCTTCTCTCCACAGCTCTTAGGGACCAGGCATGGTAGTGGAGAAAGGATTTTTTTTCTGAAAATATTGGGGGGGGCTGTCAGGACATGCCTTTTGATGAGGCAAAGATCCCTTTATGATGGATCAGAGAGCAATTCCTCTTATAAAACAAATACACAAAACTTTTAAAAAAAATTGGGGAAAGCAACATCTCTTTAAAGCTTAAAACCCTCTCCGACATGCTTTTTTTTTTTCTTTTTCTAAATTCATTTTTCTTCTGAATTGAGAGAATTCGAAGCATCATCATGCCTGGGGGGATGGACACAAACCCCCTTCACCACTCACCTAAACCTCCGCAGATCACAGCTTGGGAAACTTGCCCAAGGGTCCTCCCCCCTCCACCCTTCCCTGTCAAACTGAACAAGTCCAATGAACGAAAAAAAAAAAAAAAAAAAAAAGAATCTTCCATGGAAAAAACAACAACTTTCAATCAGGGTCTTGGTGAGAAGACCCCCCCCCCACCCCCCCCCCCCCCCCCCCTTAACAATCATACCCCACACACCCAAAAGTTCTGCAGCTCACCATCTTAAAAAAACACAAACAAAAAAACTGAAAGTCTTGCGGCTAAAAGTACCTCACTGGCAGAACATAGCGGGGGGTCAAATTTGTTATCAGTACATTGCAGTCTTCTTCCCCTCGTTTTTTGTGGGGGGTTTTTCTTCTAAAAAGAGTCAAAATGTGTCATCGGTACGGGGTGCTCTTCTTTTTTTTCTTTCCACATTTAAAAAAAATTCGCAAATCAGGATGCGCATTCTTCGTTTTTCTTCTCTTTCCTAAGAGTCAAAATTGGTTAAATCAGCATACATGTGTGGCTCTTTGCCCTTCTTTTTCTTCTTCTTTTCTCTTCACTCACTCCCCTTCGCCCTCTTTGCTCTTCGAGCTCTCGTCTTCCCCGGTCTCCATGTTTTCCGCCGGAGGGGGTGGGGAAGGGGGAGGTTGCTGCTGCTGCTGCTGCTGCTGCTGCTGCTGCTGCTGCTGCTGCGGCTGAGACGGTGGCGCCGCCATCTTCTCCTGCCCCTGCACCGGCGGTGGTGGTTGTGGTGGTGGTTGTCCCCCTTGGTTGTTGAGCGGGTTGTTGATCTGGTTGGAGGGCGGCTGGGCCGGTTGGTCGCCCCGCGGCTGAACCTGTACCTGGTTGTTCTGCACCACGCTACCACCGCCGGATGATGACGATGACGACGGTTGGTTCTGGTTGACCGGTTGTTGTTGTTGTTGTGTTGTTTGTTGTTGTTGCTGCTGGCTGGAGGATGTGGAAGTAGAAGGCGCGTTTTGTTGTTGTTGTTGCGAGCCGTGTTGTTGTTGTTGTTGTGAGCCTTGTTGTTGTTGGTTGAGGTAGGTGGGCACGTTACCTCCCCCTCCCCCTCCACTGTTGTTTCCGCCCCCTCCACCCCCCTCCTCCTGCTGCACGTCGTAGTCCTCACCCATCTCGGGCTCCTCTTGCTCCTGCGAAGAAAAACAGACTCCTAGCACACTCATAAAATAACCCCGCCTTGGCTTTAACCCCTCGACTGCCAGGGAAAATGAAAGAAGAAAAAATAATGGCAATCAAAAACGGTCACACACGTAATGTTCTCAACCCTAGCTAATGCACTTGTACCATAGTGTTGCTTCCGCTGTTGGGATGATCCCTGGAGACTTTTAGCCACGGTAAACAACAATAAAATAACCAGCATCTTTTAACCCCTTGACTGCCAGGGAAAATGAAAGAAAAAAAAAATCATGGTAATCAAAAACGGTCACAGACGTAATGATCTCAACCCTAGCTAATGCGCTTGTACCATAGTGTTGCTTCTGGATGTTGGGATGATCCCTGGAGTCTTTTAGCCATGGTAAGCTAACAACAACAATAAAATAACCAGCATCTTTTAACCCCTTGACTGCCAGGGAAAATTTAAAAAAAAAAAAAATCATCGTACAAATCGTGACATGGAAAAGACAACTGATAGAGCCAATCTGGCAAAATGGTCTGGGGATATAACTCTCTTGACTGTGCAAGAGCAACGGCAATGAACACAACTTTTAATGTCAACAGCTGTCTGTGCAAGACACAAACTAGAATATCAGTTATTCCTCTTCATTTGATGACGTCATCAGTGATGTCATCAAGTTAATATGTGATATGTTTATGGCACTCAAGGCTGTGTCAGACCAATTGACATAGGCTAGAACACCAAGGCTACATACATCAAAATGCTGTCACGCTATGCACAGTTATGGCTCTCAAATCCCTTTTGGCCGAGAGTGGGGATGTACCCAAGGCAAGGCTTCTCTCACTATAAACAAATTTTAACCCGGCCCGCCGGAATAGCAGCTGTCCCCTCTGCTATCTAGCAGTCATTGTCGGAAACGACAGACAGGCAACAACAACAGTTATGCGGGGATTGTCTTTAGCCATGACAAGCTCCTAGCATAACATCATCAGTCTCCAAAATCCCCCGTAAGACAGAGCGTGGCTGCCCACATGGCGGGGTAATCAAAAGCGGTCACACACGTAATGTTCTCATTCCTAGCTAATGTCCTTTGTACCATATAGTGTTCAACTGCTTCCGCTGTTGGGATGATCCCTGGAGTCTTTTAGCCAGGGTAAGCCAACAACAATAAAATAACCACCATCTTTTAACCCCTTGACTGCCAGAGAAATCCAAAGAAAAAATCATTGTACAAATCATGCCATGAAAAAGACAACTGATACAGCCAATCTGGCAAAATGGTCTGGGGGTATAACTCTCTTGACTGTGCTAGAGCAAAAAGCTGAATATCAGAGTTATTCCTCTTCGTCTGATGATGTAATCAGTGATGTCATCAAGTCAGCACGCTATACGTTTATGGCAGTCAAGGGGTTGAGGAAGTTTTAGAGCAATTCTGCATTTGCTTCAAGGGAAGTAAATATGTGTGCACACCATACCTTGGTCACTTCTAAACTCGCTTCACTCCCTTAGACCACAATTTTGCCTCTGACTTTGCTTTTGTAGTGGTTTATTGTGGGGAAACCAATTGGCGTGGAGAGTTTTTCTATATCAAGTCTATATATATATAAAAAAGTCTGATCTACCACTTCCCCATGTCTAAACCTGAAGTAAAAACCTGTAATCTTTCATTTCTCCTTTTGTTTATGTACGTTTTGTTTGTGTGTATGGCTGAAGTGATTTGTGAGGTTTTTTTTAATAATTCAAAATTGTTGCGATGCGAACGAGTTAATGCAGAACCTCAAAATGCGTGGTCAGCCACTGTCAAAGGCAATAGTGCTAAGCGCCTGCGATACGCATGGCGTAGCGAGTGACGGTGGACCTACCTCCTCTGGGCACAGCTCAAAGGCTTTGTTCAGGGTCTGCTTGGCGCTCTGAGACCTCTCCAGGAAATACCTGTGACCAAAAAAAACCCACACACCGTTCATAACTTTATTAAACACACAGTGTCATTAGCGCACTCCAACGCACACACACACATACTATTACATGTACATTCATACACATTGCCTCCCCCCCTCCCCTTTTCCCTCCCCCTCTTCTCTTATTATTCATTCGCCAACCTCTCTCTCTGACTCTCGCTATCCACCTTACTGTCTCTCTCTTACATTCACTCTCTCTCACTCCCCCAGGGCTCCCAATCATCCCGCAAAACAAGGGGTCCCAGGAACTCCTCCGTTTACAGCATAGAGGGTTCTAGAGGAGGGATTAGAGGGTGGTTCCTCATTACATTGCAAATGCTAAAAATAATATTTCAAATGCACCCGATGAGTAGCTTGACAGAAGTTTTGAGAATGTCAATGCGTGATCGCATGAACGCATACGCACACATGCTCACACACATACAGAGGTAAGCAAAGAATAGGCCTAGGTCTATGAGTCAGGGAGAGAGAAAAGAGACTGTGAATAAATTTGGGAAAATGAGTTCAATGAATAAGGCCCAGTAGTGAAAACAACGGATGTTGAAAGTTACTTGATAGGTCACAACTTGGAATGCCAAGACTGCATGGTTTGTTATTTTGCCCATTTTTATAGCGCATCCCCGGGACCCCCTGCACATTCTTCTAGAGGGTCCTTTAGACTTACAGTACTTCATAGACTGTACTATGGTACAGCTTAGTCTCTTGTGGAAGACTGTGACTCTCGAACGAGGGGGCCCTTGCACCGGCTCTGCTGCTGCAGCCAAAGGGATGGGCTGACCTTTGGGGACCTTCCTCAACGCCAGCTGTGTCCTCAAATCCCTTTGGCCGAGAGAGTGGGGATGTACTCTGGGCAAGGCATCTCCACTATAAACAAATTCTCACCCAGCCCGCCAGAATAGTATCTGCCCCCTCTGCTATTTGGCAGTCATTGTCGGAAACGACAGACTAGCATAGAAATGCAACTTCATAGACTCCCAAATGCGGATCCCAGGGAGTCCTGTCCCCCACCAATCTTTCTTTCTCATCCACCCCCTGTCTCTCTCTCTCTCTCTCCACATCCCCCACCCCTCCTCTTGTCTCTCATGGTCACTTTCCCTCTTCCTTTCTCTCATTCTTACTCCCCATTCACGCCTTGGCACGAGGCTGTGTCAGACCAGGAGACATAAGCTAGAACACCAAGGCTACATCAAAATGTTGTCATGCTCCGCATGGTTGTGCGGGGATTGCCTTAAGCCGTGCCAAGCTCATAGCATAACATCATCAGTCTAAAACCCTCCGAAGTCGGAGTGTGGCTGCCCACGTGGCGGAATAATCAAAAACGGTCACACACACAGAATGTTCTCATCCCTAGCTGGTGCATTTGTGCCACAGTGTTCAAGTGCTTCGGCTGTTGGGATGATCCCTGGAGTCTTTAAGCCAGGGTCACCCGACTCGCTGTCTGACTGTCAGCCTCTCATTGTCTCTCTCTCTCTCCCCCAACTCACCCGTTGGACGTCTCGTTGGACTGGGCAGGGGGGGACCAGTTGTTGTAGGTGTACTGCGTGTTGGCTGTGTACGGCCTCTGCAACATTATTATTATTATTATTACTATTATCATTTATTATTATTATTAGGTACTTTATAGTCACAGAGGCATCTCTGTGAAATTCGGGTTGCTCCCACTTGGAGAGCGCGTCGCAGCCAGAGGCGCGCCACCCAATTTTTTTCTTCTTCTTTTTTTTTGCATGCCATTTTTGTGTGACTGATGAGGAAGGAAAGGGAGGGTGGTGGTAAATTTGGACCAAATGACAACTTTTTCGTTGCCACTGGGTTTAACGTATGCTAAGTGCATGGGCACACAGGACCTCGGTTTATCGTCTCATCCGAAAGACTCCACATTCAGACCGTAAGGCCTAGTGCAAAGTGAGAGGAAAAATCCCCTGTACTCAGGTTCAAACTCGGGTTTACTCGACACGAAGCGAACGCGCTACCACTGTGCCACTCTACACTAACATCACGCTGAAACTGTTAACAAACTGGTTCAAAACATCCAACAGTTGAATTGCACACTACGTTCGCGGAAGAGGAAGGAGAAGAAATTAAATTATACGCCGAGTCTGACAATCAAGACAAAGCAATATCTTCAAATGAAATATCTTCTTCTGAAACATTTATATACGAAACTTCTTCTTCTGCTGCGTTCCCAGACCATAATGGGTAGATACCGAAACATCAAAACTGGATTCGCTCTGCATAGTTATGCAGGGATTGTCTTTAGCCATGACAAGCTCCTAGCAGTCTCTAAAATCCCCCGGAAGTCGGAGTGTGGCTGCCCACGTGGCGGGGTAATCAAAGACAGTCACACACGTAATGTTCTCATCCCTAGCTGGTGCACTTGTACCGTAGTGTTCAAGTGCTTCCGCTCTTGGGATGATCCCTGGAGTCTTTTAGCCAGAGTAAACCAGCAACAACAGCAGAATAATAATTTTAAAAAAAGAAGCATTTAAGTATTGAGCTACGCATGAGTAGACACGTGACACACCTCTCAGTCTAGCACCCACTTGCACACACACACACACACAAACATGCTCAACCATACACAGGCAGAGAGAAGCGTACAATACTGTACATAGTGCACACGTACCCTTTCCAGTTCATCGTTCAGCCAGTACACTGCCCACGTCCACTTTCGTTTCAGGTCGCCGTTGGTCTGCAACATGTTGGCTGCCGGGGCACAACTGAAAGAACATCGACCACACATCATCATTGTCGTCATCATCATCATCGTCATCACCATCATCATCTTCATCATCGTCGTCATCATCAACAACTGAAAGAACATCGACCACACATCATTGTCGTCATCATCATCATCATCACCATCATCGTTGTCATCATCAACAACTGAAAGAACATCGACCACACATCATCATTGTCGTCATCATCATCATCACCATCATCATCATCTTCATCATCGTCGTCATCATCAACAACTGAAAGAACATCGACCACACATCATCATCGTCGTCATCATCAACAACTGAAACAACATCGACCACACATCATCATCATCGTCGTCATCATCAACTGAAACAACATCGACCACACATCATCATCATCATCAACAAATGAAACAACATCGACCACACATCATCATCATCATCGTCGTCGTCATCAAGTCGTTCCGGCCATATATGTCCAGAATTAATAGATAGCTGTCAATTTGATGCAATTGCTTCATGGGAAGAAAGTCTGTGCACACCATACCTTGGTCACTTCTAAACTCGCTTCGCTCCCTTAGACCACAATTTTGCCTCTGACTTTGCTTTTGCAGTGGTTTGTTGTGGGGTAACCAATCAGTGTAGAGAGCTTTTCAATATAAAGTCTATATATAAAAAAGTCTGATCTACCACTTCCCTAAGTCTAAACCTGAAGTAAAAACTTGTAATCTTTCATTTCTCCTTTTGTTTATGTGTGTTTTGTTTGTGTGCATGACTGGAGTGATTTGTGAGATTTATTTGAATAATTCAAAATCGTTGCGATGCGAATGAGTTAACCAACATTTCATGTTATCCAGTTTTGTGTTAAGCGTACTCCATTGTTGTATAAGCATGGATGCAACTGGAGAAAATCCAAAAACAGGCAAGGCAGGGGTCCAGGGGCCGCCCAGGCCCCAGTTAGGGGGCTAAGGGGACAACGCCCCCCTGAAGCTGAAGAAAAAGCAAAATCATACTCAATTTGAAGCTTATTCCAGGCTTGTAAAGTGAGAATTCAACACTTTTTTTCCCCCTTGAACTTTGAATCCAATTTTTTTGGTGAGGTCAAAATTTTGAAAAACAGGCGCCGCCTTGCATCCGAGGCAAGGTTGCATCCATGTTTAACACCCATGTCACTAAAAGACATCAAACCAGGGTCTGTTATTCAAAGACCCTACTCTCTTAATTCTGGGAGCTAAGGATAGGCCTTGCTTTAAATATGTCACAGAGGAATCCCCAATATTACAGAGACAAGGGCATTTCTCTACCCAGGTAAGTTTAAAGGACATTCTTTGCTAAAAACAATGGCTGGTGGTGAAAGGGTTAAGTGTACTCCATTGTGGTTGCCTCCTGACGGCCTAACATACTTTTGCTAGAAGAAAAAACTGCTGGTCTCGGATTCTGCGACTGGAACAAACCGGGCACAGTAGCTTTTCTCAGCTCCTTTCAGTCCATGGCTTTTGTTAACACTCGTCACCAGCATAAACCAATTTAAAGTGTTTTATCTATTAGGCTTACATTGTGGGTTTTATGGTGGTATACCACTTGCAAGGTCTTTTCGGCGTATCGGGCACCTAACCAAAATCAATTATAAGAATATTTGCCTCCATTAACCCTTTCACTGCCAGCTATTTTTTAGCCAGAAAATATCATTAAGCATAACTGAGAAGAGAAAAAAAAAGTATCTGCTATTTGGGGAATTCCTGTGTGTCATGTAGGCAGGCCTATCCTTACCTCCCAAAATTAAGAAAATATGGTCTTCAGGTAACAGGCCCTGACTTTGATGCCTTTTAGTGACATGGGTGTTAACAAACCATTGTGGTGCATCAATGCGACATTGGCACTTGAAAGGTAACAGGCCCTGACTTGATGCCGTTTAGTGACATGGGCCTCCATTAACCCTTTCAAACCATTGTGGTGCATCAATGCGACATTGGCGGCGAACAGGTAACAGGCCCTGGTTTGATGCCGTTTAGTGACATGGGGGTTAAACCATTGTGGTGCATCAATGCGACATTGGCGGCGAACAGGTAACATGCCCTGGTTTGATGCCTTTTAGTGACATGGGGGTTAAACCATTGTGGTGCATCAATGCGACATTGGCGGCGAACAGGTAACAGGCCCTGGTTTGATGCCTTTTAGTGACATGGGGGTTAAACCATTGTGGTGCATCAATGCGACATTGGCGGCGAACAGGTAACAGGCCCTGGTTTGATGCCTTTTAGTGACATGGGGGTTAAACCATTGTGGTGCATCAATGCGACATTGGCGGCGAACAGGTAACATGCCCTGGTTTGATGCCTTTTAGTGACATGGGGGTTAAACCATTGTGGTGCATCAATGCGACATTGGCGGCGAACAGGTAACAGGCCCTGGTTTGATGCCTTTTAGTGACATGGGGGTTAAACCATTGTGGTGCATCAATGCGACATTGGCGGCGAACAGGTAACAGGCCCTGGTTTGATGCCGTTTAGTGACATGGGGGTTAAACCATTGTGGTGCATCAATGCGACATTGGTGGCGAAAGGGTGAAAAGAAATAACTTGAAACAAATAGCTCTCAGTGGAAAACTGAAAGGATCTAGAATGAGGGGAATTCGTGTACTGTGCGGGGTGGGGGTGGGGGTGGGGTAGCTGCGAATTGGGATTGAGAATGAGTGGCGTGGGAGCAAAGCTACTGTACGGGCCCAGAAGATGGAACAGCACCCCCCCCCAAAAAAAAAAAAAGCAAAAAAAAGAGAAGTCAAAACTACGCACTTTGTGAAGAGCAGCACCATCATCTTGATGCACTGGTACGCCCTCTTCTGGTAGTGGTTCTTGGAGCGCTGGATGGTGTCGAAGAGGCCGTCGCGGTCGTCGGGGATGCCCTTGAGGGCGTTGTGGATGCGGTGGTGCTGCCACGTGTCCTCGATCATCAGCATCTGCAGCAGCAGGTCCAGGTAGGGGCGGAGCTCGTACGTGTATGAGTAGGCCACCTGGCGACAGGGCACAGACAACTGCTCAGGAACAATTAGCATGTATCAGTGAGAACCTCTGTTACAGGTCAGGTACATTATAGTACATTATAGGGGCGGAGCTCGTACGTGTACGAGTAGGCCACCTGGCGACAGGGCACAGACAACTGCTCAGGAACAATTAGCATGCATCAGTGGAACCTCTATTATAGGTTAGGTTAGGTACATTATAGTCGCTGAGGCGTCTCTGTGAAATTCGGGTTGCTCCCACCTGGAGAGCGCATCGCAGCTAGAGGCGCGCCACCCAATTTTTAAATTATTTTTTTTCCCATGCAATTTTTGTGACTGATGAGGAAGGAAGGGAGGGGGGTAAATTTTGACCAAATGACAACTTTTTCGTTGCCACTGGGTTTAACGTGCGCTAAATGCATGAGCACACGGGACCTCGGTTTATCGTCTCAATCCGAAAGACTCCACGTTCAGACCGCAAGACCTAGTGCAAAAGTGAGAGGAAAAATCCCCTGTACCCAGGTTCGAACTCGGGTTTACTTGACACGAAGTGAACGCGCTACCACTGTGCCACTCTACACTAGACTCCCTCCCACAAGGAAAAAAGAAAAGGGTTAAAAATGAAGGCGGAAGCGGTGGTGGGTTGCATGATGAGTGAGCAAGATAGCGGAGAGCGGATGAATGATTGGGTGTGGTGTGAGAGTTACATATTTGTTTTAACGTAAATTTGTTTCATATTTTTATTTACTTTTGATATATCTCATTTTACACGGTGGAAGACAAGCTTCCATGTGCGTGGTACAATGCCAATGGACAATAAAGAAACTTGTGACTTATACATAAGACCTACTTCTCTGACCACATTGCCCTTCTTTGTGAATTGTATTAAATGTCTCTCTATGGAGACCCCTCCCTTATAAGACCTCATTTAGGATGATTTTTGAAGGTCTTATAAGAGAGGTTCCACTGTGCCATCAGCATTTATGAGGGGTAATATCTACATTTCAGCCCCACTCCCTTCACCCCCAACCTCCCCCCCCCCCCCCTCCCGTCGCCCCCCCCCCCCCCCCTCCTGTCGCCCCCCCCCCTCCCCCCAAAGACGGGAGTGTGGCTGCCCATGTGGCGGGGTAATCAAAAACGGTCACACACGTAATGTTCTGTCATCCCTAGCTGATGCATTTGTACCATGGTGTTCCAACAGGGTTCCCAGGGCTTTCAGCTATCCCCAAGTAAGGACCTGTAGGCCTAAGGATAATGTCCATCTTTTAGCCAACGATCTTAATAATAATAATAATAATAATGGGAATTTATATAGCGCTCTTTCTCACATGAGCTCAGTGCGCTTTACATTGATAACAAGAACATTAAATTTAAAGGCAAACAAATAATTAATCATTAGAAAGTAAAATAAGCACGATGCCTACACACAACGTTCTCTTACTTCCTTACTCACACACACACACACACACACACTCACACACACACACACACACACACACACACACACACACACATATACACACACATGCATGCGCACACGCACACTCGCACACAATTAATTATACAAGTAAAATAGTTACAACATGAACATTCTAAGAAGAAACATAGAGACCACATTCACATTCCCAATCTTGAAAGGAACACTTTCCCAGCATTGTGAACAATGTCTAAGCAGATACAAAAACTATGGCTGACACAGAGATACGCGTTTTCTCGCAAAACGACACCAGGATAAAGAACGAGATTTCAGTCCAATTTCTCTTGACAACTCGCGGTGCATCGTTCGTCTGATAAGCGGTCAGTTGAAACGGGAAGGTGGAGTAGGCGATGTTTCTTAAGTGTAAAAGTGCTGCTTCTGCGATCTATTTTGAGTATGGTCATGCTGCTCAGGGCAGTTTTGGGCAGCTGTCAGGACTTGTAAGGACCTTGAAGTGAATGTAAGCACTTGTAAGGCCTTACTTGGAGATTTCAATTGGTCAAGACTTATAAGGACTGGCAAGGCCCCTATGAACCCTGTCCAAGTGCTTAGGCTGTGATCCTTGGAGTCTTTTAGCCAGGGTATGTAAACAACCAACTTTTAAAACATGAAATATTGACAATGACAGTCACAATCTTAAAAAAGAACACATTTACCTTTACCTTTACTGTAATTTTTAAAAACTTTAAGACGATTTTTTTATTTCCCCAGACCCAGACTACTGCGCCTTATTTATAGTATGACTAATAAAACAGTAAGAAAATATAACACAACCTGAAATTTGGGCTAAATTTGAAGGGTGCGCCTTATAGTCTGAAAAATACTGTACATTTAAACCTCCCCCACACACAAATTACTGTTTTGGGTGCAAGTTCTAATTAACAAATTTAATTCCCTAAGGATAAAGCTGTTCACTTTTGAAGCACTTAGAATTCCCATAAACCACCATATTCTATGGACTATAAGGTGATGTACTTTTTTCCCAGACAGACTACTGCGCCTTACAGCAGGACTAATAAAATAGTAAAGGCTCGGCTACACGTCAACCAAAATCGTACGACACGATTCGATCACGTGGTCTCGAGGCGCGAATCAAATTTGTTCTTCGAGACCATGTGATCGAATCGTATCGTACGATTTTAGTTGATGTGTAGCCGAGCCGTAAGAAAACATAATAACAAAATCTGAAACATAGGTGAAATTTGGAGTGTGCCTTATAAATACAAAGGTGCACCTTATAGTCCGAAAAAATACTGTACATCTAAATCTACCCCACACACAAATTATCGCTTTGGGTGCAAGTTCTAATTAACGAATTTAATTCCCTAAGCTAAGGTAAAATCGTTCGCTTTTGAAGCACATAGAACTCCCATAAGCCAGCGAAAGGAGAGACGAGACTTGCGTCAATACTGACCTGCCAGAGGAGCTCACTGAGCACGGTGGACGAGAAGTGAGGGTTCTCCCAGGAACAGAACTGAAACACATGACAATACAACAAAATTATTACACTATTCTTGTACCATATGTTTTTTTAGATGTAAGCCGCTTCTTTTTTCTCTCTCCCTCGACGATTGCCACTAATTCGTGGGTTTTTTAGTTAGTATTTTTAGGCTGCTAATCAACTCTAGGCTTTGTAGTTTAGTATTGTCAATACCAGTAAAATATGGATTGTTCCTGGGCTAACTTTTAGAAGTTAACTCAGCAAACATAGGCCCACACTTTACAACCACCCTTTTTATTATGATCATTACTTTCAGTAGTTAACTCAGCAAACATAGGCCCACACTTTACAACCACCCTTTTTATTATGATCATTACTTTCAGTAGTTAACTCAGCAAACATAGGCCCACACTTTACAACCAACCTTTTTATTATGATCGTTACTTTCAGTAGTTAACTCAGCAAACATAGGCCCACACTTTATAACCACCCTTTTTATTATGATCGTTACTTTCAGTAGTTAACTCAGCAAACATAGGCCCACACTTTACAACCAACCTTTTTATTATGATCGTTACTTTCAGTAGTTAACTCAGCAAACATAGGCCCACACTTTATAACCACCCTTTTTATTATGATCGTTACTTTCAGTAGTTTAGCAGTGTGTTCAAAGTTGTTGTTCTCCTCGATGAATTTCTTGACGTAGATGGTGAACACACACAGTGTTACTTTAACTAACACTATTATTATTATTATTATTATCATCAATACCTTCAGTAGCTTAGCGGTGTCCTCAGAGTTGTTCTCCTCGATCAGCTTCTTGACATAGATTGTTCACGCATCCATCATCATTATCATCATCATGGTTACCTTCAGTAGCTTAGCGGTGTCCTCAGAGTTGTTGTTCTCCTCGATCAACTTCTTGACGTAGATGGTGCACACACGTCCATCATCATCATCATCTATCATCACCATTATCATGGTTACCTTCAGTAGCTTAGCGGTGTCCTCAGAGTTGTTGTTCTCCTCGATCAGCTTCTTGACGGAGATGGTGCACACACATCCATCATAATCATCATCATCATCATGGTTACCTTCAGTAGCTTAGCGGTGTCCTCAGAGTTGTTGTTCTCCTCGATCAGCTTCTTGACGTAGATGGTGCACACACATCCATCATCATCATCATCATCATCTATCATCACCATTATCATCATCGTTACCTTCAGTAGTTTAGCGGTGTCCTCGGAGTTGTTGTTCTCCTCGATCAGCTTCTTGACGTAGATGGTGCACACACATCCATCATCATCATCATCATCATCACCATTATCATCATCGTTACCTTCAGTAGTTTAGCGGTGTCCTCGGAGTTGTTGTTCTCCTCGATCAGCTTCTTGACGTAGATGGTGCGCACACATCCATCATCATCATGGTTACCTTCAGTAGTTTAGCGGTGTCATCAGAGTTGTTGTTCTCCTCGATCAGCTTCTTGACGTAGATCACATCCATTATCATCATCGTTACCTTCAGTAGTTTAGCGGTGTCCTCGGAGTTGTTGTTCTCCTCGATCAGCTTCTTGACGTAGATGGTGCGCACACATCCATCATCATCATGGTTACCTTCAGTAGTTTAGCGGTGTCATCAGAGTTGTTGTTCTCCTCGATCAGCTTCTTGACGTAGATGGTGCACACACATCCATCATCATCATGGTTACCTTCAGTAGTTTAGCGGTGTCCTCGGAGTTGTTGTTCTCCTCGATCAGCTTCTTGACGTAGATGGTGCGCGTCATGAGGATGTCCTCCACGGAGGGCTGCACGGTCATCAGGGGACGCCCGCAGTGGGAGTCAGCATACGGGTTGTTGGCCAGGGGGGGCTGGTTCTGTGCACAGAAAAGTCCAGTCAATTCACTACAGATGTTGCTTTTTAACTCATTCAAGTCGTTCCGGCCATATATGTCCAGAATTAATAGATAACTGGTAATTTGATGCATTTCTTTCAAGGGAAGTAAATCTACTCACCTTGGTCACTTCCAAACTCACTTCGCTCCCTTAGACCACAATTTTGCCACTTTGTTTTTGTACTGGTTTGTTGTGGGGTAAACTAATTGGTGTAGAGTTTTTCTATAGTCTATATATAAATAAGTCTGATCTACCACTTCCCTATGTCTAAACCTGAAGTAAAAACCCGTAATCTTCTTTCATTTCTCCTTTTGTTTATGTATGTTTTGTTTAAGTGTATGGCTGGAGTGATTTGTGAGTTTTTCAAATAATCTACTGAAGATGAATCGGCAAGCTAAATATCATGACCAACACAACTTTCCATTTCCGCATCCCGACAGATGTCTCTGCCTGTTCCTGACTCCCTTTTACTGATCATTTCTCTGGTAATTGGAGCCCACATGCCTAACCCACCTTTACAACGATTTACTCACACCGATGGAGGAGACACAGCGGTGTGAGATATCACAGCATCGCACCAAGTGGCTGACGGTGGAGTACAGTTTGCTCAGCTCTCTTTCTGCCACTCTCTCTCTTTCTTTTCTTCTCTCTCTCTGAGTCTGAGTCTCTCTCTCTCTCTCTCTCTCTCTCTCTCTCTCTCTCTCTGAGTCTCTCTCTCTCTCCTACTCATGTTGATGGAGGAGACACAGCGGTGTGAGATATCACAGCATCGCACCAAGTGGCTGACGGTGGAGTACAGTTTGCTCAGCTCTCTTTCTGCCACTCTCTCTCTTTTCTTTTCTCTCTCTGAGTCCTGAGTCTTTCTCTCTCTCTCTCTCTCTGAGTCTCTCTCTCTCTCCTACTCATGTTGATGGAGGAGACACAGCAGTGTGATATCACAGCATCGCACCAGGTGGCTGACAGTGGAGTACAGTTTGCTCAGCTCTCTTTCTGCCACTCTCTCTCCTTTCTTCTCTCTCTCTGTCTCTCTCTGAGTCCTGAGTCTTTCTCTCTCTCTCTCTCTCTGAGTCTCTCTCTCTCCTACTCACATTGATGGAGGAGACACAGCGGTGTGTGATATCACAGCACCACACCAGGTGACTGATAGTGGAGTACAGCTTGCTGAGCTCTCTTTCTGCCACTCTCTCTCTCTCTCTCTTTTCCTCTCTCTCTGTCTCTCTCCCATCTCTCTCTCTCTCTCTCCTACTCACGTTGATGGAGGAGACACAGCGGTGTGTGATATCACAGCACCACACCAGGTGACTGATAGTGGAGTACAGCTTGCTGAGCTCTCTTTCTGCCACTCTCTCTCTCTCTCTCTCTCTCCCTCTCTCTCTCTCTGTCTCTCTCCCATCTCTCTCTCTCTCTCTCCTACTCACGTTGATGGAGGAGACACAGCGGTGTGTGATATCACAGCACCACACCAGGTGACTGATAGTGGAGTACAGCTTGCTCAGCTCTCTTTCTGCTACTCTCTCTCTCTCTCTCTCTCTTCTCCTCTCTCTCTGTCTCTCTCCCATCTCTCTCTCCTACTCACGTTGATGGAGGAGACACAGCGGTGTGTGATATCACAGCACCACACCAGGTGACTGATAGTGGAGTACAGCTTGCTGAGCTCTCTTTCTGCCACTCTCTCTCTTTTCCTCTCTCTCTGTCTCTCTCCCATCTCTCTCTCTCTCTCCTACTCACGTTGATGGAGGAGACACAGCGGTGTGAGATATCACAGCATCGCACCAGGTGGCTGACGGTGGAGTACAGCTTGCTCAGCTCGGCGTACTGGTATTTGATGGGGGGCCCGGGCCCCTCGTCCAGGGCCACCAGCATCAGCAGCTGGGGCACGTTCAGCTTCAGCAGCTGCTCCTTCTGAAAGTCATACGACATGAAAGGATCGTGTGAAGCACCTACAATGAAAAGAGTAATAATACGACAAATTGTTCGCGCTCTCAATGGGACAAAATGCTCTCGCTCCAGTAGAAATCTCTGTGCAGTGTGTGTTTGTAAGACATTTTCAATTTTAATAAAACTGTCCAATGCATTTGCGGCCATTCACCCCCGGCCTTCTGCCACCTGGCTATTGCCCCCCCCAGCCTTTTGCACCCCACGAACCTTCTCATTTGCGTCGAGTTCACAATTCATGCGTCTCAGATGAATACAGGGTACCGAGTTCAATAAACTCCCATGGGTGAGCGACTGAGGTTCCGCGACGCGAACAGAGCCTCAACAAAGTCTACACCAACCAGAGGATTAGCGCCATTTTATAATAATAAATTCCTCACGAAAACGTCCCACGTACCTCTGTGGTTCCCAGGTTGGAGTGCATGAGCAAGAGGTGGAAATACTGATATAGATGTCTGCCCTATGAAGCCACAAATTAACACGGTTTCATAGTGATAAATTCTTCCGAAGTCGGAGCGTGGCTGCCCATGTGGCGGGGTAATCAAAAACGGTCACACACGTAATGTTCTCATCCCTAGCTGGTGCACTTGTGCCATAGTGTTCAAGTGCTTCGGCTGTTGGGAGGGATGATCCCTGGAGTCTTTAAGCCAGAGTAAGACGACAACAACAGCAACGACGTGATAAATTACTAATAAAAACGTCGCACGTACCTCCGTGGTTCCCAGGTTGGAGTGCATGAGGAAGAGGTGGAAGTACTTTATTTTTTATTTTTTAAACAGATCCACACTAGGTTTTATTCTATGTTTACTTTCCTTTCCATTAGGCTACTTCTATCTCCTCAGCTTTCTAATTTCCTGTCTTCTTACTACCCCCCAAAGTGCAGCAGAATCTTCAGCCTGATGAAGTTGGCTGCCTGAGGCGAAGAAGAAGAAGAAGAAGAGGTGTCTGCCCTAGGTAGCCACAAATTAGTGCCGTTATATAATCAGGCATGAAAACTGTTCCCCCAAAAAGAGGAGATTTTTTCAGCAGAGAAATCCTTCCACCCGGATTTTCAGCCAACGTCAGAAGTTTTGTTGAGGGGGGGGCGGCGCAACTACTCATTTCACAGCATTTCACATCCTACTTCGCCTTCCAACTGACAACTTTTTGACAAGGTTCACAAAAAGCTTCAAACTCTTTGTCTTTGTCTCTTTTCCGAACATCGCCGACTCTTCGGCCAGAACTACATTCTGCAGCCAGTCACTTCTCCAATGATTCACGTACTTTTCCCTTTTTTTACATTTTGGTTTCGCCAACTCGATACATGCGTTCTCGGCGGACGCCATCTTGGAAATGACAACGGCGGAAGAGCAAAAAGGTGCAAAATGAAGATTGTGCCGTGTAAAGATAATTTTGGTTCGTTTTTTTCTTCTTTTCGGCGGAGATCGCTCGATTTCGAAATAAAAATCGGCGGAGACGGCGGAGCTGTTTTCATGCCTGATAATGATGAATTACCAACACAAACGCTGCATGTACCTCTGTGGTTCCCAGGTTGGAGTACATGAGGAAGAGGTGGAAGTACTGCTGCAGGTGTCTGCCGTGCTCGGACACCTCCTTCCTCAGCAGCGTCAGCACCGCGCTCAGGATGTGGTCGCTCAGCGTCGCGTTGGGGTCTGCCGGCTGACTCACTGCACATACACATAGACGTAGAGAAACTGAGACAGATGGATAGATAGTAACATAGATACACCCTCCCTCTCTCTCACACACAAGCACACTAACGTGCACGCACACACACACGCACGCACACACCACATGTATGCTCAGACCTACTCCCACACTGGCACGCTGAGAAACACTCAGAATCGTGCATTATCCAGGGCTCCATACCCCCTGTTGCAGTTTCCAGGGACAAACTGCTTAAAAACCAGGGACAGAGGATTATTTCCAGGGACAAACTGCTTAAAAACCAGGGACAGAGGATTATTTCCAGGGACAAACTGCTTAAAAACCAGGGACAGAGGATTATTTCCAGGGACAAACTGCTTAACAACCAGGGACAGAGGATTATTTCCAGGGACAAACTGCTTAACAACCAGGGACAGAGGATTATTTCCAGGGACAAACTGCTTAACAACCAGGGACAGAGGATTATTTCCAGGGACAAACACCGCAATGTCATGCATCATGAAATATATTTCGTGATCTAGCAAAATTTCTGCGACTGGATATTTGTGGTCGTCTTTTTGTTGCTTTTCGGTGCCAACATACTTCCATATTCAAGATCCTTTGGTGTTCAGAAATGTACCTGTTGAATTGGACCGTTCCTGTGTTTAATAGTAAGGTTAGCTAACAAGACAAGCGACTGCTCTACAAAATGTTGATTCCAGGGACACTAACAGTTTCCAGGGATGCTAGGGGGGACGGCACAGATTATCCATCCCAGTGGTCCCATCCACTCCTTCCCCCTCTTCATACCCCAAGCTGAACTGGTGCACAGAATTTTACACTGTGTTTTTTTGCAATCATTGTTTTGTTGTTGTTGTTGTTTGCTTGCACGGGACAGTTACCTTGTCTTTTTCTTCCTCTTCCTCAGCGTTCCCAGGCCATAAGGCCCAATGGGTATGTATTGGGGGTTGTTGGGGGGGACAAAGGTACCGTGTCTTTTTCTTCCTCTTCCTCTGCGTTCCCAGGCCATAAGGCCACAATGGGTATGTATGTGTCTGTTTTGGGGGGCTGCTTGCACGTGTGCGGGGTCTTTTTCTTCCTCTTCCTCTGCGTTCCCAGGCCATAAGGCCACAATGGGTATGTATGTGTCTGTTTTGTTGCTGTTGTTGTTGCTGCTTGCACGTGTACGACAGTTACCGGCGTTCCCAGGCCATAAGGCCCAATGGGATTATGTGTCTGTTTTGTTGCTGTTGTTCCTGCTTAAGTGTACGACAGTTCCACTTTTTCTTCTTCCCTCCGTTCCAGGCCATAAGGCCCAATGGGTATGTATGTGTCTGTTTTGTTGCTGTTGTTGTTGCTGAACGACAGTTGTGTCTTTTTCTTTTTAATCGTTCCCAGGCCATAAGGCCACAATTTTGTATGTGTCTGTTTTGTTGCTGTTGTTGTTGCTGCTTTTACGACAGTTACCTTGTCTTTTTCTTCCTCTTCCTCTGCGTTCCCAGAATTGCCACAATGGGTATGTATGTGTCTGTTTTGTTGCTGTTGTTGTTGCTGCTTGCACGTGTACGACAGTTACCGTGTCTTTTTCTTCCTCTTCCTCTGCGTTCCCAGGCCATAAGGCCACAATGGGTATGTATGTGTCTGTTTTGTTGCTGTTGTTGTTGCTGCTTGCACGTGTACGACAGTTACCTTGTCTTTTTCTTCCTCTTCCTCAGCGTTCCCAGGCCATAAGGCCACAATGGGTATGTATGTGTCTGTTTTGTTGCTGTTGTTGTTGCTGCTTGCACGTGTGCGACAGTTACCGTGTCTTTTTCTTCCTCTTCCTCTGCGTTCCCAGGCCATAAGGCCACAATGGGTATGTATGTGTCTGTTTTGTTGCTGTTGTTGTTGCTGCTTGCACGTGTACGACAGTTACCGTGTCTTTTTCTTCCTCTTCCTCTGCGTTCCCAGGCCATAAGGCCACAATGGGTATGTATGTGTCTGTTTTGTTGCTGTTGTTGTTGCTGCTTGCACGTGTACGACAGTTACCGTGTCTTTTTCTTCCTCTTCCTCTGCGTTCCCAGGCCATAAGGCCACAATGGGTATGTATGTGTCTGTTTTTCCAGTTTTCACTGGTGTTCTCGCTGCATTCAGTCGACACATTCCAATTTTGGAGGAGCTCAAAGGAGAAAACTATATGGAAGATTTTTTTTTAAAAGACAGGAAGAAGTTACAAGCACAGAACTTCAAGAATGGGGGGGGGGGGGGGGTCGTTCTGACTGGTGTGGGCGTTTGATGGACAGTACAGCATGTGAGTGATGTGATTATCATAACAATTAGAGACACTACAATGACGCCAACTAACCATAGAGCCCCTGCAGCACAGTCGTTCTGACTGGTGTGGGCGTTTGATGGACAGTACAGCATGTGAGTGATGTGATTATCATAACAATTAGAGACACTACAATGACGCCAACTAACCATAGAGCCCCTGCAGCACAGTCGTTCTGACTGGTGTGGGCGTTTGATGGACAGTACAGCATGTGAATGATGTGATCATCATAACAATTAGAGACACTACAATGACGCCAACTAACCATAGAGCCCCTGCAGCACAGTCGTTCTGACTGGTGTGGGCGTTTGATGGGCAGTACAGCATGTGATCATCATAACAATTAGAGACACTACAATGACGCCTACTGACCGTAGAGCCCCTGCAGTAGAGGCGGGGGGCAGGGCCCGTCGTTCTGACTGGTGTGGGCCAGCAGCACCACGATCTTGGCAAAGGCACTGCGCACCTGGACACATCACACACACACACACTATTACAATGCAAACAGGTGATTCACAGGGCTCCCAATCACCCCGCAAAACAAGGGGTCCCAGGGACACCTCACTTACAGCATAGTCCTAGAGGCGGGATAGTGTCCCAGTGGCGTTACGAATGCTAAAAATAATTTTTCTAGTGCATCCCTGGGACTCCCAGCACATTCTTTTAGAGGGTCCTGTAGAATTTTAGTACTTCATAGACCCCCAAATGGGGGTCCCTGGGAGCCCTTGATGAACTTATGCTTCTACAAAAAAAGTATAAAGTTAAAACAAGTGGAAACCGATGGGTAATTTGTGGAAAACTAAAATCAAATATGGATTAAACTTCATGTTTACATGGGTTCTCCTGGGAAATTTCAAAAATCCTGCAAGGCAGGGGTCCAGGGGTCGCCCAGTTAACAACTAGACTGAAACAATCCTAAAAATATAAAGTTCCTGGTAAAGGCATGTCAATATTTATCTGTATTCATTTCTTTTATATTCTACACATGCGAGAAACCGACAAAACGTTTATAGGAAATTCGTTGCTTCTCAAATTCTTATAATCTGGCGACGCTGGCTCCAGGCAATACAAAAAATCCTGCATTTCAGGACATCCTGCAAGCAGGAGCTTCCATGTGGTTGGCAACAACCCTTTTGCTGCCAGCCAATCTTCAGCCACAAATTTCTTTACGTGGGCAGAGAAAAGTTGGCGTCTGCAATGCTGTGAATCACACAATGACATGCATCAAATAAGGCCTTTCCTTATCTCCCAAAGTTAACAGCAGAAGGTCACTGCATAACAGATCCTAATCTTATGCCTTTTAGTCACATGGGTGTTAATCCCTTTGCTGCCAGAAAAAAAAAGAGAAACTATCTTTTTTATTAATATAAAAAAAATGTAAAAAGAGACCCGTTAAGACTCAATCTATAAAAAAAACCTGTCGAGAGATCTATCTTTCCTGACTTGGCTAAAACAAAGGCCATCATTCCAGGGCTGTGACATCAACAGTTATGACACAGCACCCAGCCCGCTTGTAGACAAGGGGCCAGGCTTGGAAGGGGTTAAATATGTGGTGCAGAATGTTTTAATTAACCACCTTCCAATATAATCAGCAAATTGCACGAGGGTGCAAAGTGCAGATGAGTTTTTTCATTATTTTACTAATCAGGTTAGGTACATTATAGTCACAGAGGCGTCTCTGTGAAATTCGGGTTGCTCCCACCTGGAGAGAACGTCGCAGCCAGAGGCGCGCCATTTTTTTTTGTGCATGCGATTTTTGTGTGACTGATGAGGAAGGAAGGGAGGGGGGTAAATTTTAACCAAATGACAACTTTTTCGTTGCCACTGGGCTTAACGTGTGCTAAAGTGCATAGGCACACGGGACCTCGGTTTATCGTCTCATCCGAAAGACTCCACGTTCAGACCGCAAGGCCTAGTGCAAAGTGTAGAGAAAAAATCCCCTGTACCCAGGTTCGAACTCGGGTTTCCTTGACACGAAGCGAACGCGCTACCACTGTGCCACTCTACACTCAATCAATAATTTACATGATAATCCCATGGGTGCAACTCCCCAAAATGAAAAAAAACCTGAAAGGCAGGGATCCAGGGCAGTATACAGGGGCAGAGCCCTGTCGGATGATTCAGGGGAGGCAACTTAAGAGAGAGAGAGATAATGAGACGGACAGACAGTTCAAATGATACAGACCTTGTAAAATTATTACATTGCCTTTGCAAACTTCCAAGATAGAACAACCAAGTTCAAAACGCCTGAAATCACTTGTGGTCAAATTTTCTTTTTCTTTTTTTGATGAATTAAAAAACACACCTGAAGTTCAGTTTCTGGTAAAATTAAAAAATACTGAAATCAGTGTAAAACTGAAAGAGTAGCACCCATGCCATCCCCCTACCTCCGAGGTGGGGCACTCCAGCAGGTACTCTGCGAACCGCGAGGGGTGAGCGAAGAACACGTTGTGAGCCATCCACGACCGCACAGCCGCCGATGAGCGCACCAGCATGTGGGTCGCCTCGTACCACTCCATGGCCGGGCCTCTGTGGAACACAATTAACTCATTCAACACTGGCCGACTGCTTCCCTTTACAACCGTTCAGCACGAATGTACGCTATAGCTTGCTAAATGTATTTCAAAATAAGGCTGTGTGTACATATACGCGCAAGTTCCGCGCAGGGAAACCCATGCGCAATCAAAAAATAAAATAAAAAATCTGGAAGAAATATGAAAGAATGTGCCCATTGCACACGAAAACCCATCCATAATCCCATCCGCTTATTTTTTATATACCGTAAAAACTGGACTACAAGACGCACCTGTATATAAGCCGCATCCCTTAACTCATTCAACACTGGCCGATTGCTTCCCTTTACAACCGTTCAACACGAATGTACGCTAATGTACGCTATAGCGTACATAGTGTTTAAACATTCACACTTCACAACTCAGCGAAGTCATGCAACCCAAGCTGGTATAAAAGTGTTCCTCTACGGTCCCTTAATAGTTTTCAACATTCACACTTCACAACTCAGCGAAGCCATGCAACCCAAACTGGTATAAAAGTGTTCCTCTACGGTCCTTTAATAGTTTTCAACATTCACACTTCACAACTCAGCGAAGCCATGCAACCCAAACTGGTATAAAAGTGTTCCTCTACGGTCCCTTAATAGTTTTCAACATTCACACTTCACAACTCAGCGAAGCCATGCAACCCAAACTGGTATAAAAGTGTTCCTCTACGGTCCCTTAATAGTTTTCAACCAATGAAATGACTTCTAGTCTATGTTTAGGACGTCAATGAATGAAAACGAGTCACTACCCCTCTCTTTGTCTTCTTTGTCATGCTTTTTAATAGTTTTCAACATTCACACTTCACAACTCAGCGAAGCCATGCTGCTAACAAAATAAAAAAAAATGTTACTTTGGAATTATAACATATGTTAGCTTTTATTATTATAAACAATACCGCAAATGTTCAAAACTGTGCGGTTAAGCATTATTTTTTTAATATTTTTTATGTAATGATGCAAACCTGCCTAGTGTTGAACGTTTGCGCGAAACATGTACGCTATAGCAGACAATGTGGCGGTACCATAGCCGATGAGGTCTAACCGAGGCGTGGTTACCCGCTACACCTATCTATATTACTAAACATTCGGGACTTTACTGGTGTTGCACTGCCTCTGGGCATTGCAGCCAGTATTGTTCCCACCATCTTTGCATTTACAAATGTTCCATGTGTGTCTATGACCGAGAGGACGTAAAATATAATTTTCATCATCTTAGTGTTGAGAGAGTTAATAGCAAATAAAATGTAACATAAGCCTCATTCATTTTAGGCCAATTTTGCAATAAATACTGCAACAGAACTTCAGAAAGCTTGTTGTAGAAAACAAACTTTTTAGGGTCACAGCTTGGGCAATTTTTTATTTTTTATTTTTTACTAATGATCACAAAATTATCTCTGACTTTATTTTATAACTTTATACGCTTAGCCTTTAGCACACTGCATTATTTCTGACGTTCCGTACTCTGCCACTGCATTCTTTTTGAGGCAGTGAAAAACGCCTACACCCACTTGATTGAAAATGATGTAGTTTTCTCAAGTTTCAAGTTTTATTTTCAACTTCCAGCCCAGAGGGCTTCAAAGCCATAAACACAAACACTCACAACAAATTTGTCCCCATAAACATTCAATGAAACAAACGTGCAGAACATAAGGCAATTGATATGATATTAACATATACAAAAAAAAGAAATGACCAGTGCTAACAACAAATGCATCACCACTAGAAAAGATGTAAAATAAAATTAAAAAACCTTGCCAGCTTTCTCAATACTTTTGGGTTTGTATTACTCAGTAACGATTTAAATTTGTGGACATTTGGGTGGTGATTATAATACTTTGAAAACAATTCTTTTCTCTATGTGCTGTGTGCAGACTTGATTACTGGAATACTAATAAAGAAACGACGGAGGAAAGTTTTGACACTATGCATTTTGTTGTCCGTACATGTTTTGTTGTTGAAAAAAAATCATAAAAGCAAAAACAAAAAAGCGAGAGTGTTTCAGCACTGTCAGAATGAGAGCAGAATGCTTCCGAGTTCACCCATTGACTAATAAAGTCATGTCGAGGGAGGATCACATTTATAAAAATAACTCACAGAAATATCATTAAGAATATTATTAAAGGCAAAATTTCCTCCAAATGCGCTCGCCTCGTGCCGCATTTGATTTTTATGGTTTGACCGATTCCTTCAAGGTAGGCTACTCTAATTGCCACGTAGTGCGCTCCCCTTGGTTTTTTTTCTCCGAAAAATCTATTCTGATGCCTGGGAGGGATGGTTATGCTCACCTGAAGGACTTTTTGGTGTGCAGCGCCACGTTGAAGATGAACTTGCATCCCAGCTCCACGGTGGTCATGCACACCTGGTCCACCTCCTGCATCTGTACAATAAAATAAATTATAATAAAGATAATCATGATGTGATGATGATGAAGAAGATTTATTTTGTATTTAGTAATATTTCTAGTTCGCAGAGACACGCCTCTGAGAAATTCCCTGATCTTACCGACTTTCAACCGCTGTGGGACTTCAATGTGCGTAAAGCGCACGGGTCAGACTTGCTCAGGCA
Organism: Phymorhynchus buccinoides; assembly: GCA_017654935.2. NCBI lineage: Eukaryota > Metazoa > Mollusca > Gastropoda > Neogastropoda > Raphitomidae > Phymorhynchus > Phymorhynchus buccinoides. The sequence goes on along the minus strand of CM065708.1, from coordinate 27,985,926 downwards.
TCAGAATACTCCAGAGTCCAATCCGCGGACTAACAACACTCGCCATGACTCGGAGTCGACATCGAGTCGGACCCCACAAAAATCTAGTCCGTAGTCGGCATCATTGCGATCATTCGCTACCTGATTTCTTGCGGAAAAGTTCAAAGCTCTCACATCATCGTAGTCTCCCGCGATCATATCCTCTAAATCGACTCATTTAAAACCCAAATCACAATCAGTCATCAAAACAAACTCTGAAACAGTGAAAATAAGAGTCTAGAGAGCTCTAAACTCGGAAGAAAAAAACAAACATGGCCACGGTTTTTTCGTTTCCGAAGGCGCAGTATGAAAACAAACCGCTTAAGAATACCATTTGAGAATAAGATCACGCTACCTCATGAAGTACAAACCGCGGCCGGCAGTGGGAAAGCAGTTTCTTCATGAACTTTCTGAGCATGCATGTGTGAGTGTGTGTGTGCATGCGTATGCATTATCGTAGTACCGGGTATGTGTGTGTGTAGGAACATGCATGCAAATGAGTACATACACACACACACACGTGTATGTATTTTCCCCATTAATTTTTTTATTGTGGTTGATTTTTCTCCAGTTTATGTTTTTTATTTATTTGCCGTAATTGTTTTTCTTATTAATTCATGACGACAGGATGTAAAAAAGCTTTTTCAAGCTTATTCTTTTATCGTCAACAAAGATCATTTTGACTTGACTTGACTTGACACACACACACAGTTTCTCACCATTTTGTCCTGGATGAGTTTGCCGATATACCGGTTGCAAAAAGGCGGTAGTTTCTTCATGAACTGGAAGTGCTCTTTGATTTTGCAAGTACCGGGTATGTGTGTGCGTAGGAATATGCATGCATATGTGAGAACACACACACACACGTGCGTGTGTGCGTATGTGCATGCGTACATGTGTGGGGGGGGGTGTCCGAGAGAGAGAGAGAGAGAGAGAGAAGAGGGAGGCGCATGAAATGTTGGGAACAGGAAGGGACCCAAAATATGTGAAAGCTTGTGGTAACTTGGAAAGGGGGGGGGGGGGGGGGGTGGGGCGGTATGGGGGAGTGAATAAATGAATGCGAGGATAGAAATGGTGGGAAAGAGGGCAGTTCTTAACGTTTTGATAGTCGCTTGTATCGACCCAAACTATGTTCAAGGTTTTTTTTGGCGAAGCATGATTTGTTTTTCATTTTTCATTAGTTTTGTTTCCATTTTTAATGCATGCAAATGTGTTTCCTTGCTTGTATTGTGCTTGTACGAGACCACACTGTATGTAATTTCACCTAACGTGATAAAAAAGTATTTTTGACTCTGACTTTGACTTGACACACAAAGATTCTCACCATTTTGTCCTGGAGCAGTTTGCTGATGTACAGGTTGTTGCAGGGCAGCAGCTTCTTCATGAACTGGAAGTACTCGGCGCAGAACTGGCTCTTCTCGTGCATGAACAGCACGTTCTGCCGGCGCACGCACCGCTCGATGGGCAGCGGCATCTTCAGATGGCTGGGGGAGGCCTCGCCTGGGATGAAGAAAAACGCAATGGAAAACCATAGAAATGTACTCACAGCTTAAAAATCGTGAGAGAACAACTGAACAAACTTTTAATTCCTTTAGGCCATTAGCCCATAGAAACAGGGTCAAGGTACAAAAAAACACTAGACTAGAAACAGGGTTAACCTTCCAAGTACTCCTCATCCATACATTTCCGTATACGAAGGGAACAGAAAATATACAGAGCTAACTTTATTCTAATATCGATAAAATCGTCGAGAGAGAGAGAGAGAGAGAGAGAGAGAGAGAGAGAGAGAGAGAGAGAGAGAGAGAGAGAGAGAGAGAGAGAGAGAGAGAGAGAGAAACTTGTTCAAACTTGAAATTTTTAATGAGGATGAATGAGATAAGCAGAAAAGGTTGTTTTTTTACCATGTCCTCGACAAAAACGAAATGCAACAGTAAAATACAAAACAATCAAATAGTACAGGAAATCAAGTATAAATAACACAATTTTCATTAGAACAAGAGCATATAACACTACAGCAAGCCTTTCCACCCAAATGAAAAAAAGGAAACAAAGAGAGAGACAGAGACAGCGAGAGAAAGAGACAGAGAGAGGAGACAGAGACAGAGAAGGAGATAGCGACAGAGAAATTAAGTCTTTGTTGATGTGGTCGTACCCTGACTTAAAGACTCCAGGGATCAGCCGAAGCACCTGAACACTATGGCACAAATGCACCAGCTAGGGACGAGAACATTAACCCCTTGACTGCCAGAGAAAATTCAATAAAAAAATCGTTGGGCAAATCATGCCATGAAAAAGACAACTGATAGAGCCAATCTGGCAAAATGGTCTGGGGATGTAACTCTCTTGACTGTGTTAGAGCAAAAGCCAGCATGTCAGGGTTATTCATCTTCATCTGATGACATCATCAGTGAGTCATCAGGTCAGTATGGGAGTCAAAGGGTTAAGTGTGTGACAGTTTTTTTATTACCCCGCCACGTGCGCAGCCACACTCCGACTTCGGAGGAAGTCTAGTAAGTTCTTTAGCCTTTTGCCTGCCAGGTTCGTGGCTACCACAGGCAAAAAGATGTCATTGATGATGTGGTAACTTCAATGTGAACGACTTAGGAATCCCACATTGTCTGCTTTAGAGCAACAGTCAAGAACCATTTTGCCAGCTTGGCTCTTACAGGTCTCTTTCCTTCTGCATGCCCACGCCATATGGCCATAATGGGTGAGGTACATACAAATGTGTCTGGTTTTCAGCTTTCAATGGTCTCCTCACTGCTTTCAGCCAACACATTCCCATTTCAGAAACATATTACAAAAGTGTAATAAAAAATAATAATTGACTGCATGATTTCAGTCTCAGGAAAACTTTTTTTTTTTTTTTTTTTTTTAAATTTCCAAACCCACCAAGTTAATTTTAAGTTTTCCTGAGACATTACCCAAGTCATTACAGCCAACACATTACAGTTTCTGCATGTCTTTTCTTTACAAGTTCACACACACACAGAGTTAACATCATGTCCGAGAAAATTTTCAAAAAAATCATAATAGGGTATTCTGCCCTAAGACGGACAAATAGTCGGGCACACTAGGGCAACCACAAGCACTGAACTAATTGTTAGGCAGATCTGCATATATTTCCCTATCAAATAGTACTGTGTGTACAGCTGCCGACATTTTTTATTGGGGGTGGGGGGATGGGCATGCACTCACGGCCTGCCTTGCCTTCAAACACAACAATCACAGGATCGCTACGTCGGCCATTTTCACTCCCGACCGCAAGCGTACACTCAACCGATTATGGACCACGCTGTTTGAGAATAACATCGTGGTCCAATGTTTGGCGGAGGAGATTCCTTCAATTACGACACATTTTCGGCGGATACGGCGGAGCTGTTTTCATGCCTGATGCAAATAACTAGGGCACGAAGTGTCTGTAACACTGACCACACTGAGGAATAATCTCCTCGCTGATGTTGTTGTCGGTGTGTGTGTGTGTGTGTGTGTGTGTGCTTGTGCGTGTGTGCGTGTGTCTCACAGTTTCTGCATGTCCTACACACACACACACACAGAATCAACACCACGTTAGAGAGAACCCTAGAAACTGACCAGGGGGCGCTGTGGACTGCGGTATAATCTCCTCGCTGTTGGTGGAGGGGGAGGGGGTGACAGACAGTTTCTGCATGTCCTTCACCAGGTCCGGCTGCTGCTGGTCCTCCGCGGGGACGACCACCACGCCCTCCTCATCTATCCGCTCGTAGAACAGGATGTAGGCGTTCCACCAGCGCTTCTGGCGCCGGAAGGCCGACCTGGAACCACACGGGAAGGAGGCACAAAGCTAAAGCATTCCACCCTTAACCCCTTGACTGCCATGTAACGCATTACATACTGACTTGATGACGTCATCAGATGACGAGGAATAACCCTGATGTGCTGACTTATGCTCTAACAGTCAAGAGTTATATCCCCAGACCATTTTGCCAGATTGGCTCTATCAGTTGTCTTTTTTATGACATGATTATATTGAAAAATTAATTTTTCTTTAATTTTCTCTGGCAGTCAAGGGGTTAACCCTTTCACCGACAATGTCGCATTTTGGCACCACAATGGTTTAACACCCATGTCACTGAAAGGCATCAAATCAGGACCTGTTACCCAAAGACCCTATTTTCCTAATTTCGGGAGGTAAGGATATGCCTAATGTTATACATGTCACAGATGAATTCGCAACATTGCAGAAATATTTTGTTCTCTACCCCGTTAAGTTTAATGGTATTTTTTGGCTGAAAAATGGCTGGCGGCCAAAGGGTTAACTCTTTCAACGCCAGTCATTTTTCAGCTAAAACTTTCCATTAAACTTACCTGGGTAGAGAACAGATTATGTCTGCAATATTGGGGATTCCTCTGTGACATGCATAACATAGGGCCTATCCTTAGCTCCCAAAATTAACAACGTAAGGTCACTGGATATCAGACCCTGATTTGAAGCCTTTCAGTGACATGGGTGTTAAATCATTGTGGTGCCAAGAGGCGACAGTAGCAATGACAGGGTTAAGAACTGAGGATCAATTGCTGGCACTGTTCTTTTTCATCAGCATTCCCAGACCATATGGCCATAATGGGTGAGGTACGTATGTGTCCGGTTTTCAGTTTTCACTGGTCTCCCCACTGCGTTCAGCCGACAAATTCTAATTTCGGAATTTTTATTTCCATTACAGTGTCTTTGCCTCAGTTCCTTCATATCCTTCCTTACGTCTCTCATTAAAAAAAAGAACACAAAGGGAGCTTACCTTTTCAACATGTGGTCGTACACTTCTCCCAAGTACTCTCCCCCAAAACACTGGTTCTTCATCTCCTGAAACATCACCACCACAACATGTTATTATACTGGATTAACTCATTCCGGATGAATTCAGAGTATACTCAGAACTGGAGAAACGTCACTCAGGGTCTAATTCTGATTATTTTCGGAACAGCGATTTAAGAGTCTAAAACTTGTCTGAAACCGCATTTTCTTGATCCAAACCACGTTTTTCTAGTTACTTCTCTCTGCCTTCGTTTCGCTATGTTTGACACTTCTATTTCATTGGTCAATGCTAAAAATGTCCGCAAATTCTCTGCCCCCGACTAGTCATTAGGTGGCATGGTCAACTCCGTCCTAAAATGATCACCTTTTCGTGTTGCCAAGTAGTAGCATAAAGCCCCATTGCATGCAATTCCCCAACCACTCCAGGAGGAGACCATGGGCTAACCGTGATTCATTACCCACCTCGTCATCATCCATCTTGCACTCCATGACGTCACCGTCGTCAAATTTGTACCACTTGGCGTGCGTGTCGTGCTGCCCCCTGAAATACAACAACACATACAGTGTATATTATATTAATCAACAACGACGACGACAACAATTCTACTTCTTCTTCTGCGTCCCCAGGCCATATGGCCATAATGGGTAAGGTACATGTGTGTCCAGTTTTCAGTTTTCACTGGTCTCCCCGCTGCGTACAGCCGACACATTCCGATTTCGGAAGAGCTCAAAGGAGACAAATTATTTGGAAGTTTTTTGTGTGTAAAAAGGCAGGAGAATGGGGCCAGCAAGTCAGAAAGATAGTAGACGATATAAAGCAAAGGGAAAAGGCAGAGTCAAAGAGAGTGGTAGATTAGAGGAAGTTACAAGCACAGAACTTCCAGAAGGTGGGGGAACTATTTGTTTAGCAAAAGACCCCCGGTATCCCCACGGGGAGCCGACAACAATAAAGTTAGAGCGAGTCTGATGGTAAAATCGATTGACAATTACGGCAAACAACAACAACTACATGGACCAAAGTTTTAACTTGTTGGAGTCATGACGGCTGATGTCTGCTGACACTGCAAGTCTCTCTTCAGGTCATGACAGCAGACAACTGCCGTCACAATTTCTGATTTAAAAATTTTTTTTACAACACACATAAACAGCCTTATTCAAGGGAGCTTATTGTTGAAAGTCAAAGTACTCATTGATGCTTCGATTACTTCCCTTAGATCGTGTCCCATAGCCATTTGGGCTTTATTTTAGCGAGTTTCGTTGAGTCACTTAGCAACAGCTGTGTTTCTATGTGGCAGCTAAAAAAGTTGGAAATTCCATTTTGGGTACTTTACTTAGTGTATTTTTTACACAAAAGAAATGAAGTATTTATTTATTTTATTTTTACACTGCTTATAGTCCTGTCAACAGCAATGGTTTTCTCAGGACTGTCACCACAGTAAACATCAGACACGTCGACAACATCCCACATGTATTTACTTTGTAAACACAGATACCTGAAAAAATGACAAAAACATAAAACAATTTATTACGCGACACCTTCATCATTGTACCCTAGAGTCCATAAACCTAGACAGTGCTGGAAACGAAAGAGACGAGTAAGCACACTAACTGTGTGTGGCATTTTAATTAGTAAACCTGCGCCTTTCCATTGCAGAGTAATGTTTGTTTCTATTTTGATTCATCATTTTGTAGTAATTTGTCACAAAAAGTGGCCTGAAATGCACGATTCCTGGGGGTCGACGCACACCATCTGACTGCCACTCCAAGGAGTTAATGAGCTTCGAAAGCCAGCAGGCAACTCGTCTCTTTCCATGTCTGTCTCTTCTCTCTCTCTGTCTGTGTTTATCTCTCTCTCTCTGTCTCTCCATTCAACTCTGTATCTCTGTCTCTCTCTCTCAGTCCCTCTCTCTCTTACTCTCTGTAGCCCTCTCTGACCTGTGCAGAATGTAGGAATAGTAATACGCTGTGTACCACCACTCCATTCAGTCTGTTTTTGGGGGGGTTTCTGCCCCTCTCTTTCTCTGCCTCTCTCTCTGACCTGTGCAGAATGTAGGAGTAGTAGTGTCCTCCACTGGCCTGTCCGCTGTGTACCACCACTCCACTCAGTCTGCATATCTCTATCTCTCTCTCTCTGCCCCCCTCTCTTTCTCTGTCTCTCTCTCTCTCTGACCTGTGCAGAATGTAGGAGTAGTAGTGTCCCCCGCTGGCCTGTCCGCTGTGCACCACCACCCCGCTCAGTCTGTACCGGGTGCTGGTGGCAGGGGCGGCGCCCAGGTCGTCATCTATGATCTCACCTGGCAAAGGAGACGGGTAAAACAACGATGAAACAACAACACACCTGGGTGGGAGGAGACGCTAACTCTTCTAGCGCTGTGTATTTTTTTGACGTTCTTGGTTGTCCGTTGCACATCTCAACTCATGAGAGGGGAGTAACTATTATTTTTCGAGCTTGCATGTACAGTGGCACCTCCCTTATAAGACCCCATTATAAAACTCCCTCCCATATAATACCTACTTCTTTGTAAAGTATTAAAAGCACCTCCCTTATAAGACCCCTCCCTTATAAGACCTCATTTTGGATGATTTTTGAAGGTCTTATAAGGGAGGTCCACTGTATCGCTTTAACGGCAGAAACAGTGACTAAAGCTCTAAACACACAGCAGGGTGCTTGGCAGTGAATGTCTTTGCATTTGGTGGGAGTGTAGAGTGATGTCTTGGGCGAGTTATATTCGCCCATGGTGTTAGGAGAGCTAAAAAATAAAAAGATTTCTTTGTCCTTGAATAAAAAAAAAAATCCCCCCCCCCCCCAAAAAAAAGAGAAAGATTTCTACAGCCATTGTATGTGTGCTTGCGTACGAAAATCTGCGTTTGCGTTGCTTGCGTTCTTGAGAGCGTGCAAGTGTAATTCTGCTGTGTGCTCTGTGTGTGCGTGTGTGTGTGTGTGTGTGTGTGTGTGTGTGAAGGAGAGAGAAAATAACTTGGTATGTTTGGATGTACCAAAGTTTGTAACTCCAGATTTTTCTTTTGCGCGTGTGTGTGTGTTCAGTTTACGTTCAGTTTCTGACCCTCTTTCTCTGCAGATCCCTAGGCATAAGCTTTCAACTGTTGGTCGGCGCTCTTTTGCTGTCTCAGGACCGACATCTTGGAACAAACTTCCTCTTTCCCTCCATCAGCGACCGACCCTCTCTGCTTTCAAATCTAACCTCAAAACCCACCTGTTCCCCCGTCATTGAGGCTCCACTCTCTTGCCTTTAGGTCTTTTTCTGCTGTATACCATTTATGTCATACGTGTGTGTTCGCTTTGTATTGCATTTCTGTTTGAATGCGTTATGAATGCTAACATGTGCGTGCGCTTTGATTTGATTTATATCAAGATTCAGCGCCGTATAAATACTGTATGTTGTTGTTGTTGTGTGTGTGTGTGTCTGATGACATCATCAGTGATGTCATCAGGTCAGTACGTAATACGTTGGTGGCAGTCAAGGGGTTAACATTCTGGTCACAAACAAGACACACAAAACTTACCTTCTATTTTTGCCAAGCCTTGTACTGTGTACGGCTCCATGTCGAATTCCCGTGGAAACTCGAAGTAATCGTTAAACTTGATTGCACATTCCCTGCAAAAGCGCGCACACACACACACACACGCAAAAAACACAGTATGCCTTTATGAGCAACATGTCAGATCTCTGGTGAAGCATTGTTCTTAGTCTGTTATGAAAGTCAGCAACACTTACCCCCCCTGTGGGGATACCGGGGGGGGGGGGGGGGGGGGGGGGGGGTATTTCGTACAAATAGTTCCCCCACCTTCTGGAAGTTCTGTGCTTGTAACTTCCTCTAATCCATCACTCTTTGACTCTGCCTTTTCCCTTTGCTTACTGTCATCTACTATCTTTCTATCTCACTGGTCCATTCTCCTGCCCTTTTTCCATAAATTCTTACAAAGATTTCTTCAGCCGAAGTCGGACATGCTGGGCCTAACTATTTCTTAGGCGCATAACGGCAGCATGACGCATCTGATCTATGCTCATATGACAGAAAACTGTCTGAGCGAACGAAGAAGAAGTAACACTTACATTTATCAATTTAAAAAAACACCCCCAAAAAACAACCAAAAAACCTTCTGTGTGATTGTAAAGAAGGTTCTCGTTGTTAGACCACTGGCAACACAGCTGTGGCCATGACTAAAACAGGTACGAGTCAAAACTGTCTACAGTCTAGGCTCAACAATTAGTGATTGTAAAGACGTTCTCATTGTTAGACCACTGGCAACACAGCTGTGGCTATGACTAAAACAGGTACGTGTCAAAACTGTCTACAGTCTAGGCTAACGATTAAAAAACACCTTCTGTGTGATTGTAAAGACGGTTCTCATTGTTAGACCACTGGTAACACAGCTGTGGCCATGACTAAAACAGGTACGAGTCAAAACTGTCTACAGTCTAGGCTCAACGATTAAATAACACCTTCCGTAGTAAGTGTGCTTTGATGGCACGTTTATTACTTTCTGCTAATACATGCAACACCCCAAAGATATATGTAAATGTCAGTACATATATTAATACTATAATAGACAGCAATAATCATATGAAGCATTGTGAATAAAGTTTAAAATGCCCATCACGCTCCGTATGCATAGTTTATGCAAATAGAAAAAAAAAGAAAAGAAAAGGGTTCAAAATGAAGGCGGAAGTGGTGGTGGGTTGCATGATGAGTGAGCAAGATAGCGGAGAGCGGATGAATGATTGGGTGTGGTGTGAGATTTACATATTTGTTAATGTAAGCATATGTTTCATACGTTTTTTTCTTTTCTTTTTTTAAAAGTGGAAGACAAGTTTCCATGTGCGTTGTACAATGCCAATGGACAATAAAGAAACTTATGACTTATAAGCCTTTACGTTTAACAAAAGATGTGTCAGATTTTACAAAAAGCCAAAGCAAATCACAATTTGAATCCAAGTTGCTTATCAGAAGTCAAGCTGGATATCTGTATTTAAAAAGCAAAACAAAACAAAAAAACAAAAAGAGATTCTCACCTTTCCCAGTCGTAGTCGAAACGCTTCAACTGTATGGCTAATATTTTTGGAAGCTTTCGTATCACAAGACGCTTTACTGTATCAACCTGAAAAGCAATAATCACAAACATCATTTAGTTTGTTTCAAGAAAAGAGCTACATCGAAAAGTTAAGTGAATAATGGAAGATTTAATCAAGAATTTTCTCTTCCACACTGAAATTGACATTTGCAATGAAATTACGGGTTAGCTCTATCCCATTATTAACCCTTTCACCGCCAATGGCGCATTATTGCACCACAATGGTTTAACACCCATGTCACTAAAAGGCATCAAATCAGGGCCTGTTATCTGAAGACCCTAGTTTTGTAATTTTAGGAGGTAAGGATAGGCCCAATGTTATACATGTCACAGAGGAATTTGCAATATTGCAGATATTGTTTTCTCTGTGACTCAGGTAAGTTTAATAATGTTTTGGCTGAAAAATGGCTGGCGGCGAAAGGGTTAAATTTATATGGGTAACTCCTTTCATGATTGAGTCAAACAAAAGAGGAGTAGTATGCTTCAACAGGGGGAGAGTCAAGCAACTTTGATTACCATAATTTTCGGGTTATAAGGCGATAATTTGTTTCTCCAATTTCGACCTATGCGCCTAATAAACGAGGGCGCCCTACTAGTGAACAAAATCATGAGAAGAGAGGCAACGATTGCCGTGCTCAGCACAGTCTACTGAGAGTCTAGACATAGAAAGTTTTGCCCCCACTGTCTGGAACTCCTTGCCTGTTCACCTCCGTCACAATTCAGCACTTCCCGCTTTCAAAACCCAAATGAAAACTCACTTGTTTCAAAGAGCTTTCTCTCTGTAACTTTTCACATTAATTAGATGATAATCGAATGAATGTGTATGTTAGCCCAATTGCGTGCGAATCAGTGCATGTGAGCGCCTTGAGTTTAATTCTAAAGAAAGGCACGAAATAAATAGTATGTATTATTATTATTAAAGTGGTAGTGAGTCGCCGATACGACGAATACTAATGCTAAAATGCTTCAAAATCCCTATCCCTTTTCACAGCGGTAGGCGTTGGCCCCCTCCAGCAGGCCCCCCTTGACGTATTGCTCCAGGGACTCAAATGATGGTTGATGTCCTTACCTTTTTGTCACACTTTTCGCAGCGGTAGGCGTTGGCCCTCTCCAGAAGGTCCCCCTTGACGTACCGCTCCAGGGACTCAAATGATGGTTGATGTCCTTACCTTTTTGTCACACTTTTCGCAGCGGTAGGCGTTGGCCCCCTCCAGCAGGCCCCCCTTGACGTACCGCTCCAGGGACTCAAATGATGGTTGATGTCCTTACCTTTTTTTCACACTTTTCGCAGCGGTAGGCGTTGGCCCCCTCCAGAAGGTCCCCCTTGACGTACCGCTCCAGGGACTCAAATGATGGTTGATGTCCTTACCTTTTTGTCACACTTTTTACAGCGGTAGGCGTTGGCCCCCTCCAGAAGGTCCTCCTTGACGTACTGCTCCAGGGACTCAAATGATGGTTGATGTCCTTACCTTTTTGTCACACTTTTCGCAGCGGTAGGCGTTGGCCCCCTCCAGAAGGTCCTCCTTGACGTACTGCTCCAGGGACTCAAATGATGGTTGATGTCCTTACCTTTTTGTCACACTTTTCGCAGCGGTAGGCGTTGGCCCCCTCCAGAAGGTCCCCCTTGACGTACCGCTCCAGGGACTCAAATGATGGTTGATGTCCTTACCTTTTTGTCACACTTTTCGCAGCGGTAGGCGTTGGCCCCCTCCAGAAGGTCCCCCTTGACGTACTGCTCCAGAGACTCAAATGATGGTTGATGTCCTTACCTTTTTGTCACACTTTTCGCAGCGGTAGGCGTTGGCCCCCTCCAGAAGGTCCCCCTTGACGTACTGCTCCAGGGACTCAAATGATGGTTGATGTCCTTACCTTTTTGTCACACTTTTCGCAGCGGTAGGCGTTGGCCCCCTCCAGAAGGTCCCCCTTGACGTACTGCTCCAGGGACTCAAATGATGGTTGATGTCCTTACCTTTTTGTCACACTTTTCGCAGCGGTAGGCGTTGGCCCCCTCCAGAAGGTCCCCCTTGACGTACCGCTCCAGGGACTCAAATGATGGTTGATGTCCTTACCTTTTTGTTACACTTTTCGCAGTGGTAGGCGTTGGCCCCCTCCAGAAGGTCCCCCTTGACGTACCGCTCCAGGGACTCAAATGATGGTTGATGTCCTTACCTTTTTGTCACACTTTTCGCAGCGGTAGGTGTTGGCCCCCTCCAGAAGGTCCCCCTTGACGTACTGCTCCAGGGACTCAAATGATGGTTGATGTCCTTACCTTTTTGTCACACTTTTCGCAGCGGTAGGCGTTGGCCCCCTCCAGAAGGTCCCCCTTGACGTACCGCTCCAGTGACTCAAATGATGGTTGATGTCCTTACCTTTTTGTCACACTTTTCGCAGCGGTAGGCGTTGGCCCCCTCCAGAAGGTCCCCCTTGACGTACTGCTCCAGGGACTCAAACAGGTTCTGGTGGTTGCGGATGTCCACGTTCAGCGTGGTGAACGCCTCCTCCCGCTGGTACCTGCAACGACATGCAGAGCATTAACCCTTTTGCAGTCAACACTAAACCAATTTAAAAATTTTCAAAGTGCTCCCCACCCTGTGTTGTTACATTCTCTTGGCTTTTTAACAAAAAAAGGACCATTAATTCACTTCCCAAACTCGCTGTGTCAGACCAATAGACGATTTTCTGACGAAAAAAATAGGGGAGAGCACTTCGTGAAAATTAGAGTTGCTTACCTCCATTACTCGGTCAAATACCATAGCAACAATGCAACAATGGCGTCGAAGCTTGAAACCGCAGGATGCGCGTCAGCGACTTGCAAACATTTTTTAAGAAAAATCAGGGGTGGCCAGTGGCCACAAACTAATAAAACTTGCAAAATGCGACGTAAAAATATAAATGACATAATATTTTAGAATGACGCACGGTGTTCTAGTGCTGTATGTCTGCTCAAACACACGAGTCGATAGGCTACGAGAGCTGATGGTAGAGTGACTTCCCCTGTTTGACCGAGTGAATTAGGCAAGATCACTCACACACACCATGAAATTACTCCCCTTAATTATTTCCGAACAATTCCTATTGACACAGGCCAGAACACCAAGGCTACATCAAAATGTTGTTTTGCTTTGCATAGTTATGCAGGGATTGTCTTCAGCCATGACAAGCTCCTAGCATAGCAACATCAGTATCCAAAATCCTCCGAAGTCGGAGTGTGGCTGCCCACATGGCGGGGTAATCAAAACGGTCACAAGCGTAATGTTCTCATCCATAGCTGATGCACTTGTACCATAGTGTTCAAGTGCTTCCGTTGTGATGATCCCTGGAGTCTTTTAACCAGGGTAAGCCAACAAACAAAAACACAATCTATTTATAAATACATGACGAAACACCCCAGTTTGAAGTCTTTTGGGAAGCCCAGAATTTGAACATTTCATCCCCTGACAACAGTAACTCTCCTACCATTAAAGACACCCCTCCCCCACGTCACGTGTCACATTCCCTCTTATGTTTGGAAGATTTCTTAAGTTTTCTTACCAGCTATAAGAGGGAAAACATGTGAAAGCCGTGATTTTGACGCGTGACGTGGTGGGTCTTTAAGGGCCAGCCACACGACATACGAATCGCATCTGAATGTGGCGCAAACCGATTTGGACAACGCCAGTCGTAATCCACATGAAATTTATGTACTGGGTCTACTCGAGTACAGTGAGCGAAAATGGCAGAATTATTTTAAGACGGAAAGTTATTTCACGTGAATCGTGACTCACGTGACACAATCGCGTTGCATCCCCATACGGTTTTACACGCTGTGCGGCGCCGGCTTTACCCCCCTTTTCCTGCGGTTAGTTACCTGTGCATGGGTTGCTCCTGGGAAATTTCAAAAATCCTGCAAGGCAGGGGTCCAGGGGCCGCCCAGTTAACAACTTGACTTCAACAATCCTAAATATATAGAGTTCCTGGTAAAGGCATTATATGTATCTGTATTCATTTCTTTTATATTCTACACACATGAGAAACCGACAAAACGTTTATGAATAGGAATTTCTTCGCTTCTCAAATTCTCATAATCCGGCAACGCCGGCTCCAGGCACAACAAAAAATCCTGCATTTCAGGACATCCTGAAAGCAGGAGTATCCATACCTGTGCGGGCAGTCCTTGCAGATCTTCTGGTCGGCGAAGGAGCCGCCCAGGTGCTTCTCCAGGAGGGCGGGCTGGGTGAGGGACTTGAGGGCCTCGTCCAGGGAGTCCACCAGGCTGTTGAAGAACTCCAGGGCATCGTGCTGCTCCCGCAGGTTCACCGGCTCACCCCACAGCCTGTGACCACAGAAACTGCAGTGCAGAGAGGCTTGAAGGCAGCTCGACAAAAAACGAGGTTCCCTTCCCCCCCCTCCCCCCACTCCCTAGATGTCAGAAACTGAGAACAAATCAGCTTGACCAGGTGCTAAACCTCTTTCAAGGGACAAAAATGAGGTTCCCTTCCCTCCTCCAGAGCTTTACACCCCCCACCCCCACACCACAGCCAAGATGTCAGAAACTGAGAACAAAGAAGCTTGAATGCAACTCGACTAAACTTGACTCATAATGGTCAACTTAAATGCTAAGGCACACAGTGTCCGTAAACATAGTGAGGCGTAGCGTAAACCCCATTGGCTTTCTCCATAGGCTGTGCCCACAGAAACCGAGGGCAGAGCGGCTTGAAACATGGGGGTCACAGAGATCGGCGCAACAAGACTTAGTCCTCCACCGATATAGTTATTATTGAGTCCTTGCAATGCTTCAAATCAGCTCTCAAGACCCTCCTATTCAAGCTACATCACAACCTTTAGGCCACATTACTTCTCGACTCTATTCTCACACCTCCCTTGTTGTTGTTAAGCGCATAGAGCTCCACATTTGGTGGAGGAGTGCGCTATGTAAATGATTCACTATTATTATTATTATTATTAGAAGAAACACAACACACGCACCACACAAACATGTGTGCACATGCATACTCATACACACCAAACACATTTTTTGTATTTATGATACACACGCACACACACTACATACATACTTGAAGTGTTTCCAGATGCCGCGAAGTACTGCAGCTTTGAAGTGGAAACACTAAACACATACACACACACAGAGAGATACAGACACAGTGACACACTACAGTACACTACACTACACCACACACACACACTACAGACAGACATACTTGAAGTGCTTCCAGAATCCGCGGGCAGACCTGCCTACTTGGAATTTTCCCAATCAGTAGCCCAGCCATCAATTTTCAGTAGTATGGCAAATTTTTTCGTAGCATCCACAAATGACGGCAATCAATTTGTTCTCTTCCTGAGCCGAAATGTACTGTTTATGTTTCGCCGATTGAACGTGTTGACGGTCGTCTCTACCGCCATGATTCACAGAGAAGTCTGCATGGCAGAGGTTGCAGTGAGCATGGTTCGCACCAAGTCGACTTCTGACGATGCAAGGCCACTCCTCCGTGTAAGCTATTTTGAAAACTTGTGCGTCAGGCCGATGTTTTTTCTTAGAACAAGATGGTGTGCCAGATGATTTTCGTTTTCTGGTTTGGGTTCGGTTTTTTTTGGTTTGAAACATCTCCTGAATCGCTACTGCTGCTGGAGTCCGCCATTTTTTTCAGAGAAAGTAATAAGTGCATGCGCAGTCACTGATAAAAACGGAAGTGACTAGGTTATCGTGTGTGACACAGTGTCTGCTCTTAGAAACAGACAAAACCGGGAACGGCATAAGCAAAAATAAAATGCGGCGGCATTTTATTTTCTCTGTACAATGTTAAGGTTGCCGTAGCTCCGTAGCCAAGCTTTATTTTTTATAGCTGCTACGGCCAAATCGTAGCAGTAGGCAGGTCTGCACGGGGCACAAAGTACTGCAGCTTGGAGGCGGCACACTACACTACACTAACACACTACACCACACACACACTACAGACAGGAATACTTGAAGTGCTTCCAGAAGCCGCGGGGCACAAAGTACTGCAGCTTGGAGGCGGCACACTACACTACACAAACACACTACACACACACTACACTACAGACAGACAGACATACTTGAAGTGCTTCCAGAAGCCGCGGGGCACAAAGTACTGCAGCTTGGAGGCGGCAAACTACACTACACAAACACACTACACCACACACACACTACAGACAGACAGGCATACTTGAAGTGCTTCCAGAAGCCGCGGGGCACAAAGTACTGCAGCTTGGAGGCAGCAAACTACACTACACAAACACACTACACCACACACACACTACAGACAGACAGGCATACTTGAAGTGCTTCCAGAAGCCACGGGGCACAAAGTACTGCAGCTTGGAGGCGGCAAACTACACTACACAAACACACTACACTACAGACAGAAAGACTTGAAGTGCTTCCAGAAGCCGCGGGGCACAAAGTACTGCAGCTTGGAGGCGGCAAACTACACTACACAAACACACTACACCACACACACACTACAGACAGGCATACTTGAAGTGCTTCCAGAAGCCGCGGGGCACAAAGTACTGCAGCTTGGAGGCAGCCAGGTGGCCGAAGATGACCTGCACCTGGCGCAGCACTCCCAGGTTGTAGTCCTTGCGCTCCTCGTCACGGTTACCCTTCTCCTCACCCTCCTTCCTCTCCTCCTCCCCTCCACCCAGGTCCATGTTGGTCTGGGAACAAGAACACAGCGCAAACATATAAAGAATAAACATCACCAGCCCACACCGTGGCGTAGCGGTAAAGCAGCGCACTGCTGGCTGGGAGGTCACGGGTTCGAATCCCATCAGAGGCGCATGGATGCTCCTGCTTTCATGATGTCCAGAAATGCAGGATTTTTTTTATTGCCTGGAGCCGGCGTTTTGTCGGTTTCTCTCATGTGTAGAATATAAAAGAAATGGATACAGATAACCTTTACCAGGAACTTTATATTTTTAGGATTGCTTAAGTCAAGTTGTCAACTGGGCGGCCCCTGGACCCCTGCCTTGCAGGATTTTTGCAATTTCCCAAGAGCACCCATGGAGGCGAGGGCTTTATCGGTCCAGGAACGACTCCTACTCAGAGTGAGTGGCTATGGGCTCAATGGGAAGACTGAAACCACGCAGTCAAGCTTTTTCCACTTAGCGGATGCCATTCTTTAGCGGTAAGTAGTGGACTACTGGCTGGGAGGTCACAGGTTCGAATCTCATCAGAGGCGAGGGTTTTTTTCGGTCCTGGACAGACTCCTACCCAGAGTGGGTGGCTATGGGCTCAATTGGAAGACGGAAACCATGCAGTCTCGAGAGCTTCATCCGCTCAACGGATGCAATTCTGAGAGTGTTGCTCTAATTTCATGACCAACACTGCAGGTGACTGTAGTTCTCAGGCCTGGTTAACGCAGGGATATCATTATGAAAGGCAGCGTAGGATGCAGCCCTGTCACGTAGTCTCAGACCGATACGGAACTCCATAGCATCATCATTGTCATCTGCCTCATTTCCATCCATTCATCATCAAAAAAAGAAGAAAAAAAGTGTCAAATTCTGTGGCCTTGCATGCCTTGCTCTCATGGTGACCTCAGTTTCGATTTCCAATCCAGTCTATGTCATGGTGCGTTGTGGTCAAAGTCATGGGGATCAGTATGTTCTGGAGCTGTCGATGAACGGACGTGGTGGCGCCTCGGAGGAGGACCTCACTCACGCTGGCTCCACGACTAAGACA
Organism: Phymorhynchus buccinoides; assembly: GCA_017654935.2. NCBI lineage: Eukaryota > Metazoa > Mollusca > Gastropoda > Neogastropoda > Raphitomidae > Phymorhynchus > Phymorhynchus buccinoides. The sequence continues at coordinate 27,968,319 of CM065708.1, read as the reverse complement.
GTATTGTCGTCAGCAGGGGGCTTAGCAGGTGGTGTCCTGAACAGGCTCCACTGAACTCCACCGAAATGACTTAGCAGCAGTGCAGTGTTTCCTCGATTGGTTGCCTCCAGACGGCCTAACATTGATTCGCTCCCCTTGGACTGCTGGCTTCAGATTCTGTGAGTTGAACAAGCCGGGGTGTGGCTGCGAGTTGGGACTTGGAATGAGCGGCGATGGGACAGTAACAAATAATTTTTAAAAACGAATAATAATAATAATAATGGTACATTTATATAGCGCTTTACCTCAGATGAGCCCAAAGCGCTTTACAATAAAAATTTTAATCAACAAATAGACAACAAAAACAGCATTCAAGAATGACACCAACCAACAACAACGCATACATACAAAGCAACTCTCTCTCTCTCTCTCTCTCTAACACACATACACACACACATTTAACAACACTGACTCGTTCATCCCCCATTCAGTAAGCACACATCAACTGAGCCGCACGGACTGACCACATACACCAACACATACAGAAACACCATCACACACAACGTACGCACGCAGACAGACAAACACACACATGCGTGCACACACAACCCACAGAACCAAAACACACATGCATGCTCACACACACACAACACACACACACAAACACCACAAAGCACAGCACAAACCTCTTATTCAATCTTCCCTCACGTGCACACAAGATAGACAACTGATCAAATATTTAGGGTGCAGCAGGAAAAAGATTGTTACTGTACAGCTACAAAACTTTCTTGAGACTGTACTAGTTTGTTCTGTGGTGTGTCATGTTTATGTGTAAAAAAAATATCGAACAAGCTAACAAAAGAATCAAAGTATGAAAACGTGTGTGTGTTTGTGTGTGTGCGTGCATGCGTGTGTGCGTGCGCAAGCATGCGTGTGCGCCTGCACATGTGTGTGTGTGTGCGTGAGTGCGCATATATGCAAACATTCGCGCATGAGCACATGCATGAAAGAATAAAATATCCATTCAAACCCCCTGAACTCACTCCCAGGCTTTTACCTAATTGAGAAGCTACGTGTTTGCGTGTACATATGTGTGCGTCAGTGCGCATAAGTTTACGTGCTTGTGCGAGCGCTCATGCGTGTGCATCAAACAAGCGTGAACAACATTCAAGCGTCCCCCTCACCTCGCTCTCCGGCTTGTCCTCGTTGAGAAGCTCCTCTTCGATGTTGTCGGCAGCTCCGTCCACAGCCAGAATCCCTCGGCGCAGAGGCTCGATCATGAACAGCTGAGGAACACATACAGAAAATGGCTAACATAGTTCGCCGACTATAAGCCACAACTTCCCCCCCCCCCCCCCCCCTTTGCGGCTAGTACAGTGCCGCGGCATAAACGTTACCGACAGTGAAAGTAAACTCAATTCAGTGGCATCCTTGATTCAGACCTTTGATCTGTGGCCTTGTTCACGGTTGATGACCAACAAAAAATCACCTTTATTTCGGTATATTTTTCACAAAATGACGATCTGTTTCGTTTTGGCAGTCAACACACCTGCGATCAACTCTAGACTCAACTGGAAGCGGACACCGTGCATGGCCATGCTTCCGTGGCTTATGCTTCGACGCGCCTTATGCGTTACTTTTTCCCGATTTGTTTGTCAAAAGTAGGGGTGTGTGGCTTGTATTAGGAAGCGGCTTGTGGTCCGTGAATTACGGCACTCATCTTCTTCTTCCATCGCTCAGTTTCCTGTCAATTATGAGTGCAGATGCGTGGGGGGGGGGGGGGGGGGCTAGAAGAGCTCAAATCAACTTCATCGCATCATGATCAAACCGGGGTGTGGATGTGCCTTGGGACTCGGAATGAGCGGCGTAGGAGCGATGCCACCATATAGGCCCAGTAGGTGAAACAGGAAAAAAAAGAAGAAAAAAAAGCTTGTTTTCCAAACCTGTTGTAGAACGGAGTTCATGTAGCAGGTGGCGCCGGCGTTCTTCAATCCCACAAACCCCCGGTGAGGCCGCGGGCCCACAGGTGGAACGTACTCCCACTCCTGCAGGGGCATCTCATCTGGGACAACAAAGAGTACATATGTGACCCAGCACCACAAAGGGGACATTAAGACTTCTTCAGGTACTAACAAGGATGATGATGATGATGATGATGATGATGATACATGTCTGAACACTCACTGGTGTAGTACATCTCCATCAGCATGGAGGACAGGAACTTCAGGTTCTGTATGCACCCTGTGCACAGAGCCACCAGCAAGTCGAAGGCGGCAACAAGTGGCTGGGAGGCGGAACACACCGGCAACATCTGGGCCGCCGGGAACTCCCCCTGAGACTTCCGGCACTGCAGCACGATCTTGGACGCTGGGAAGATAAAGTCCTCCACGAGTTCCTGAAAAATAAATATATAAATGCATACAAATATATAAATGCATAAATCAACTCCCCCTGAGACTTCCGGCACTGTAGCACGATCTGGGACGCTGGGAAGATAAAGTCATCCACGAGTTCCTGAAATATAAATTTAAATAAATAAACAAATGAATACATTAAAAAATAAACTCCACTGCAGGGTGATCTTTGATGCTCGAAAGGCTAAAAAAAAAAAAAAATTTAAAGGAAAAAATAATGCTAATGATGAATGATGACTGCTTGCTTACCTTTCAGAATAGCGCTGAAAAAAAGTTGGGAACGCAGAAGGATGCGAATCAACACTTTAAATTTCTAAAAACTAAGAGGGATTTTTGACGAGTTGAGTGTTGATTATCATATTATTACCATGTTGTTGATTGTACGGCCGTTTCAGACGGCCAATTTCCCCATATCTTTACTAGCTTTACTCGGCTTACTTCGCTAGCTGAAGAGGAAATGCATAACTGATGCAGACCTGTTTACCCCCTACACAAGTCTTGAGTAGTCTGGATAGCTGAAATGAGTAGTCTTGGTGCAATATAAGTAGTTGTATTCATTAAATAATGTTCACTGAAAATGAGTAGTAATCAAGAATTAAAGAGAATTATTTTCAGTTTTGACGAGTAGTAGAGGTCCAAATTGAGTAGAATACTACTCGAAAAGAGTAAAACAAGTCTGCTGATGCATGTGCGCGGGCACACACACACACACGCACGCACGCAAACACACCCACACACACGCGCACACGCGCACACACACGCACAGACACACACTCACACACACAGACACGACGCAGACACCCACACAAACACACACACACTACACCGACACTGACCCTGATGAGGTTTGCCCCGCCGTTCTCTGAGCCGATGTTGAACTTCCTGTCAGCGGAGGTGAAGGCCAGCAACTCCCGGGTGATTCCCAGGTGTCCTTCCAGCAGAGCCTCGTCCACCTGACCCTCCCCCGCCTTGAGCGTCTGCTCCTGAGGACAAAGCCACAACAAAATAAATGCACTATCATTACTGTATTTTTCGGACTATAAGGCGATATTTTTTTCTCCAATTTCGACCTATGCGCCTAATAAACGAGGGCGCCCTATAAGTGAACAAAATCGTGAGAAGAGAGGCAACGATTGCCGTACTCAGTACAGTCTACTGTGAGTCACAACATCGAAAGTGGTAACGAGTCACCGATACGACGAATACTCACGTTAAAATGCTTCGAAATCCCTATTATCATCCGAGATACCGTCCAACAGATGCCATAACCCTTCTTTGGATGTAAAAAGCATCGTTGTAGAGCTTAAAATGCCATAATTCTACCAGTTTTCGCGAAGAATTGGCCAAGCACTCAACCGGAAGTCGCAAAAACAGAACTTTCAATTATTTGAGAAGGGAGCCAACTCTCGTTTACGACAACAAAATGGCGGTCGGTAATCGTTTACAGGACGTGTACAGGCTTCAAACTTCGACTTTCTGTTGCGAGGTGTGTATCGCCTTATAAACGAGGGCGCCTTTTACTTGGATTTTGTCAGATTTTTCTTGAAAATTGCCCTAATCGCCTTGTACACAGCAGCGCCTAATGAGCCGAACAGTACGGTAGTCAAACATTCATTCTTCATGTTTGTTCCCAGGCCATATGCAGACCTGTTTACCCCTATTTTGCAAATTTGTAATTTCTTAAACAAAAAATTAGTAATTTTGACCCCAAAAAACTAATCCAATGCGCGGCCGATTCTTTTTCTTCACAAATCCCGATTAACAAGAAAACTGTGTAATTACACAATTATATGGAAACAATAGTGCACTGGGAGACCTTTAAAAACATTTTTTAAACCATGTATTTGCCTTTTCTTTGATGTCTTTCCATCAGATTTTGGATCATTTGACCTAGAACTCTCACCACGCGGTCGCTTTGACGCCATCTTGAAACAGAATTAAAAGAAATTGACGTGCGTTGCATGCTGGGAACCGGAATGACTTTTTACCGCATTGTTTCAAAAGCATCGCTTGCCGACGCAACTGTAGTGGTGGTTTTTTTTGGTTCTTTTTTGGGGGGTCGCCGTAATTATCGTAATTTGACTTTTGTTTCGTAAAAATTACGGGAAAATCGTAAAGGTAAACAGGTCTGCATATGGCCATAATGAGTAAGGCACTATGCGTCCGGTTTTCAGTTGTCTGCATTCAGCCGACACATTCCGATTTTGGAAGCAGACTTTGAGATTGAGGTACGAATCTACATGTTTGCCAGAGCTTTAATATATATATATATCAAAGACTACGCAAACATAAACAAACATGCACACAGACTTAGAGAAACAAGACCCCGACAGACTGACAGACAGACACACACGCACAGTATCCACTCACCCTGACCTTCTTGAGCCACTGGATTTCGTTGTTGAGCAGGGTCTCCGCGGTTGGCAGGGGAACGTCGTTGTTGGCGGCAAAATTCAACAACCTGCAAACAACACAAACCAAACCACAACTCCCTCACTTTTCACTAAAATTTCTTCTAAAAATCCATCTCCAAGGAACAACAAGAGGCAAAGCCTTCAAGGCTCACTCGAACAGGCACATGTGGGACAACAACAAACAAAGCTTGAGGGGGGGGTCTAAAGTACAAGATTGCCAATAAAATTTTAAAGTGCAAATAAAACTATCGTTAATGGATACAACTTAAAAATAATTGAAAAAAAGTGCCCGTGCCGAGAATCGAACCCGCAACCATTGGCATGACAGACAGACACTCTACCATGAGCTATCGAGGCTTTCAGTGTTGATGAGTTTCTTAACTCATGTTGCCTGTTGAATACTCTCTAACCCACTAATCTGAAATGCTATCTGTTTACAGTGTTGTTTTAAGTATTTAATTATTCAAGCCATTTATTGTTTGAAAGCTTGCATAAACATCTATGTGCATACAAAGTTTGAACAATGTACGCCTTCTATTTCCCGAGAAAATGCCAACATTAAGGTTTGGAGCTTAGACCACGGACGCAACACACACACACACATCCGAACAACTATCATACTATAGACTCACTTCGTGTTAGGGGTAGGAGCCAAAAAGCATGACATACAAATATTTTATGCACCTGAAGGGCAAGGCTTACTGGAAAATAAAGGGGAACAAAGGAGAAAGGCGAACGGGGGTGGGGGGAGGTTTATCACCAACCACTAGCCCAGCCAACAGTGTTTTTAACAGATGTTTCTTCGCAATCAATATCAAGAGCTCCACTCTTTTCACATTTGATTTTTATTCCGTAACGAAACAACAAACAGAAAAGTTAATAACAAGACACCAAGGCAGAAAGGTGGCAGAGTGGCTAAGACGTTCGCCTGCCAAATGTAATGCGTGACAGCAACGTGAGTGACCCGGGTTCGAATCCCAGCCTCGCCCTTTCTTTCTAGTTCGACAGGAAAATCGAACTGAACGTCGTGTCCTTTGGATGGGGACTTAAAGATAGTCTGACCTGTGCGCTTTACACACGTAAAAATCCCACGGCAGTTGAAAGTCGGTAAGAGCAGGGAAAAATCCCGCTGCCTGGTATGGCCAAATTGATAGCTAGGTTTCCCAAGTCTGCCCACACCCCCTCCTCACCCTGTGCCCCCCATTTATTTTATTTTTTTAAATGGGTAGGCAATGCGCTTGCATCGCTCTCCAGGGGAGATCAGCCTGCATTTCACAGAGATAAGTCTCTGTGACTTTAATATTCCAAATACCAAACACCAATACCATTTTTGTGTGTGTGTTATATGAACATTTTAAAGCTGAAAAAAATACTGTACCAACCAATACTGCATGTAAGCCCAGCAAAGCATAGGATTTGTCTTGGCAGATATTTCGGGTTAAACAAACAACCACCTCAAATGGACAAAGGCCAGCAAGACACCAAGGACAAAGAGATTCTCACCGACACAGCAGGTTGAAGTAATCCTGGGACTGCTTGGCGTATTCTCTGGCTGTGGTCTGAAACAAAGAGAATATGGTGACAAATAAATAATACAAAAAATACGAAAAGATAAATACATCAATAAATACAAAACAAAACGAAATAAATCAAATACATACATAAACATCCAAGTTTATGCAGTCATAGAGAAGACCAAAAGGGGTCAGAGTCAATCAGCGCACAAACACAAAACTTCCAAGTGTTGCGATCAAAACGTGTGTGCATGTATGTGCACATTATAGGCACACACACATGTGCGCGCACATACACCCACCCACCCACACACACCTCTACAAACACACCTCCACACACACAAACACACCTTTACACACACATCTCTACACACACACACGTCTCTACACACCTCAACACACACCTCAACACACACACACCTCTCTACACACACACCTCTACACACACTCTACACAGACACCCCTACACACACACCTCTCTACACACACACACACATATACACACTTCTACACACACACACCTCTACACACACACTTCTACACACACACCTCTCTACACACCTCCACACACACTCTTCCACACACACACCTCTACACACACACACACAGGCCCCACCTGTAGCACGGTGAAGAGCAGGGTGATGAGGAACACCAGGGGCATGTTGTTGTTCACGCAGCGCGTCGCTATCAGGAAAAACTGCTCCGAGGCACACATCCGTATCGTGCGACTGCAAGACACAAAAGCCACCATCAGAAATTTTGAGCAACACTCTCTCTCATTCAGGCTCCGTAGTGGAGGAAAAGCATTTTCCTCTGAAAATATCATACTGTTTAAGGAGATGTCTCTTGGTGTAATCAAGGGATTAAATGCCCCTTATGGTTATCAGGGGGCAACTGCTCTTGAAGATAAATTTGTAAAACTGTTCTAACTTGGGAAAGGGGCATCTCCTTAACTCTCTTGTGCGGTGAACGGTCGTGAACGTTAAAAAAAAAATCGGATCGGAAACATCTAGAACGTTCGGGAACGTACGGATTCCACGTGGCCGGTTTGGGCGCTTCCATTTTGTTTCTATCACATGGCAGTCACGTGAGCGCTTCAGCCTCGCTTTCGCTATGGATTACACTTCCGTCCTGTTGCTTGCAATGGCTTCTAGGCCGATTGGTTTGAAAGATATGAATTTTTGAAAATTAGTGACCGACTTCGGCATTTTCGCGATTTTTCCAATATGGATGACGAACAGTTATGGCGTCCATTGACTGAGGAAAGCGATGAATAGTCCTATTTTTGTGAAATATGGGACTTATGAGATCGCAAAGTGATGAGTAAGGAGTGTAATCTGACCTATTTCGGCAGCGAGCTTGTGTTTGTTCGATCGATGCGAATTTTTGAAGTCGTGTTACTGACATCGGCATTTTCCCGACTTTTACATCATGGATGATGAGTCGTTATTGCATCCACTGAGTGATGACAGCGATGAAAATTCATTTTTTTGTGAAAGATAGGAATCATAAGATCGTGAAGTGAAAGGGTAAGTGAATGATTTTGATCTACATTTCCATTTCAGTCGTCTTAGGCTTCAACAGTCTGCAAAAGTAGGCAGTGAATGACTAGTGAATGCAGTTTGCGACTACACTTTGGCAATTTGATTTTTTTTGTGGAGCCATGCATCCCCATAACATCTTGAAATTCATTTTGCAAATCAGACAGACATCTCGGCAACACATTCAAAACAAAAAAAACACAAAATCTGGTAGGGTATATTTTATTTTATTATTTTTCTGACGCTACCCCCCCTTTTGTACGGAGTGACGTCCCTTGGGTTAGGATTTCAGAGGTGATTGAGAGCACAGAGCGTCAGGCACAAGAGGGTTAAGCTTAAAACCCCTTCTGGTATTTGTTTTTCTGCATTCGCTTTTCTCTGAATTCAGAACATTCTCTGAAAATGACCATGTGTGTAAGTGTGTTGTCTGAAAATTATCATGTGTGTAAGTGTGTTGTCATTGTCTGAAAATGACCATGTGTGTGAGTGTGTTGTCGTTGTCTGAAAATTATCATGTGTGTAAGTGTGTTGTCATTGTCTGAAAATGACCATGTGTGTAAGTGTGTTGTCATTGTCTGAAAATGACCATGTGTGTGAGTGTGTTGTCAGAAAATTTAAACAACACTCTGTGCTGTCAGAAAATCTGAACATTCTCATTGTGTTGTCAGAAAATCTGAACATTCTCATTGTGTTGTTAGAAAATCTGAACATTCTCATTGTGTTGTTAGAAAATCTGAACATTCTCATTGTGTTGTCAGAAAATCTGAACATTCTCATTGTGTTGTTAGAAAATCAGAGCAACACTCTTATTGTGTTGTGAGGAAATTTGAACAACACACTCAATGTGTTGTCAGGAAATTTGAACAACACACTCAATGTGTTGTGAGGAAATTTGAACAACACTTTGTCAATAACACTTTCAAAAAGATTTCCTCCAGCGAAGTCGAACTTGATGGGCCTAATTATTTATTAGTTAGGCGCATAACGGCAGCATGACGCATCTGCACTCATAATTGAGAGGAAACTCTGAGCGATCGAACAAGAAGAAGCAGCAGGTCAATGACGAAGGCCTGCCACGCCCTGTCCTTGAACTAATGTTCCACTTTAGCATGTTTCATATCTCCAGGGATGTGAGAGGACGCAGAGCAAAAAAAGCGTAGCCGATGGCATCATCAAAGTACTCAAACAAAACTTTGCCTGCGACATCAAATTTGTCACAGCTCGCCTACACGGATCAAACTGTCCGATACAGTTTCATCCGGCCAAGCCCTGTCAAATTTGTGTTGGCAATCCTTTGTCAATCTCCTCTTTCTTCACATCTATGGAATGATGTATAATTTATGTGGTTGAAGATCAAACATTCACTCAATAGCTTTGAAAACATCCAAATCCTCCCTCGAAATGACACTGAGGAAGTAGCAGAACACATGAAAATGGCGCATTGCCATTGGACGTAACTGGCCAACCACAGACAAGCTTACGAAATTCAGTCAAGAGAATGTATTCACGCTACAAACTTCTTTCTGTGTGCACTGTTTTCTCTTTTTTTTCTAATCGAATGGAAAAAGTGCATTTACGCGATTACGCGTAACTCTACGCGTGTCTCTTTATCTAAACAAGTTTCTATCAATACTCCACTCAAATGACTCACTTGGTCTTGCAGATGAGCAGCAGGTCTATGACAAAGGCCTGCCATGCCTTGTCCTTGAACAGACATTGTACTTTAGCATGCTTTTCTATTTCTTTATCTAAACAAGTTTCTATCAATACTCAGGCATGGTAGTGGGGGCAAAGTGAGTTTCGCGGAAGAATATCCAACCGATTCTGCATTTCATTTGAAAGATGTCGACTCAAACTAAAATGATGAAGTTGGGCGTCAAAATGAAGAAGAAGAAGAAAAAGAAGCTCTAGGATTACAAATCTGGAAACGTGTGGCGTGAGCTAGGCCGCGCACGACTCTAACTTCGGCGGGAAGTTGCTTGTTCAGTCATTCACATCCAGTTCTGCGTAATTTTTAGGCACCCGAGCTAATTTTTACCCCGGCTTTTTTTTTTTTTTTGGGGGGAAGGGGGGGTCAAATTTTCACTTTCGCAGATTTTCCGCGATTCGCGGAGGTCTACCATGCCTGAATACTACACTCAAATCACTCACTTGGTCTTGCAGATGAGCAGCAGGTCTATGACGAAGGCCTGCCAGGCCTTGTCCTTGTGCAGAGCGTCGATGCCGGCGGGGAACACCGCCAGGCAGATAGACAGCGTTTCTAAGGCTTCCCGCGCCACCGCTATATCCTCCATGTCCGTGTGGTGCACCTCCTTCGGCTGAAAATACATCATCATTGTCATCATCATCATCATCATCACCTCTATAACCTCCATGTCTGTGTGGTGCACCTCCTTCGGCTGAAAATACATCATCATTGTCATCATCATAGTCATCATCATCATCGCTATATCCTCCATGTCTGTGTGGTGCACCTCCTTCGGCTGAAAATACATCATCATCATCTTCATCATCACCGCTATATCCTCCATGTCTGTGTGGTGCACCTCCTTCGGCTGAAAATACATCATCATTATTGTCATCATCATCATCTTCATCATCACCGCTATATCCTCCATGTCTGTGTGGTGCACCTCCTTCGGCTGAAAATACATCATCATTATTGTCATCATCATCATCATCATCACCGCTATATCCTCCATGTCTGTGTGGTGCACCTCCTTCGGCTGGAAATATATCATCATTATTGTCATCATCATCACCGCTATATCCTCCATGTCTGTGTGGTGCACCTCCTTTGGCTGGAAATATATCATCATTATTGTCATCATCATCACCGCTATATCCTCCATGTCTGTGTGGTGCACCTCCTTCGGCTGGAAATACATCATCATTATTGTCATCATCATCATCATCATCTTCATCATCACCGCTATATCCTCCATGTCTGTGTGGTGCACCTCCTTCGGCTGGAAATACATCATCATTATTGTCATCATCATCACCTCTATATCCTCCATGTCTGTGTGGTGCACCTCCTTCGGATGAAAATATATCATCATCATTGTCATCATCATAGTCATCATCATCATTATTGTCATCATCATCATCACCGTTATATCCTCCATGTCTGTGTGGTGCACCTCCTTTGGCTGAAAATACATCATTGTCATCATCATCATCTTCATCATCATCATCACCTCTATAACCTCCATGTCTGTGTGGTGCACCTCCTTCGGCTAAAAATACATCATCATTGTCATCATCATCTTCATCATCATCATCATCACCTCTATAACCTCCATGTCCGTGTGGTGCACCTCCTTCGGCTGAAAACTATGCACTGTGTGGACTGAACATCATGTGTTGTTATTTTATTACTTATTACCAACCTATCCATGCGCCTTGTGGATGTCCTCGACAGAGGAGCGGAACAGATGCCAGGAACAGCAGCTGGCGGCCCTATCTCCACATATTTCACAGCACTACACATCCCCTCGAAGTCGGAGTGTGGCTGCCCACATGGCGGAGTAATCAAAAACGGTCACACACGTAAAGTTCTCATCCCTAGCTGGTGCATTTTGCCATAGTGTACTTCCAAGTGCTTTGGCTGTTCGGATGATCCCTGGAGTCTTTTAGCCAGGGTACAACAACAACAGCACCACATGCTACACAAGTGAGACATTAACCCATCATTACCGACCTTTTCGTGCGCCTTGTGGATGTTCTCGATGGACGAGAGGAACAGGTGCAGGGAACAGCTGCTGGCGGCCCTATCTCCACACACAGCACCACGCGTTACACACATCAGACATTAACCCATCATTACCGACCTTTTCGTACGCCTTGTGGATGTCCTCGATGGACGAGTCAGAGGAACAGGTGCAGGGAACAGCTGCTGGCGGCCCTATCTCCACACACAGCACCACACGTTACACACATCAGACATTAACCCATCATTACCGACCTTTTCGTGCGCCTTGTGGATGTCCTCGATGGACGAGTCAGAGGAACAGGTGCAGGGAACAGCTGCTGGCGGCCCTATCTCCACACACAGCACCACACGTTACACACATCAGACATTAACCCATCATTACCGACCTTTTCGTGCGCCTTGTGGATGTCCTCGATGGACGAGTGGAACAGGTGCAGGGAACAGCTGCTGGCGGCCCTATCTCCACACACAGCACCACACGTTACACACATCAGACATTAACCCATCATTACCGACCTTTTCGTACGCCTTGTGGATGTCCTCGATGGACGAGTCAGTGGAACAGGTGCAGGGAACAGCTGCTGGCGGCCCTATCTCCACACACAGTACCACACGTTACACAAGTGAGACATTAACCCATCATTACCGACCTTTTCGTGCGCCTTGTGGATGTCCTCGATGGACGAGTGGAACAGGTGCAGGGAACAGCTGCTGGCGGCCCAGGCGATTTTCTGGATCGACTTCACTGTGCTGAGGTCGGGGGTCACGTACACCGCCTGGAGAGAACAAGTAAAAAAAGACGCACTTTAGAAAAGTTTGGGGCCCCCCCGTGGGGATACCGGGGGGTCTTTTGTATAAATAGTTCCCCCACCTTCTGGAAGTTCTGTGCTTGTAACTTCCTCTAATCTGTCATTCTCTTAAACTCTGCCTTTTCCCTTCGCTTGCTGTCATCTACTATCTTTCTGCCTTTCCGGTCCATTCTCCTGTCTTTTTTTCACGAAACGCTTTCAAAAAGATTTCCTCCAGCCGAAGTCGGACATGCTGGGCCTAATTATTTCTTACTTGCCAAAGATAGTAGATGATAGAAAGCAAAGGGAAAAGGCAGAGTCAAAGAGTGAAAATAAAACGAGGAAGTTACAAGCACAGAACTTCCAGAAGGTGGGGGAAAGACCCCCCCCCCCCACCCACCCCAGTATCCCCACGGGGAGGTTTGGCACAGATAAGGTACTTGTTGCATCTGATTTTTGGATTCCGTGACCTGACAAACCAGGGTGTGGCTGTGAGTTGCTACTCGGAACGAGCGGCGTGGGAGCAACACAACAGGACTGCCTACCCCGTGTTGCAGTTTCCAGGGACAAACTGCTTAAAAACCCAGGGACCAAGACTTATTTCCAAGGACAAAAACATCACCATGTGATGCATCAGGCTCAAAATAGTGAGAAAGTGAGGAAACCTAATCATCTCTTTAATTCATACCAGGCAGCAGGACTCTCCCTGCTCTAGTCTTATCGAATTTAAACTGCCGCCATGGGATTGTACAAGCATGGCGAATTTTCACCAGAGAGTTTTTCAAAAATATGTTAAACAATCATAAAGACAGACCCCTTGAAATGACCAGGTGACCCTGTAAATATCCAGACGGGTTTCTTTGTGTGCTGATTCTGACCTCTGATTTCAAAGACAATAACACCCTCTCCCTCCACTAACCTGTTGTCCCAAGCAGGTAGCCACCATCCTCCAAGTATGATCGGAATGAATTAGATGAAAAAATCAATGCTTTCTGCAACGCCCCTTGACTCTGCCTGTTCCCTTTGCTTACTGTCATCTGCTATCTTTCTGTCTTACCGGTCCATTCTCCTGCTTTTTTTCCTTAAATTCTTACATAGATTTCTTCACCCGAAGTCGGACTTGCGGGGCTAACTATTTCTTAGTTAGGCGCATAATGGCAGCATGACGCATCTACGCTCATGTGACAGGAGACTGTCACATGAACGAAGAAGAAGAAGAATAGCTCAGACTTCTACCCCCCCTCTCCCCTCCCTCACCTGCTGTCCGATGTGTTGTCCCAGGCGGGTAGCCACCATCTTCAGCGTGTAGTCAGAGTCCTGCGCAGGGATGAAGACTAGTGCCTTCCTTCTACACCCCCCTACCCCCCTCTCCCCTCCCTCACCTGCTGTCCGATGTGTTGTCCCAGGCGGGTAGCCACCGTCTTCAGCGTGTAGTCAGAGTCCTGCGCAGGGATGAAGACCAGCGCCTTCTACCCCCCACCCTCCCTCACCTGCTGTCCCATGTGTTGGCCCCAGGGTAGCCACCGTCTTCAGGGCATAGTCAGAGTCCTGCGCAGGGATGAAGACCAGTGCCTTCTACCCCCCACCCTCCCTCACCTGCTGTCCCATGTGTTGCCCCTGGGTAGCCACCGTCTTCAGGGCATAGTCAGAGTCCTGCGCAGGGATGAAGACCAGCGCCTTCTACCCCCCACCCTCCCTCACCTGCTGTCCCATGTGTTGGCCCAGGGTAGCCACCGTCTTCAGGGCATAGTCAGAGTCCTGCGCAGGGATGAAGACCAGTGCCTTCTGCACCCTCCTCTCCATTCACTCACCTGCTGTCCCATGTGTTGCCCCAGGCGGGTAGCCACCGTCTTCAGCGTGTAGTCGGAGTCCTGCGCAGGGATGTGAACCAGCGCCTTCTGTAGCGCCGCCGTCTGGTCGTGCAGCTGGGGAGGGAGGATGGACGCGCCCCCCCCTCCTCCCCCAACACCGCTAACACTACCCCCTCCCCCCAGGGGGGAGGGGGTGGAGGTGGAGGAGGACTCTGTCGGGTTGCACACCTGGAAGACCATGTGGACCTTGGCGTGGCCCACGGTGGTCAGCATCAGCTTGACCAGCTTCAGCACAGACTGGAAGGCCGTCCTGGGGAGCGCACAGCACACACAGCGTTTTAACTACACGGTTCGTACAGATTTTTTACACCAAAATTCACAAACTTTCAAAGACCTTTTCAAAGGTCCTTTACCCTATTTTCAAAGACCTCTCACCAGGACAAGCAATGACGACGATTGCTTCGATCACGGTCACTCAAGTTGCACCGGTGTAGCAAAAAGACCCGGATATAGCTAAGGGGAGTAGCTTGACAAATCGAGGGTGTCTGCTAGACAGAACTGGATTGCTGAACAGTGGATATCGAAAGATAAGCCGTATTAAATTGCTTCTTTATTAATTCTGGAAGCAAACTATAAAAAAAATTCTGACCGCATCAATGACTTTCTAAGATGTCAATGACTTTTTTCAAAAACCATTTAACATTAATTTTTTTCACAGACCAAAGCCAATTTTGAAAGACTTTCAAAGACTTGAAAATGGCACTCCATTTCTTAAAGACTTTCAAAGACTTGAAAATGGCACTCCATTTCTTAAAGACTTTCAAAGACTTGAAAATGGCACTCCATTTCTTAAAGACTTTCAAAGACTTGAAAATGGCACTCCATTTCTCTCAGACTTTCAAAGACTTGAAAATGGCACTCCATTTCTCAAAGACTTTCAAAGACTTGAAAATGGCACTCCATTTCTCAAAGACTTTCAAAGACTTGAAAATGGCACTCCATTTCTCAAAGACTTTCGAAGACTTGAAAATGGCACTCCATTTCTCAGACTTTCAAAGACTTGAAAATGGCACTCCATTTCTCTCAGACTTTCAAAGACTTGAAAATGGCACTCCATTTCTCAAAGACTTTCAAAGACTTGAAAATGGCACTCTCCATTTCTCAAAGACTTTCAAAGACTTGAAAATGGCACTCCATTTCTCAGACTTTCAAAGACTTGAAAATGGCACTCCATTTCTCTCAGACTTTCAAAGACTTGAAAATGGCACTCCATTTCTCAAAGACTTTCAAAGACTTGAAAATGGCACTCCATTTCTCAAAGACTTTCAAAGACTTGAAAATGGCACTCCATTTCTCAGACTTTCAAAGACTTGAAAATGGCACTCCATTTCTCTCAGACTTTCAAAGACTTGAAAATGGCACTCCATTTCTCAAGGACTTTCAAAGACTTGAAAATGGCACTCCATTTCTCAAAGACTTTCAAAGACTTGAAAATGGCACTCCATTTCTCAAAGACTTTCAAAGACTTGAAAATGGCACTCCATTTCTCAAAGACTTTCAAAGACTTGAAAATGGCACTCCATTTCTCAAAGACTTTCAAAGACTTGAAAATGGCACTCCATTTCCCAAGGACTTTCAAAGATCGTGCGAACCCTGAACTACAGCTTCTGTGGAGAAAAATTACAGCACGTCGGCAAAGGTAAACTCAGGCGCTGCTAGTGGTATTCTAGCGGCGTGCTGTGGTAAAAAAGATTTCTTCGCCAAGTCCAAAGTCAGAGTGTGGCTGCCCACGTGCGGGGTAATCACAAACGGTCACACACGTAATGTTCTCATCCCTAGCTGGTGCATTTGTGCCATAGTCACACCTGTTTATGCCCTACACAAGTCTTGAGTAATCTGGATAGCTGAAATGAGTAGTTTCGTGCAAGATGTGTAGTTTTATTCATTAAACCGTCAAACAATGTTCACTGAAAATGAGCATTGTTTAACCCTTTCACCGCCAGACATTTTTCAGCCAAAATATACCATTAAACTTAACTGGTTAGGTAAAAAGTCATCTTCAATAGTGTGAATTCCTTTGTGACATATATAACATTAGGCCTATCCTTACCTCCCAAAATTAAGAAAATAGGGTCTTCGGATAACAGGCCCTGATGTGATGCCTTGTAAGCCGGCGACAGACTATGTGACTGCCTCATGTGACTCGATCAGGTCGTGACGCTTCACCTCATTTGCATACCATGCTGCTCGATCAGTCTGACTCAGTCGGGCCCAGTCAGGTGACAGGGCCGAATAGGGCGGGTTCTAAATTTCACTGATCGAGTCAGATGGCCTGTGACCTCTTCTGTGCGGGAAACAAAACCTGATCGAGTCATATGAGGCAGTCGCATAGTCTGTCTCCAGCTTTAGTGACATGGGTGTTAAACCTTTGTGCTGCATAAATGCGACATTGGCGGTGAAAGGGTTAATCATTAAAAAGCATAATTTTCCATTTTGAAGAGTAGTAGAGGTCCAAAATGAGTAGAATACTACTCGAAAAGAGTAGAGTAAACAGGTCTGCATAGTGTTCAAGTGCTTTGGCTGTTGGGATGATCCCTGGAGTCTTTAAGCCAGGGTAAGACAACAACAACAACAACCGCGTCAGTACATGAAGAAACTGAATGAACAGCGACAATGACTGGTACCGTATTTGTCGGACCATAAGGCTCGCCTTTGTGTATCTCGCACACCCCAAATTTCAGATTTTGTTATTATATTTTCTGACTATTTTATTAGTCATATTACAGTGGAACCTCCCTTATAAGACCTCCCATTATAAGGCTCCCTCCCACTTAAGACCTACTTCTCTGAGACATTGCCATTCTTTGTAAGTATTAAGATTACCTCCCTTATAAGACCCTTCCCTTATAAGACCTCATTTTGGATGATTTTTGAAAGTCTTATAAGGGAGGATCCACTGTATAAGGCGCAGGGGTCGGAGTCTTGGAAAAAAAGTATCGCCTTATAGTTCCGTAAAATACGGTAGTTTGTGGACTGGCTGCTGACCTTCTGGTGGGCAGATCGGTGTTGGGCAGGAAGTTGTTCTTGGTCAACATGTTCAGAGCCAGCTGAACTCCTCCGCTCCGCACAAAGTTGAACTGCAAACACGACGTCACACGTCAATCATACATCAGGTTAGGTTAGGTACATTATAGTCACAGAGGGCAGGAAGTTGTTCTTGGTCAACATGTTCAGAGCCAGCTGAACTCCTCCGCTCCGCACAAAGTTGAACTGCAAACAGGACGTCACACGTCAATCATACATCAGGTTAGGTTAGGTACATTATAGTCACAGAGGGCAGGAAGTTGTTCTTGGTCAACATGTTCAGAGCCAGCTGAACTCCTCCGCTCCGCACAAAGTTGAACTGCAAACACGACGCCACACGTCAATCATATTCTTGGTCAACATGTTCAGAGCCAGCTGAACTCCTCCGCTCCGCACAAAGTTGAACTGCAAACAGGACGTCACACGTCAATCATACATCAGGTTAGGTTAGGACTTAGGTACATTATAGTCACAGAGGGCAGGAAGTTGTTCTTGGTCAACATGTTCAGAGTAGCTAATGGCACCGAAAAATTAAATATAAAAATATTGATTAGTGAATTACATTTTCATTTAGATATTTTTAAAACAAGCAAATAGCAAAAAGAATTTTGTAAATATCTTAATTGGTTGCTGAGATATTACATTTTAAAGTTTGGATGACTGCCGTTTATGCATAAACGGGGAAAAAAGTCATTTTTATGCCCCAACCATACCCAAAGTATGTATTCAGTAAACATTGTACTTTTTGTGAGCAATCTATAGTATGCAGAGAAGTAGAATCCGTAGTTTGGGAGCATTTGTTTATTTCATTTTATAATTATGATCGCTCAAAGTTGGCCAATCTGCCAATTTCACAATGACTAAAATTTGACGAAATTTGCGAAGTAGCAACTTTGAGTCATTGGTATGCAGAATCTAACAATTTATATACCATGAAATGCAATTATTCTAAGTCTAGTGTTTGTGTTTTGTAGCTCTAATTTTTTCTAGGCTCTTTCTAAGATAAACAAAAAAGTTACAGACTGTCAAAGTTACGAAAAGTGCCAAAATGGCCTGCGACGGAGCAGAACTGAGGGTAGGGAAGGTTAAATGCCCATAACTTTTGACCTAATGGATGGATTTTCTCACAATTTGGATATGTAATAAAGCTACAGCCATGCTACATACCAAACTAAATTATTAAGACATATCAAATGATTTGGTGTTGTAAAGGTGATTATATAAGGATAAAAATGGCAAAATATCATATTGATAGCATGCGGCATGAGACATAATGCAATACAATTCTGAAATTATATGTCACATTTAACTACTATTACTTCTACTCATATTTTTAAACATTTTCAACAAAGGAAATACTACTTTATCAGTTAATGACAAATATTAATTAATTAAATTTAGCTATTTTTGTATTATTTATAATTATATGCAGGGAGCTGAGAACAGAAAAGGGTTAAATGGCCAGCAAAACGATTCACTGTTGTACATGTCATGTTTTTGAACAAAATAATGTTTATTTTCAATAACTATTGTAACATGAGTTGCATGTCTTTTTCTTCAATAAAAATGTATGCGCCTATTTCATCATGCGTAATGGGGACTGAAACAATGCAACTTGCAAGACCATGGTATGGAGAAGGCTTGTTTGTGAAGACAGATGTTAATAGTCTGTTGTCTGGAATCCAATTCACTTCTTTCTTGCTCTCTGTTTAAATCCTATTATTTCATGTAAAATCATATAGTAATTTGGCAAGTGTCCCGTCTGTGTGTGTGTGTGTGTGTCTGAAACACGAAACGGGCCTTATAACTCCGCCGTTTTTCAACCGAATCGCTTCAAATTTGCTGTGAGCCCTCACGGGGCGATGGCAACGGCAATACATTATAATAATAGTATTCGTACAGCATTCAGTCGTGGTTCATTGCGTTTTTCCGTCTTATAGTGGGGGGGGGGGGGGGGGGGGGGGGGGGGGATAGGGTTTAGGGTTAGGGTTGGGGTTATTATTCCAAAAAGATAGTTAGCTGAAGGAGTTCGTGTAGTGCAGCTTTATGTTTGGTGGGAGGGGCGGGAGCGGAAGGATGGAATTAACTGAGAAGTGTCACATATTTACCTTTACCAAGAAAGGGTTAAAAATGAAGGCGTACGTGGTGACGGGTTGCATGATGAGTGAGCAAGATAGCGGAGAGCGGATGAATGATTGGGTGTGGTGTGAGAGTTACATATTTGTTAATGTAAATTTATGTTTCATACTTTTATTTAATATTTTTTATTTTACACGGTGGAAGACAAGTTTCCATGTGCGTTGTACAATGCCAATGGACAATAAAGAAACATAACTTATGACTTATCTTGCTATGCAACTCCAACAACAATTCATTCCAACTTACTTGCTCAAATGTGTACTATATTTGTTTTAATAATAACAACTATGAAAACACCAGAAAGTTGATAAATAGGTAATTATATGATATGAATTACATATTTAATTATTTGGATTCTGATCTCTGTTGAACTGTTTTAGTTTGTTTTTCATTGTCTATTACATTTTCGCTTAAAGTAACTTCAAACTAAAACTAGTAACAGAGACTGATTAATTATTATCAATTACGCATTGTATCTCAACATTTTTAGTGTGTGTGTGTGTGTGACTATGTGTGTGTGCACGTGTGTATGCATGCATGTGTGTGTGTGTGATGTTTAGTCGCTTCAATATTTAAAAAAGTCAATGGACAATTTTGTTGAATTGCCAATTTTTTTAACATCACCACCAGCAAGAACTTTAAGGTAATGTTGAAATGAGTTTTCTTCAATTTTTGCCAAGTTGTTTCTCAAGATAAAATTAAAAAAGGAAGGAAGGGGGGGGGTAATGAACTTAGTACTGATTGACTAATCAAGTAGGTTTTCAATGGAGCACTCACTGAACCACATGCACTGACACACCATACACACACACTAAAACAGAATAACAACACACACACAGTGGCATACACACAGAGACAGAAACAGAGACTTTGCACACAGTCACACCCATACACTCAACTGTCTCAGTCAGTCAGTGGCCTACAAACTCACAAGAGAGAGACAGGGAGGGGGTGGAGAGGTGGAAAAAGAGAGGGTTCTATCTTTTAAGTAAGCTTTTACTTTGCTGAAAGTTGAAAAAAAAATTGTGTTACTTGATAACTTTTTCGTATCAAGACCGTAAACGATGTACTATATATAATATATGTACTATATTAATGTAGGAAAGCCACACTGAAACCGATCGATGTTCCATCTGGAACAGCGTTACCTCCCTTGCTTTGTCAACTCGACGTAACAAAAAACGTTTCAATCTTCAACTACAGCCTTAATCCAAGCTATATAAAAATTCTGCAACGATATTAAACTCATATGAACCTTTCGGCGTACTTTATTTTTTTTTATAGAATGGTCGGAAGAGTAAAAACGAGTTCGAAAATCGAATGTCTTCAGTGGTTTTGATTGCCAAGCCCAGCCTCACCGGAAGGATGAAAATGGAGCGTGCTTTCAGCAGTTATCGCCATAATATTGCAATATCCAGTTTCACAGCAGTTCTTTAATGCATAATAACCAGATCGTGCATTTAAAAAATGCATAAATAAAACGGTATACAAGCCTATATCGTCTTTGAACAAGTCCAGCTAATCCGCACACATGTGATCCGCCATTTTGGAAATTTGACTTAGTTGTTTGCAATGGGTCGAGGTCTTTGATTGGCTGTGGAGCGGACCACAGTGTATTAATATGCGGACAGCGTTGATGACGCGAAAGAGGACATCGTGGGCTACATTTTGAGACCAAGATGATTATTTTCTTATCCGTAGGGCCTTGGAAATTACGGAAAACTTGATACCTTTTTACGTTTTTTCTTAATAACTTCGGCTATGTAAAACTGCCGCAGGCGGCTTAGGTATCGTTAGAAAGCTCATTTCAAGACGAACGCGGTGATACTAAATATAGAACTGTACACCGAGTGTGGTTGATTCCGCGAAGCGAGGAACACACGAAGCGAAACGTCATTCACTGATCGCGATGTCGGAATCTCGGCCGCGGCTTGCGCGAACGGCTTTCATATGCTCAATTCTTTTATTTATTGAAACTCATACACACATCACACAACAATTAAAATAAATGCAATGAAAAGATAAAAGATCAATCTTTATTTTGATACATGACAGATGAAAATTAATTAAGTGATTATCACACAACAAATGGTTGAAAAGGGCCAAATTTAGCCTTTTGCTTGTAATGATTGCAGTATAGTGGCCTGCCTGCCACTAGCTATTCAGAGCCAGCTGAACTCCTCCGCTCCGCACAAAGTTGAACTGCAAACAGGACGTCACACGTCAATCATACATCAGGTTAGGTTAGGTACATTATAGTCACAGAGGGCAGGAAGTTGTTCTTGGTCAACATGTTCAGAGCCAGCTGAACTCCTCCGCTCCGCACAAAGTTGAACTGCAAACACGACGCCACACGTCAATCATACATTGGGTTGGGTTAGGTTAGGTTAGATACATTATATCAGAGTCACAGAGGCATCTCTGTGAAATTTGGGTTGCTCCCACCTGGAGAGTGCATCGCAGCCAGAGGCGCGCCACCCAATTTGTATTTGATTTTAATTTTTTGGCATGCGATTTTTGTGTGACTGATGAGGAAGGAAGGGAGGGGGGTAAATTTGGACCAAATGACAACTTTTTCGTTGCCACTGGGTTTAACGTGTGCTAAGTTCATGAGCACACGCGACCTCGGTTTATCGTCTCATCCGAAAGACTCCACATTCACCACAAGGCCTAGTGCAAAGTGAGAGGAAAAATCCCCTGTACCCAGGTTCGAACTCAGGTTTACTTGACACGAAGCGAATGCGCTACCACTGTGCGTCAACAAATTAATAATAATAATAATAAATAAAGCTTATACAAGCGCTCTTCGATGGGGGGAAAAACCACACACCCTCAGAGCGCTTTACAATTATTTTGAAAGAAATAATATCAAGAAAAAAAACAATCACAAAAACGTTAAGCAAATCTTTTTTAATCATTTAACACAATTTTAAGTAAAAATCAAAATGCTCACACCGGCCCTCCATCTATTATTAATGGGTTTATTGTCATTGCTGATACAGTGGAACCTCCCTTATAAGACCTCCCATTATAAGACTCCCTCATGTATCTGTACACAGCCTAATTTCTGTACCCCCCCCCCCCCCCCCCCCAAAAAAAAGCAACACTTGCAGAAACTTCTCAGGATTAAAGGGACGCCCCCCCTGACGGATGAGTTTTTGCAAGAAACACATCGAGATCACCAGAGAGACAGCCTTTTCAAGGATCGGTACACTCACTTTGCTCTGGTTTCCTAGAAATCAAACCGCCAATACGGCCATTCCTCCTTGGCGGAGTTGCCTGGAGATAAGCCATTTTGGACGGGGTGGGTGGAGGACACTAGGCCAAGTTCGAAGATGAAGGTCATTAGTCAAAGGTTATATTGAAAGACAACGGTGCAAGGGAAACAAATCTTGATTTGAAACCGGCCACCAGCACCGTTTTTACTTCCCTTTACTCGGTATTTACTGCCCGGCTCTCACCCTGTCAAATTTTGCATGTGGATATGTAGCTAGGATACCTAGGCCTTGGAAGTTTGAAAATGAAGGTATTTGGTCAAAGGTCAAGGTCACTGGAGCCGAAAATGCTGCTGCGCGGCTGGTTGATCTAGCTGATTTTTACGCTCTTGTTCTACAAGGATTTGATTTTGATCCTGACCTGAAATTCAAAGGTCTCCTCAGCCAGTGGGTCGATTGCAGGCATCAGCAGGCAATAACACACCTGAAACACACACACAGAGGAAAAAGGTATTAGGTACTTTATAGTCACAGAGGCATCTCTGTGAAATTCAGGTTGCTCCCACCTGGAGAGTGCGTCACAGCCAGAGGCGCGCCATCCATTTTTTTTTTTGTTTTGTTTTGTTGCATGCTATTTTTTGTGTGATTGATGAGGAAGGAAAGGGTGGGTGGGTGGGGTGGGGGATTTTTGACCAAATGACAACTTTTTCGTTGCCACTGGGTTCAACGTGTGCTAAGTGCAAGGGCACACGGAACCTCGGTTTATCGTCTCATCCGAAAGACTCCACGTTCAGACCGTAAGGCCTAGTGCAAAGTGAGAGGAAAAATCCCCAGTACCCAGGTTCGAACTCGGGTTTACTTGACACGAAGTGAACGCGTTACCACTGTGCCACTCAACACACACAACAAACTACAATGTGTAACTTTACTACATACATGAAGGAAGTGTCAAATGGGACAGCAACAGGCTTAATCGCTGCAACAGCTGATCTAAACCAACAAGACGCATCAGCTACAGGTAAATATACCACCATACAAAGATTTCAGGCGGTTTACAAGAGGGCTGGGGAGAGAGAGAGAGAGAGAGAGAGAGAGAGAGAGAGAGAGAGAGAGAGAGAGAGAGAGAGAGAGAGAGAGAGAGAGAGGGAGAGAGAGAACACTGAACTATTTTAATGAATATGCCATTGGCCCATGTCACGAGGGATGTGTGTGTGTGTGTGCGTGTGTACATGTGCATGTATGGCTTGTACCCACGTGTCGTCATATCCGGCCACAAGGAGCGCCATATTATGGGAGACCGCCATCTTAGTCAGTAACTTTGTTTGAAAAATGCCAGATCGATGCTGCGTATTTGGCTGTTCCAATTCGAAACAATTCGAAACTTATACACACAAATAAGGACTGATGGCGACACTTTTGGAAGGGTCGAGATGTCGTGCGTGCGTGCGTGTGTGCACGCGTGTTTACAAAAACGCAAGAGATAACATTTTCACTTTGCTTACACACAAATAAGGACTAAGATGGCGACACTTCCGTTGGAATGGTCGAGATGCGCACGCAGGTAGGGGGGGGAGCCATACATGTGCGTGTGTGCACGCGTGTGCGTGTGACAAAAACACAAGAGAACAAACGTCTGATCTCAATATCACGCAGAACTTGTGAGAGAGCAACGGAAGAAAATGGCTTCCAGGCCCTGAGACACGGCTAGAGAGACAGAGAGAGACAGAGACACTACAGAAAGAGCCAACAAAGAGTTATACACACTTGTGTGGGAGAGACAGAGAACACAAAGTGAGACACAGACAGATAAAGAGAGAGACAGAGACAAAGGCAGACAGAGACACATAAACAGAGTGTGGGAGAGAAGAACAGAGGCCCACACAGAGAGAGACAGAGACAAAGGCAGAGAGAGCCAACAAACCTCCAAGTTATACAGCACTTGTGTGGGAGAGCTGTTGAAGAACATGGCTTCCAGGCCCTGGGACAGAGAGAGAGACAGACAGAGACAGAGACAAAGGCAGAGAGAGCCAACAAACCTCCAAGTTATACAGCACTTGTGTGGGAGAGCTGTTGAAGAACATGGCTTCCAGGCCCTGGGACAGAGAGAACCAACAAACCTCCAAGAGCACAGGGAGAGACAGCTTCCAGGCCCTGGGACAGAGAGAGAGACAGAGACAAAGGCAGAGAGAGCCAACAAACCTCCAAGTTATACAGCACTTGTGTGGGAGAGCTGTTGAAGAACATGGCTTCCAGGCCCTGGGACAGAGTGCCCTCCCCTCGGTTGTCGTCCGAACACACCGTTCCCAGCTTCTGCATCGTGTGCTTGCCTGGAAGGGAAACGACCGTTACATCGGGTTAACCCTCTTGTGTTCACAACGGGAGAAAACGGTTACCGTATCTTGCAGACTATAACGTATATAAGGCGATAGGTTTTGTTCCCCAGACTGAGACTCCTGCGAATCCGAATGCAAGAGGGTTAATGATTATTACAGACCTGTTTACCCCTATTTTGCAAAGTTGTAATTTCTTAAACAAAAAAAACGTAATTTTGAGAAAAAAACTGTAAGGTCACTTTCCCGGAATTTCTGTGCCATTTAAGTGACTTTTGATGTCTCTTCTTTCGATTTTTTCGACCAGAAGATACAGAAGCTTCGGAATGCACTCGCTTGGACGCCATTTTGAAACAGAAACGGAAATGGCGTGAAATGACTTTTCACCGCATCGTTTCAAAAGCTTCGCTTACTGACGCAACTGTAGTGGCGGTTTTTAATATTTAGGATTTTATTTTCCCGTATTTTTTTTCCATAGCCGTAATTTGACTTTTTTCCTGTAAAAATTACGGCAAAATCGTACAGGTAAACAGGTCTGTTATTATAATTATTGATGTTTGCTGAAAAGAATGTGCACACAGATTCTGCACTGTGACTTTGAATGGGGGGAAAAAATCTGTATGAAAAATAAACACCTGAAGATGCTGATGGGACCCAGAGGCACACACGCCCCACCTGCCCTACAAACACAAGAGCACCCCTATACCAATCCTGGAAGCATGTGTTACGTTACAACAGTCGAGAACATCACATATGACTAGGAAGGAATCCATGCTACTTAATGAAAGTTACCCTCTGTGATTTTGTGAGTCTGCGTGTGTGTGTGTGTCTGTCCGGGCTTTGTGTGGGTGGCCGCGGGTGGAGTGATGGTGGGTAGAAATGTAACAGATTTTCTTAAAAACGGTTTTTATATGCAGTGCAACAAATCATCAGATCACCGACGTTTTGAAAACTAACAGATTGGCAGTTCATAAAAAAGGCTAACCACCATTCCTCTTTTTTTTTTTAAATCAGCTAAACACAAACAGATGGAACAATAAAATACTGGAAATTTCCCCAAACCGGCTTCCTCTTTGAATAAAGAAGAGTATTAATTTAGGACTCGACATCAATACTACATGGGTGCTCCTGGGAAATTAAAAATATCCTGCAAGGGGGTGGCCCCAGCAGACTGCAGGGGCAGCGCACACACACACATTTACTGCTCTTTCTTCACCCTTCTAGACTAGTACAAGGGCTACATTCCTTTGAATATAGCAAATGATTATCTAGGCCCTTTTTTTCTCTGTGTGTGTGTGTGTGTGTGTGTGTGTGCGTGCGTGCGTGAGTGTGTGTGTGTTTGTGCGTGTGTGTGTGCGTAAGAAAATTGTTGCTTCTCAAATTCTCATAATCTGGCGACGCCGGCTCTAGGCAATTTGCAAAATCCTGCAAGAAGGAGCATCATCCACGACACTAGGCATCCAACAATCCAACCCCCCAGACAGCGTGTCTTTGATGTACCTGCGGGCATCAGCTTGAGCACGGCGCGAGCCCCGTCCCGCAGTCTGGGGATCTGCAGCTGGCAGCCCAGGTCAGACAGCTGGAACAGGAAGGACGTGTAGCGCGCGTTCTGAGCCAGTATCTGAAACACAACAGGTCACCAAGTTCAGGTATGTGAGAGTGCCCCAAACAAAAAAGCGTAGGCGATGGCATCGTCTAAGTACTCAAACAAAACTTTGCCTCCGACAGATTTTTGTTCGCTGTTCGCCTACACAGATCTTACCATCCATTACAGATTCATCCAGCCAAGCCCTGTCAAATTTGTGTTGGCAGCTTTTGTCGATCTCTTTCCTCACATATATGGTGTGATAAATAAGTTCATAGTTGACGATGAAACAGTCACTGAATAGCTTTGAAAACATCAAAATCCTCTGAAATCAAATAAAAATGACGCATTGCCATTGGACGTAACTGGCTAATCACAGAGAAGCTTATGGAATTCAGTCAAGGGAATGTACTCACGCTACAAACTGCTTTCGTTTTCACTGTGTGTGTGCGCGAAGCTACCGAACTGTAGGTTTTTATTTTATTTTTGTATTTGTCGAATAGAAAAAGCGCATTTACCCGCTTACGCGTAGCTCTCACATCCCTGCAAGTTATTCTTTCAACAGCTTCACAGGACAATCCCCACAAAATCCTACAATCCCATCAGTCAACCTTCAACAATCCTACAATAAGCCAGTATCTGAAACCAACAAGTCACCAAGTTATTCTTCCAACAGCTTCACGGGACAATCCCCACAAAACCCTACAATCCCATCTGTCAACCTTCAACAATCCTACAATAAGCCAGCATCTGGAAACATAACAGGTCACCAAATTATTCTTCCAACAGCTTCACAGGACCATCCCCACACACAGTACCCCCAACCCATTCTCTCAACCCTGAAATGACACGTTTCAATGTTCTCTGGATCTTCCTACTCCTGAAGCGGTGACCAGATTAAGAATAATGTCCCATGTTTGCGCAAGTCTGTGCATACAGGATGGGTGGGGCATCTTGTTTTATAATCTGCCATCAACGTTGGCAGAAACGTTTGATTTTATAAAACAAATGATCCTGATGACAAGATTGCCAATCCTGAACTCTTTCAATCAGCTTCTTTTCAATCCTGATTTCAGGAGCATTCCTGAACTACTTTCACCCACACAGTCCTACAATCCCATCTACCGAGCTACCACGCCAAGCAGGCAGGCCTCAGCCTCAGGGCTGGGGCCCTCAAAGTGGTTGTCGGGGGAGTCCACAGAGCTGTCAGAAATGCTGTCATATCACACAATGATAATATCACCATAATAACACAGTACATACCACTCCAGGCAGGCAGGCCTCAGCCTCAGGGCTGGGGCCCTCAAAGTGGTTGTGGGGGGAGCCCACAGAGCTGTCAGAACTGCTGTCATATCACACAATCACCATAATAACACACAGTACGTACCACTCCAGGCAGGCAGGCCTCGGGGCTGGGGCCCTCAAAGTGGTTGTGGGGGGAGTCCACAGAGCTGTCAGAACTGCTGTCATATCACACGATAATAATATCACCATAATAACACACAGTACGTACCACTCCAGGCAGGCAGGCCTGAGCCTCAGGACTGGGGCCCTCAAAGTGGTTGTCAGGGGATCCCACGGAGCTGTCTGAACTGCTGTCATATCACACGATAATATCACCATAATAGCACAGTACGTACCACTCCAGGCAGGCAGGCCTCAGCCTCAGGGTTGGGGCCCTCAAAGTGGTTGTGGGGGGAGCCCACGGAGCTGTCATATCACACGATAATAATATCACCATAATAGCACAGTACGTACCACTCCAGGCAGACAGGCCTCAGCCTCAGGATTGGGGCCCTCAAAGTGGTTGTGGGGGGATCCCACGGAGCTGTCTGAACTGCTGTCTGGGCTGCTGGGCATAGTGCTGCCTCCGGGCACCAGCTTGGCACTCAGCGTCTGCAAAAACACACACACACATGTATAAAACACCCTCACAGTTTCCTTTCCCCTATTTCGAGCAGGGAAAAAACCCACACTGACAAATTATATGTCTGGGTGGTCTTTTCCCTATTTCGAGCAGGGAAAAAGAGAAAGAGAGAGAGAGAAAGAGGGAGGCGCATGAAATGTTGGGAATGGGAAGGGACCCCAAATATGTGAAAGCTTGGGGTGACTTGGAAAGGGGGGGGGGGGGGGTATGGGGGAGTGAATAAATGAATGCGAGGATAGAAATGGTGGGAAAGACGGCAGTTCTTAACGTTTTGATAGTCGCTTGTATTGACCCTAACTATGTCCAACTTCTTGCGAAGCATGATTCGCTGTCCATTTTTCCTTAGTTTTGTTTCCATTTTCAATGCATGCAAATGTGTTTCCTTGCATGTATTGTGCTTGTACGAGAACACACTGTAATTTCACCTAACGTGATAATAAAGTATTTTTGACCTTTGACTTTGACTTGACTACCCACGGTGCTCGACAATAGCAGACCTGGTCATGGGGGGAGTGGAGCAACGGGCGTAGCTCTGGGGGGCCGGTTAGCTTGGCCAGCGCTGAGTGCCGGCTACCCTGCCTATCCTTACAGGTGTTGCCGACGACACATGGTGTGATTTTGGTAACATTGTGACTTGTTTTTGTTGTTTGTTGAGGGCATGTGCGTGCGTGTGTGCGCGTGCGTGCATGTGTAACAAATTAGGAATGATGTATGTGTAATGACAAAAGTTTGTTTATGACATCGTACTGCGAGTCCTTGAAAAAAAGAGTTTTACAAAAACAATGACAAAATTCGGGCATGCGGCTGAGTTTTTTAAGCGTTATTTTTCTTGGTGTTTTTACAGTGCTTACTTAATAAGTAACAGCCTGTTGCCATACATCAATAATATAAAAAAAAAGGCAGAACCCAAACTTTACACTACAGCTGTACTTATATTTGTACAGCTGTCGCGAGTAACATTATTCCTTACACCACAGTGGGGAAAACTTTTTTTTGGTTACTACATAGTTTTAACAGCGGTGACCAGCAAATAAGCAAGTGTGGCAAGTGGCAAGATTGCCAGCAGCTGTCAGCACCTGTTACGGCGTGAGCAACTTAAGAATCTGACTTTGCCAAACGAACAAGCCGCAAGTGGCAAGATTGCCAGCAGCCGTCAGCACCTGTTACGGCGTGAGCAACTTAAGAATCTGACTTTGCCAAACGAACAAGCCGCAAGTGGCAAGATTGCCAGCAGCCGTCAGCACCTGTTACGGCGTGAGCAACTTAAGAATCTGACTTTGCCAAACGAACAAGCCGCAAGATTGCCAGCAGCCGTCAGCACCTGTTACGGCGTGAGCAACTTAAGAATCTGACTTTGCCAAACGAACAAGCCGCAAGTGGCAAGATTGCCAGCAGCCGTCAGCACCTGTTACGGCGTGAGCAACTTAAGAATCTGACTTTGCCAAACGAACAAGCCGCAAGATTGTCAGCAGCCGTCAGCACCTGTTACGGCGTGAGCAACTTAAGAATCTGACTTTGCCAAACGAACAAGCCGCAAGTGGCAAGATTGCCAGCAGCCGTCAGCACCAGTTACGACGTGAGCAACTTAAGAATCTGACTTTGCCAAACGAACAAGCCGCAAGATTGCCAGCAGCCGTCAGCACCTGTTACGGCGTGAGCAACTTAAGAATCTGACTTTGCCAAACGAACAAGCCGCAAGTGGCAAGATTGCCAGCAGCCGTCAGCACCTGTTACGGCGTGAGCAACTTAAGAATCTGACTTTGCCAAACGAACAAGCCGCAAGTGGCAAGATTGCCAGCAGCCGTCAGCACCTGTTACGGCGTGAGCAACTTAAGAATCTGACTTTGCCAAACGAACAAGCCGCAAGATTGCCAGCAGCCGTCAGCACCTGTTACGGCGTGAGCAACTTAAGAATCTGACTTTGCCAAACGAACAAGCCGCAAGTGGCAAGATTGCCAGCAGCCGTCAGCACCTGTTACGGCGTGAGCAACTTAAGAATCTGACTTTGCCAAACGAATAAGCCGCAAGTGGCAAGATTGCCAGCAGCCGTCAGCACCCGTTACGGCATGAGCAACTTAAGAATCTGACTTTGCCAAACGAACAAGCCGCAAGTGGCAAGATTGCCAGCAGCCGTCAGCACCAGTTACGACGTGAGCAACTTAAGAATCTGACTTTGCCAAACGAACAAGCCGCAAGTGGCAAGATTGCCAGCAGCCGTCAGCACCCGTTACGGCGTGAGCAACTTAAGAATCTGACTTTGCCAAACGTATCGACCGCACAAGAACAGGGAATACGACATTCGCAGGAAAGCATGGATGAAACTCATTCAAAGATTCTTTTCTTTTTAAAGATCCACCAGATCACGTATCAAAATCACGAGTTTCACGTGTTCTCTCTCTTATAGCTGGTAGGAAATCTTGTTTTGACCAGGTTTTACTCCCATACAAATGCCCACAAATTTAAAACGAGACATCATTTTAAAGAGCAGCCTCAATCTCAAGTTGGGGGCATTTGTATACGGGCCACAGCTACACAGAAAACCCCCAAGGGACTCAATCGTGGTGGGTCAGTGTATCTTTAACCCTTACAACGCTAGCCATTCCTCAGCCAAAATTTACCATTAAACTTACCAGGGTAGAGACAAGATTTCGTCTGCAATATTGGGGATTCCTCTGTGACGTGCATAAAACAGGGCCTGTCCTTACCTCCCCAAATGAAGAACACAAGGTCACTGGATACCAGACCCTCATTTGATGCCTTTCAGTTGTTGCTTGCTGATGTACCCTGGCTAAAAGACTCCAGGGATCATCCCAACAGTCGAAGCACCTGGAAAACTATGGTACAAGTGCATCAGCTAGGGATGAGAACATTACGTGTGTGACCTTTTTTTTTATTACCCGGCCACATGGGCAGCCACACTCCGACTTCGGGTAGGGATGCCTTTCAGCGACATGGGTGTTCAATCATTGTGGTGCCAAGAGGCGACAGTGGCGATGAAAGGGTTTTAAGGCTGCAGCCCCACTCACCATCTTGTCCCTGAGCGGTATCTGTGAGATGAGCTTCTTGTCGTCGTTGGGGTCGAGCTGCTCGTTGTTGGCGTAGAGGTCCACCTTGAAGTTGACGTTGGCCTTCACCCGCTGCAGGATCTGCCGGCGCACCGACCCCAGCGTCTCGTTCATGTGGCTCAGCACCTCAAACTCGTCCACCTGCCGCCCTTGGCTCTGGTACCGGATCTTCAAGGTCACCAGACGACCCCGGAACGCTCTGTGGGTGAAAAAAAGAACAAACAATTCCTCGTCATACAACAAACAAACAACTACACGACAAGTGTAAAGTGATGTCGTTTTATTCACAAGAGACAAAACAAAACTACTGGATATTTTGGCGAATGCGCCTTTATCAACATAAAAAAAGAAAAGAAAAGCAAACCGCAAATATAGCGAAAGGAGCAAAAAGCAAAAAACAAAAGGAGCAAAAAATCAACAAGATCAAAAAAAAATTAAAAAATACTTCCCCTCTACAGTCCAATCCTCGTCATAGTTATATTTCAGCAATGTTGCCAAATAGCAACCATTCATAATTGTTTGAGCAATCTTGCGGAAATGCTGAAGCAAAGTAACAAGACCAATTATGTGCTATGTGTCTATAAATAATAGCATTATGTCTCAGTGATTGCTGCAGCCCTTGCTAGCTCGAGTTTGGGTGTCTGTTATCACATATTAACCTTTTCGCGACGGGTTGGTCACGTATGGGAGACTGTTCAGCACCCTACTGCTGCTGCAGAGACTGAATCGGGAGACGGTTCAGCACCCTACTGCTGCTGCAGACTGAACTGGGAAACGGTGCAGCACCCTACTGCTGCTGCAGACTGAACCGGGAGACGGTGCAGCACCCTACTGCTGCTGCAGAGACTGAACCGGGAGACGGTGCAGCACCCTACTGCTGCTGCAGAGACTGAACCGGGAGACGGTGCAGCACCCTACTGCTGCTGCAGAGACTGAACCGGGAGACGGTGCAGCACCCTACTGCTGCTGCAGAGACTGAACCGGGAGACGGTTCAGCACCCTACTGCTGCTGCAGAGACTGAACCGGGAGACGGTGCAGCACCCTACTGCTGCTGCAGAGACTGAACCGGGAGACGGTGCAGCACCCTACTGCTGCTGCAGACTGAACCGGGAGATGGTGCAGCACCCTACTGCTGCTGCAGAGACTGAACCGGGAGACGGTGCAGCAGTTACTGGCTGCATGAACTCTGAAAAATTCTCTAGCTTCCCCATTTTTGGTGTAAGGGAAACAACCTCTCTTATACGTTTTATGGATGTCTTAGCTAGGTTATCGCTGCAAGTGTGGATGCCTCTAACGTGTGCACATGCAAAAATGTGAGATTGGAATGCTGAGCCCGGTATCGGGTTTTCCCGACTAAGCAGTCAGGAATTTCACCGGAGAAAAAATGTCTGCTAACCACAAGCGTGGGTTGCATTTCTCCGCCAAAGAGGTGCTTGAAATAATTTTACAAAGTGGGTCGGGTGATGAAGATAGTGACAGAGAAGTGGAAACTCATGAGGAAGAAGATGAAAGATTTTTGTTCGATGATGTACTGCAAAGCAGTGATTCTGAAGATGAATCTGTGCCTGCACCTCTGCCACCACTTGCTGCAGCAGACGACAAAAAACAGAAAAACACTGTGTCGTGTCGTGTGTTCGTGTTCTCTTGTATATGGATTATAAAATCATTCCTGGATGATTTGAAGGTAAGAACGAAGCTTAGTTTCCCCGTTTTACCCCTATTTTGGTGTTGTGCGGAACAGAATAGAATGTAAACAAGTTGGTTTTTTACTCCGTAACCTTTGTTACTTAAGAGAACACCATACCTACACGTTAGCAGATATCGAATAAATTTTACAATAACCGATTCGTTCCATGTTTGCTCTTTCTTTTGATACCAAACACTTTATTGTTTGTGTTTGCTTAGCTATCGTAAAAAAAATCAGAAAAGTACCAAAATACGCCGTCGGCAGGGAATAATTGTTGGGCGCTGCTATGTGTTACAGGGGAAGAGGAAACAGCTACCGTCGGGATAGCGTTAATAAGAGCTATGCAGGGCTCCCAGGGACCCCCATTTGGGGGTCTATGAAGGACTAAAATTCTAAAGGACCCTCTAAAATAATGTGCAGGGGGTCCCAGGGATGCACTAGAAAAATTCTTTATAGCATTCGCAATGCCACTGGGACCCTCTATCCAACCTCTAGGACCCTCTATACTGTAAGTGAAGGAGTCCCTGGGACCCCTTGTTTTGTGGGACGATTGGGAGCCCTGATTATATGTCAGCATTTTTTGCCGAATAGCAATCCCTTCATAATTGTTTGAGCAATCTTGCGGAAATGCTGAAACATACTAACAAAACCAAAACAACACAACTTGATAGTTTCAAAATCATATTTATTTGATTCTAATACTTAAGTAGAATTTATTTTCTTGTAATTGATGATGATAATGTGTTGATTCATGTGTGTGTGTGTGTGTGTAGGAGCGTGTGAAAGAAGAAACTGTGGAATGGAGGGATGCAAGAGGGAAATAAAATATGTTCCAACAAAAAAACACAACTTGCAGAATTAAGTGCTATGCGTCTATAAATAATAACATTATGTCTCAGTGATTGTTGCAGCCCTTGCTAGCTCGAGTTTGGGTGTCTGTTATCACATATTAAGAGCTAAGTCAATCGCACACATTTAAAAATAATAAAACAAGCCAACAAGATTAAAAGCTAAAATTGACACACATATATTTTCTCGAAATCAACTGCCCTAATTACGACAGATACATTTACACAATCACATTTCTAACAAGCCTCTCATCAACAGGAGTTGCGTCGAAATGGCAACAAAACGGGAAATTTCAGCTTTTGCCACAAGACATCACAGCATAAAATTTGATGTGATTCAACCACTAAGCAGGGGTTCACAACACTCCAGTCAAAATGATGGGGACAAAAATGTAAAAAAAAGGTCCATAGATCTCCTATGTGGCTAGGACTCAGGCTTGTTCTCATCTACAGGGCCGGACCAAGTCATTCGTAGGGGGGGTTTCCGCCGGGGGGTCCAGAGACCGCATATAGGTTTCGAGTTAAGGGGCAATGTCCTTTGGGGGGCACAGGGAGCGAAGCCCCCGGAAAATTTGTACAATTCAGTGATTATTAAGGCAAAAATCGAGTCATTTTCTAACTTTTCACCCTTGTATAAGGTACATGCTTGGGACAGGGAGAGGAGGGGGGGGGAGGGGGTTGTTCCAAAACCAGAACCCCACCCCTAGATCCGGCCCTGCATTTACGAAAACTTCTGTACTGAAACCCATCCTCAAATAAAGTTAAATAAAGTAAGAAATAAGCGGACGGGATACGTGGATGGGTTTCTGCGTGCAATGCGCACTCTCCCATGGGTGCAACTCCCCAAAATTGAAAACAAACTGAAAGGCAGGGGTCCACGGGCCACCCAGGGCCCTGGTGGGGTTCAGGGGCACAGCCCCATTAGATGATTCAATGGGGAGGGGGGAGGGGGGAGGGGGGAGGGGGGAGAAACGCAAGTGAGAGAAAACGACAGTTAAAATGATGGACGGAGACAGTTTTTTGAGTCCAATAAGCCTTGTAAAATGACTACATTGCCTCTGAAAACAATCTGGCATCACTGTCCTGTTTTTGAGACCATTCCCCGAGAGAGACTTCTGGGATAGAACAACCAAGTTCAAAACGCCCCAAATCGCTTGTGGTCAATTTTTGTTTGCTTGTTTGATGAATTCAAAAATACAACTGAAGTTCAGTTTCTGGCCCAACATTTTTTTTAAAACTTAAAACAGCGTGAACCTGACAAAGTTAAACAGCGTGAACCTGACAAAGTTGCACCCATACACTCAATCAAATTTCTTACTTCCAGATTTTGTTTTGGACTGCGGATGTGTTTCTTCTTCTTCGTTCGTTCAGTTTCCTGTCATATGAGCATAGATGCGTCATGCTGCCGTTATGCGCCTAAGAAATAGTTAGGCCCAGCTTGTCGGACTTCGGCTGAAGAAATCTTTATAAGAATTGATAGAAAAAAGGCAGGAGAATGAACCAGTAAGATGGAAAGATGGCAGATGACAGTAAGCAAAGGGTCAAAAGAGAGTGACGGATTAGAGGAAGTTACAAGCACAGAACTTCCAGAAGGTGGGGGAACTATTTGTACGAAAGACCCCCCCCCTGTATCCCCAAAGGGGGGCGGATGGGTTTCCGTAAGGAAGATTTTTGTGTGTAAATGCGCACACTGTCACAACAAGCTCCACAAACCAAACTGACCTGCTGACGCTGGCTCCGCAAACTAAGAGAATAGTGTCGTCAGTAGGGGGCTTGCTTAGTAGGTGGTGTCCTGAACAGGCACCACCGAAACGACTCGGCAGCAGTGCGGTGTCTCCTCGGGTCGGTTGCCTCCTGACTAGGGCCTAGCAAAGACTCGCTCCTCTTGGACTGCTGGTCTCAGTTTAAGCGACCTGAAGGTGTGGCTGCGAATTGGGACTCGGAATGAGCGGCGTGGGAGCAACGCCACTGTACCATGGGTGCAGGCAGTGACCAAAACTTTTGCCTGAACTTTCCTGCCGAAACCCAATGTACAAAAGAATATCATGTTAAAGAGCCCTTTCTTCAGGCACTCAGCTGCCTGAAGCAGCATCAAATTGCTTGAATTCAGGCTTCAGGCACACCCACATGCACCCCTGCTGTACGGCCCAGAAGATGGGACAGCAAAAAAAACAAAAAACAGAGGAAGAAAACTGACCTGCTGAGGGGCAGGATGACCCTCTCCTCCCCGTAGGCCTCGTCGCACTCGGCCACGTACTCTTTCAGCACGTTCAGCACGCGCACCATGCGGATGGTCTCCTGTGTCAGGCGCGCACCCCCTGCCCCCGGGGACGTGTCCCGGTCCTTCTCCAGCACCGTCACCGTGTCGTACAGCGCCTGAACATGGCCCACGTTTCATAATTCATGGGTGCAACTCCCAAAAATGAAAGAAAATGAAAGGCAGGGATC
The DNA here is from genome assembly GCA_017654935.2 of Phymorhynchus buccinoides. NCBI lineage: Eukaryota > Metazoa > Mollusca > Gastropoda > Neogastropoda > Raphitomidae > Phymorhynchus > Phymorhynchus buccinoides. The sequence goes on along the minus strand of CM065708.1, from coordinate 27,931,814 downwards.
CAGGGACCCATGGCCCCGGTAGGGTATAGGGGCAGAGCCCCGTCGGACGATTCAGCGGGAGGGTAACTTAAGAGACAGAGATAACGAGACAGACAGACAGTTAAAATGATAGACAGAGACAGTTTGTGTCTGGTAAGCCTTGTAAAATCATTACATTGCCTTTGTAAACTTCCAAGATAGAACAACCAAGTTCAAAATGCCCCAAATCGCTTGTGGTCAAACTTATTTTTTAATCACCTTTTTTTTCATCACCTTGAGGAGGTCCATGCAGGAGCCCATGAAGTCCTGGTGGATGTCCCCCCTTCCCTCCCCTCTCTCCCCCCCTCTCTCTGTGTCTCTCTGTGTGTCTACCTTGAGGCGGTCCATGCAGGACCCCATGAAGTCCTGGTGGATGTCCCCCCTTCCCTCCCCTCTCTCTCCCACCTCTCTCTGTCTCTCTGTGTGTCTACCTTGAGGCGGTCCATGCAGGACCCCATGAAGTCCTGGTGGATGTCCCCCCTTCCCTCCACTCTCTCTCCCCCCCCCCCTCTCTCTGTCTCTCTGTGTCTCTACCTTGAGGCGGTCCATGCAGGACCCCATGAAGTCCTGGTGGATGTCCCCCCTTCCCTCCCCCACTCTCTCCCCCCCTCTCTCTCTGTCTCTCTGTGTGTCTACCTTGAGGCGGTCCATGCAGGACCCCATGAAGTCCTGGTGGATGTCCCCCCTTCCCTCCACTCTCTCCCCCCCCCTCTCTCTGTCTCTCTGTGTGTCTACCTTGAGGCGGTCCATGCAGGACCCCATGAAGTCCGGGTGGATGTCCCCCCTTCCCTCCCCACTCTCTCCCACCACTCTTTCTGTCTGTCTGTCTGTCTGTCTACCTTGAGGCGATCCATGCAGGATCCCATGAAGTCCTCGTGGATGTCCACCTGGTTCTGCTGAAGCCGGGGCCCCAGGTTGGTGAAGACGTCCTTGAGGAGGTTCACCGCCTTGTCCGCCACCTCGTCTGGGGCCAGCAGCACCACCTGGTGGCAGAGAGACAATGTGTGTGAATGACCGAGAGACAGAGAGAGAGACACTGGACACTGGACAACTTTTTTTGACAAGGATAAAGATTTTAGGTGATGCCTATTCTTACAATCTGTCCTTGGATAAAAGAAAAAACAAGTAATTTTTTTTGGAATGGACTAGCAACATGAAAGTAAAAATATAAAAAAGAGAGAGAGAGAGAGAGAGAGAGAGAGAGAGAGAGAGAGAGAGAGAGAGAGAGAGAGAGAGAGAGAGAGAGAGAGAGAGAGAGACACAGAGAGAGAGAGAGAGAGAGAGAGAGAGGGAGAGAGAGAGAGTTGAGACATACAAAAAGAGAACGGAAGATGATTATGTTGTGGTGGGAGGTTCACAGCTTTGTACGCCACCTCGTCTGGGGCAAGTAATGCCACCTGGTGACAGGGAGGCAGTGTGTGTGAAAGACTGAGAGACACAGAGAGAGAGAGAGAGAGACACAGAGAGACAGAGAGAGAGAGAGAGAGAGAGAGAGAGAGAGAGAGAGAGAGAGAGAGAGAGAGAGAGAGAGAGAGAGAATTATTTATTCGTTTTTTCTTTTGCTGTCCTCCGTCACGCATAGTGGGAAGAGGGGGCAATGTTTTCGTTTGCGTCTGCCTGTTTGGTTTATTTTGTTGGATTTATATTTGTAAGTAAATGATAAAAAGTCTCACTTTTCACTAGGCCTTACGGTCTGAATGTGGAGTCTTTCGGATGAGACGATAAACCGAAGAGTGTGCCCATGCACTTAGCATAGAGTTAAACCCAGTGGCAACGAAAAAGTTGTCATTTGGTCAAAATTTACCCCCACCCGTTTTGAGATCATCACACAAAAAAATAATGCAAGATTTATTTTGTTTGGGTGGCGAGGTTTAGCGCTTGGCTGCACCACTCTCCATGTGGGAGCAACCCGAATTTCACCTGGTGGCTCTGTGACTATAAAGTACCTAATACATCCTCCACAGGTAGTCTAGACATATCAGTTTCAAATCATCCATTACACATCCTCCTTATATTATGTACAATCTCTCTCTGTCTCTCTCCCTCTCTCTCTGTCCTCTCTCACCCTCCACAGGTAGTCCAGTCCTATCAGTTCCATATCGTCCATCAGACATCCTCCTCATAATATCATGTGCAATCTCTCTCTGTTTGTTTCTCTCTCTGTCTCTCTCCTTCTTCTCTCTCTTTGCACCCTCCACAGGTAGTCCAGTCGTCTCAGTTCCATATCGTCCATCAGCCATCCTCCTTATAATATCATGTACAATCTCTCTCTGTGTGTGAAAGACCGAGTCTCTCTCCTTCTCTCTCAAATAGACTGTCTCTGAGACCTAGGTGTAGAGTAGTCCAGTCCTATCAGTTCCTTTGTGTCGTCCATCAGACATCCTCCTTATAATATCATGTACAATCTCTCTCTGTTTGTTTCTCTCTCTCCTCTCTCTCACCCTCCACAGGTAGTCCAGTCCTATCAGTTCCATATCGTCCATCAGACATCCTCCTTATAATATCATGTACAATCTCGAAAAAGTTGTTTCTCTCTCTCTCTCTCTCTTTACCCTCCACAGGTAGTCCAGTCCTATCAGTTCCATATCGTCCATCAGTCACATCCTCCTTATAATATCATGTACAATCTCTCTCTGTTTGTTTCTCTCTCTCCCTCTCTCTCCGCTTCTCTCTCTCTCCCTCTCTCTCACCTCTCCACAGGTAGTCCAGTCCTATCAGTTCCATATCGTCCATCAGACATCCTCCTTATAATATCATGTACAATCTCTCTCTGTTTGTTTCTCTCTCTCCCTCTCTCTCACCCTCCACAGGTAGTCCAGTCCTATCAGTTCCATATCGTCCATCAGACATCCTCCTTATAATATCATGTACAATCTCTCTCTGTTTGTTTCTCTCTCTCCCTCTCTCTCCTTCTCTCTCTCTCCCTCTCTCTCACCCTCCACAGGTAGTCCAGTCCTATCAGTTCCATATCGTCCATCAGACATCCTCCTTATAATATCATGTACAATCTCTCTCTGTTTGTTTCTCTCTCTCCCTCTCTCTCACCCTCCACAGGTAGTCCAGTCCTATCAGTTCCATATCGTCCATCAGACATCCTCCTTATATCATGTACAATCTCTCTGTTTGTTTCTCTCTCTCTCTCTCCCTCTCTCTCACCCTCCACAGGTAGTCCAGTCCTATCAGTTCCATATCGTCCATCAGACATCCTCCTCGTCTTTTAGGTTGGAGCTTGTTCTCCTTCAGGTTCACCTGCTTGAAGAACCGCTCAAAACACCTGGAAAACACAAGGATAAGAATTTAGGCTGGGCCTAGTCAAAGAGAGAAAGAGAGAGAGAGGGAGGGAGAGGGAGAGGGAGAGAGGGATGGAGAGAGAGGGAGAGAGGAGAGAGAGAGAGAGAGAGAGAGAGAGAGAGAGAGAGAGAGAGAGAGAGAGAGAGAGAGAGAGAGAGAGAGAGAGAGAAACAAAACTCGAGAACTGAAGTTTTCTCTTGCAGTGGTGTACAATGAAACTCCTTCCTAACTTCGCTACGTAGTGGCTAGCTTCCCCAACGCTTCTGAAACACGTCTCAAGACACAATCAGAGAGAGATAGAGAGAGAGAGAGAGAGAGAGAGCATACGAGAG
>CM065708.1:27915673-27923173 GCA_017654935.2 Phymorhynchus buccinoides | reverse complement strand
TCTTCTTTTCTTCTTTTTGCAGTCTGTTTCTTCCCCCCCCCCCCCACCCACCCCTGTTTTGCAGTCTGTTTCTTCTTCCCCCCCCACCCCCCCCCCCCCCCCCTGTTTCTTTCTCCCCCCCCCCACCCCCCCCCCCCCCCCTGTTTTGCAGTCTGTTTCTTCTCCCCCCCCCCCCCCCCCCCCCCCCCCCCCCCTGTTTTGCAGTCTGTTTCTTCTTCCCCCCCCCCCCCCCCAGTCTGTTTCTTCTTCCCCCCCCCCCCCCCCCCCCCTGTTTTGCAGTCTGTTTTTCCCCCCTTCTTCCCCTGTTTCTTCTTCCCCCCCCCCCCCCCCCCCCCCCTGTTTTGCAGTCTGTTTCTTCTTCCCCCACCCCCCCCCCCCCCCCCCTGTTTTGCAGTCTGTTTCTTCTTCCCCCACCCCCCCCCCCACCCACCCCCCCCCTGTTTTGCAGTCTTGTTTTCTTCCCCACACCCCCCCCACCCCCCCCACCCCCCCCCACCCCCTGTTTTGCAGTCTGTTTCTTCTTCCCCCCCCCCCCCCCCCCCCCCTGTTTTGCTTCTGTTTCTTCTTCCCCCCCCCCCCCCCCCCACCCCCCTGTTTTGCAGTCTGTTTCTTCTTGCAGTCTTTTTCTTCCCCCCCCCCCCCCCCCCCCCCCACCCCCCCCCCCTGTTTTGCAGTCTGTTTCTTCTTCCCCCCCAGTCTGTTTCTTCCCCCCCCCACCCCCCCCCTTTTGCAGTCTGTTTCTTCTTCCCCCCCCCCCCCCCCCCCCCCCTGTTTTGCAGTCTGTTTCTTCTTCCCCCCCCCCCCCCCCCCCTGTTTTGCAGTCTGTTTCTTCTTCTTCCCCCCCCCCCCCACCCCCCCCCCCTGTTTTGCAGTCTGTTTCTTCTTCCCCCCCCCCCCCCCCCCACCCACCCCCCTGTATTTTGCAGTCTGTTTCTTCTTCCCCCCCCCCCCCCCCCCCCCTGTTTTGCAGTCTGTTTCTTCTTCCCCCCCCCCCCTGTTTTGCAGTCTGTTTCTTCTTCCCCCCCCCCCCCCACCCACCCCCCCTATTTTGCAGTCTGTTTCTTTTCTTCTGTTTTGCAGTCTGTTTCTTCTTTCTTCCCCCCCCACCCCCCCACCCCTGTTTTGCAGTCTGTTTCTTCTTCCCCCCCCCCCCACCCACCCCCCCTGTTTTGCAGTCTGTTTCTTCTTCCCCCCCCACCCCCCCACCCCTGTTTTGCAGTCTGTTTCTTCTTCCCCCCCACCCCCCCCCACCCCCCCTGTTTTTGCAGTCTGTTTCTTCTTCCCCCCCCCCACCCCCCCACCCCTGTTTTGCAGTCTGTTTCTTCTTCCCCCCCCCCCCACCCACCCCCCCTGTTTTGCAGTCTGTTTCTTCTTCCCCCCCCACCCCCCCACCCCTGTTTTGCAGTCTGTTTCTTCTCCCCCCCCCCCCCCCCCCCCCCCATACAACTGATAGCAACAATGAGAAAACATCAACACAAAGGTAAAACAAAGATAAATTAACGAATAACCATACAGCACTGATTTTTAACAATAACAAGAAAGTAATGTCACACCTGTAAACCTCTGTCAAGAGAAAACACAAATGGAGACAACCAAGTACAAGTACATTATAACACTGAAAATAAACCGCTCAGGAACGAAAAACTCAGTATTTCAGATCAAAGTACGCCCTTCTTTGTTCATTTAGCGTCACCATCAGTGATTTATCTTTATTTTGTTGTTTTACAGCTTTGCTAGATAATGCAGTTGATCTTGATCAACTTAAGGCCAACACATCGAAGCTTACCGTTTTTGACTTAACGTCTCCATGTTTTCTGCACGGCAAAACCATGAAAGAAGCGAGTTCACACAACCAGGATATTTTAACCCCTTGACTGCCAGAGAAAATTAAAGAAAATATCATTGTACAAATCGTGCCATGAAAAAGACAACTGATAGAGCTAATCTGGCAAAATGGTCTGGGGATATTACTCTCTTGACTGTGTTAGAGCAAAAACCAGCATATCAGTTATTCCTCTTCACCTGATGACATCATCAGTGATATGGCAGTCAAGGGGTTAACTCTAGTTTTATGTTAAGTGGGTGACAGGGACGGACTACACTTTACTTTTTTTAAAATAACGAAGCAAACCGTTTTGCTTTTGTAAAAAGAAAAGCGGTAAAACCATCACTATAATTCACCAAAAGTGTGAAAAGTGCTAGTCCTTGAAACATTGGACTTACCTACTGCCAATAGCATTATTAATAAACCTGTATTGCCATAAATAGCCAGTTTTAAGTCAAGCAGAACGCACAATGCCAGCTGACACTCAGACGGCCGGATCATCAAACAGCAAACAAATGCTGATCAGAACTCGAGCCTAGTTGTTTGATCATCACAGTGACAGAAGAACGACACAGCGTTAAAACTGAATCTTTCTACATAAACCAACGGGGCTGCTATGATAAGGAAAATCCTTCTCTAACACGCACAAAAGAACCAGAAATTTGAAAGGTTTCGTCCTAATCCTTCTCTAACACCAAAAAAAGAACCAAAAATTTGAAAGGTTTCGTCCTAATCCTTCTCTAACACCCCAAAAGAACCAGAAATGCGAAAGGTTTCGTCCCAATCCTTCTCTAACACCCCAAAAAGAACCAGAAATTTGAAAGGTTTCGTCCTAATCCTTCTCCAACACCAAAAAAAGAACCAGAAATTTGAAAGGTTTCGTCCTAATCCTTCTCTAACACCAAAAAAAGAACCAGAAATTTGAAAGGTTTCGTCCTAATCCTTCTCTAACACCAAAAAAAGAACCAGAAATTTGAAAGGTTTTGTCCCCAAAACCAGCGTGCCAGTGATGCCTGTCTATCACCTACCCACCGCCTCTCCAGACCAGACCAAGAGATCGTGAAGGAGACTGGGGGCTGGAGACACTCTCCAGACTCAGGCATCATCACATGTTCGCAAAAGTTCCACACTGGAGAACTCCCGGAGATGCCCCTGACAACGACAAGTCGAGCATCTCCTGCAGGACCCGGGTCCTACCTCGCAGGGAAACTTACTTGGAAATACGACACACCGCTACCGAAGAACATGGTCGGCTCACAGGGGGATCTTCGATGAACCGCAGGCATCGGTCGCATCACGGGTGGCCCTGTCTGAGTGACCGAAAGGTTTTCAGTGAAAATTGTCAGGTACATAACTTCATCAAGTACAGATCCTTCGATGTTTTTCCACACCAATTGTTCAAGTTCAGATCCTTCGATGTTTTTCAGGACTCATTAAAAAGACGAGAGAAAAAAATTGTAAGCTGTTGAGTTGACTAGGCGACAGACCAGAGGCACTGACAACCAGAGTGATGCTGAGCGCGGCAACCAGTCCTTCGCCTCAACATTTATTCGACACAGAACATCAACTTCACGTCGTAATTACCATATTTTTTTCGGACCATTAGGCGAATCCATCAAAATCACGGGTAAAAGTGAAACCTACTCTCAAATCCTAAAATGACGCGTTTCAATGTTCTCTGAATCTTCCCAATCCTGAAGTAGGTGACCAGATTAAAAGTTATTCCCGAGGTGTGTGTGTGTGTGTGTGTGTGTGTGTGTGTGTGTGTGTGTGTGTGTGTGTGTGTGTGTGTCTGTGTGTGTGTGTCTGTGTTTATAGGATGGGTGGGGATTGTGTTACAATTGCATATCTATCATCTCGTTTTAATCTGCCATTAATTTTGGCAGAAACGTTTGATTTTATAAGACCGATAATCCGGATGACAAGATGGCCATTCCTGAAGACTCTTTCTACCAGCTTTTCCCATCCTGATTTCAGGAGCATGCCTCAACTACTTTCAGTTTCACTCATGCAAATTTTAAGAAAAATCTGAACAAAATTTTAGAAAAAGATGCCCTCTTGCATAAGGCAATATGAAGCAGAAGTGAGAAAGTAAAAACGCGGAGACAACCTATACGGACGCCATTGCTGTCAGTACTGATGAGAGTAGGCTCCCCTATCAAACAAGCAAGAGGTTCTTTCGACCACTTCCTGTTGTTTCTTGGCACTTGTCTATTAAAAAAAACAAAAACGATAGAATTTTCATGAAGTTACGATATTTGAAGATCAACAACGATAATTTTTATATCCTATGAAGGGAATTTTTGTTTACAATCGCCGGATTTGCCCAAAATGCGCAAGCGCGTAATGATCCGAAAAATATGGTCATGGTTCACAAGATATTATGCCGAAGACGAATAGACAAGACACAAAAACGAATACCCCTGGAATAGAGGAGGCAGGGCACTAAGCAATGAAATGAAACGACGACAGTTTGAAGGGTCTCACCTTGGCAAACCACTTGAAGCACGCCTCTCGGTCAGAAATGTAGATGGCGTTCTCTGCCAGAGCGTTCCAGATCTACACACAGGAAGGTGTTGAAGCTTTACATTTTCAAATCAACACGCTGGACGTGCTCATCTGCTTTGAGTGTGTGATGGTTAACCCTTTCACCGCCAATGTCGCATTTTAGCACCACAATGGCTTAACACCCATGTCACTAAAAGGCATCAAAACAGGGCCTGTTATCCAAAGACCCTATTTTCTTAATTTTGGGAGGTAAGGATATGCCTAATCAGTAATGTTATATACGTCACAGAGGAATTCCCAATATTGCAGATATTTTATTTTCTCTACCCAGTTAAGTTTAATGGTATATTTTGGCTGAAAAATGGCTGGCGGCGAAAGGGTTAAGTCGCATTTAATGCATCGTGTGTGTGTGTGCGCGTGTGTGTGTGCGCGTGTGTGTGTGTGTGTGCACGCACGCATGCACTTGCACGCCAGGTGTGTGTGTTGTGCACACACGTGTGCATATGTGTGCGTGTATGTGTGCATGCAAGTTTATGCTTGCCTTTGCATGCATGTGCTGAATGATTCAAAATCTGAACTTAAATATCAGATCTCTTAATAATATCCATACAAGATTTTGCAACTCGCTACCAAATATTAACACACACACTAGCGCACTTGCAAGCATACGCACACACACATTAACACTAACACACTTCAACACAAAAAAGATGAAGCCTACCTGTCTGGCTTGTGGTTCACATAACCAAAGCTGACCGTCCTTCAACAGAAACCTGAACAGAAACAATGCTCGGCTTAGCACCAAAAAATGACACAGAGAGAGAGAGTGAGAGAGAGAGAGAGAGAGAGAGAGAGAGAGAGAGAGAGAGAGAGAGAGGGAGAGAGGAGAGAGAGAGAGAGAGAGAGAGAGAGAGAGAGAGAGAGAGAGAGAGAGAGAGAGAGAGAGAGAGAGAGAGAGAGAGAGAGAGAGACACAGGAGAGAGAGAGAGAGAGAGAGAGAGAGAGAGAGAGAGAGAGAGAGAGAGAGAGAGAAATCCACAGGATCTCGATTGAGACAAAGAACGCGGATCAACAACTCAGACATGCTAATTTTTAACTGCACTCTTTGATGTCTTAATAAAATAGACAAATGATCAGCATCACCATGCAGTACTTGAATCCAGCGCTGTTGAGGGGCTAAGATTTTGTGTGAATTATTTTTAGATGGACTCCATACTTTCACAGTGCCTTCACAGTCTTCACATTTGGCATATAACATGGTCAGGGTCAGGTTTTCTTATCAGTGTGCAAACTTTCATGCAGATATCTTTATTAGATCCTGAGAAACAAAAATGAAAAAAAATTGCCCCCCCCCCCCCCCCCCCCCCCCCAAAGCGCAGTGTGCCACCTTAAAAGCTGAAAATTCCCCAGCAGACCTGCCTACTTGGAATTTCCCCAATCAGTAGCCCAGCCATCAATTTTCAGTAGCATGGCAAATTTTTCCGTAGCATCCACAAACAACGGCAATCGATTTGTTCTTTTTCTGAGCCGAAACGCACTGCTTATGTTTCGCCGATTGAACGTGTTGACGGCAATCGTCTCTACCGCCATGATTCACAGAGAAGTCCGCATGGCAGAGGTTGCACTGCAGCGAGCATGGTTCGCACCGAGTCAACTTCTGACGATGCAAGGCCACTCCTCCGTGTAAGCTATTTTAAAAACTTGTGCGGCAGGCCGATGTTTTTTCTTAGAACAAGATGGTGTGCCAGATGATTTTCGTTTTCTGGTTTGGGTTCGGTTTTTTTTCGTTTGAAACATCTCCCGAATCGCTACTGCTGCTGGAGTCCGCCATTTTTTTCAGAGAAAGTAATAAGAACGCATGCGCAGTCACTTTGATAAAAACGGAAGTGACTAGGTTATCGCGCGTGACACGGCGTCTGCTCTTAGAAACCGACAAAACCGGGAACGGCATAAGCAAAAATAAAATGCGGCGGCAATTTGTTTTTTCCGTAGCAACGTTAAGGTTGCCGTAGCTCCGTAGCAAAGCTTTATTTTTCGCACACAAACCCTCCAATGAGCCATCCCTCACCCCCCCCCTTTTTTTTTCCTCCCCCTACCTGAGGAACCTGAGCCTCTCCTGCACTTGCAGCATGTGGTTGAAACGTCCGTCAGGCAGAATGGCCAGCGGGTCTTCCGTCGGGTGCTCTGAAACGACGGACAGACAGACAACACGCCAGTTGTTGAGCGCAACCGTAACCCTTTCACCGCCAAAGTCGCATATCAACACCACAGTGATTTAACACCTATGTCACTAAAAAGCATCAAATCGGGGTCTATTATCCAAAGACCCTATTGTCTTAGTTTTGCGAAGTAAGGTTAGACCTTATTTTATATCTGTCACAGAAGAATCCCCAATACCGCAGATGGATTTTGTTCTCTATCCAGGTAAATATAATGGAATTTTTTAGCTGAAAAATGGCTGGCGGTGAAAGGGTTAAGACTGGTGGTGAACAAACACTTCTTTTTTTTAAATCCCTACCGAAACCTGCATTGCTGTAGCAGTGCACGTACTGCCTGGCGCGCACCATGTAGTTGAAGAGGTTCTGGGACACCAGCATCACGATGGAGCGGGTGATCTTAATTCATTTCTGTATTGTTCAGATACTGCATAATCCCCCATGGGGATACCTTCTGGGGGGTCTTTCGTACAAATAGTTCCCCCACCTTCTGGAAGTTCTGTTTTCTTTGACTGTCTTTTCCCTTTGCTTACTGTAGTCTGCTATCTTTCTATCTTACCGGTCCATTCTCCAGCCTTTTTTCGATAAACTCTTACAAAGATTTCTTTAGCCGAAGTCGGACATGTTGGGCCCAACTATTTCTTAGTAATAATAATAATAGTACATTTATATAGCGCTTTACCTCAAATGAGCCCAAAGCGCTTTACAATCAATTATTCTTCAAGAAGTAGATAACAAAAATAGTATTTAAGAATAACAATTTCTCTCTCTCTCTCTCTCTCTCACACACACATTTATCGACACCGACTCATTATTCATCTTCCATTCAGTAAGCCATAGCAACTCACCACATACACCAACACACATACACAAACGTTAGAGGATACACATACAAATACTCACACACAACATACGCACGCAGACAGACACACACATGCATACAGACACACA
>CM065708.1:27883173-27908173 GCA_017654935.2 Phymorhynchus buccinoides | reverse complement strand
TCCTCAACCTTGTGAGCCATGACCCCCCCATCTTCCCCCCCCACACACACACAAACCTTGTGAGCCATGACCCCCTTCCCCCCCCCCCCCCACACACACACACAAACCTTGTGAGCCATGACCCCCTCTTCATCGTCCTCATCCCCCCCACAGACACACACACACACACAAACCTTGTGAGCCATGACCCCCTCTTCATCGTCCTCATCCCCCCCACACACAAACCTTGTGAGCCATGACCCCCTCTTCATCGTCCTCATCCCCCACACACACACAAACCTTGTGAGCCATGACCCCCTCTTCATCGTCCTCATCCCCCCCCCCCACACACACAGACACACACAAACCTTGTGAGCCATGACCCCCTCTTCATCGTCCTCATCCCCCCCACAGACACACACACACAAACCTTGTGAGCCATGACCCCCTCTTCATCGTCCTCATCCCCCCCACCCACACACACACACAAACCTTGTGAGCCATGACCCCCTCTTTATCGTCCTCAGCCAGACGTCTGATCAACTCCAGCAGCTTTTCTCTCTGCTTGCGGGTGGCGTTACTCCAGCTTCCCTGAAGAAGGGAAAAAACGCCAAAAAAACATCATGTTAAATTCCGCAGTGATTGCCGTGCTTAGTACAGTCTACTGTAAGTCAGACATCAAAAGTGGTCACGAGTAGCCGATTTGACGAATACTCACGTTAAAATGGTTAAAACAAACCAATGAACAGATCAATGTTAATAGTAATCTGAGGCTGCTTTTATCTAAAATACCTGGCTGATCAGCATAATCTAGCTGATAAAGGCACAAGTTTCATGCGAGCTATCGCTTTGTTTGTGCATTTGTATGAGTTTGTAAGACTGTGCGTGCATGTGTGTATCAGTCTGTTTCACCTGGAAACACTGAAACAGGTGGTCTAGTTGATCGGGGGAAAAGTCCCATGTGAGCTAGTGTGTGTGTGTGTGTGTGTGTGTCTGTGCGTGCATGTGTGTATCAGTCTGTCTCACCTGGAAACACTGAAACAGGTGGTCTAGTTGATCGGGGGAAAAGTCCCATGTGAGCTAGTGTGTGTGTGTGTCTGTGCGTGCATCAGTCTGTCTCACCTGGAAACACTGAAACAGGTGGTCTAGTTGATCGGGGGAAAAGTCCCATGCTAGCTAGAGAGAAAGAGAGAGAGTGTGTGTGTATGTGTGTGAGTGTGAGTGTGATGTGTGTGTGTGTGTTTGTGTGCAAAAGCGAGTATGTTTGTTCGTCTGTGTCTCTCTCACCCGGAAACACTCATACAGGTGGTCTAGCTGATCCGGGGATAAGTCCCATGCAAGCTAGAGAGAGAGAGAGTGTGTGTGTGTGTGTGTGTGTGTGTGTGTGTGTGTGTGTGTGTGTGTGCATGTGTGTGTGAGTGTGTATGAACAAGCAAGCATGTTTGTCTATGCGTCTGTCTCACCTGGAAGCACTCAAACAGGTGGTCTAGCTGGTCAGGGGAGAAGTCCCATGCTAGCTTGGCCAGCAAATCATGCACATTCTTCACTATGGCGTCATGCTTCCCCGACTGAAACAACGCAATCCAACACACACACTGAGATTAAAATAAAAACAACACACACACACACACACACACGCACGCACACACATAGAGCACATAGAGAGGAAAGCAAACAGGGAACAAACAAAACGCTTACTTGACTAAACTAAAACTTCTGACAAATTTTATAACTACTGATAGCTAAAAGAAATCAACAGACGATATACTAAAGAAAACTAGGGACAAAAATGGTAGCATGGGGAAAACTCACCAGGGTTTGGGTTTGGTGATCAAGGTAGAACAAGGGAAGAAGCAAGCTTTCCGCTCATAGTTTCTAAAGGAAACTATATTGTTAAAGAAAATTACTCAATTCATTATCTACTGACACTAATATAAGCCAGCAGGGCCATGCAAGTAAGAAACTTTGAAGGAAGTCGGGGATTTCATAACATAAGCAAGCTCTGGATTAAAGTAAGAAATTGAGGCTTTATACTGAAGATTCTCTGCCCCTTTCTAACACATGGGTGGAGGAAAAACATTCTCTCAATCCTGAAATGACACGTTTCAATGTTCTCCGATTCTTCCCAATCCTGAAGTGGTGACCGCATTAATAATAATTTCCTGTGGGTCTGTGTATACAGAGTGGGTGGGGATAGTGTTAGAATTGCATATCTTATCATCTTCTTTTAATCTGCCACCCATTTTGGCAGAAATATTTTATTTTATAAGACCACGAATCCTGGGTGACAAGAAGGCCACTCCTGAAGACTTTCTATCAGCTTTTCCAATCCTGATTTCAGGAGCAAGCCTGAGGTACTTTCACCCATGATAACCAGGGTTTCTGATTTTGTCCTCTTTTAAGGGGTACGCTCATCCCCTGTTTAACTTTCAAATTTTGAAGGGTCGTCGATACTATGACAGAAATTCTACCCCAATTCCTGTGAGCGCGTACACACATACACTCACAAAGACATGCTTACACACGCTCTAGCGTGCGCACACAACACACACACTCAGCACTGTTGTGGTTTTTTCCTAGATAAGAGTAGCAGATCATTTAAATAGGAGCAATGTCATTAGCTTATTGAAAAGTAACGACCGCGTTCACGCACGAATTATCATTTTAATGCGTCATTTCACCCCCTACTTGAGCTGCGAATTGGTAAATCTCACGCATGGTTGGGAGCAAATTCTAGGGGGCCCAGAAGAGGGACAGTGCGTAAAAACGCGCAATCTCTACGTTTTCAGAAACCCTGATAACATTACACATGTTGCCCAAGTTCCCGGAGTGCAACGATGCCTGTGGTGAACTGACCTGAGCGTTCCAGAGCCTGTCCAGATCGTCCATGGTGAGGGCCTTCTCCTTGATCATGAACCGCAGGATCTTCTCCAGCTTCTCCACATACTGAGGCTGGTGCAGGCTGTCCCTCAGAACGATGGAGAGAACGCAGTGCTCCTGGATCCACTCCTGTATCACACAAATCATGACATTGATCAGTTCAATAGATTAGGGTCTTTTCCACATACTGAGGCTGGTGCAGGCTGTAGAAAAGAACGATGGAGAGAACGCAGTGCTCCTGGATCCACACCTGTATCACATTTTGAATCATGACATTGATCAGTTCACCCCAAGTCCTTAGGCGTCACACATCCACTCACTGAGGCTGCTTGCAGGCTGTCCCTCAGAACGATGGAGAGAACGCAGTGCTCCTGGATCCACTCCTAGATATCACACAAATCATTGACATTGATCAGTGTCAATAGATTAGGAAAAGTCTTTTCCACATACTGAGGCTGGTGCAGGCTGTCCCTCAGAACGATGGAGATTTTAAAGGGCAGTGCTCCTGGATCCACTCCTTTATCACATCAATCATGACATTGATCAGTTCAACAGTTTAGGGTCTTCTCCACATACTGAGGCTGGTGCAGGATAACTTACACATGTTGCCCAAGTTCCCGGAGTGCAACGATGCCTGTGGTGAACTGACCTGAGCGTTCCAGAGCCTGTCCAGATCGTCCATGGTGAGGGCCATGACATTGATCATGTTCCGCAGGATCTTCTCCAGCTTCTCCACATACTGAGGCTGGTGCAGGCTGTCCCTCAGAACGATGGAGAGAACGCAGTGCTCCTGGATCCACTCCTGTATCACACAAATCATGACATTGATCAGTTCAACAGTTTAGGGTCTTCTCCACATACTGAGGCTGGTGCAGGCTGACCCTCAGAACGATGGAGAGAACGCAGTGCTCCTGGATCCACTACTGTATCACACAAATCATGACATTGATCAGTTCAACAGTTTAGGATCTTCTCCACATACTGAGGCTGGTGCAGGCTGTCCCTCAGAACGATGGAGAGAACGCAGTGCTCCTAATCCACTCCTGCACACAATATATCATCATCAACATCAGTTCAACAGTTTAGGATCTTCTCCAGCTTTTCCACATACTGAGGCTGGTGCAGGCTGTCTCTCATAACTATGGATGGATCCACTCCTGCTTACATAAATCACAATAATAATCAGTTCAGCAGTTCAGACTTTTCTCCATTTACTGTACTGAGGCTTGTACAGGTTGTCTCTAAAGCACTACGGACAGAATCCCCACAGTACATCAATCATAACTATCAATTCAATAGTTCAGGTTCTTCACATTCTAGGACCGGTACACGATCGACAGCATTTTAATACTCATGGGATGCACTTCTGCACAGAGTATAATCATCATAACGATCAGTTCAGTAATTCAGGTTCTCCTCCGGCTTCTCAAAGTGCTGCGACTGGTTAACCCCTTGACTGCCACCAAGGTATTACATACTGGTAACATTACGTGTGTGATTCCTCTTTCATCACATGAAGAGGAATAACCCTGATATGCTGGCTTTTGCTCTAACACAGTCAAGAGAGTTATATCCCCAAACCATTGGCTCTATCAGGGTTAAACTGCTAATCACAAGCTGTTATTCTGCTCTTAGTAGCTGATTGAAAGAGGACATACTGGTCTCTGAATAAATGGAGAAGCAGTTAGAACTGTTTATAAAGAATGTACATACATGCACGCGCGTGTATGCATGCACACACACACACACACACACATACACGGTGATGCACTGAGGATCGAAAAGTGAGAGAACATACTGTCCTAGGACAATGTCCTGTAGATCGATGCATATGAGCTTACTAAACTAGTATACAACTTGCCCAAGTTGACAACTGCTTAGTAGACTACTAGGCAAGTTTGAAACTAATTTTAGTCTTCAAAGCATGAATACGGACTTGAACGCTACTAGCTAGTTTTCAACTAGACTGACCTACTAACGCATTCGAAGGGGAATCCGTTCAGTGCGCATGTTCACAGACCAAAGGGAACTCACTCTCTGTAGTTTGATGTATATGAGCTTACTAAACTAGTATACAACTTGCCCAAGTTGACAACTGCGCAAGTTTTTGAATGATTAATCAAAATCATAAAAATATTTTTGAAAATTGGGAAGATTGAGAGAGAGAGAGAGAGACAGAGAGAAACTCGAAACACATAACTCAAAACTTTTTTTTTTTTTTTTATTGAGGGTAAACAGATAAGCAATTGTAATTTAGTATTCTTCTTTTTTTTTACACTGTTTCCTCATGGAGAAAACATGAGGACACAAACAAAAACCCAACAAGAAACAAAGCAATGAATAACGACTAGTTCACAACTAACACATTTAGTGCTGATCGGATGTCCACTAAAATTCTGTCTACTAACTCGACAAGTTAAGTAACAACTAGGACTAGGGATTTTCCATGCAGACCTTACTATATTTTAAGTTGACAACTTACAACTTAGTTGCCAACTAACCTCTTAGTAAGCTCATATGCATCAAACTACTGGCTCTTGCAGAAATCAATAGGACAAAGCGTGCCAGCGTTACAAATTTAGTCAGACATTTGTCCTGACAGAGGAGAACACAATAGGACATTTTCGATTTCAAGGTCAATGGCCTATGACCGGGGCCTTGGGGCATCACTGCACACACGCACGCACACACAGAGGCAACACACACACTCACAGCCATCTTCTCAGCGGTCAACCACTCGTCTTCCTCCAGTTGTTGGTGTCGATTGGCGTGAAAAGACACGTTGGTGATGACCTTGTTGACCTCGTTCAATGCGTTCATCTTGCCGTTGAAAGACGAGATCTGAAGCAACCTGTAGAAATCAAACAGAAACAAATCGTCAGTGAAATTAAAAAACTTTGTATCTCAATTTTGGTAGTTTGGAGAAAAAAGAGAAAAAAAAAGTTTTAAAAATTAACCGCGTTGACCATAATTGATTAACTTCGATGAATACGTTGTTCAAGATATTGCGAGTTTAGTCCTGCATTTCGTTAAAATTACTTTAAAAAAATGATCTTAGACTTGAAAAGAACAAAGATACGAGGTTTTTGTCCTTAACTAGATCTGAATTTGGGACTTACGAGTTTTTCTTCTATTTTCACAACCTCATTTACCCCAGATAGAAAGTCGTTAGAGATACGAGCTTTTGGTGGAAGGAGGCGGGAAAAATTAGAGAGCTGACTATGTATCTAACTAAAAATATATAAAAAATCGAGATACAAGGTTTTTGAATTTTACCGACGAAATTCAGGCTGCAGGCATTGCCACACTACCTTTGCAGTACCCGAGGATCATCTTGAGCCTGAAGATCTGGAGGCTCTTGATGGTGTCCTCCTGGCTTATGCAATGCAGACAGACACACACACACACACACACAGAGTACCCGAGGATCATCTTGAGCCTGAAGATCTGGAGGCTCTTGATGGTGTTCTCCTGGCTTATGCAATGCAGACAGACACACACACACACACAGAGTACCCGAGGATCATCTTGAGCCTGAAGATCTGGAGGCTCTTGATGGTGTCCTCCTGGCTTATGCAATGCAGACAGACAGACACACACACACACACACACACAGAGTACCCGAGGATCATCTTGAGCCTGAAGATCTGGAGGCTCTTGATGGTGTTCTCCTGGCTTATGCAATGCAGACAGACAGACACACACACACACACAGAGTACCTGAGGATCACTTTGATCTCAATGGTGTCCTTCTGGCTTATACAATGCTCAGACACACAGAGTACCTGAGGATCACTTTGATCTCAATGGTGTTCTCTTGGCTTATGCAATGCAGACAGACAGACAGACACACAGAGTACCTGAGGATCACTTTGATCTCAATGGTGTCCTCCTGGCTTATGCAATGCAGACAGACAGACAGACACACAGAGTACCTGAGGATCACTTTGATCTCAATGGTGTTCTCCTGGCTTATGCAATGCAGACAGACAGACAGACACACAGACAGAGTACCTGAGGATCACTTTGATCTCAATGGTGTCCTTCTGGCTTATACAATGCTCAGACACACAGAGTACCTGAGGATCACTTTGATCTCAATGGTGTTCTCCTGGCTTATGCAATGCAGACAGACAGACAGACAGACAGACACACACAGAGTACCTGAGGATCACTTTGATCTCAATGGTGTTCTCCTGGCTTATGCAATGCAGACAGACAGGCAGACACACGGATCACTTTGATCTCAATGGTGTTCTCCTGGCTTATGCAATGCAGACAGACAGACAGACAGACAGAGTACCTGAGGATCACTTTGATCTCAATGGTGTCCTTCTGGCTTATGCAATGCAGGCAGACAGACAGACACACAGAGTACCTGAGGATCACTTTGATCTCAATGGTGTTCTCCTGGCTTATGCAATGCAGACAGACAGACAGACACACAGAGTACCTGAGGATCACTTTGATCTCAATGGTGTTCTCCTGGCTTATGCAATGCAGACAGACAGACAGACACACAGAGTACCTGAGGATCACTTTGATCTCAATGGTGTTCTCCTGGCTTATGCAATGCAGACAGACAGACAGACACACAGAGTACCTGAGGATCACTTTGATCTCAATGGTGTTCTCTTGGCTTATGCAATGCAGACAGACAGACAGACACACAGAGTACCTGAGGATCACTTTGATCTCAATGGTGTCCTCCTGGCTTATGCAATGCAGACAGACAGACAGACACACAGAGTACCTGAGGATCACTTTGATCTCAATGGTGTTCTCCTGGCTTATGCAATGCAGACAGACAGACAGACAGACAGACAGAGTACCTGAGGATCACTTTGATCTCAATGGTGTCCTTCTGGCTTATACAATGCTCAGACACACAGAGTACCTGAGGATCACTTTGATCTCAATGGTGTTCTCCTGGCTTATGCAATGCAGACAGACAGACAGACAGACAGACACACAGAGTACCTGAGGATCACTTTGATCTCAATGGTGTTCTCCTGGCTTATGCAATGCAGACAGACAGGCAGACACACGGATCACTTTGATCTCAATGGTGTTCTCCTGGCTTATGCAATGCAGACAGACAGACAGACAGACAGAGTACCTGAGGATCACTTTGATCTCAATGGTGTCCTTCTGGCTTATGCAATGCAGGCAGACAGACAGACACACAGAGTACCTGAGGATCACTTTGATCTCAATGGTGTTCTCCTGGCTTATGCAATGCAGACAGACAGACAGACACACAGAGTACCTGAGGATCACTTTGATCTCAATGGTGTTCTCCTGGCTTATGCAATGCAGACAGACAGACAGACAGACACACAGAGTACCTGAGGATCACTTTGATCTCAATGGTGTTCTCCTGGCTTATGCAATGCAGACAGACAGACAGACACACAGAGTACCTGAGGATCACTTTGATCTCAATGGTGTCCTCCTGGCTTATGCAATGCAGACAGACAGACAGACACACAGAGTACCTGAGGATCACTTTGATCTCAATGGTGTTCTCCTGGCTTATGCAATGCAGACAGACAGACAGACACACAGAGTACCTGAGGATCACTTTGATCTCAATGGTGTTCTCCTGGCTTATGCAATGCAGACAGACAGACAGACACACAGAGTACCTGAGGATCACTTTGATCTCAATGGTGTCCTTCTGGCTTATGCAATGCTCAGACACAGACAGACAAGACAGTACCTGAGGATGATTCTCAGCCTGAAGATCTTGAGACTCTCTGATGGTGTCCTCCTGTTTTATGCTATGTACAGACATGAGAAAGGCAGGAGAACTTTTTGAACTGAAAGGCCGCCACAGTGCACCCAAGGGGCATTTAAAGACCCACCTGAGGATCATCTTGAGCCTGAAGATCTCGAGGCTCTTGATGGTGTCCTCCTGGGCGGGCAGTCGGGAGGCCAGCTGCTTGAGGGCCTTGATGATGGAGGACAGGGCGTCGTTCTTGGCCTCCGTCTTGGACTCCTTCTTCAGCTCCTCGTCCGTCAGCTTCTCCAGGAACTTGGGCACTACGTCCTGGTTTTCACAGCACAAAACAAACCAATGCAGGGTGCGTACAGATTTTTCATACCAAAATTCACAAACTTTCAAAGACTGTGTCCTGGTTTTCACAGCACAAAACAAACCAATGCAGGGTGCGTACAGATTTTTCATACCAAAATTCACAAACTTTCAAAGACTGTGTACTGGTTTTCACAGCACAAAACAAACCAATTAACAGGGCGCTCGCAGATTTTTCATACCAACATTCACAAACTGGTCCTGTTTTTCACAACACAAAACAAACCAATTAACAGGGCGCGCGCAGATTTTTCATACCAACATTCACAAACTGGTCCTGTTTTTCACAACACAAAACAAACCAATTAACAGGGTGCATGCAGATTTTTCATACCAAAATTCACAAACTTTAAAAGACCTTTTCAAAGACCCTTTATCCTATTTTCAAAGACTTCTCGCTTTTTTTTGCCCAGAGTGCAGAACGCCTGTTGTTTGTCAGTGGGCGCTTTTCACAGCCGCTTCTTGTTGAAATGGCAGCCGCCAAGCATTTTCAACTTCTTTTCTATTTGATGATGACTGCTTCGTGTCACTGTCGGTGTTTTATCTTTGCAAATTGTTTTTTACAGCTTGGTTAAAGAATGCATTTTGCCTTGATCACCTGGTAAGTCCAATTCCCCAACACCAACACTGACCAATTTTGAGTTCTGGTCATCGATTTGACTCCTTCCATGGCTTGTACCCACGTGTCGTCATATCCGGCCACAAGGAGCGCCATATTATGGGAGACCGCCATCTTAGTCAGTAACTTTGTTTGAAAAATGCCAGATCGATGCTGCGTATTTGGCTGTTCCAATTCGAAACTTATCTAAACTGTATTTATAACATCTGGATGTTTTCTTTACACATTTAGATAACATTTTCACTTTGCTTACACACAAATAAGGACTAAGATGGCGACACTTCCGTTGGAAGGGTCGAGATGCGCACGCAGGTGGGGGGGGGGGAGCCATACCATAATGCAACTGCTGGTTTGGGCACCAATATAGGGGTTCGAAACCAACTCAATAACTTATCACTACATGCTCAGATATCCGTGTACACACACACACACACACAGAGTACTGACCACAATGGGCATGAAGTATTTCTGGATGGTGTTTGTTGTCAGCACTTCAGCACACAGGCCAAACGGTCTGGAAACAAACAACACACACATTAAACTTGAGAATCATAGAATACAAAGGCCGTCTATTCCAAAGTGTGGAAGCGTACATTCAACAAACAACACACACACACACACATTAAACTTGAGAATCATGGAATACAAAGGCCGTCTATTCCAAAGTGTGGAAGCGTACATTCAACAAACAACACACACACACACACATTAAACTTGAGAATCATGGAATACAAAGGCCGTCTATTCCAAAGTATGGAAGCGTACATTCAACAAACAACACACACACACACACATTAAACTTGAGAATCATAGAATACAAAGGCCGTCTATTCCAAAGTATGGAAGCGTACATTCAACAAACAACACACACACACATTAAACTTGAGAATCATAGAATACAAAGGCCGTCTATTCCAAAGTGTGGAAGCGTACATTCAACAAACAAACATCATTTCGAAAACTGCGAATAAGGAAAATGGGCCATGAACAAATAAACAAGTCCCTTTGAATTATCAAGTCATGTTTAACCCTCTATGCCCTGAAAACTTTATCTGAAGACCTTCCACCTAGCTTGGGAAAGTTCAAACGGAAAACAAGCACTTCTTAACGACAATCTGTCGGGAGCAGGCCCTAGTAACTGCACTGTTCTGCCCAGTAACTTGTCAGGCATAGGACAGAATGAGTTACACATTTCTGGAAAGGGGGGGGTTTCTCCATCTATTAGTAGAGTGAACATGACAGAGGTACCAAAAAAAGTCCCATGTATGGCATAGTGGAACCTCCCTTACAAGACCTTCAAAAAGCATCCAACATGAGGTCTTAAAGGGAGGGGTCTTATAAGGGAGGTAATTTTAATACTTACAAAGGACAATAACTCAGAGGTAGGTCTTATGTGGGAGGGAGTTTTATAATGGGAGGTCTTATAAGGGAGGTTCCACTGTACATGCCTGTCTGACCTAATTGCGTCTGTCTTTCATGTCTTATTCCCCCCCCGACTTCAACAACGTCTCCATCCCTGAGCAAGATGTCCACATGTCCATCATAACATGGGTGCTCCAGGGAAATGTCAAAAATCCTGCAAGGCAGTGGGGCTACCCAGTTAACAACTTGATTTGTTAAGCAATCCTAAAAATATAAAGTTCCTGATAAAGGCATGGTATCTGTATTCATTTCTTTTATATTCTACACATGAGAGAAACCGAAAAAATGTTTATAAATAGGAAATTCGTTGCTTCTCAAATTCTCATAATCCGGCGACGCCAGCTCCAGGCAACAAAAAATCCTGCATTTCACATTCAGAACATCCTGAAAGCAGGACAGACAATCCATGTAATAATTATTCATCAAATCCACCAGGTAAACCCATCCCCCTTTCACTCACTTGATGAGGCTGGCCAGCAGAGGCACAGAGAGGGGAGGGCCCTTGGTGAAGCGGTCCAGCAGAATCTGGAAGCCGTTCAGCTGACCAAACCGATTGACCAAGTCCACCAGCCAGCCCTGCACGCGTCACACACAACCGGTTGGATGAAATGCACCATATCAATAATGCATTCATGGGTGCTCCTGCTTCAAAAATCCTGCAAGGCAGGGGTCCAGGGGCTGCCCAGTTAACAACTTAAACTTAAACAATCCTAAAAATATAAAGTTCCTGGATGAGGCATGTCAATATATCTGTATTCATTTCTTTTATATTCTACACATGCGAGAAACTGACAAAACGTTTATAAATAGGAAACTTGTTGCTTCTCAAATTCTCATAATCCGGCAACTCTGGCTGCTCCAGGTAATAAGAAAATCCTGCATTTCAGGACATCCTGCAAGCAGGAGCATCCATGTGCATTATAACAATAATCTTCTTCTTCTTCGATCGCTCAGACAGTTCCCTGTCCATTATGAACGCAGATGCGCCATGCTGCCGTTATGCGCCTAACTAAGAAATAGTTAGGCCCAGCAAGTCCGGCTTCGGCTGGAAGAAATGTTTTTGAAAGTGTTTCTTGAAAAAAAGGCAGGAGAATGGACCGGTAAGGCAGAAAGATAGTAGATGACAGCAAGCAAAGGGAAAAGGCAGAGTCAAAGAGAGTGACAGATCAAAGGAAGTTACAAGCACAGAACTTCCAGAAGGTGGGGGAACTATTTATACAAAAGACCCCCGGCACCCCCATGGGGGATAATAATAATAATAATAATCATTTATCACGCTTAATCTTAAACAAAGCCCTAAGCGCTTACATAATAAATCAGTATTAAATAAATCAATAACATTAAGCGACATAAATTAAATAAATCACAAAACATCCATTACGCATGTCGCACAGGTGCACACACACACACACACACACACAGACCCACACATGGTAGCAAGCAGTAGAAAGTCAGTAGAAATAAAATGCAGGTTAGGATTTGAATAGAGTGGTCTTGAGGGAAGCCTTTTGGTCGGTTTGATACAAGAGTCAGACTGAAATCCAGTCCTCTGAATTCACCGACCCCCAACGCTCTACGCTAGCAGATCTACACAGACATGAACATCGACACAGCTGTGAGTGTCACTGACAATGGGTGTGCGTTGGTCGGTTTGATGCCGTTTGATACTACAAGCATCAGACTGAAATCCAGTCCTATGAATTCACCGACCCCCAACGCTCTACGCTAGCAGATCTACACAGACATGAACATCGACACAGCTGTGAGTGTCACTGACAATGGGTGTGCGTTGGTCGGTTTGATGCCGTTTGATACTACAAGCATCAGACTGAAATCCAGTCCTCTGAATTCACCAACCCCCAATGCTCTATGATAGCAGATCTATACAGACATGAACATTAACACAGCTGTGAGTGTCACTGACAATGGGTGTGCGTTGGTCGGTTTGATGCCGTTTGATACTACAAGCATCAGACTGAAATCCAG
This sequence comes from Phymorhynchus buccinoides, assembly GCA_017654935.2. Taxonomy (NCBI): domain Eukaryota; kingdom Metazoa; phylum Mollusca; class Gastropoda; order Neogastropoda; family Raphitomidae; genus Phymorhynchus; species Phymorhynchus buccinoides. The sequence continues at coordinate 27,895,190 of CM065708.1, read as the reverse complement.
TCCTATGAATTCACCGACCCCCAATGCTCTATGATAGCAGATCTATACAGACATGAACATTAACACAGCTGTGAGTGTCACTGACAATGGGTGTGCGTTGGTCGGTTTGATGCCGTTTGATACTACAAGCATCAGACTGAAATCCAGTCCTCTGAATTCACCGACCCCCAACGCTCTACGCTAGCAGATCTACACAGACATGAACATCGACACAGCTGTGAGTGTCACTGACAATGGGTGTGCGTTGGTCGGTTTGATGCCGTTTGATACTACAAGCATCAGACTGAAATCCAGTCCTATGAATTCACCGACCCCCAACGCTCTACGCTAGCAGATCTACACAGACATGAACATCGACACAGCTGTGAGTGTCACTGACAATGGGTGTGGGTTTGATGCCGTTTGATACTACAAGCATCAGACTGAAATCCAGTCCTATGAATTAACCGCCCCCCAATGCTCTACGCTAGCAGATCTACACAGACATGAACATCGACACAGCTGTGAGTGTCACTGACAATGGGTGTGGGTTTGATGCCGTTTGATACTACAAGCATCAGACTGAAATCCAGTCCTATGAATTAACCGCCCCCCAATGCTCTACGCTAGCAGATCTACACAGACATGAACATCGACACAGCTGTGAGTGTCACTGACAATGGGTGTGCGTTGGTCGGTTTGATGCCGTTTGATACTACAAGCATCAGACTGAAATCCAGTCCTATGAATTCACCGACCCCCAATGCTCTACGCTAGCAGATCTACACAGACATGAACATCGACACAGCTCCCTCCCTGTGAGCGTCACTGACCCTGGGTGTGCGTTGGTCGGGGGGCTTGGCGTACAGCCCTTCCTCCAGGGGCTGACCGTTGGTGGACAGCTGAGCCACCGTCTCCGAGGGACGAGAGGCGTTGTACGTGTGAAACCTGGACAAGTGCAATACGCCATACAAACATACATACACATGGGTGCAACTACACAAAATGAAAACAACTGAAAGGCTGGGGTCCTGGGGTGATGTACCCCTGCAGCTGAAGAAAAAAATGATTTATGAAGGTATTTTAGTTTGCTTTTTCCACAATTTATACAAATGCTTATTTTAAAGTGTTTCAAAAATACAGTAGACACGCAAAGATCTTGCTTGAGAAATTTAAAAAAAAGGAACTTCCTATTCTGGTAAAATTCAAAAACAGGAAATCCTTGTACACCAGGAAAAGTTGCACCCATGCACACATACACACACATGGGTGCAACTCCTAAAAATGGAAGAAACCCAACTGAAAGGCCGGGTCCAGGGGCCGCTGAGGACCCAGCAGGGTCCAGGGGCCGCTGAGGACCCAGCAGGGTACAGGGGCCGCTGAGGACCCAGCAGGGTCCAGGGGCCGCTGAGGACCCAGCAGGGTCCAGGGGCCGCTGAGGACCCAGCAGGGTACAGGGGCCGCTGAGGACCCAGCAGGGTCCAGGGGCCGCTGAGGACCCAGCAGGGTACAGGGGCCGCTGAGGACCCAGCAGGGTCCAGGGGCCGCTGAGGACCCAGCAGGGTCCAGGGGCCGCTGAGGACCCAGCAGGGTCCAGGGGCCGCTGAGGACCCAGCAGGGTCCAGGGGCCGCTGAGGACCCAGCAGGGTCCAGGGGCCGCTGAGGACCCAGCAGGGTCCAGGGGCCGCTGAGGACCCAGCAGGGTCCAGGGGCCGCTGAGGACCCAGCAGGGTCCAGGGGCCGCTGAGGACCCAGCAGGGTCCAGGGGCCGCTGAGGACCCAGCAGGGTCCAGGGGCCGCTGAGGACCCAGCAGGGTACAGGGGCCGCTGAGGACCCAGCAGGGTACAGGGGCCGCTGAGGACCCAGCAGGGTACAGGGGCAGAGCCCCATAAATAAAAGTTGTTTCTGGGAAAATTAAAAAACCCTGAAATCCGCTGACCTAGTTGCACCCATGCATAGGGTATAGAAAGATGTTATTTTTTTAACGAGAGATAAAACAAAACACCCGTGATATTTCTTCTTCTTCTTTTCCAATCGCTCAAGACAGTTTCCCGTGGGGATATTTCAGCAAATATTCTTCCCTACTACCGATGGCATTGAATCTGTTCTTACTGTGTCATTTATCTGTTGGTATGGAAGCTTGAGTGTAAAAAGTAAGCGTGTGTTGAATGATATGGTGAATGTGCCAGTGAGGACCCAGCAAGGCAGAGTGGTATGCAAGAGTTGTATGACAGACAAGGGTCAAGAAAGCCAGGAAAATTCTTAATGATAACAGTCATGTTCAGCAGCAAAATACTATGAAGGTTACCATCGGGCCGTCGATACAGAACTCTAAAACTGAAAATAAGAGCACAGAAAACTTCTTACCAAGATCAATTCATCAGTTGAACTCTTAGGATGCACTGCAGGGAGTGATTGTTTTGCTGAGCAGCCTGTCCATCTCCTTGGGATTGAATTTGTATTCGTATTCGTCCAGTTTGTTAACTACAATATTGCAGTGTTATTAGTTATTAGTTATTTTTTTAATTGAGATAAATGTGTGTTGTTGTTTTTGTTGTTGTTGATAAATGTGTTTATTGTTCTGTTTTTCTATGTTCCACCTGGCTGCAATTTCTCAGTTATGAGATAATAAAGTGATTTGATTTGATTTGATTTGATTTGATTTGAAATATCAGAGCTTAATCTAGGATTTCTGAAAAAGGGGGGGGGGGCAGTCCCCCCCTCATATAAAAAAAAAGGGGGGCACTCCCCTCTATCCAACCCCACATCACATGCATAAGAACCAGTACCTCCCCCACCCTCGTACACAGACTTTAACTTTTCTTTGTCAGCCACGGCCACTTTTTCGACCAGACATTTTGGAACCGATGTTCCTTTGCACTGCCACTGTTGTCATTCTTTTCCGATGTTTTAGATGTAGAAATCTTTTCTTCGAGGTCTTCACAATCGCTTGGAACAGGATTTTTTTTTTTAGACTTTGCCTCCGCGAAAATCCAAAATCAAACAGGGTCCCTGCCCGCTTCATTTTGAAAAACATTCAAGATGGCGGCCGAAACTCTCGCAACTTCCTGTCGGTAGAACGAGAAGAACGCGATTGGTTGATTAACACTAATATTTTGTCAAGAACCAATGAAATGTCGAGAAATCCTTCACTCCTGCTCGATACTTTCAGTTAGGCTAGTCCAGACGACGGGTTTAGCAGACGACGAAGGTCTTCCCGCATCGATCGGTAAAAACTGCGGGCCGTTCTGCAAATGTGCGGGACTCGGCCCGCTCCCCGCGCCGATTATCGCGGGAAGGAACAACATTTTGGGGGATTTTACCAATCCCGCGCTCTAGATTAAGCTCTGAAATATGTCTTACTCAAACATACAACCTAGAAAACAAATAACAAAACAAGGCAATAATTACCCTCTTCACAATCACATCAAATATGCTAAACATCAATGATCTCAACAAGTATACCGGTAATAATCAGGAGTTTTTAAAAAAGCGATCTCAATGTTGGAACTCGCCACGTCACCTGTATTCTCCCTCTCTCCCTCTAAAAGATTTCTTAAGATTTCTTATCAGCGAGAGAGGGAAAACATGTGAAAACCGTGATTTTCACTCATGGACGTGGTGGGACTTTAACAATTTCTAATCATAATCAATGGGATCTATAAAACTAGAATCTCACTGTATTGAACATTAACTGGGGCAGTGGGTGGATGCCTATGACGGGGACCCCGACCCCTCCTCCAGGAGTCTCTCCCCGTGGGGATATCGGGGGGTCTTTCGTAAAAATAGTTCCCCCACGTTCTGTGCTTGTAACTTCCTCTAATCTGCCACTCTCTTTGACTCTTCCTTTTCCCTTTGCTTTCTGTCATTTACTAAATTTCTGACTTATTGGCCCACACTCCTGCCTTTTTCCCCAAAAAAATCTTCCAAATAAATTTTTCTCCTTTGAGCTCCTCCGAAATCAGAATGTGTCGGCTGTACGCAGCGGGGAGACCAGTAAAAATCGAAAATGGACACATACATTCCTTACACATTATGGTCATATGGCCTGGGAACGCAGAAGAAGAAGAAAAAGATTAACATTTACAGCAACAAATAAACCAACCAATCAACATGCTCATGAAGAAGATGACGAAGAAGAAAATGAAAAAGAAGAACAATGAAGATGATGAAGAAAATGATGACGAATAATGTTAATCACACTTAATGATGATGAATAATGATGTTAATCTTCTTCTTCGATCGCTCACAGCTTCCTGTCAATTATGAGCGCAGATGCATCATGCTGCCGTTATGCGTCTAACTAAAAATAGGCCCAGCAAGTCTGACTTTGGACCGGTAAGGCAGAAAGATTAATAGATGACAGCAAGCAAAGGGAAAAGAGAGTGACAGATTAATTAGAGGAAGTTACAAGCACAGAACTCCCAGAAGGTGGGGGAACTACTTATACAAAAGACCCCCAATATCCCCACTGGGGGATGATGTTAATGATAAATAATGACGACAATGTGATACTGATAATATTGATGACAATACCATGGGTGCTCTGGGAAATTTCAAAAATCCTACAAGGGGCAGCCCCGGTGGAGTGCAGGGGCAGCGCAGACACACACATTTACTGCTTTTTTCACCCCTCTAGACTAGTACAAGTGCTACATTCCTTTGAATATAGCAAATGCTTATATAGACCCTTTTTATTGTACAAGTGTGTGTGTGTGTGTGTGTGTGTGTGTGTGTGCGTGTGTGTGTGTAAGAAAATCGTTGCTTCTCAAATTCTCATAATCCGGCGACGCCGGCTCTAGGCAATTTAAAAATCCTGCAATTCAGGACATCCTGCAAGAAGGAGCATCCACAGACCTGCCAACCCCCCCACAGACCAATGAGGAATTTTTGAAGCAGAAATGCGGAATTTGAGGAAGCAAAGAGGAATTTTATGCAGGACCTTACCTTTTGCAAACGAACACCATTCAAAGCACTGCATTCTCCTTCTTGTAAACAAACAAACACTTGTAGCACACTACAGTACACTTATAGCACATTTACTTGTGATTTTTGTTGTTCAGATTTTATTTCTACATGCCGTTTGACATCTCCAATGCCTCCATGCGAAATCCGAAAAGCACACAGTACATCGTGCGTAATGTACTCCTTTGCTGGAGCACTGTATGGTTGGATTTTTTTCCGTGTACCTCTTTCGAAATTTCTGTTCAGTTCTTTTATGTTTTTCATCACCCAACTCACCGCCATCTGCTTTTTGCTTCGACATCTTGCTTGGTTCGCACGCAGAGTAAAAACGGAAGTATGTTTGACCGGAAATGCATCGATGGTTGAAAACTCAGTTATACGCACAGAGCTGTGCTGCTGTGTATCTTAAACGTTCGCGCACAGCGCTTTCGTTTTTTTGTTGTTGAAATTTTTTAATGCAGAATTTTATGGAAATAAGCGGAAGGGCGGAAGAATTCTCGTTTAAGCGGAAGAAATTCCGCATTTTGCGGAAGGGTTGGCAGGTCTGCATCCATGTGACAATGTCAATGCTGACGCCAACGGCGACATGTCATCACTCACTTGCACTGCGGGTTGAGCACCATGGCCAGCAGGTCCAGCAAGGGGAACCAGTCCTGGGACAGCTTGGTGACGCACAGCTCCACCAGCTTCTCCGCGTTCTTCAGGATGCATTTCTGATAAAACAATGTCACCTTGCTCAGCGAGCAGAATATCGACAACAACCACAACACCATTTTATATTTAACCCTTTCACCGCTAAAGTCGCATTTTATGCACCACAGTGACTGACACCTATGCCACTAAAAAAGGCATCAAATTGGGGTCTGTTATCCAAAGACCCTATTGTCTCAGTTTTGGGAAGTAAGGATAGACCTTATCTAAGGATAGACCTTATCTTATATATGTCACATAAGAATCCCCAATACAGTAGATAGATTTTGTTCTCCACCCAAGTGAACTTAATGGAAATTTTTGGCTGAAATATGGCTGGTGGTTGGTTGGCTTACCCTGGCTAAAAGACTCCAGGGATCATCCCAACAGCGAGAAGCACTTGAACACTAAGGTACAAATGCATCAGCTAGGGATGAGAGCATTACGTGTGTGACCGTTTTTGATTACCCCGCCATGTGGGCAGCCACACTCCGTCTTCGGGGGAGGGCTGGTGGTGAAAGGGTTAAAAAAAAAAAAAAAGTTGAAAAAAAAAAGTTTGTATCGCGTTCCACCCCTTCAGTGAGCCCGGTGTTGATCGCTTCAATTGCAAATTGAAATTTTACCACAGTACCATTTATATAAAAGCATAAAACATAACATACCAAGGGAACTGGTGTCCGAAGTAGTTTCTAAAGGCAGGGTTTCCGATTTTTTTCCTCTTTTAAGCGGGTACGCTCACACCCTATTTAGTTTTAAGGGGTATTTTCACCCACATTTTCAAATTTTAAAGGGTCAAGACGAAAATATCCAAAAAAAACTACCCCAATTCCCGCGTGCACGCACACACACACAAGGGTGCAGCTCCACAAAATGAAAAAACCTGAAAGGCCGGGGTCCAGGGGTAATGTCCCCCTGCAGCTGAAGAAAAAAATTGATTTATGAAGATATTTTAGTTTGCTTTTTCCACAATTTATATAAATGCTTATTTTAAAGTGTTTGAAAAATACAGTAGACACACAAAGATCTTGTTTGACAAGTTCTTTAAAAAAAACAAAAGAACTTTTCTGGTAAAATCCCCCCAACCAGGAAATCCTTGTATAGCAGGAACAGTGGCACCCATGCACACCCCAGTAGAAAGAACACCAGACCTGTTTATTTTGCAAAGTTGTCATTTCTTAAACCAAAAAAAACGTAATTTTGAGAAGAAAAAAAACTGTAATCCAACGAGTGACCAATGAACGTCTATATCGTACTGACCTGAGTGTGTAATACTATTGTCCGTCGAGCAGTAGACACAGAACACATGCTCGTCACCTAGTGCTGAACGACGTATTCCTGGAATTTTGAGGTCACTTTCCCGGAATTTCTGTGCCACTTAAGTGACTTTTGATGTCTTTTTTTTTTTTTTTTTACGACCAGAAGATACAGAAGCTTCAGAATGCACTCGCTTGGGTGCCATTTTGAAACAGAAAAGGAAATGGCACGAAATGACGTTTCACCGCATCGTTTCAAAAGCTTCGCTTACCGACGCAACTGTAGTGGGGTTTTTCTATATTTAGGATTTTGTTTTCCCGTGTTTGTTTTTCGTAGCCGTAATTAGACTTTTTTCCCATAAAAATTACGGCCCAATCTGGATGTAAACAGGTCTGGAACACTCACATGTATCTCGTATTTCCACCCGCTGACAGCCTCGTCCGTCAGGATCTTGGTGAAAGACGTCGTCAGCCCCTCACGCAGGAACCGCTGGCACACTTCGCTGCGCAGGTCCGACCCTAAAGATTAGGACAGAAGAAAACAAGAGGCCTTCAAGGCTCACTCGAACAGGAACATGTGGGACAACAACAAACAAAGATTGAGGGGGGGGGGGGTCTAAAGTACAAGACTGCAATAACATTTTAAAGTACAAATCAAACTATCGTTAATGTTTAAAAAAAATGTTTTAAAAGTGCCTGTGCCGAGAATCGGTCCCGGAACCATTAGCATGACAGACAAGACACTCTACCAATGAGCTATCGAGGCTTTCAGTGTTGAGTTTCTTAACTCATGTTGCCTGTTGAATACTCTCTAACCCACTAATCTAAAATGTTATCTGTTTGCTCAGTGTTGTTTTAAGTATTTAATTATTCAAATCATTATTGTTTGAAAGCTTGCATAGACATCTATATATATGTGTGCAAAGTTTGAACAATGTATGCCTTCTAAACAGTTCTATTTCCCAAGAAAATGCCAACGTTACAGTTTGGAGATTAGACCACGGACGCAACACACACATCCGAACAACTATCATACTATAGACTCACTTCGTGTTAACACGTGTGAGTCAAAAAGCTGCGATGATGAGCCTAGGTCCTTACCACAAGTTCAGATACTTCAGATTGTGTTCAAACTTTGTGGGTCATGACACTTGATTACAAAAAACCCAACCATGAGTCCATTTCCAAAACGATCATCATAATAATGTGTCACTGCTGTAAGTACCAAACTTAAGTTATAATGCAGAGTTCATGAGTCATATGACCCTTGGCTGCACAAAATGAGGGGCCAATATAGGTCATTGACCGGGTCCCCCGACAATTTGAAGCTCCGAGTTTCATCTTAACCCCTTGACTGCCAGAGAAAATTACAAAAAAAATCATTGGGCAAATCATGCCATGAAAAAGACTAATACATATAGAGCCAATCTGACAAAATGGTCTGGGGATATTACTCTCTTGAATGTGTTAGACCAAAGCCAGCAAAAGCCAGCATATCAGGGTTACTCCTCTTCATCTGATGACATAATCAGTGATGTCATCAGGTCAGTATGTGATACATTGGTGGCAGTGAAGGGGTTAAATAAACTCCCATAAAGCAAGATGCGAAGTTTAGGAACCTAAATCAGAAAATAAATGGAGCTGCGTTCTCAAAAGCACAAGTTTTGACTAATAAGTACATGTGAGAGTAAATTTCAATATTAAGTCTGACCTTTCAACAACCAGGAATCATGACGGTGAAGTTTGAAAGCACAAGCTCTGACCCTCAGCAAGAAAGAACATGACTGCGAATAAATCAAAGTTTGCATCGCTGATACACTAATGGAGTAATGCTAACACTATTCAACAGACAAAACAGAAAGCAACATGACACGGCCAACTTCTCTTGCAGGTCTGCCTGTCTCTCTCTGAGTCTGTCTGTCTCCAACTCACCATCTTCACAAAGTTTGATGGAGGCTTTCAGTAGCATCTCCAGCTCTCCCCCGGGCAACACAGGCACCACCATCTCTCTCTCTCTCTCCCTCTTTCTCTATGTCTGCCTCTCTCTCTGTCTCTAACTCACCATCTTCACACAGTTTGATGGAGGCCTTCAACAGCACCTCCAGCTCTCCCCCCGGTAATACAGGCACCACCCATCGTGGTCTGTTGATCATCTCGTCCAACTTGCTCAGCTCCGTCAGAGGGAACGGGGGCTCCTGGTCTGGGTTCACCTGCAACGTCAGTTCCACAGTCCTCCAGTCAACAATTGCATTGCAAATTTATTTATTTGCCTCTGGCTGCGACGTGCTCTCCAGGTGGGAGCAACCCGAATTTCACAGACGCCTCTGTGACGATAAAGTACTTAATACCTTGTTCAGGTATCTTGGGGCAGTGGGTGGATGCATTGTGCCTCCATACGGGGAGTTGGACGACCCCGCCCCCTCCACAAGTCTCTCCCCATGGGAATACCGGGGGTGGGGGGTCTTTTGTAGAAATGGTTCCCCCACCTTCTGGAAGTTCTGTGCTTGTAACTTCCTCTAATCTGTCACTCTCTTTGACTCTGCCTTAAATTCTCTCTGCTTTCTGTCATCTACTGTCTTTCTGACTTACTGGCCCATTCTCCTGCTTTAGTTTTAAACAAAAAATCTTCCAACAATTTTTTCTCATTTGAGCTCCTCCGAAATTGGAATGTCGGCTGTACGCAGCTGGGAGACCAGTAAAAACTGGACACATACGTACCTTACCCATTATGGCCTGGGATCGCAGAAAAAGAAAGTTCAGATATATCAAGATACAGTGGAACCCTGCTTAACGGGAACCTCAGTATCGTGGACACCTTGGTAACCCGGACAGCTTTACTCAACTCTCTTCTTATTCATTACTAAAAGAGACTCCGGTATAGCGACCACCTCACAATTAGGGACAGCTTTACTCAACTCTCTTCTTATTCATTACTAAAAGAGTCTCCGGTATAGCGACCACCTCACAATTAGGGACAGCTTTACTCAACTCTTCTTATTCATCACTAAAAGAGTCTCCGGTATAGCGACCACCGCACAATTAGGGACAGCTTTACTCAACTCTTCTTATTCATCACTAAAAGAGTCTCCGGTATAGCGACCACCTCACAATTAGGGACAGCTTTACCCAACTCTTCTTATTCATCACTAAAAGAGTCTCCGGTATAGCGACCACCTCACAATTAGGGACAGCTTTACCCAACTCTCTTCTTATTCATCACTAAAAGAGTCTCCGGTATAGCGACCACCTCACAATTACGGACAGTTTTGGCCGTAGGGTGGTCGCAATACCGAGGCTCGACTAGATAAAACCGTGCTTTAAAACAAAAACAAAATTTTTAGTGTGTTTGTGTGTGCGACTTGGTGCGTGTGTGTGCATGTGAATAAATGAATTAATCTTTAATTTAACACTTTCGCCGCCAAAGTCGCATTTCAGCACCAGTTATTTAACATTTTGTTCTCTACCCAGGTAAATTTAATGGAAATGTTTGGCTGAAATATGGCTGGCGGTGAAAGCGTTAATGTCTTTTCACTTCGTATGTGATATTAGACAGTGTGTGTGTGTGTTTGTCTACTTGTGTGCAAGCGCGGTTGCATGCCTGCGTTTATCATGAGAGAGAAAAACTTGACAAAGAAACAGAGAGAGAGTGAGAAGAGAAAGAAAGAAAAGAGAGAGGAGACAGACAGAGAGAGAGAGAGAGACAGAGAAACAAAACGGAAAAAACACACCAAAAAAACAACATCGATCTTCATCGCTTTAGTTACCTGCACGGCAAAATCGTTGCCATCACCTGCCCCTCCCTCCTCCATGGCCACGGGGTTTCCGGAACCCTCCACGACCGACTCAGCCGTTCCATCGGCCGGAGGCAACCCCCCACCTGAGGAGAGTGTCTGTGGCGGCGGCGGCGGCGGTGATGACGATTCCTGCGACTGCTGGGGCTGTGTGGTGATGGGAGGGGGCTGCTGTTGCGGGGAGGAGGACGATGATGATGGTGGTGGGGGTGGTTCTTGTTGTTGTTGTGGGGGTGGGGGTGAGGCGTTAGGGTCCTGCTGGGTGTCCCCTTCAGCCGGGGTGTTGGTGCCAGGCATCACAATGGTCATGGTGATGCGCTGACCCCTTGCACAGTTGTAGTCTTAGCTTGGTTTGGGGGGACTGCTTTTACGCTGTCGTACAAATACACATATAAACTGATAAAGGCATATGTAGAAATGTACACAGAGTGACCGACACATAAGCATATATAGATATATATGCACAAACAGACACACAAACACACATGGCACATGCATTCATGCATACTAACACTGGCACTAAATGCTGGCGCACACACACACATACACACCACATACAATTCCGCTCAAGCCATTATAGGGTTCGTACAGATTTTTGATACCAAAATTCACAAACTTTCAAAGACCTTTTCAAAGACCCTCTATCCTATTTTCAAAGACCTCTCACGACAACGACATGTAACGATGACGACTGCTTCGATCACAATCACTCTTTGCACCACTGTAGCAAAAAGACCTAGACATAGCTAAGGGAAATAACTCTTGACAAATCGAGGGTGTCTGCTTGACAGAACTGGATCATTGAACCACAGATATTATCGAAAAATAAGCCATATTGAATTGCTTCTTTATTAATTCTGAAAACTAAAAAAAAAATTGACAACATCAAAGACTTTTTAAGTTGTCAATGACCTTTTCACAAACCATTTAATGATTTTCACAGACCAAAGCCAATTTTCAAAGACTTGAAAATGGCACTCCATTTCTCAAAGACTTTCAAAGACCTTCAAAGACCGTGCGAACCCTGCATTAAAAAAATCCATTGGCAAATTATAGAATTAGAAATCACATATTTATCTAATACTAACTCAACAAGAAGGCAAATAATCCTTTCACAGCTTCAGGCTCCAGACTGATGTAATGTGATATGAAGTGCTCAGGCACAAAACGTGTCCATTTTCCAGTTTTCACTGGTGTCCTCGCTGTATTCAGCCGACACTTTCCGATTTCGGAGGAGCTCAAAGGAGAAAACTATATGGAAGATTTTTTTGGAAAAAAGGCAGGAGAATGGGCCAAAAGTCAGAAAGATAGTAGATGACACAAAGCATGGAAAAAGGC
>CM065708.1:27863173-27878173 GCA_017654935.2 Phymorhynchus buccinoides | reverse complement strand
TGCCTCCGGGCATTGCCTCCAGTATTGTTCCCACTATCTTTGTATCTACAAATGTCCCATATGTGTCTGTTCCGGACCGAGAGGACGTAAAACACCATTTTTCTTCTTCCGATGCAATCTCTCGAGTGTTTCTGTATCTCACGTCTCTCTGTCTGACTCATACTTCCTCCTCCTCTTCTTTTGTTCTCATCTTTTTCTCCTTCTCCTAGGTCCTCCTTCTTTTGTCAGTACTGTATTTTCTCAGTGTCTTTGAGCCGATCCACTATCAGTATTTTTATTATCTTGATACTTTGAACTATAGGAGGGGGGCGGGGGGCTCAGTTCACTTTATTGTTACGAGGACAACAAATAATTGTTTCAGGTCTGTGCCTCTCTCTCTCTCTCTCTCTCTCTCTCTCTCTCTCTCTCTCTCTCTCTCTCTCTCTCTCTCTCTCTCTCTCCCCCCCTCTCTCTCTCTCACACACACACACACACACATATACACACACACACTCTCTCTCTCTGTCTGTGTTCTTTCTGTCTCATATATCTGCCTGCCCCCCCCCCCCCCCCCCCCCCCCCCCCTCTCTCTCTCTCACTCTGTATCACGAATCTCCATCTCTCCCTTTTTGTTTTTTTCTATGACTCTCAATCCCTTTTATCTGTGCACTTTGCTCCATTCTGTAGTTGCATGAGGCATATAAGACTGTAAGGCGAGACCCTGTGGCTTTGTCTGGAGTAGATCTAGTACCTTTCTAATTAAGGTACTCTAGTCTGGAGATGCACGTACTGGCCTCGCCTGTCCTTGGTGGGGGCTGTTGGATGCGGACTGCCGGGTTTCTGAGTGGGGTGTCTGAGGTTTTGCCGGTGGGCTCTGCAGTCATGAAAAACGGGCCGGTACACCCATGGGGACACTTTGGCAAGGACTCCTCTGCATTATATCCGATGGTCACCAAGCGGGGACTAGCTATATGTGCCTTCGTATACTTAATGGAATGCCCCGTGTGTGCCTGCTCCTCAGTACCACCACCGCCCTTCCAGTGGTGTACATGTGGCTGGGGCGTGGGCACACGGGACCTCGGTTTATCGTCTCATCCGAAAGACTCCACGTTCAGACCGTAAGGCCTAGTGTAAAGTGAGAAGAAAAGTCCCCTGTACCCAGGTTTAAACTCGGGTTTAGGGGAAGACGAGGTAAAAAGTGCATGGGCGGGTAAGAAGCCCACCCCAATTATCTCATGAAATAAAGAAAATTTCAGTCAAATTTGCCCATGAGACGAATGCTAGACATTAACGCTCGTCTCATGGGCAAAATGAGACTGAAATTTGCTTCATTTCATGAGATAATTGGGGTGGGCTTCTTACCCGCCCATGCGCTTTTTACCCCGTCTTCCCCTACCGTTGACACGAGGCGAACGCGATACCTCTGTGCCACTCTACACTGACACTGGGGTTCGTGTCTGAACGATCGAGGAAGAAGAAGAATGTTAACTGATTTTTACACTATTTTACGTTTCAGAGCCCATGCTTAGCAAATTTTGAGCAGCATATTGAGTCATAGTAAAAAAACCATTGGAGGTGCACCTTATAATGATGCGCCCTATATACACTAAACCTTTACACCACCCTAACGAGTAGAGCGTAAAGACGCTAGACCACCAGCCGCGCGGCAGCATTTTCGGGGTCAGTGACCTTGACCTTTGACCTTGATTTTCGAACTTGGTCTATATATCCTTTGACCTATGACCTTGATTTTCGAACTTGGTCTAGATATTTTTAGTACTTATCCGCAAGCAAAATATTTAGTGTCCTTCAATCGTAATCGTGCCAGGTGCTCGGCAGCATTTTCGGCGCCAATGACCTTGACCTTCATGAACTTGGCGTAGATATCTTTAGTACCTATCCGCATGCAAAATTTGAGCGTCCTATGTCCCTCCGTTATAGTGCCTTGACCTTTGGCCTATGACCTTCATTTTCGAACATGGCCTAGATATTCTTAGTACCTATCCGCATGCAAAATGTGAGCATCCTAGGTCCCTTCGTTTAAACGTTATCGTGTTAACATAGACAGTCAGATATAGTCAGCCAGTCGGCTTCAGAATGCACTGAAAACATTACCAGCTTCGCTCGCGGCTGGTAACTAGAGAAATGACCGCTGTGTTTAGGAACAAAATCAGAATGAACAATTTGTGTAAAAATTGGTGTGTGTGTGTGTGTGTGTGTGTGTTGCGCCCTGATGTAGACGGTAAACTACATTTTAATTTGCATCACCCTATAGCGACTAGAAAAGGGGCCTCTGCTTATTCTTGTGCCTCTAGGGCTCCGCCAAAAGGGCGTCAATTTCATCTTCTACTCCCCACCCACCCCACCCTTCATACCCGGACTTCTGAGTGTCCACCCTCCCCACTACGACCTTTTGTATTTGTCTGATATGTCAAGGTCTTAACAGGGAGGAGGTTCCACTGTATTTTTGTTTACCTCCCTGGCCCAATTTTCCTGCCCCCACCTTTAAAAATAAAATCGAAATAGTTTTCTTCTTTGAGCTCCTCGGAAATAAAAAAAATGTGTTGGCTGAATCAGAATGCAGCAAGGAGACCAGTGAAAGCTAACAAAACCAAAGGGCAAATACCGTATTTTGGACTATCGGCCACTGCAGCTAGGGTTATTAATGCCCTTGCCAGTGAGAGTGAATCCCTTGTTGGTCAGTACTGAAAAGGGCATTCACTCTTGCAACAGGCAGCCATCTAGTGGCCTCAAATAGGGCTATTGGTGAGAGTTAATCCCTTGTTTGGTCAGTACTCAAGCATCTACCAAGGGCATTCTCTCTAGCAAAACATGGTTGTTGCAGTGGCCATATTAGGCGCACCTGATTATAAGGCGCACTCCCCAAATTTTACACAAAATTCAGATTCTGTTATTATATATGTTCTTGCTATTTTAGTAGTCATATTATCAGGGGCAGGGGTCTCAGTCTTGGAAAAAAAAAGTATTGCATTATAGTTAAAAAAATACGGTACATATTCAACCCCTTCAATGCATGCTGTCTATTAGTCTGGGCCTGTATTCACGTTGAGATAGCATGAGACTTAGCATCATGCTAACTTAGAAGCTCTTCCAAAATTCCTATGAAATCCTATAGGACATTGGAAGAGCTTCTAAGTTAGCATCATGCTAAGTCTCATGCTATCTCAACGTGAATACAGGCCCTGGCCTCTTTGTCTCAGGTTCTTTGGATGCGACAAAATCGTGACTATAAGTCGGCAGCTATTAAGAGAATATACATTGTTGGCACTGAAGGGGTTAAAAGTTCACCCATTATGGCCACATGCTCTGGGAACGCAGAAGAAGAAGTCTGGAACCTTTTCTTTCCATTGTCTTGGTGAAATTACATGAATTCTGATGTGCTTGCAAAAAACAACAACCCAGCAACAAACAGATGTATTCATGCTATAATTAGTCATGCAATCTTTGTACTTGAGTCAGTTGTCACCTGAGAGAGAGAGAGAGAGAGAGAGAGAGAGAGAGAGAGAGAGAGAGAGAGAGAGAGAGAGAGAGAGAGAGAGAGAGAGAGAGAGAGAGAGAGAGAGAGAGAGAGAGAGAGAGAGAGAGAGAGAAGAGAGAGAGAGAGAGAGAGAGAGAGAGAGAGAGAGAGAGGGGGAGGGAGAGAGAGACAGAGAGAGACAGAGAGAGAAAGAGAGAGAGACAGAAAGGAGGGGAGGGAGGAGAGAGAGAGAGAGACCGAGAGAGAGAGAGAGAGAGAAAGAGAGAGAGAGAGTGAGCAGAGAGAAGGAGGGAGAGAGAGAGAGAGAGAGAGAGAGAGAGAGAGAGAGAGAGAGAGAGAGAGAGAGAGAGAGAGAGAGAGAGAGAGAGAGAGAGGGAGAGAGAGAGAGAGAGAGAGAGAGAGAGAGAGAGAGAGAGAGACAGAAAGAAGGAGGGGAGGGAGAGAGAGAGAGAGAGAGAGAGAGAGAGAGAGAGAGAGAGAGAGAGAGAGAGAGAGAGAGAGAGAGAGAGAGAGAGAGACTGATGAAGTTGGCTGCCTGAGGCGAAGAAGAAGAAGAAGAAGAAGAAGAAGAGAGAGAGAGAGAGAGAGAGAGAGAGAGAGAGAGAGAGAGAGAGAGAGAGAGAGAGAGAGAGAGAGAGAGAGAGAGACAGAAAGGCATACAAACAGAAAAGGAGGGACAGTGAGGGATTAACAATTGAGTGAGAGAGAAGAGATAAACAAAGATAAACACAGAGAGAGAGAGAGAGAGAGAGAATGTGTAAAAGAGCAGACGGAAAGAAGAATGGAAAAAAAACCACCCCACTAAAGTAGAAACAACAGACTTTAAAAAAAACCACCCACACACACAAAACCCCAACAACAACAACATACACTCCAAGTTCTTTCTATTTTGTGATAATTTATTAAAACAAATGCTGCCATTTTTATTTTTAATGAAATGAACACAAACCCTGTTGAAAAGATCTGACTGCAAATGCAATACGTTTGCAGTCTCTGCTTGAGGAAAACCCCAACACACTGCAGTTGATAAAGACACATTCACAGCCTAATTAATGTTCTATGCGTTGTTTCTCTGCCTGGAGACACTGACTGCAGTACTAAGACATAAATAGTCCTAAAACACACACGCATGCTGCATATACACACACAAACACACGCATATTCTCTCTCTCACACACACACATACTCTCTCACACACACAGGGGTGCTCCTGGGAAATTTCAAAAATCCTGCAAGCCTCGGCAGAGTGCAGGGACAGCACCCCTCCTGGGGGTTCCGGGGGACAATGCCCCCTGGAAGCTGAAAGGAAACAACAGTTTCCAATGTAATTGACAGGCTCTTGTTGCACTTTCACTTCTGGTCAAACTTCATGACCTCTATAACCAGCAAAATGCATCTTCTCAAATTCTCATAATCCGGCTCCGCCGGCTCCAGGCAATAACAAAATCCTGAACTTCAGGACATCCTGAAAGCAGGAGCATTCATGTACACACACACGCATGCACACACACACACATACATATACACACACACGCATGCACACACACACACACACACATACATATACACACACACACACTCGAGACCTGGCCAAACTTCATGTACATACACTTCAACAGAATTTTGTACACAACACTTTTTGATTTTTTTCTTACACACATATTCACTTGAATTCAAAATATTATCGCCTTAGCATAAGACTGTGTCAGACCCCAATTGACATAAGCTAGAACGCCAAGGCTACATACATTTTTTTATGTTCTGCATAGTTATGCGGGGGATTGTCTTTAGCCATTCCTAGCATAACAAATCCTCCAAAGTCGGAGTGTGGCTGCCCATGTGGCGGGGTAATCAAAAACGGTCACACACATTAATGTTCTCATCCTTAGCTGGTGCATTTGTACCATAGTGTTCAATTGCTTCGGCTGTTGGGATTATCCCTGGAGTCTTTAAGCCAGGGAACGATAACAATTAAAAATATTAAACAAAAAAACACACTATTCCATTGCAGATTCAGTCACAAATTCAGATCCATGCATGAGGTAATGTTCACGCATAGGCATATTATATCATTAATCATTCAGACAACGATTTTATGCACTGTAAAGCCCATAAAGGTGGACCCTGACGGATGAGTTTTTGAAAGAAACACGTCACGATCACCAGAAAGACAGCCTTTTCAAGGATCGGAACACTCACTTTGCTCTGGTTTCCTGGAAATCAAACCGTCAAAACGGCGATTCCTCCTTGGCAGAGATAGAAGCCATTTTGGATGGGGTGGGTGGAGGCCACTCATTGTGGTTGAAGCTTTTTCTTGTTTGTAGTGCAGTAAAAAAAAAA
Organism: Phymorhynchus buccinoides; assembly: GCA_017654935.2. Lineage (NCBI taxonomy): Eukaryota > Metazoa > Mollusca > Gastropoda > Neogastropoda > Raphitomidae > Phymorhynchus > Phymorhynchus buccinoides. The sequence goes on along the minus strand of CM065708.1, from coordinate 27,872,355 downwards.
AGGGAGCTATTTCCTTTGTTGTGAGCAAAACTCCTTTTGGTAAATTGCATAAATTAAAACAAATAAAAAGGGTTGTATTGTGGAAATTTTGTGCAAACGATTTGGTCTAAACTCAGGCGGCCGAAATAATTTGACTTCCAGCACCTCCGCCAAGGAGGAATCGCCGATTTGATTTCTAGGAAACCAGAGCAAAGTGAGTGTTGCGATCTCTGTAAAGGGTGTTTTCCTGGTGATCTCAATGTTTCTTGCAAAAACTCATCCGTCAGGGTGGCCCTTCACTGCCTGCCCCTCTGTGTGATAATAATAATAATACTGGTTATTTATAGAGCGCTTAACTCCCTTTGCAGGGTGCTCAAAGCGCTGAACAAAGGCCTAATCACTAACATACAGATAAAGATACACATTAAAGACAAGCCAAGAATAATCAACATGAAGACAAGTATCAATGAATATAAACATTAAAAATAAGTGAGACTGTTCATACAAAATACATGTATTAATCTCTCTCGCCCTCCCCCCCCCCCCCCCCCCCACACACACACACACACGCACACATACTGCAGGGTAATATCATCAAGGACTACGTGGATTAGAGGTGAGAGTATGAGGTTTCAAAAAGTTTTGAAAGACTGGACAGAGGAAAAGTGGCGAACACTGTGTGGTAAGCTATTCCAGACCGAGGGAGCAGAGTACGAGAAAGAAGATTCACCGAAGGATTTAGTTTTAATACGGGGAGTGGAGAGCAGGCATGAGTCGGAGGAAGATCTGAGATGTCGGGTGGGAGTGTAGGTTTGTACAATGTCAGTGAGATACTGAGGGGCAGTTCCATTAATAGAGTTGTAGGTGAGGCATGCGACCGTGTACTGAATTCGAGCAGAAATTGGAAGCCAGTGAAGAGTGTGAAGTAGCGGGGTGATATGCTGTGTCTTTTTTGCTTGGAAAATCAATCTTGCAGCTGCGTTCTGAACTTTCTGAAGTTTCTTGATTGAGGACTGCGGGCAACCAAATAACAGAGAGTTACAATAGTCTAGCCTAGACAAGACGAGAGAACAGACGAGAGTTTGTGTTGCCTGAGTGGTAAGGAGGTGGCGAACAGAACTTATCTTACGAATCTGTAGATAGGCTATTTTGCAGACATTGTTCACATGTGTTTTCATTGTAAGGTTGGAATCGATAGTGACGCCCAGGTTTTTGACAGAAGGAACAAAATCAATATCTGAGTTACCTATCCCGATGTCATTGATGATGTCATCACTTTTGATGTCATAGTCCTGGAATGCTGGCTTTTGGCTAAGTCTCTCCCTGTAGGGATACCCGGGGATCTTTCAGTACAAGTAGTTCCCCCACCTTCTAGAACTTCCGTGACATCAACTTCCTCTAATCACTCTCCTTGACTCTGCCTTTTCCTTCACTTTCCGACATCTACAATTTTTTTTCTGACTCATTGGCCCATTCTCCTGTCTTTTTTCTCTCTAAAAAACCCCATCTTCGAAAGTAATTTTCTGCCTTGAGCTCCTCCGAAATCGGAATGTGTTGGCTGAATGCAGCGGGGAGGCCAACAAATCTCTTTGGCTGCAGGACTAGACCCAGTGTAAATGACCCCTAAAACACACACATAAATGCAGACTGACACCCCCCCCAACACCCCCCCCCCACACACACACAACATGGTAAGCTAACTAAAAAGCCGCAAGAAAAATAAAGTGAAGAATTTAAAGAGCAAGTGGACATTTGATGCACGTCTTTGTTCCAGTGGACGGGTGATTCTAAAGTCTACACCACTCAATGAAACCTCAGAACAAATCACTGGATTATAACCAATAGTGTAGGTACATAATCACACACATACACACGCTCATGCACACACACAATACACACACGCTCACATCCACCCGGTATTACAGATAAAATAATCAGTCCAGATCATGGCACACTAAAAATGCCCGGCACACTACAAAACCTACGACACCACCGACATCCCTCCGCTACTGTGACGATTAATCAAAGGCGGGGAGAAAAAGCACAGAAGGTGGGTGGAAGAAGAAAATGCCTTTCTTCTTCTTCTTCTGCTTCTGCGTTCCCAGGCCATATGGCCATAATGGGTAAGGTACGTGTGCATCCGTTTTTCAGTTTTTACTGGTCTCCCCGCTGTGCACAGCCGACACATTCCGATTTCGGAGGAGCTCAATGGAGAAACATTATTTGGAAGATTGTGTTTAAAAAATAAAAAAAAAGGCAGGAGAATGGGCCAATAAGTCAGAAAGATAATAGATGATAGAAAGCCAAGGGAAAAGGCAGAGTCAAAGAGTGGCAGATTAGAGGAAGCTACAAGCACAGAACTTCCAGAAGGTAGGGGAACTATTTTTACTACCCCCCCCCCCCCCCCCCCCCCCCCCCCCCCGGGGAAAAATGCGTTTATCTTGGACACAGGTACATGCAGGACATTTATAGGTATACAGACTGTGGGTCAATCCTGGAGGTACTGCAATACCAGGAGAGTCCCTGTTTTCAGTTCACACGCTTTGAAACATGAACGCATCTCCTAAAGGTGGGTGGGAGATGGTAGTGGTGACAGTGTTCTCTCCAGGGTGAGGGTGAGGGGGAGGGGGAGGGTGGGGTGGGGCCTGAGATAATAATAATAATAATAATAGTACATTTACATAGCGCTTTACCTCAGATGAGCCCAAAGCGCTTTACAATCAATTATTCATCAACAAGTGGACAACAAAAACAGCATCCAAGAATGACACAAACCAGCAACAACGCATATACAAAGCAACTCTTTAGGGGGAGGGGGAGGGGTGTGTGGGGCCTGAGATAATAATATTAATAATAGTACATTTACATAGCGCTTTACCTCAGATGAGCCCAAAGCGCTTTACAATCAATTATTCATCAACAAGTGGACAACAAAAACAGCATCAAAGAATGACACAAACCAGCAACAACGCATATATATACAAAGCAACTCTCTCTCTCTCTCACACACACACACATTTATCAACACCGACTCATTATTCATCCCCCATTCAGATAGGGAAGGCTGGAGATAGGAGTTGGGGGTGGGGGGTGATGCCTTGTTGCAGATTCATAACGGTTGATGACGACGATGACGATGATGATGTTGTTGTCATAGCATACTGGAGTCAACATCTGAAAAAGAAGATTCTAGACCATAAAACATTACTCATAATGCCCTTAGCGAAAGAGTGTTAAACTTGAGCTTCACAGGACTACTTTCGGGACTAGTAATATACTGTAAGCCTCACATTATTTTAATGCTGAGTAAGAATAAGAAGAAAAACAAACAAACAAACACACAAAACCACCAAAACAACTTGCAATAGGCTTATAGCACTCTCAAGACCTGTCTCATATTACTGCAATAATAATAATTTTATCTATATACAGGCATCAGAATAGTCTCAAGTCCAATCCTCTGAAAATCGTGGTACAAGGGCCATCAAGACCCCAGACTGTAGAGGGATAACACTGAAATCAATTCCCAACATGACTAAAAAGGCTTTATGCAGTGAGAAATCACTATAAAGTGCTATTTCAGAAAAAAAGATATCTCTAAATAAAAAGGAAAAAAACCTCTGACAGAAATTCTCAATCCTCTGAAATTAGCTGATCCTCTGACAGTTCTGATGCCTGATACAGCGTAATAATCCACTGAAAATGCTCTATGCGCTTGACAATGAATGACAAGACAGGAAGATGACGCAAGGAATTGAAATAAAAACAAATCATCAAAATTGATGACTAATTAATACCAGCACAAAAAGAACATCAGCAAAAGAAGAGCACTCTGCGGTTACTCATATTTACACATGTTACATGATCAGGGCTCCCAGGGACCCCCATTTGGGGGTCTATGAAGTACTATAAATCTATAGGACCCTCTAAAAGAATGTGCAGGGGGGTCCCAGGGATGCACTAGAAAAATTCTTTTTAGCATTCGCTATACCACTGGGACCCTCTATCCCGCCTCTAGAACCCTCTATACTGTAAGTGAAGGAGTCCCTGGGACCTCTTGTTTTGCGGGACGATTGGGCGCCCTGGTTCTTTCAAGGGAAATGCACATACACACAATGCATTACAAACATCTGATTTGCCAGTGTACTTCCAAAACTAAAACCTCTCTCTCTCTTTCACACACACACATGCACATGCACGCATACACAGACCCTCTCTCTCTCTACTGAATTAGGTTTGATCTGGAGCTTGAGACTTGAGTCGATATAAAACTAGAAAGATGCTTAAAAATTGCTGTGCATTTTTCAATTTTAACACACATCTGTATTGTTAAAAATTTGTGACTTTCCTGGTGTTGCACTGCCTCCGGGCATTACCTCCAGGATCGTTCCCACCATCTTTATATCTACTAATGTCCCATATGTGTCTGTTCCAGACCGGAGGATGTTAAGCAGAATTTCATTTAAAATTGCTGTGCATAACTGATAAGTGGAGACAACACTAACAAAATAAAATCATCATACATTGTTGGCACGGATGCATTTTACTATGTAAACGACCTCTCTTAAACGACTTCCTCTAAAACGCGACTTACGACCGCCATTTTGTTGGTTTTTACGACCGTTATTGTCGTCTGCATAGACTTCGAGCAAAGGGAAACAACCACGGTCAAGGGCCTGAAAGCGGAGTTGCTTCCCTTGTTGTAGAAAAGATGGCGGAAAGCGTAGGAAAAGCACGAAAACCACTGACTTTGAAAAAGAAAACCACTGACTTTGGACGAGAGTGGAGGTGATTAACGGAAGTCGGCGAAGTGAAACTGTAATAATAATAATAATAATAATAAATAAAGCTTCTATAGCGCTCTTCGATGATAAAAAATCATCCTCAGAGCGCTTTACAATATTACGAGAGGGGGAAAACCCCAAAAAAAAAACAACAACAACCAACTCACGCCGTTCATCCCACGGATGTAGTATTTCACATACACATTATTGACACAAATTCAAAGAAGGGGATTTTAAAAAATAAAAATAAAAATCAAGGCATGGACAAACAGACCCACACACACCTCACCCTTTCAACACGCACGCCATTTATGCACTCACAAATTCTCGGGGAGGGAGAGGGGGGGTGTCATACGAGCTCACAAATTCCCAAAACAATATGTGAATGTAAAACAATATTACGAGAAAGGCAGAGAGAGCGAAGGAGAGAGGGGGGGGGGGGGACACAGGGGGGGGGGGGGGGGATGAAAGGGCATAGGGGGGGGGGGGGGGAGTGGGGAGAAAGAAAGATGGAGAAAGAGAGAGGGAGAGACAGAGAGAAAGACACACACACACACACACATATATATATATATATATATATATATATATATATATATATATATATACACATATATATATACATATATATACACACATATATACACGCACACGCACGCGCACACACACAGAGGCACACTTTACACGGGGTTTGTGTGTGAGATTGAAATTGAAATTATGAAGGGGAAAGGAACTTTTTGAACAGATGAGTCTTAAGGCCAGACTTGAATGCAGACAGGGACAAAGCGGACCGGAGGTAGAAGGGGAGCGAGTTCCAGATGGTGGGTACTTGATAGCTGAAAGAGCGGTGACCAAAGGACTTAAGTTTCATGCGGGGGACTTTGAGGAGTTTCTCGCTGCTAGAACGGAGAGTGCGGGATGGTTGATAGGTGATGAGATGGTTGGACAGGTATGTTGGCAAAGTGTTTTGAAAATGGCGGAAAGCGAGGATTGCTAGTTTGTACTCAATGCGAGCATGAATTGGCAGCCAGTGTAGTTTGATCAGAAGGGGTGTGACATGGGTTCTTTTTGATTTCCTCAGGACGAGTCTGGCTGCATTGTTTTGTATTCTTTGGAGACGATTGATTTGAACTGCGGGGAGTCCGGCAAGAGTTGCATTGCAATAGTCAAGTTTGGAAAAGACCAACGAACATACTAGTTGAGTAGCGGCTTTTTCAGAGAGTGAAGGACGGATTGAAGCAATCTGTCTCAGAGCGAGGTAGGCGGAACGGCACAAGTGGCTGATCTGGGTGTCCATGGACAAAGAACTGTCCAAATGGACACCCAGATCCTTCACGCTGTTTTTGAAGGGAATGGTATTTGTGCCAACCTGCACAGACGCGACGCTAACTTGGTCCAAGACTGAGCGCGAGCCAACAGCTACGGCCTCAGTCTTCTCGTCATTTAATTTGAGTTTGTTACTGAGCATCCAAGATTTTATGGACTGAAAGCAAGACTCAAAAGTGGAGATCAGATTTTGGAAAGCGACAGCCTCGGTTGCGTCAAGTAGTTGAGTGTCATCCGCGAATTTCTCATGAAGGATTTTGTACTGTTCTATGACTTCGGACAAGGGTTGAATGTACAGGGAGAAAAGAAGAGGACCTAAAACGGAGCCCTGAGGGACGCCAAATTTTAGGGGCACTGATGAGGAGACATTGCTGCCAATGGACACAGACTGCGTTCTGCCAGTCAGGTAAGACCTGAACCATTCTAGAGCAGTCCCAGTGACACCAAAGGACACTGACAACCTGTGCAGCAGAATGCTGTGATCTATAGTGTCGAACGCGGCACTGAGGTCGAGTAAAGTGAGAAGTGATGCGAGTTTGTTGTCAGCTGAGCGAAGGAGACTGTCTGTGACATTGAGTAGTGCTGTTTCTGTGCTATGATTTTGTCTGTACGCGGATTGATGGACTTCATACAGATCGTTTTGGGTTAAGTGGCGTTCAAGCTGTACAAGGACAACTTTTTCGAGGATTTTGGAGAGAAACGGTAGATGAGAGATAGGCCTGTAGTTTTTCAGTTCGTCTGGTCTGAGACCGTTTTTCTTGAGGAGAGGAACGACGAGCGCATGTTTCAAGCAAGGAGGAACAGTGCCAGTTTTTAGAGAGTGGTTTATGATTCTGGTGAGGACTGGAACAAGGTCTGAGAGATACTGTTTTGTAAGGTGAGTGGGAATTGGGTCGAGATCAGAGCATTTGGGGACAGATTTAGAAACAATTTCTGAAACGGACGACTCAGATAGAGACTCAAAACTGCCGAACACCACACCATTGTACATAGTAAAAGATGGTGGGTCAACTGACTGCCTATCCAGATCAAATCTAATTTGCGAAACCTTTTCTTCGAAAAAGCGAGAGAAAGTTTGTGGAAGTTCTTTTGGGTCAATGTTACCAGGGAGAGGGGAGGCCTTTGCTTTACCCAGCAGCTGACTAACAACAGCAAACAGCTGCTTAGAGGAGGCGCAGTCAGTAATAAGGTCACTGTAGTATTGTTGCCTGACATTTTGCACAAGAGTTGTGTAACAATTTAGTTTCATTTTGTAGGCCTGCTCATGGACAGTCAAACCAGTGGACCGCCACCTGCGCTCCACCTGTCGCACACTAGTCTTTTCTTCCCTGACACTGTCATTTCTCCAGGGCGCTGAAGGACGGTCAGTCACTGTCCTCGTGACTAAAGGGGCGTGCTGGTCCAGAACGCGGCGGACACCCACGTTGTAGTGGTCAGCAAGCTGGTGGTCCGGGCAGTCCCTCAGTTCAACATCCACCAGATGCTGTACGTCTGCCTGACAACGTACTGCACAATCCTATGGAGTTGGAAAGACCCAAATCCAGTTTTAATATGTCATTGTATGTGTGCATGAAGAAGAGAGTATGAACTGTGCTGAACTTTTTCTTTCTACGGCTGCCAGTGAAAACCTCCGTCATACGACCCCTCCAATTTACGACCGATTTTTCCGGACATTTTGGAAGTCTTAAAATAGAGGTTTGTCTGTACTAATGATTCTAACCTGAGTCGAAGTCCAGTCGCTTTGTGGCAGAGGAATCGCCCAAACCTTCGATGTCCACGTCCCCTTCAGGCGCGTTCAGAGCAGACAGTGTCACCTCTGAAATTCAAAGTGTAGGGTCAGTCTTTAACCCCTTGACTGCCAGAGAAAATAAAAAAAAAAATCACTGGGCAAACCATGCCATGAAAAAGACAACTGATAGAGACAATCTGGAAAAATGGTCTGGGGATATCAGATCTCTTGATTGTGCAAGAGCAAAAGCCAGCATATCAGGGTTATTCCTCTTCATCTGATGACATCATCAGTGATGTCATCAGGTACGTACATATGGTGTAGAGAGGCACAGTGGTATCGCGTTCGCTTCGTGTCAAGTAAACCCGAGTTCGAACCTGGGTACAGGGGATTTTTTCCTCTCATTCTGCACTAGGCCTTAACGTTCTGAACGTGGAGTCTTTCGGATGAGACGATAAACCGAGGTCCCGTGTGCCCATGCACTTAGCATACGCTAAACCCAGTGGCAACGAAAAAGTTGTCATTTGGTCAAAATTTACCCCCCCCCCCCCCTCCCCCCATCAGTGGCAAAAATCGCATGAACAAAAATAAAAAATTGGGTGGCGCGCCTCTGGCTGCGACGCGCTCTCCAGGTGGGAGCAACCCGAATTTCACAGAGATGCCTCTGTGACTATAAAGTACCTAATACTTAATAATACCAGGGATGTACAGTATACGTTGGCGGCAGTCAAGCGGTTAACTCTTCTAGTGCGCCATGTACTTTTGTTGTTGACGTCCTTGGTTGTTTGTTGCGTCTCAACCGACAAGAAGGGAAGCAACTATTTTTCCAAGTGTGCATGCATTGCTTTAACCCTTTCACCGCCAAAGTCGCACTTCGGCATTACAGTGATTTAACACCCATGTCACTAAAAGGCATCAAATTGGGGTCTATTACCCAAAGACCCTATTGTCTTAGTTTGGGGAAGTAAGGACAGACCTTATTGTCCTTTGCCGATCTATGATCAGTTTTCGTTTGAGTTTGTTTCTTCTTTTTTTTCCCTTTCTTTTAATTTTTTATATATGTCACAGAAGAATTCCAAGTCCTGCAGATGGATTTTGTTCTCTACCCAGGTAAAATCTGATGGAAATTTAATATGGTTGGCGGTGAAAGGGTCATCCTGACGGATGAATTTTTACAAGAAACACATTGAGAACACCCTTTACAGAGATCGCAACACTCACTTTGCTCTGGTTTCCTAGAAATTAAACCGTCAAATCAGCGATTCCTCCTTGGCAAAGGTGCTGAAAGTCGTATTCTTTCAGTGAAAGAGAAGACACGTGCCTTCTCTTTTCTAATGGCATGCCTGAGTTGCTTAGACAAAAAT
>CM065708.1:27837524-27862673 GCA_017654935.2 Phymorhynchus buccinoides | reverse complement strand
CCCCTCCTCTATCACTTATTATTTTTTATTGTTATGTGATCCTAGAAAATTCCTTCTAAAGTCGTAGTGGGAGGATGCAATAGTATTAGAAGGATCTAAGACATCATGGGATGAGATAAGTCTCCTACATTCTCAATGGTGAAATCCAGGCCCAGGGCGGATATTCGGATGGATATCTGTCAATAGTTACTCTTTCTTCAAGGGGGAATAATTCATTGACAGAAAGGAAGCAACTCAGTGGAGCTTTTACCCCCCTCCCTTTCATCAATTGCTATCAGCTCCTCTATAGGGGGTAAAAATCTGGCAGAAAAGGAAAGTGTAGATTATCTCTCCACTCACATGTTTTTTTTAGTTTTTCAGACGCAGTGTTATATCGTTCTTTTCCACTCAGAAAAACAACACTAACACACATATATAGGGACGGAATAGAGTCTTAGAACATAAAAGCTGGAGTTGACATTGCGCAGTGGGAGACTTAGGGGATTTTTTCACGCCAGATTGGCGTGACACTCGAGTGGGGCTAATCCTCTATACTCTTAGTTGGAGATAACGAGAGAGAGAGAGAATAGAAGGATCCACCCCCCCCCCTCTCTCTCTCTCTCCTCTCTCGTCTCTCTCCTCTCTCTCTCTCCCTCTCTCTCTCACTCACTACACCCAACTAAGAATATAGCGTGATACGCCCCTCTCGAGTGTCACGACACCTGGCGTGACAAAAATCCCACTAAGTCTCCCATTGGGCCAGCCAAGCTCACAGCTGTTCCTTTGCACACAAAGTCAGGCTATTTAGTTAAAAGACTGAATCTAATAATCTTATATTTTTAAACATGCTCCAAGGACACCAAGGAGATCCCTATAAAATATTCTGGCTGTGTGTTCTACATCGTATTTCAAACATATTTCTTCCATTAGATTAAAACTTTCCTTGTTGAGCAGCATCATGAAACATGTTTAGCAGAAAACGTTCTTAAATAATTCACTTAGTATCCGCAAACATAATCTTTAAAATTGCCCATGAGGTGCACACTGTTAGCAGTTTCCACTGTGGATATACACTATTTGAGTCATTAGGCCTTAGGGAGTTGTTGTGGGGGGGGGGGGGGGGGGGGCCAAAAAAAGGTGTCGGTTTGTTGGTTTTTGTTTTTGTAATGTTGTTGTCGTCGTCGAAGGTTTGTTTGTCCGTTTATTGTTTTGCTCTGTTTTACTTTTTCTTTTTTCATTGTTTTTTTTTTTTTTTTTTTTTTTGGGGGGGGGTGTTCATGTACTCCCAAGGGGCTGTTGGGGAAATAAAACCTTTGTAGGTGAAACTGCCTGTGTGGTCGTGTCCACCACTTCCCCATTTTTGATCATCAGGTCCGTCTCTCCTTTATCTTTGGCGAGCTTTCTTTCCACTCATCTCTCGGGGCCTTCTGCTTCTGCCTCTCAAGTGATGTAATCTATGTATGCTAGTCCTGTCGTTTACGGGGCAATGACTGCCAAATAGCAGAGGGGGGGGGGGGGGGGCAGATACTATTCTGGCGGCTGGGCGAGAATTTGTGGAGATGCCTTGTCCAGGGTACATCCCCCACTCTCTCGGCCAAAAGGATTCGAAGACAGCTGGCGTTGGGGAAGGTCCACAAAGGCCAACAATCCCTTTTGGGCTGCAGCACCAGAACAGTGCAAGCCCCCCCCACCCCCCCCCCCCCCCCTCGTTCGAGAGTCACAGTCTCCCACAAGAGACTAAAACTGTGCCATGATTTCCCATTACTGTAGAAAAATCATCTATTGTACAGCTCCTGTTACTGGTGGACCATACTACAGGCTAATGGCAACAATGGATAAAAGCCATTTGAGTAAAGGGCCAGTATTATTGGCGGTTTTTAATACAGACCCGGTCCTGCAGTTTTGTGTCCCCCCTCTGTCCATCGCTCTTATAGTCTTGGTACTGTGATGAGGTTCGTCATTAGCAAATGAAAATAGTTAGTGTAGGAATATATTATGATGGTAGTGTTAATACAGTATTACAGTTGCTTCTTAGTTTTGAAATGATTTTCCCTGCTTCCTTTACTGAGTCATCCTGGTCTTGTAATAGGCCCCCCAAAATGGCCAAATGTACAAGAAAACCATTTCAGTCGGGCCGCAATCTCTCTTCTCTTTCTCTCCCTCTCTCTCAGTCTCTCTCACTCTCTATCTCTCTATCTCTCTCTCTCCCCTCTCTCTCTCCTCTTTCTCTTTCTCTTATTATTATTAAATACTGTATAAAGGCACAGAGGCGGGGCGTCTCTGTGAAATTTCGGGTTGTTTCCATCTGGAGAGCGCGTCGCAGCCCAGAGGCGCGCTCCCACCCAATTTAAAAATTAAATTGCATGGCCCCGATTTGTATGGTGTGGACTGACTGATGAGGGGAAGGAAAAAAAAAAAAAGGGGGAGGGAGGGCGGGGGGGGGGGGACATTTGACCAAAATGACAACTTTTTCGATACCACTGGGTTTAGCGTATGCTAAGTGCATATGATGGGCACACGGGACCCATCGGTTTTTATCGTCTCTCATCCGAAAGACTCCACGTTCAAGACCGTAAGGCCTAGTTGTTTAAACAGAAGAGAGGAGAGGAAAAATCCCCTGCATCCAGGTTCGAACTCGGGTTTACTTGCCACGAGGCGAACGCGCTACCATTGTGCACCACTCTCTCTCTCCCTCTCTTCTCTCTCTCTCTCTCTCTCTCTCTCTCCTCTCTTCTCTCCTCTCCTCTCTCTCCTCACCATACCTGTCCATAGTCGGAAGTGCCATCGTCGTTAATTTTCAGGTAGGTGCTGACTCGAGTGACTGACCACTGGTCATCTAGCAGGACAGCAGCGACAGCAGCAGCCCCGGTAAGCATTAAGAGTCGGGGAAGCAGGAAGGCCAAACTTGCCAGCAATCTCCCCATCGTTGTTTCTGGCTGCGTCCTGATGAAACCAACAAAAATATGGTTCTAAAACGTTGCATTGACAAGTGCGAGCGAGTTAGAGTTGTTTTTATACTCTTCGGCTTGATACACAGCTGTCACATTTTACGTTGATATATATGGGTTATTAGAATTTATGTTCTTCATGTGATAGTGGTGTTCGATTTATGGGGGGTTTCGGTTGTGCTGTATCTCTGTCATGGTGTTGCGCCTACTAATCTGAATTTCTCTGTGGGGAGATATTAAAGTAATACTTAATAATAATAATAATAATAATAACTCTTATATAGCGCCGTTCTCCTGGCGCAGCAGGACTCACAGCGCTTTACAAAAAAAACATACATACAATAATCATGAAGAAAAACAACATAATTATACAAAAGTGGAAACACAACCATAAAAAATCCATGAACAAACAATTAGCCCATTATCGCACTGCACGCACACATAGACCAACTCAGTAAAACATCACAGAGGGTGAACTGAAGGGGAGAAGACACAGGAGATCAACAGAGGTATTTTTTGAAGAGAACAGTTTTCAGGCCAGTTTTGAAAGAAGACAAAGATGGAGAGCTGCGGAGAGAGGAAGGGAGGTTGTTCCAGATGTGTGGTGCTTGGAAACGGAAAGCTCTGTTTCCAACTGTTTTGTATTTGGTGACAGGTGTGCATAGAAGTTTGAGGCTACTTGATCTGAGGTTGCGTTCTGGTGTGTAGGCAGAGAGAAGAGAGGAGAGGTAATCTGGAAGAGAGCCTTCGAAGTAGCGATAGACAAGAGTGGCCACTTTGTACTCTACTCTAGCGTCAACAGGGAGCCAGTGCAGCTGTCTCAGCAGGGGTGTCGCTGAATCAGTCTTACGCTTTCTGAGCACAACCCTAGCAGCAGCATTCTGGACTCTCTGAAGACGCCTTGATAGTAGAGAGAGGGAGACCTGCAAGGACTGCATTGCAGTAATCAAGCCTGGACAGTATGAGAGAAACAGCAAGTTGTGTAGCAGCTTCAAGTGATAAGTATGAACGAATGGAACACAGTCGCTGAAGATGATAGAATGTTGAACGACAGACAGATGAAATATGTTGATCGAATGAGAGAGATTCATCCAGACAGACACCTAGATATTTTACTGACTTTTGAAAAGGTACTGAATCATCTGACAAGGTCAAAGGATCACGCTTTATCACCGAGAGGCGGTTGTGGTAGCTAACAACTCAGTGTTGTCCTCATTCAACTTGAGTCTATTCTTATCCATCCCTGATTTGACATCAGACACGCATTGCTCCGTTTGATGGGACACCACAGGAAAATCAGAAACAGGGGCGGGCTTATTGATCTCAGTGTCATCAGCGAACATATGATAATCAAAATGATTACTTTCAATGACATCTGAAAGAGGCTGGGTGTACAGAGTGAAGAGAATGGGGCCTAACATCGACCCCTGAGGGACACCACAACATAGCTGAGAGGGCTTGGAGGACAGACCATTGACCACAACCAACTGAGAACGTCCAGACAGGTAAGAGCTGAACCAGTTTAAAGCAGTAGAACTGATACCAAAGGAGGCGGACAAGCGTTCAAGGAGAATGGCATGATCGATTGTGTCAAAAGCAGACGACAGATCCAGGAAGGCAACAACAGACAGAAGGTTCTGATCCATGCTTGAAAGGAGGGAATCTGTGACAGCCAACAGAGCAGTTTCAGTGCTATGACAAGCGCGATAAGCAGATTGTTTTGACTCAAGAAGACCATTTTCCTGAAGATGTTGCAGAAGTTGTGATAGGACAACTTTCTCAAGCAGTTTGGAAAGAAAAGGAAGGTTGGAAACTGGTCTGTAGTTTTGTAGGAGATTGGAATCAAGGGTTGGTTTCTTCAAGAGAGGAGTGACAATGGCTTGTTTCAGATAACTATCAACTGTGCCAGACAGAAGACTGTGGTTAATGATGGAGGTGATGAGGGGGACCAAATCATCCTGACATTGTTTAACTAGTTCCGTTGGCATAGGGTCAAGGGAGGAAGTCTTATTTTGGGACTGCTTTAAGCGTTTTCTTATTTCGTCTTCAGACACAGGTCTGAACTGAGTCAAGCATGACCCCTGAAAGGGATTGTGGGAATTGTCAATAGGGAAGTGATCAAGACCCTGCCTAAGTTTCTTGATCTTGTCAGCGAAAAATGTACAGAAAGCGTCAGGAATTTCTGGAGGAAGCACAAGACTTTTTGATTTCCCCATGAGTTTATCAGACACTTGCTGGAAGAACTGTTTTTGATTTCAGCACTATAGAACTCATGTTTGGCTGCATTCTGTTTGTCCTTGAGCGCGTCTCTATCATGCACAAAGATCATGCGATCCACCGTCAGTTTGGTGGAGCGCCACTGACGTTCCACTTTACGAAGTCTGCACTTCTCCTTCTGAAGTTTATCAGTCTTCCATGGGGCGGAGGGGCGATCAAGGACACAGCGGGTGATGAGTGGGGCATGTTGATCCAGGATCTGCTTCATCCCGGTGTTGTAGGCAGCAACGTCAACTGGTCCAGAAACAGTCATATTTGAACAAAAGGCTGTGATATCACTTCGAAACTTTTCTATTTCTATTTTCTTCAGGTCGACTCGTTTTGTTTTTTCTGGATGTTCGAATGGTAGATGACAGAAAAGAGCGAAAATGGTCACCAAGAGCAAGGTCCATCACACCAGATTTCAGGAGAGGACTTGAACTTGAACTTGAACTTGAACTCAAGCAGTGTACTTTGGACATTTCTAAAGCCTTTGATCGTGTTTAGTATAAAGGTCTCACCTGCAAACTTAATTCACGGAATTGGCATTCGTGGAAAATGATTGGTTTGTGGAGTATCTGTCAAACCGTTTTCCGGCAGTGGTAATCAAGGGTGACAAAATCTGATTATTTGAAGATCCGTGCAGGGGTGGGTTCCACAAGGTTCTGTTCTTGGACCAGGATTATTGTGAGATTTTCTTGAATTGGTCATCGACCCTTATGGACGTTCTTCATGAAGACTGTGGGATCTTCTCGGGGTAAAGACGATACAATGGCAACGAATGACTTTTTGTTTGGAGGCAAGATAATTCGGAGCAGCGTACTACTTCTATTCGGGCACGTGCAGATGTGAGACTGCTACTCGTTACTTGTCCAGCATGATATGATGGCATCCCAGCAGGCCTGGCCTCCTCCAAGGTGGTTGCAGCTTTTATGGCTCATCTTCAAGGTTTGGGCTTTTCAGGACCATCCCCCGGTGTATAATATGGATCCACGTGATCCAATGTGGGCCCAGTTTGGGTAGAATACCCTTGCTGAGGCATCCCCCGGCCATCCAGGCCAGAGGACAGGTGTTAAGTCGCTGGGTTACCTTGGCCTACGAGAGTAGCCTGGGATACCCTTGATCTTTTTCGGCATAGGGCTTAACCCTGATCGATTAATCGAGGTGGGTGGCAGCTAGAACCAACTGTCAAGACCACTCAAAATGAGGCTATCAGTCAGAAACGTCATTGGCTCAGTCCCTAAGGAAGGGTAAGGTAGGATGAAGTCGAAAGCTTTGAGGCCTTGGGTGTTCCTGTACACCCAGAGGGGTGACATAATGTCAGCCAGTGCTGGGCACTCTGTCAGGAGGTGGTTCAGTGAGGTATCAGCTCCACACTCACATGTTTTGCCGAGGAGGGCAGTCTTTCGGCAGTTGGTTCTGATACGTATCAGTAACCATAGGTTTTTTCGGGGCAGTTTTGGAATTCTTGGTTTTCTATGTCTGGGCGGTGAAGGTAACTGCGGGATTGGCAGTAATCTTTCATGTGGTCAGTTTGGGCTTTGTGGACATAGGTGCGAACCTTGTTCACGACTTCAGTTTGGGATAGTTTCAGATCGAAAGGCTTTCCGATCCTGGTGGCCCACTTTGCAGCTCTGTCTGCTACATCGTTACCCTTTGTTCCTGAGTGGGAGGGGAGCCACATGAGTGTCAAGTCTGTTCCTTTGCAGATGATTTGATGTGCTATAAAGTGGACCACTCTTGTTTCTCATTTATATAAATGACAGTTAATGAAAAGACGGCTTACACGGCAGATCACGCGCTGTGTACTGCAGCGTTGGTGACAGAATCACATGATGGAGGCGAGAAGGAAGAACAAGGGACGCCGCTTTCGGTCCAGGAATCCTGTGATGTCACAAGATTGTAGCCCGGCCGATGAGAATAAAGAGGGGATGGATGAAATAGAAAAGAGGGCGGGTGTAGAGGAGAGAGTGGGGCGTGCGTGACACATTCCATCACAATGTCAAAGATCTTTGTTTAGCTTAATCTACAAAATTCGACTTAATTGATGGAAGACCAAATTTTCACAAAGATGTAGAATGCGCTTGTGGTCACCCACTGTCCATTCATCATATTCTTTTTGAATGTCCAGTTTCAACTCCCATATACAAAAGTTTTAAGATAAATATAACAAACTGAGGGCCTTTTAAATCAATCATTTACAGCCCTGAAATGATTGACATTGCAAAGGTCATATCCAGCTCTGAGATTGTTCATTTGTTATAATTGATTCAATAGTTTATGGTCTATTATTGTATTGTTGTTGATAAGCACACTCACACACATATGCACACACGCACGCACGCACGCACACGCACGCACACACACAGCGCACATGTACACGCACACGCAGCACACGCACACACACACACACACATACACACATAGTTATACACACACATACTTTTCCCCTCCTTTTAATTCAATATGTTTTTGTTTTTTGTTTTTAAATTAATTAATTAATTTATTTATTTATTTAAGTCTAATATCACCATTGTTGTTAACAGACTTGAAATTAAATCAATCAAATCGCTCCCTTCATGACATGGTTGACTGTAAGTTTGAAATAAGCCTGTGCCTTTGTGTACTTGTATATTGTTTGACTAGCTGATGTCAAATTGTATTATTGTACTGTGGAACAACCGATAGTTTTGTGTTTTGTGTTTTCTTTCTCGCCTGGTTTCTCTCAACAACAAAACATTCTTCATTTTTCGTTTTATTTCTTCTGGCCGTTTCATTCCAAATTCTTCCCCCTTTTTCTTTCTTTCTTTATTCAGAATTGTGGATATTGTAATCCAGATTGCCTAACAATGTCTTCAATTTTGATCATTAGTTTACGCAGTCTCTGTCATGTCGTTGATTGTGTCTTCTTGTTACTCTGTCTTCTTTTATGACTAGGGGAAGACGGGGTAAAAAAGCGCATGGGCGGGTAAGAAGGTCCACCCCAATTATCTCATGAAATGAAGCAAATTTCAGTCTCATATTTGCCCATGAGACGAGCGTAATGTCTAGCATTCGTCTCATGGGCAAATTTTGACTGAAATTTTCTTTATTTCATGAGATAATTGGGGTGGGCTTCTTACCCGCCCATGCGCTTTTTACCCCGTCTTCCCCCCTCTGTCTTCTTTTATGACTACTTAAAATGCTTTGAAACGGATTTGCTTAAACCACAATTAACCAACAACAACAAAACACGAAACAACGACAACCCCCAAAAACCCCAATGCACAGACATTTATGTCATTGTCTCCATCTTTGTTCCCAGGCCGTGTCTATTAAGGATCAAATGTGCGTATGTCCATTCTTTTAGCCATCTTGTTTGTTTGGCTTTTTTCTTCCACCAATATTACTAATTTTGGTCTTTTTCTTTTTTTTTTTTTTTTTTTTTTCTTTTTCTTTTTTCTGTTCTTCTTATTTTAATTTTGCTGCAAAGGCGGTCCTGGGTTTGTTTGGATTTGCTTTGGGTTTTTTTGTTCTCTCCTTCTTTCCGCACCCTCTCTCATATTTTCGTTTGTGTGTAACTACAGTACTCCCCATTTATAGTAAACTCGGTTATAAGAAATTTCGGTTACAGTAAAGGAAAGCACTGGTTCCCGGCCAAAGGTCTACTGTTTTATTACTAAATAGACCTCGGATAGTAGCAACTCGGTTATAATTTTTTAAAAACTGCTATAGTAAAGTTACTTTTGGTTCCCCACAGGACTGGCTCCTCGGTTACAATAAAAAAAAAGAAGTCCTCTTGGTGACCTTTGTAAATACGTCACCAATGTATGCGTCACAGTCTCACCACTCACCCCCCCCCCCCCCCCACACACACACACACACCATAATAACAACTGGGTTATAATTATAATTTTTAAAAACTCCTATAGTAAAGTCATTTGTGGTTCCTCTTCGTTACAATAAAAAATATTGTCCTCTTCCTGACCTTTGTAAATACGTCATCAATGTATAGTCAGTCTCACTACTCCCTCTACCCACCTTCAACGAAATTGAAAGGCACTCAAAAACATGTTTCTTTCCCCTCATTACTTAGTGGAAAAAAATGAATCCGAAAAAATATATATATACAGCCGAATCCGCTTATAAGAAACTCGTGTTTTAAGAAAACTCGCTTACAATGAAGCAAAAAAAAAAAACAATTTCCCTGCCGAACTTCTTCTTTCTTATCTATGATCAAAACTGGGATATAAGAAACTCGCTTATAAGAAAACTTGGTTATAAGCAAGCAATTTTTTTCTCCCATCCGCAATGGAAACTTGGATATAAGAAAATTATGTCATACAAGAGAGTTGGTTTGCAGTTCATTTTCTTATAAGCGAATTACCATTGACAACATTTTCTTAAAGACCCACCAGATCACATGTCAAAATCACGGGTTCCACGTGTTTTCCTTCTTATAGCTGGTACAAAATCTTGTTTTGACCAGGATTGACTCCCATACAAATGCCCCCAAATTGAAAAAGAAACACATTTTAAAGAGCAGCCTCAATTTGAAGTTGGGGGCATTTGTATGTGGGTCACAGCTACCCAGAAAAAAACCAAGGGATTTAATCGTGTTGGGTCAGTGTGTCTTTAAAAGTGAGTTGGACCTGAACTGAAAGGATGTTCCGAGAAAATTGAAGTCGTTCCAAAAAGGGAAAGTTTACCTCATACCAGTTGTGTCACAGACATTCTAAACAGTACAGGCACTAGGTTACAAAACTAATTGAGTTGTTTTTGTTCCTTTATTCCATACTTTCCTTCAGTATTCTGTGCAAAATAAATGTTGAGCAGAAGAAAAAAATATGAGTACTTTTGTGTTGGTGGTAGAGAGACAAGGGAAAAAACTTCAAAATGTTTTCTTATATCTGAGTTTCGGATATAAGAAAACTTGGATAAACAAAACATCATCTCCCTTCGATTTTCTTATAACCGAGTTTTGCTGTATTTTGATTTGATGATGGGTTTATATTTAGTATTTTACGTTAGCTTTGACTTTCAAAAACGTCATCGGATAAGATAAAAAAAATACCATCAAAACTTTACTATATCCGAACATCGTTTATAAGAAAAACCTGTTATAGTAAAGGAAAAGCCTTGCTCCCCTGCACTTTACTATAAGCGGGGTGTACTGTACTACAATGGGCATTTGTGGTGAAGGCTTAGCGTTCGTTTTCTGATATAGACGGGTCCTGATTTCAGAAATTCGTAACCCTCTGAGCATTTTGAGGTATAAGTTTGCATGGGACATGTTTGTGAAGTTCAATGTGTCCTCCAATAGAATTTCGCCCATGCAACTCAAATTTGGACCATTTCCGGTATCAAAACGGCTAAACAAAATGGCCGCCTGCGAATACCGCAAACTACACACTCTCCTTGTTTTTCTTTAAATCTATGGTCATTAAGTACACCACAGACTATGAAATGCACTATGTATTGATTCTAGAGTGCCACAATACAAAAATGTCTGGGTTTCTGTCTGACTTGGTGTGTGGTGTATTGACGCATTTGTTCCGTTTGGTGTGTTTATTATGCAAGTGTGAACTATGTGCGTGTCCAGTCTTCAGCGTCATAGTCTCCCCCGCGCCTTCTTCTTCTTCTTCCGCGTTCACAGGCCATATGGCCACAATGGGTAAGGTATGTATGTGTCCGGTTTTCAATTTCCACTGGTCTCCACGGTGCATTCAACTGACACTACTCAATTTCGGAGGAGCTCAAAAAAGAAACATATTTGGAAGGCTTTTTTCTTATGGCAGGAGAATGGGGCCAATCCGTCAGAAGAAAAAAAAAATAGTAGATGAAAGAGAGCGAATGGAGAAAGGCAGTCAAAGAGAGTGACAAGATTAGAGGAAGTCGCTAGCATAGAACTTCCCGAAGGTAGAGGGACTGGTTTAAATGTTTTATTTACGGCAGAAACATGAACAATAGCAATAACATAACTCAGCAACAACAAGCAAAGCTTATGGCTGTGCTCAGTTCACGTTACTTACACAGCATAAATATTGGCGGAATCATACCTGATCACAGAGGGGGGGGGGGGGGGGGGGGTTACAAAACGACGACGAGTTTTTGGTAAATATCACAACAAACAACAACAAAGTATGAATATAAAAACAAAACGTAGAAGTGGGGGAACTATTTGTAAATAGTTTCGAACAGATTGAAACAGTTTTTATTGAAGCGGGGAGAGACTCGTGGATCGAGGGGGCGGGGTCGTCCAGCTCCCCAAATGGAGGCACGAGGCATCCACCCACTGCTTCATCCTCTGTGCCTAACTTAGCCAACACGTTTCCATTTCCAGAGTAGCTCAAAGAAGAAAATAAGAATATTTTCTAGAATAATAGGACACACACACACACACACACACACGCGCACACACGCACGCACGCACGCACGCGCGCGCGCGCACGCACGCGCACGCACGCACACTCACACACACACACACAGACACACACACAGACACACACACAGACACACACACACACACACACACACACACACACACACACACACGCGCGCGCGCGCGCGCGCATACGCATATACACACACACACGCACACGCACGCGCACGCACGCGCACGCACGCGCACGCACACACACACACACACACACAACCACGGCATAAATACTAGAAAGGAACGATAGTCATAGAAAGAAGGGTGCTTGAGGGATTTACTAGCACAGAACTTCCAGACGGCGGAGAAACTATTTGTACTGAGAAAAAAAATGTTCCCGGGGAACGGGAGGCTATGTTGTGAGTGTTAGATGTCAAAGATATGATTTATGAACGCTCAAAATTCATACTCAGTCTTCTTTTTCTTCTTCTTTTTTGCTTGTTTTCTTTTGGGGCACATACACACCACATTTCAACATAGTCATTGTTTACCAACAGAGTTATGACCAAATTTGCATTTAGGTACAATGTAGAACACTAAATTAAAAATACTGTTCACAAATGCCAATATCCACGATTAGAACTCCTTATAATATAAGGGTACATACAATTCAATTACTACACACACCTCTTTGCCTTATGCACACGTTAAGTACAGGTAACTCATGCATCTGTTATTCTAATTAATCAGTCTTCTTCTTCTTCTTCTTCTTCTTTTTCTTCTTCTTCGAACACTCAGACAGTTTCCTTGTCGATAATGCGTGCAGATGCGTCATGCTGCCGTTATGCGCCTAACTAAGGAATAATTAGGTTCAGCAAGTCCGACTTCGGCTGGAGGAAATCTTTTTGTAAGCATCGCGAAAGAAAAACAAAAGGCAGGAGAATGGACCCGGTTGGTAAGGCAGAAAGATAGTAAGATGACAGTAAGCAAAGGGAAAAGGCAGAGTCAAAGAGAGTGACAGATTAGAGGAAGCTACAAGCACAGAACTTCCAGAAGGTGGGGGAACTATTTATGCAAAAGACCCCCTCGGTATGTCCACGGGGGGGATGCTCAGTCTTATTGGCATGTGGTCATCTGGTGTGTCGCACTACTATATGTAAAAAACAAGCGCAAAATCGCAATAGTTTGTGGCGCGCGGTCTATTTTTACCACTCCAATCAGGAGTCATCTCCCCTGGCTTTTCAATAATTTTAATCTGTAAACCAGAATGTTATCTCTGCACCCTTTCGTAACTTTTTATATCTTTTGGAAAACATTTAAAACTATGTATCCTACTTATACTCATCGAAAGGAGCACCGCATACTCGTCGTGTCTGTTGTAGTGTCTGTATTACGTATGTTTATTATTTTGTACGCTTTTAAAATACATCATTTTAAAGAGCGGCCTCAATTAATTTTGAAGTGTAGCCTCGATTTGAAGTGCGACAATTTTGTCAAAATGTGCGACAATTTTGGAACGACCGACCGACCGACCGACAGACCGACCGACCAACCGACCGACAAAGTGAGTTATAGGTTTGTGGCTTGAGCCACCAACAAAAATCAAAATAAAATCGGGTCACTTACCATCATAATGGCCACAGGTGTGTTGGGGCCGATCCCCAGATATTATCAGCGGGTTGTAAAAAGAACAAAGTTTGTTACTTTCTGCTTCCTATTGGCATGTTCTCATCAGGGTCCGTTTCACAAGGGCTAACGTTACGTAGCGTGAGCGCAAATCGGCAAAAACGGTCTAAGAAACACCTTTCGTTTGCCGATAGTTCGCGTGGCGTTTTGTTCTTGCCAAACACCGAACAAGCGGCGAACTATCCGGAACTAGTAGGGGGTGAATTCGTTTCTTGTTGTTGATTGGTCCATTAAAGTTTGTTTAAAATAATCTTAAAAAATTGACCAATCAGACAAGAGCTTGTAATATTCTTCCGCAAACGTTTTCTAAAGTGTTTCTTAGTCCACGTTTGGCGTAAGCGTTACTCGCGCGGCGACCGTTATCTAGAGAAACTAGACCCTGGTGTGTCGCACTACTATAATTACTATATGCACACAAACCCCCCATAAATATCGGGTCACTTTCCATCATAGTGGCCACAGATGTGCAGCTTCCATCCACAGGTGTAGAGTGGCACAGAGGTAACGCGTTCGCCTTGTGTCAAGTAAACCCGAGTTCGAACCTGGGTACAGGTGGATTTTTCCCCTCTCATTTTTGCACTAGGCCTTACGGTCTGAACGTGGAGTCTTTCGGATGAGACGATAAACCCGTGTGCCCATGCACGTAGCACACATTAAACCCAGTGGCAACGAAAACGTTGTCATTTGGTCAAACTTTACCCACACACCCCTTTCCTTCCTCATCAGTCACACAAAAATCGCATGCCAAAAAAAAAAAAGCATTGGGTGGCGCGCCTCTGACTGCGACGCGTTCTCCAGGTGGGAGAAACCCGAATTTCACAGAGACACCTAATCCTAATCCCCTAGGCCCCCTACTATTTAGTATCACGGGTTGATCTCAGCTGAGCAGGATACGTACGTACTTTAAGTACATATATATTGAATTTCATTAGTAAACAAGCGCGAAATCGCAATAGTTTGTGGCACGCGGTCTATTTTTACCACTCCAATCATGAGTTACCTCCCCTGGATTTTCAATAATTTTAATCTGTAAACCAGAATGTTATCTCTGCACCATTTCGTAACTTTTTATATCTTTTGGAAAACATTTAAAACTATTTATCCTACTTATACTCATCAAAAGAAGCACCGCATACTCGTCGTGTCTGTTGTAGTGTCTGTATTACATATGTTTATTATTTTGTACGCTTTTAAAATACATCATTTTAAAGAGCGGCCAGAAGTGTAGCCTCGATTTGAAGTGCGACAATTTTGTCAAAATGTGCGACAATTTTGGAACGACAGACCGACAGACCGACCGACAAAGTGAGTTATAGGTTTGTGGCTTGGCTTGAGCCACAAACAAAAAAAGTCTACCCCAATAACTATATATATATAGTAATGTCCCATTTGGACTAACGATCGGAAGGACGTAAAACATCAATCTTCGGCAAAAAGTGTAAAAATGTTAAATGCCATGCAAAGATAATAAAATTGTGTAAACATGTCAAATGCCATGTAAAAATAATACTACTTAGGTTGTGGCATGGGCAAATCAGGAATCAGGAGCATACACGCACACACGCACGCACATTATACTCTCTCTCTCTCTCTCTCTCTCTCTCTCTCTCTCTCTCTCTCTCTCTCTCTCTATCTCTCCATCTCTCTCTCTCTCTCTCTCTCTCTCACACACACACACACACACACACACACACGCGCACGCGCGCGCACGCACACGCACACACACACACACACACACACACACACATGCCCTTCATTTTCTTACAGCGAAATTAAAAGAGTTCACTTAGGCACAGCTGCTGCTTTCATCTTCGCCAGGGACGGTATTCATGTCGAGATAGCATGAGACTTAGCATAATGCTAACTTAGAAGCTCTTCCAATGTCCTATAGGATTTAATAGGACTTTTGGAAGAGCTTCTAAGTTAGCATCATGCTAAGTCTCATGCTATCTCGACATGAATACCGTCCCTGGGCTGCGCCATACTGTTCGTTTTAGCGGTGGCGACACTTGCCTGAATTCGGTGACGAATATTGCTGCTTGAATCCTGAATCGACATGCACAGTTGCCTAACAGGTTGCCCTATTAAAGTCTGCATTTACGGTCAAGTCTGCGACGTCCATCAAGAAGAGTTCGTGTCCACCAAGATGAGAGGAGACGCCTGGACCCCTCCCCCGTGCTGCGTTGAGAGACAAAAGTTCGTTAAACGTACACCGGGGCTCTTCAAACTGGAGTACAAGGGAGACGGGATTGTGGCGCTCTGTTCCAAGACTTATTACTGTTTCGGAGCCACGGACAAACAAAGCTGCAAAGGGCTCAGCAAAAGACTCAACCGTTTGACGAAAGACAACTACCTGAGTGTCCTACAAACGCGACAAAGCCAAGGAGGTATCAACAAAAGTGTCATGACAGACGGCACCACGGTGCACACCTAGGCTACCAACAACGACGGCGACGGCAAAAATGGTGTTTTACGTCCTCTTGGTCTGAATCAGACACATATGGGACATTTGTAGGCCTACCAACAACGACGACGAAAATGGTGTTTTACGTCCTCTTGGTCTGAATCAGACACATATGGGACATTTGTAAATACAAATATGGTGGGAACAGTAGGGGAAGACGGGGTAAAAAGCGCATGGGCGGGTAAGACGCCCACCCCAATTATCTCATGAAATAAAGAAACATTTCAGTCAAATTTGCCCATGAGACGAATGCTAGACATTAACGCTCGTCTCATGGGCAAAATGAGACTGAAATTGGCTTCATTTCATGAGATAATTGGGGTGGGCTTCTTACCCGCCCATGCGCTTTTTACCCCGTCTTCCCCTACTTGAGGCAATGCCCGGAGGCAGTACGAAACCAGTAAAGTCCCGATTTTTTTATTAATACAGATAGGTGTAGCGGTAACCACGCCTCGGTTAAACCTCATCGGCTATGGCATCGCTACAATTATTTGTTGCATTATTACCAACAACGACGAGACGCCCTGTCTTTCTTCTACATCAAAAGACAAGTACAAAACGACGGTGTGTCCACAAAACCCTTCAAATAAGAATGGAAAGAAAAGGCGAAAAAAATTGACTGAGATTATGACTGCACCTAGGGGAAGACGGGGTAAAAAGCGCATGGGCGGGTAAGAAGCCCACCCCAATTATCTCATGAAATGAAGCAAATTTCAGTCTCATTTTGCCCATGAGACGAGCGTTAATGTCTAGGGGAAGACGGGGTAAAAAGCGCATGGGCGGGTAAGAAGCCCACCCCAATTATCTCCTGAAATAAAGAAAATTTCAGTCAAATTTGCCCATGAGACGAATGCTAGACATTAACACTCGTCTCATGGGCAAAATGAGACTGAAATTTGCTTCATTTCATGAGATAATTGGGGTGGGCTTCTTACCCGCCCATGCGCTTTTTACCCCGTCTTCCCCTAGCATTCGTCTCATGGGCAAATTTGACTGAAATTTTCTTTATTTCATGAGATAATTGGGGTGGGCTTCTTACCCGCCCATGCGCTTTTTACCCCGTCTTCCCCTATATCACCTAACCGGCTAACCGCACATCATGCAATGTATAATTTTTGCGAGATCCTTCCAGGATTCGGTACATCTTGACGCTCTCTTGCCGCCACACTGACATAATCTGTGGGAATAATATATTCTGATTTAAATTACTTTAGTGAGATCTTCTTCATCGAATGGCATCACCTTCATATCAATGGATGCTACACATCAGTAGTGACCATAGTCCTTGGTCTTTTTTTCTATGCAGTTCATCCCACGTGGCACCAGTTTAAGCAAACAAGAATAAGGCTTCAGCTTTCAAAACAAACTTCAGATTTGTCCAAGCCCCCAGGTGATGTTTGTAATGTATGGGGTAGAGGAACCAGAAGTTTGGGGGAGAAAAAAAAAAGGGTATTGGTAGCCGGGAAGCTTGTGGTCGACGAAAATGGTGTTTTACGTCCTCTTGGTCTGAATCAGACACATATGGGACATTTTTAAAAGCAAATATGGTGGGAACAATACTGGAGGCACTGCCCGGAGGCAGTACGAAACCAGTAAAGTCCCGATTTTTTTAAAATTAATACAGATAGCTGTAGCGGTGACTACGCCTAGGTTGAACCTCATCGGCTATAGTAAGTAAGCTTGTGGTCAAAACTCCATCAGAAGTGGACATGCTGAATGAAAATGGGGATTAACATGTGAGACGAATCATCAACCAACCATCATTAAGATATCAACATGAAGAAGTGGACATAGTGAATAAGAGCATCACACTTGGGGCTGCACTTGATTCTTTTTTCTTTCTTTTTTCCAGTATTCTTTTCTTCAAACTGACGTGCCACATCCAAAAATAGCACCGCGACAATTTTCTTTTTTTTTTTCTTCCAACAAATCACCCATTTCTCCCCCGAAATGTCACTTAATTTCAATCCTTTCGGAGCTTTCACGAGGGCTTCTTCAAAAGCACCCCCAAAAAAGCAAATTGATCTTAAACGGCGCGGGTCTTTATCTGGCGCGCTTGAATGGAAATCAATAAACGGTCATTTCCGGTTCTTAACAAGAAAACGGTCACGTGATAGCAACGGGCTCTTGTGTGTCTTGTGTCCACGGAAGTTGCTTTTCTGATTTGCTCGAGCTCCAGAGAGAGACGCAGGAGCGAATTGTTCGCTCATTTGTTTCGTCTGTCGTTTGGAATTGTAGCGGGTAGTTTTCTGGTTGTCAGGGTATTGTGGAGGCTGACTGTCAATCGATCCACCATCATCATGCATCGTTCCTACCAGTCCATTTTGCCCACGAGCAATAAGCTGCTTCAGCAACGATGGGACACCACGTATTACAACGAGCACAGGCGAAAGGTAATGTTCTTATCATGGTCATAGACAGAGCATAGCATAAATGGCACTGTAGGCTATTGTTTAAAAGCCTTTTGTCCTCTTCAGGAACTGACCACCAGAATGTAGACGGCTTTTTTTGGGATTAGGAAATAGGGACAAAATAATTATTAATATAGCCGTTACTCAAGTCTCAACTTACTGGCGTTAGGCTTTCAAAGTCCCATCTTTGCTTGCCTACATTTCACTAGTATGATCTAGATTAGAATACGCAGCGACTGTGTGGGATCCTCACACCAAGATCAAGAACAAAGAAGAAAATATCAAGAACAAAAAAATAATGAGATTAGGGAATATGTATGGGTAGTGGTACCCACGTGTCGTCATATCCGGCCACAAGGAGCTTGCCATATCATGGGAGACCGCCATCTTAGTCACTAACTTTGTTTGAAAAATGCCAGATCGATGCTGCGTATTTGGCTGTTCCAATTCGAAACTTATCTAAACTGTATTTATAACATCTGGATGTTTTCTTTACACATTTAGATAACATTTTCACTTTGTTTACACACAAATAAGGACTAAGATGGCGACACTTCCATTGGAAGGGTCGAGATGCGCACGCAGGTGGGGGGGAGCCATAGCCTGTTGTAAAATTTTTGCAGATGATACGAAAATGTATAATATAACGAAAAATCACGATGTATTACAAAAAGACTTAGATTCATTGGTTAGGTGGTCAGAAACA
Source organism: Phymorhynchus buccinoides (assembly GCA_017654935.2). Taxonomy (NCBI): domain Eukaryota; kingdom Metazoa; phylum Mollusca; class Gastropoda; order Neogastropoda; family Raphitomidae; genus Phymorhynchus; species Phymorhynchus buccinoides. The sequence goes on along the minus strand of CM065708.1, from coordinate 27,843,868 downwards.
TGGAGTCTATTTTTTAATGCTTCAAAATGTAAAAGCATGCATTTGGGAAAAAGTAATCCATGCAAAGACTACAAAATGCATAACAATGGTGTAGAAAACGTCATTATGAAATGCTCTGAGGAAAAGGACTTGGGAGTAATATTTGATGATAAACTGAAATTTGATGAACACATTCACAGTGCTGTAAGTAAAGCTAATCAGAAAATTGGTATAATTAAACGAACGTTTTCTTTCTTGGACAATGACACTTTTTTATACTTGTACAAAGGTTTAATAAGACCTCATTTAGAATATGGAAATTGCATTTGGTATCCAGGTTTAAAGAGACAGTCAGCTTTGATAGACAAAGTACAGAGACGAGCAACTAAGTTAGTACAAGGTCTTCAAAATGTTTCTTATTCAGACAGGTTGAAAGAACTAAATTTACCTACATTAAAGGCAAGGAGAATTAGGGGTGACCTAATTCAAACTTATAAAATATTTAATAGTGTAGATGACCTAAATGTACATGACTTATTCACAATATCAGATTATGACAAAACAAGGAACAGTACCGACAAAATATTTATTCAATATTGCAGGACTAATATATAATTAAAAAAATTATTTTACAAACAGAGTTGCACCTGTGTGGAATAAATTACCACCTAACATGAAAAGAGCACAAAATACTAACATTTCTAAAAACCTTCTCGACGAATGGAATGACTATAAGGCAGTTATCTATGATTACGATGAATAATATTAACAAAAACTGAGTGCGCAACAGACCGAGACAAATAACTAAACAAAATGAAAGATGGGACAGGAAAGCCTTACGGCTATGTTTTGAGTCCCAAAATCCTAATCCTAATCCTAAAATCATGTGCTCTCCCCAAATTTTCGTCGATAAATCTCCACAAAAGTGACCCACACTAACAGAAGCCAAACAGCGCTCCCGCCAAACAGGATGTCGACAGGCTGGAGCGCACCCAAAGAGAGGCAGCCCGCTTCATCACCAATGACTACAAGTACAAGTCATGTCATCCGGGCAGCATGAGAAAAATGCTCGAGGACTTCAAACTTCTAACTCTGGAGGAGCGCCGTAAAAACCAATGCCTCAGCCTCCTACACCAGATCTCAGAGGGTCAGATCCTAGCCTTACCACCTGAGGCCTTTTTAACTCCAGCCGATGCAAACCGTCGAAGGATGCAGCCCACAAGGTACGCTGGCTGCACAACAGACAACATTGTTCAGAAACAAGCTGTGTAGAATTCAAGAGGCTTCATAGTTCCACCAAGCAGCACAGCTCAGTACAGCAACTCCTTCTTTGTAAGAACAGTGATGGAGTGGAATCAACTGACTGACGAAGCCATCGCAGCACCATCAGCGCCAGGCGGTCCACCTTCCCCACATGTATTTAATGTTATGTATTCTAATGATATCTTGTTCTTACGATGTCAAAGTTCTTTTTTATGTTTTAATCTTGTATGTCTCCTTTTTCTTCTTTCTTAAACCTGTTGGTTTTTATCTCTGTAATGGCGCCTGGAGCCTCGCGAGGGACAGGCATCACTTTTTTTGTAAATGAATTAAATTATTATAATAATAATAATAATAAACGGATATTTATATAGCGCTTTTTATCGAGCACAAAGCACTTTACAATCAGCATTGAAACACTCACACACGCACACACACGCACAACAGACACACACGCACAACAGACACACACGCAAAACAGACACACACGCACGTACGTGCACGCATGAGAGTGAACGCGTTCTTGCACACAGACATAACACACACACATACCCCCCCCCCATCAAACACACAGAAAACACATTCTCACTGAAATGCACACACAACTTACTCAAACATACACTTGTACAAACAGATGCACATGCACACACGTGCGCGCGCACTCACATACACAAAGCACTCACGTGTACTCACACTCACAGACACATACTCACACACACTCCTCTCCCCCCCCCCTCTAGCCGAACACAATCTCTCCTGCGCACGCATACACTCATGCACATGCAAGCAGATATACACACACTCACACACACCTGCTTGGAAGCGCGGCCGTGGGCGCACGCACACTCACATTCGCGCACACGCTCACAAATTACATACATACACAATACACGACACATAAATTAACATACATACATACATACAAACATACGGACATACATCGCACAATCACACAGACACAGACACATCACACACATACACACATGCATGGACACACAAACACACACACATGCACACACACACACACACACACCACACACGTGCACATGCAGATGGGGGTGTTATTGGAAAGACTGACGGAACAGATGGGTTTTCAGGTTTGTTTTGAACGATGCTAAAGATTGACTATGTCTGACAGCAGAAGGCAATGAATTCCAGAGTTTGACTGCTGATGATGTTTAAGTTCTACCACCGTGTCTATCATGTTTAAATTTTTGTATTCGAAAGATCCTATTGTCATTTGCTGAGCGGAGAGATCGAGATGGAACGTAAATTTCAAGAAGCTCAGAGAGGTATTGCGGTGCTGTTCCCGATATGATCTGATAGCAGAGACAGGCAGCTTTGTATAGACAGACCGTTATTATTTATTATATTTAGGATGCTTAGAACATTATCTGACTGTAGGCCTCATCAGTCATATTCTGTCGGCTCCGGTGTAAAGGTGGCTTTTGGTAGAGTGATTGTACTCCCAAGTCTACCTTGAAGGTTTTCGTCCCTCCACAGCCTATGCAGGGGCCCGTTTCACAAGGGCTAACGTTACGTAGCGTGAGCGCAAATCGGCAAAAACGGTACTAAGAAACACCTCTTTTTGCCGACGTTTGTCGAAAACATTTTGTGGCTGCTATCGAGGTAGCAAGCGACAAACTGTTTGAAGGTTCATGGGAAATATCAATACTTCCGGCTTTTTTTTTTATATCTCGCGTGACGAGACTTGAACTTTAAAAATGGAAGACCAAAAACAACAAGCTTGCCACAGCAAATATTCTTTCGTCTATCGTGAAAAAATACGGGATGATTTTAGCAAATTAAACAAACACAAGTGTTTTGGAGTGCTCTTTCTTAATTTTCCATCATGTTAGATAATGCAAATTTAATTTTCTGCACACAAATAGACGTGGGTGAAATCGAAAACTTTGTACAAACTGACAGAGAGGTATGATTTATCTCCCTTATGATAGCAACCCTTTTCTCTCTCCCAAAAATGAAAGAGTTATCTGACCTTAGCCAACGTTTAGGGTGTTTCTTAGGCCCCTTTTGGCGTAAGTGTTATTCGCGCGGCGACTGTTATCTAGAGAAACTCGACCCAGGCCTGCCTTAAAAGTTTATACAGACGGCGCACTCACAACACCAGGTAACGATTAGTGATTATAGATTTTAAACAATACTAGAGGGAAAAAACTACAACAAAATTATTATAGAATGAAATAGTCAGGAGAGGACGTAGCGAAATTGAACACAGGGTGGAAACTCGCTTTTCTAATTAACTCCCCTCCACCAAACTCCCCGTTTGTTCAACAAACAATTAATATAGGTATCAAGATGTGATAATTGTATTGCCGAGATAACGAAATTGAACATAAAGGGGGAAAACTAGGAACATTTTTAGCTAATAACCTTTCTGGAATACTTACTCCCTCCACCAAACTCCACCGTTTGTTCAACAACCAATTATCGCGGTGTATGATAGATTGTATCTTCAAAGCGATTCAATTGGGCATCATGGTAAAGAAGAAGAAGAATGGAGGGCTAGCGTGATTAAAGTTTGGACTTTGCATATGTATGGATGCTACTCTTTCATTTTTACACTGATTTCAGTATTTTTAATTTTACCAGAAACTGAACATCAGGTGTTTTTTTAATTTATCAACAACAACAACAAAACGACCACAAGCAATTTGGGGCGTTTTGAACTTGGTTCTATCTTGGAAGTTTACAAAGGCAATGTAATAATTTTACAAGGCTCATCAGACTCAAACACTATCTCTGTCTATCCCTTTAACTGTCTGTCTCGTTGTCTCTCTCTCTTAACTTGCCCCCCTGAATCGTCCGACGGGCTCTGCCCCTGTACTCTGCCTGGGCCATGGGTCCCTGGACCCCTACCTTTCAGTTTTTATTCCAGGGAGGTTGCACCTTCATTGCCCAACCATTTCAAGGAAAGATAGAGGAAAATGGCTGGAACTGGAAGAAATGATGCACACACTTACATTAATTACCAGGTTTGAATGCTGCTTCTTCGTCCTTCTTCTGCGTTCCCAGGCCATATGGCCATAATGTGTAAGGTACATATGTGTTCAGTTTTCACTGGTCTCCCCGCTGCATACATATTCCAATTCGGAGGGCTCAAAGAGTGGAAAGAAAAAAAATGGAGAATGGGCCCAATAAGCCAGAAAGATAGTAGATGATAGAAAGCGAAGGGAAAAGGCAGAGTCAAAAGGTGTGATAGATTGGAGGAAGTTACAAGCGCAGACCTTCCAGAAGGTGGAACTCTATTTTTACGAGACCCCCCCCCCCCCCCCAGTATCGCCACGGGGTAGGCTGCTGCTTCATCCATGGTAGTGTTTCCTTAGGAAAGACACTTTACTCCTATTTCTACACTCAACCCAGGTGTTAACCCCTTGACTGCCCCCAACGTATGACGTACTGACCTGATGACATCACTGGTGATGTCATCCGATGAAGAGGAATAACCATGATATTGTTGGCTTTTGCTCTAACACAATGCAAGAAAGTTATGTCCCCAGACCATATACTCAGATTAGCTCTATCAGTTGTCTTTTTCATGGCATGATTTGCCCAATTATATTTTTCTTTAATTTTCTTTGGCAATCAATGGGTTAATGGGTACCTAATGTCAGTTGGGGGAATCTTTTGGATGAGGCTTCATAAATGCGAGGTCCGGTCTGGGGACACGATGGAGAAGGGTGCAACATCATATTGATACCAGAACCTGGTATAATGCTGAAATTGAACAAAGGGGGAGACACTCTCTTTCTAATTAACTCCCCTCCACGCAAAGTTGATTACTATAACCACTGTTGATGTGTACTGCGTGGGTGCACGGTCATAAAGGCGAACTTGGCACATTCTTTATTGAGAACGATGCTTTGTTTGCCTCCCTTTGGCTCTGATCCACGCACTGCTAGATGATTGGTGTCGTAATCAACTTTGGTGGAGGGGGGAGTTAATTAGAAAGAGAGTACCCCCCCTTTGTTCAATTTCGCTATATCCTCTCTTGGCCTCACTATTTAATTCTTTGCTTTATTCTTGGTTTGTTTGGGGGTGTTAATTAGAAAGAGACTTCTCTCTCCTTTGTTCAATTGGTTTATCGCCTCCCTTGGCCTGACTTTCCATTCTTGGTCTAATTATGGTATTTTGTTTGGTGTGTTAATTAGAAAGAGACTTCTCCCCCTTTGTTCAATTTGGTTATCTCCTCTCCTGGCCTCACTATTTCATTCTTTGGTCTATTATGGAGTTTTTTGGTGTGTTAATTAGAAGGAGAGTTCTCCCCCTTTGTTCAATTTGGTTATCGCCTCCCTTGGCCTGACTGTTTCATTCTTTGGTCTAATTATGGGATGTTGTTTGGTGTGTTAATTAGAAAGAGAGTTCTCCCCCTTTGTTCAATTTGGTTATCGCCTCCCTTGGCCTGACTGTTTCATTCTTTGGTCTAATTATGGGATGTTTGTTTGGTGTGTCCAGGTGCAAGCAGCTGCACCTGTGGTGGACACCAAGGCTCCTGCCACATACATGCACCTGCACCTCAAGCTGAAGAAACTACAGGTAAGAATCGTCAATCTTATAGGTAAAAATAGGGCGTTTGCTACAAGTGTTCGTTCACTATACTAGACTACTATTTTGCCCGAGCTCGTTCTGTCTGGGTGCCCAAACCGAGTTGCGCTGACCTCTCTAATTCAACTCTCTAATTCAACTCAGTGAAATTCAAGATTACCGGCGCGTGCAAATGCTCTATTGTGCCCGCGCCACACACACACACACACACACACGTCACACACACACACACGCACACACACACAACACACAAAAACACCACAGTACAACAGAACACACTTTGATACCCCACACACCTTGATACACACACACATACACTTTATACACAAACACACATTTTTCACATCACACACATACACACACACACATACATACACACACACAGTGACACACCACACACACACACACACAAAAATAAAGGGACACATACAACACACACACAGGTTGATACACACGACACACACACTTCACAGTACTCACTAGACACACACACACTTATGCCCATACACATAGAACACACACACACACCCCCCACACAC
>CM065708.1:27826773-27837024 GCA_017654935.2 Phymorhynchus buccinoides | reverse complement strand
TAAGCCAGGGTAAGACAACAACAACACTAACAAAAGCAATTAAAAATAGTTGTGGCAGTAACACTATAAAAAAAAAAATAGAAGAGGAGAAACTTTTGCGTAGTATCATTTGATCTTCTCAACACCTTAAACTTTTAATATGGCAGAACAGGTCTGGTTGGCAATTGGTAAAGGTTAGGGCAGCAGAATCAAAATGCGTTTTTAAGGGAATGCACCAATTTATTTTCATAAGTCATGAAAAAGGAAAGGGCACAAAAAAAGAAGGAAACAACAAGCTGTAAATCGAAATGCAGCAAGCCAGAAAAAAGGCATTATTTTCACAACATTTCAAACTAAGTCTGCGTAAAAAAAAGAAAATTAGACACAACTGAAAATAGTTCACGAAAACCCCCCAAGGCATTTTCCAGAAATATGGCATCTCGATGAAAACAAGTCAACAATTTTTACTTTTCTTAATATTTTCTAAACAAAAAATTAGCAGTCCAACACAACCTAAAAAACTAAGTCTTCATGGATTCTGTAAGCATGCCACTAAAGTCCTTTTTTTTTTGCTTTGAAAAAAAGAGAACTTCTGTCCATTTCTTGCTATGAATCACCACAATGTCTAGCCTACCCAACCACACAGAATAGATCTTGGTTCATGCAAATCCTCAGTGCAGTATGATCTGTTGTTCAACATGTTGGCTGTATAATTGTGATGGTGCATGGGAAAACCAGACATAAGTCGCAAATCCTCAGTGCAGTATGATCTGTTGTTCAACATGTTGGCTGTATAATTGTGATGGTGCATGGGAAAACCAGACATAAGTCGCAAATCCTCAGTGCAGTATGATCTGTTGTTCAACATGTTGGCTGTATAATTGTGATGGTGCATGGGAAAACCAGACATAAGTCGCAAATCCTCAGTGCAGTATGATCTGTTGTTCAACATGTTGGCTGTATAATTGTGATGGTGCATGGGAAAACCAGACATAAGTCACAAATCCTCAGTGCAGTATGATCTGTTGTTCAACATGTTGGCTGTATAATTGTGATGGTGCATGGGAAAACCAGACATAAGTCGCTCAGAATGTTTTTGAGCAAAAGCCAAAAATAGCCAACAACCCCCCAAAATTCTGTTTAGGGCATATTTATGTTGATTTTTATATATTCTACCAGTATCCACAACATGAAAGACAATTTTGGAACAATTTCTTTGCTTATTTGATTTTAAAAAATAACATGAATGACAATGCTGAATGATTATTTTGTTTATTTGATTTAAAAAAAGAAGTCAATGGAAACAAAGAGCCAAAATTCTGTCTTCTCTGTCCAATTTCTGCAAATGTTCCATCTCGAATATCAAACTTCGAATGGCTAAAAAATCAAAAATAGCCAAGAAAAAAATCCAGTTCTGTTTTCTGTGTATGGACTAGGAATCTTTGCTCCACCTTTTAAAAACAAAATCTCAATTTGTGCTAAAATCCCATTCTGTCTGTTCTTCCCGTGCACTTATCACATCTATTCAAGTTAACCTTTACCGGATCATGCTTTTGACTACACGGACACGATGGCGGGGGTCTTCCACGACCCCCTACTCAGCAAAGAGCAAATTCCGAGGTGTTTATCCCTGTCCGGATGGCGGGGGTCTCCCACGACCCCTACTTGTCAAAGAGGCACCATGTGTTTATCCCTGTCTGGATGGCGGGGGTCTCCCACGACCCCTACTCAATGCACAGTGCAGCACTGCAGTGCTCTTTAAAGTAGGGGTCGTGGGAGACCCCCGTCATCCAGACAGGTATATCAAAATTACGCGTCATATTACGTCATTTATATTTTATACACATTAATAAAATTTAACACACTTAAAGCCATTTACGTTTTTGACAAAGTCATGAAATTTCATGAAGATTGCTTAAATAGTTTTAGAGATATAACATGTTTTGTGTGTCAAGGGGTCGTGGGCGACCCCAGAAGTCCGGTAAAGGTTAATACTTTCAGGTCTTAGCTCTTGTATCTCATTTTCCTCACAGTTGGAAACGCATATCGTGGGTGAAATTCAAAAACCTTTTATCTCGATTTCTGTTTTTTTTATAGTTAGATACATAGTCAGCTCTCTAATTTTTCTCGCCACCTTCCACCAAAAGCTTGTATCTCTAACGAGTTTCTATCTGGGGTAAATGAGGTTGTGAAAATAGAAGAAAAACTCGTAAGTCCCAAATTCAGAACTAGTTAAGGACAAAAACCTCGTATCTTCGTTCTTTTCAAGTCTACCCAAAAAAAAATCTAAAATAATTTTAACAAAATGCAGGCCTAAATTCGCAATGTCTTGAACAACATATCCATCATAGTTAATCAGTTGTGGTCAACGCGGTTAATTTTTGAAATAGCTTTTTTCATTTTTCTCGAAGCTACCAAAATTGAGATACGAGGTTTTTGAATTTCACTGACGATATAATCAAAACAGGCTGCAAGGGTCTAATATTAAAAAATAATGACATTGTGCCTTTCATTAAAAGAAAAAGTTTTGACAATCTTAAAAAAAAAAGCAGTTCAGAGGGGGGGAAAGAAGAACATGATAATACTTGCACCATCTTTGGTCCGCTTTAAAATGAATTAAAATTAAAAACAAATAAGAGTGTTTACAGAAAAATTATGCAAGTTATGATACAGTTTTAATACTTTGTGAAAAATAAGTCCATAAATATTCTACATATGAAAAAAAGAACCAATTAATCAAACTAAAAGTTCTCAAAGATGGAATATATACTTTAATAAATATATTATTTAGCATACTTTAATAAAGTTATTTAGCATTCTTTGACATTAAACTTTGGTTTTGGCATACAAAATCAGCTTCCACAACCAAAAATAACAGCTCTGAAAAAAAGATCTCGGCAGCCTACATTAAATCTTCAGCAACATTTTTTTGGAACCCAGAACCCACGAGCTAATTAGAGCGACTCCATCACAAGACTAATAATACTGTCCTTCGATCAGCTCAGATCTAGAGCGACTGTTAGTCATCACAAGACTAATTAATCACTGTCCTTCTTACGATCATCGTCGCTCGTTTGATCGTCAGACGACGTGGTCGTCTTCTGCTGAGTGGTGGAATCCTCCGGATCTGACGATTCCTCCGTCGTCGTTTGTTCCTTCTCTTTTCTCTCCTTCTCCTCCCTCTCCTTCTCCTCCCTCTCCTTCTCCTCCTTCTCCCGCTCCTCCCTCTCTCTCTCCTCCTTCTCTTTTCGCTCTTGCTCTTCTTTCCGTTCCTTCTCTTTGCGCTTCTCTTCCTCTCTCTCTTCGTCTTCTTTCTTCTGCCTGGCTCCTGCCGCTTTCTTTTTCTGCTGCTGTTCCTCCGTCTCCTTGTCGTCTTTCTTCTGCTTCGTTGGTGCTGCCGCTGGTTTCTTTTTCTTCTGTTGCTGTTCTTCTTCTTCTTGTTCGTCCGATTCATGCGAAGAGTCTTTGTCTCTCTGCTGCGCGGCGCTGCCTCTCTTCTTGCTCTGGCGAGAGGGCTGGCGGCTCTTGCTTTCCTTCTGAAACATATGTGTGTTCTGGTGGTTGATATGAAAGAAGGACACGGGGGGGGGGGGGGGGGGAGAGAGAGAGAGAGAGAGAGAGAGAGAGAGAGAGAGAGAGAGAGAGAGAGAGAGAGAGAGAGAGAGAGAGAGAGAGAGAGAGAGAGAGAGAGAGAGAGAGAGAGAGAGAGAGCAGAGAGAGAGAGAGAGAGAGAGAGAGAGAGAGAGAGAGAGAGAGAGAGAGAGAGAGAGAGAGAGAGAGAGAGAGAGAGAGAGAGAGAGAGAGAGAGAGAGAGAGAGAGAGAGAGAGAGAGAGAGAAGAGAGAGAGAGAGAGAGAGAGAGAGAGAGAGAGAGAGAGAGAGAGAGAGAGAGAGAGAGAGAGAGAGAGAGAGAGAGAGAGAGTACCATAAAATGCAGACAATAAACCACTACTTTTTTCCTCAACTTTGTCCCATGCGGCTTATAGACTGATGCGGCTTATCTGGATTTTTTTTCCATTCTACATTTATCAGTATGATTAAATCTGTTTCTGGTCACATTCTTCAACCTTTTTTTTTGAGTTTTTTTAGACTCAAAACTGGGTTTGGTAATCAATAGATTCAAATCTCATGCTTAAAGTATCCCAGAACGTTAAATATTCATGTTCTGACAGGACACTTTCTATATTTCTGTTGGTTTGTGCACATACAATTTTCTCTGCGGCTTATAAACTGGTGCGGCTTATATGTGAATAAATAATAATAATAATAATGTCAATTTAAGGGATGCGGCTTATATACCGGTGCATCTTATAGTCCAGATTTTATGGTATCTAGACAGGTGTGTCTTATAGTCCAGTTTTTATGGTATCTACATCCCACAATTCTGCACAGCATTTCATGAACTCTTCTGGCGCCATGGTTATTTTTTACGTTCTTGGTTGTCCGTTGCGCCTCAACTGACAAGAGGGTGGGGGGTGGGGGGGGACTATTTTTTCGAGTGCGCATGTGCTGCTTTAACGGGGAGAAAACCCCCCACCGACATAAGCTCTAAAAGAAAGACAAATGCATGGCAGGATACTTGGCAGTGAATGTTTTTGGTGAGACACAGCACAGGAATTTCCCCACAATCGGACTCCTTTTTAGTTTTCCACAGAAAGCTGTTTACAAGTTATTTCCTTTAACAGAGGCAATTATTCTTTTCATTGATTGTGGTTAGTTAGGGATAGAGAAAGACCTTACAAGTGGCATGCCACCATGAAACAATGTCAGCCTCATGGATAAAACGCCTTAACCCTTTGACGACTGACCATTCGAACCGAGAATCGATCCCAGTCCCTGAGACAAGGGCATTAACTCAGAACGTCACACCAAATCTTTTTATTAAAAAAATCACCCAGAATACAGTCTAACTCACATTTCATTTCTGAAAGATGCATATTGAATAGCAATGATGATATTTTCATTCGAAAGCTTACACAATGTCACACAACAAACCATGAATTAGAAGAAAAAATCCGTAATGGCGCTCCGAGCATCGCGCCGAGTCAATACTGCGCACGTCACGTGGAAAGAAGAAAAAAATTTGGGGTCACTTCGAAAAATCCGTTCAAAAAGACTATTGGGTGCTTTCCCTTGCTGTAAAGACCAAAAACGGATCAGTGAGTGTCAGGAACAGGAAGAACTAACCTAGTATATTGCATTGTGGGTAGGGAGAAAGTGAAAGTGAAACTACTAGACCTGGCGTTCAGCGGGCGCAATCGGCGTCATCAGGCACCAGGGAAGGAAACAAAATCGGGCGGATTTCGGTTCTGCAGTCTTGAGAGGGTTAAATTGTCTGATGATGAGTGTTAACAAAAGGCATGAATTAAAAGGAGTAAAAAAATATTTAAAAAAACGAGTGGAAACCACGTGCTGTGGGGAGTGAAGTGTGAATGATGTACTGGGCGATTATATTTGCCCATGGTGCTAGAAGATTTAAATGCACTTAAAACACATCAATTCTCCCTCTCCTCTTGCTCGGCTAAACTAACCACAACAACAGCCTTATTTACCCCCTCCTCACTTTTCTTTGAAAACCAACAAATTCACTAAAGAAATAAAATTTTAAAAAAGCAGGAACCTTGGGCTATGAAGCCCATTCTCTAACTAATTCTATGTTAAAGGTGGACCCTGACGGATGATTTTTTTTAAAGTAACACGTCGAGATCACCAGAAAGACAGCCTTTTCAAGGATCGGAACACTCACTTTGCTCTGGTTTCCTCGAAATTAAGCCGTAAAAATGATGATTCCTCCTTGGCGGAGATAGTAGTCATTTTGGATGGGGTGGGTGGAGGTCACTCATTGTGGTTGAAGCGTTTTCTTTTTTTTATAGTGCAGTAAAAAAAAAAATGGAGCTATGTCCTCTGTTGTGAGCGAAACTCCATTAGATAAACTGTATAAAAAAAAAAAAATAAATAAAAAGGCTTGTGTTGCGAAAATTTTGTGCAAACGATTTGGCGGTGTTAACCGCCGTTTTGTCCAAATTTTCTATTATGATTTGGACAAAACGGCGGTTCAACAATCCGCCGTTTTGTCTTAGACAAAACGGCGCCCGATTCAAAACCGCCGTTTTGTCCAAATGAAAGTTATAAAAACTCATTCTTGACAAGTTCTCAAAAACGGATCTTTGTTAAATAAAATGAATAACAAGCTGACCACTGACACTGGTCACTTTGGCCTAATTTTACCGTTTGAATGCTAATTAGTGTATTAGGAGATCATATGAACAATTGTTGATGTGGTTGACCAGTGGTCAGTGTCACTGACCAGTGGTCACTTTGGCCTATTTTCACTGTTTGACTGCAAATTAGTGTATTAGGAGTTCAAATGAACACATTTTGATGTCGTTGACCAGTGGTCAGTGTCACTGACCAGTGGTCACTTTGGCCTATTTTCACTGTTTGACTGCAAATTAGTGTATTAGGAGTTCAAATGAACAAAAAAATTATGTGTTTGACCAGTGGTCAGTGTCAAAAGGCAGTGGTCACTTTGGCCTATTTTCACTGCTTGACCTCAACAAACTTTATTAGGAGTTCAAATGAACAATTTTTTATGTGGGGAGTGGTCAGTGTCACTGACCAGTGGTCACTTTGGCCTATTTTCACTGTTTGACCTCAAATTAGTTTATTAGGAGTTTAAAAATTTTTTTAATGTGTTTTCCCTGGTCCTCACTGACCGTTGTCACTTTAACCACTGGTTGAACAGCCTCATTTACTGACCCTGGTCTCACTTTTCAAACCTTGAAAACCAACAAATCACTAAAAACAAAAAAAACAGTGAAAAAAGGCAAAGTGACCTTGGTCAGTGAACTGCCCACTGGTCAACGACATAAAAATTGTTAAAGGTGAACCCTAATACACTAATTTGCAGTCAAACAGTGAAAATAGGCCAAAGTGACCACGTCAGTGACACTGACCACTGGTCAAAGACATCAAAATTTTTTCAAGGAACTCCTAATACACTCACTTTGCAGTCAAACAGTGAAAATAGGCCAAAGTGACCACTGGTCAGTTCACTCCACTGGTCAACCACATCAATATTGTTCATATGATCTCCTAATACACTAATTAGCATTCAAACGGTAAAATTAGGCCAAAGTGACCAGTGTCAGTGGAAGCTTGTTATTCATTTTATTTAACAGTGCAAAAAAAAAGAGAACTTGTCAAGAATGAGTTTTTATAACTCCAACTTTCATTTGGACAAAGCGGTTCAAAACTCGCCGTTTTGTCCAAATCATAATAGAAAATTTGAACAAAACGGCTTATAGACAAAACGGCGGAATTTGTTTGCGAAAATTTTGTGCAAACGATTTGGCGGCCATTAGAAAAGAGACGGCACACGCCTTCTCTTTGGGTGAAAGAATTTGACTTTCAGCACCTCCGCCAAGGAGGAATCGCCAATTTGATTTCTAGGAAACCAGAGCAAAGTGAGTGTTGCAATCTCTGTAAAGGGTGTTTTCCTGGTGATCTCAACGTGTTTCTTTCAAAAACTCATCCATCAGGGTGCCCCTTTAAAACACATCAATTCTCCCTCTCCTTTTGCTCGGCTAAACTAACCACAACAACAGCCTTATTTACTCCCTCCTCACTTTTCTTTGAAAACCAACAAATTCATTATAAAAGAAAAAAAGCAACCCCCCCAAAGCAGGAACCTTGGGCTATGAAGCCCATTCTCTAACTAATTCTATGTTAAACTAATCCTAGACACAACAGGAGACATGTACCGCAATTTTCTGGTTATAAGGCAATATTGTTTCATCCAATTTCGACCTATGCGCCTAATAAACGAGGGCGCCGTATTTGTGAACAAAATCATGAGAAGAGAGGCAACGATTGCCGTCTTCAGTTCAGCCTACTGTGAGTCAGACATCGAAAGTGGTCAGGAGTCGCCGACACGACGAATACTCACGAAAAAGTTTGTTCCAGGAGGTTGGTCCTGAAATAGCAAAAGAGCGCCAACAGACACACACACAAACACATATATTCTCTCTCTCTCTCTCATGTACCTCCTGGATCCACCAGTTTTTGGGGGAAGGCATAAACTTTTGGATCTCATCCAGTCCACACACACACAAATTCTCTCTCTCTCTCTCACACGTACCTCCTGGATCCACCAGTTTTGGGGGGAAGGCATTGATGCTGTGTCCATAAACTTTTGGATCTCATACAGTCCACACAAACGCACACGCACACACATTCTCTATCTCTCTCTCTCGCGCGCGTACCTCCCTGGATCTACCAATCTTTGGGGAAGGCGGAAATGCTGTCCATAAACTTTTGGATCTCATCCAGTACACACACACAAATTCTCTTTCTCTCTCTCTCACGTACCTCCTGGATCCACCAGTCTTTGGGGAAGGCGGAGATGCTGTCCATAAACTTCTGGATCTCATCCAGTCCACACACACACACACACACACATTCTCTCCCTCTCTCTCACGTACCTCCTGGATCCACCAGTCTTTGGGGAAGGCGGAGATGCTGTCCATGAACTTCTGGTTCTCCTCCCAGTCCACACACACACACACATTCTCTTTCTCTCTCTCACGTACCTCCTGGATCCACCAGTCTTTGGGGAAGGCGGAGATGCTGTCCATAAACTTCTGGATCTCATCCAGTCCACACACACACACACACACACATACACATTCTCTCTCCCTCTCTCTCACGTACCTCCTGGATCCACCAGTCTTTGGGGAAGGCAGAGATGCTGTCCATGAACTTCTGGTTCTCCTCCCAGTCCACACACACACGTACACACACACACATTCTCTCTCTCTCTCTCTCTCTCTCTCACGTACCTCCTGGATCCACCAGTCTTTGGGAAAGGCGGAGATGCTGTCCATGAACTTCTGGTTCTCCTCCCAGTCCTGGGCCCACTTCTGCACGCTGTACTCTGGCTTGCGCATGTTGATTCGGTGCAGGATCTCCTGGTTCTCCTGCGTCACGCGCAGCAGTTCACGCTGACGCTTCTCTCTGTTCAGGCTGAAAGTAAAACACACACACAAAACAGCGGGAAAGTTAGAGCATGAAATTGTAAACATTCATTTCTTGCTCACTGCTTCTCCCAGGCTTACGCATTAAATTTGACGCAAAAATCTCCCGATTCTCCTGTGTCACGCATAGCAACTCCCGCTGTCATTTTTTCTGTCAAGCTGGAAAAATCTGGGAAGAAAATCTTGGTATGGAAGGTGCCTTGGGTCTTACTAATAACCATTACGTGTTATTATCAGGCATCAGAATAGTCTGAACTCCAATCCTCTGAAAACTGAGGTAAAGGGCCACCAAGGCCCCAGACTAAAGAGGGACAACACTGAAATCAGTTCCCAACACCACCAAAAAGGCTTAATGTAGTGACTAATCACTTTAAAATGCCATTTAACACACATGATAACAGTCAATAAAAAGGCAAAACCTCTGACAGTAGAAGCCAATCCTCTGTCAGAAATTCTTAATCCTCTGATCCTCTGACAATTCTGATGTCAATATTATATATTACGCATGTTGCTAATTTGATGCAGAATTTCCTGATTCTTCTGTGTCAAGCTGTCATTTTTTCTCTGTTCAAACTGAAAATAATACGGAAGAAAAACTTGGTCTTATTAATTAATAACTATTGCATGTTATTACGTATTACGCATGTTAATTCGACAAAGAATTTCCTGATTCTCCTGCATAACACGAAGTAACTCTGACTGTCGCTTCTCACGGTACTGGCTGGGAAGAAAATGCTAACGATTCTTATTACCTCTTGTATTCACAGTTGTTTCTGTTGTCAAGATACCCCTGTGTATTCTTTTGGTATTTGGTATATTCTAGTCACATAGACTTATCTCTGTGAAATTCTGGCTGCTCTCCCTCAGAGAGCGCGTCGCCACAAGTGCAGCGCCTACCCAATTTTTTATTTTTTATAATTTTTTGGGGGGAGGCCATAGGTGAGAAGGGGGTGTGGGCACACTTGGAAAACTTAGCTATCAATTTGGCCATGCCAGGCAGTGGGATTTTTCCCTGCTCTTACTGACTTTCAACTGCCGTGGGATTTTTATGTGAGTAAAGCGCACGGGTCAGACTAGCTTTAAGTTCCCATTCGAAGGGCGAGGCCGGGATTCGAACCCGGGTCACTCACGCTGCAGTCACGCATTACATTTGGCAGGCGAACGTCTTAACCACTCTGCCACCTTTCTCCCCCCCTTTTTTTTTTATAATGCGTTAACATAATCTAGAATATCTTTGC
>CM065708.1:27799273-27821773 GCA_017654935.2 Phymorhynchus buccinoides | reverse complement strand
CATTCAAACCTGTTAATTAAGTGTTAAGTGTGTGCATCATTTCTTCCAGTTCCAGCCATTTTCCTTCTTCTTTCTTGAAATAGAAATAGAGTTCTCCCCCTTTGTTCAATTTCATCATTATACCAGGTTCTTGGCTGGGCCATATGCATAGGTGCAACTCCCCAAAATGAAAAAAACCCACTGAAAGGCAGGGGTCCAGGGACCCATGGCCCAGGCAGAGTACAGGGGCAGAGCCCCGTCGGACGATTCAGGGGGGCAAGTTAAGAGAGAGAGACAACGAGACAGACAGTTAAAGGGATAGACAGAGATAGTGTTTGAGTCTGATGAGCCTTGTAAAATTATTACATTGCCTTTGTAAACTTCCAAGATAGAACCAAGTTCAAAACGCCCCAAATTGCTTGTGGTCGTTTTGTTGTTGTTGTTGATAAATTAAAAAAACACCTGAAGTTCAGTTTCTGGTAAAATTAAAAATACTGAAATCAGTGTAAAAATGAAAGAGTAGCATCCATACATATGCAAAGTCCAAACTTTAATCACGCTAGCCCTCCATTCTTCTTCTTCTTTACCATGATGCCCAATTGAATCGCTTTGAAGATACAATCTATCATACATTATAATTGGTAATGGTGGGAAAAGATGTGCCACCCCCCATGCATTTCTCGGTTAATGTGTATTTTTCCGTTTTTGCCTTTCTTACCATACATAAAGCTGTATTTTAGGAACATTTTTAGCTAATCCCCTTTTTGGAATACTAACCCTAACCCTAACCCTAGCCCTTAAACCAGACCCTACCCCCCACTATTTACTGCAGTACACCGCGATTTGTCACAGTTGTGGTTCGTTGCGTTTTTGAAGATAGCCTTGTGCCTTTGTAGGGTTATTCAAAACGCCCCAAATTGCTTGGGTCGTTTGTTGTTGTTGTTTATAAATTAAAAAAAAAGGTTATTAGCTAAAAATGTTCCTAAAATACAGTTTATGTATGGTAAGAAAGGCAATAACGGAAAAGTACAATTAACCGAGATTCTTCTTCTTAGGTAGGGGGGGTGTTACATTATAATTGTTTGTTGAACAAACGGGGAGTTTGGTGGAGGGGAGTTAATTAGAAAGAGTTTTCCCCCTTTGTTCAATTTCGCTACGTCCTCTCCTGACTATTTCATTCTATAATAATTTTGTTGTAGTTTTTTCCCTCTAGTATTGTTTAAAATCTATAATCACTAATCGTTACCTGGTGTTGTGAGTGCGCCGTCTGTATAAACTTTTAAGGCAGGCCTGGGTCGAGTTTCTCTAGATAACAGTCGCCGCGCGAATAACGCTTACGCCAAAAGGAGCCTAAGAAACACCCTAAACGTTTGCTAAGGTCAGATAACTCTTTCATTTTTGGGAGAGAGAAAAGGGTTGCTATCACAAGGAGATAAATCATACCTCTCTGTCAGTTTGTACAAAGTTTTCGATTTCACCCACGTCTATTTGTGCGCAGAAAATAAAATTTGCATTATATTATGCCATCTAACATGATGGAAAATTAAGAAAGAGCACTCCAAAACACTTGCGTTTGTTTAATTTGCTAAAATCATCCCGTATTTTTTCACGATAGACGAAAGAATATTTGCTGTGGCAAGCTTGTTGCTTTGGACTTCCATTTTTAAAGTTCAAGTCTCGTCACGCGAGACATAAAAAAAAAAAAGCCGGAAGTATTGATATTTCCCATGATCCTTCAAATAGTTTGTCGCTTGCTACCTCGATAGCAGCCACAAAACGTTTTCGACAAACGTCGGCAAAAGTGGTGTTTCTTAGTACCGTTTTTGCCGATTTGCGCTCACGCTACGTAACGTTAGCCCTTGTGAAACGGCCCCCTGCATAGGCTGTGGAGGGACGAACCCTTCAAGGTAGACTTGGGAGTACAATCACTCTACCAAAAGCCACCTTTACACCGGAGCCGACAGAATATGACTGATGAGGCCTACAGTCAGATAATGTTCTAAGCATCCTAAATATAATAAATAATAACGGTCTGTCTATACAAAGCTGCCTGTCTCTGCTATCAGATCATATCGGCTATCGGGAACAGCACCGCAATACCTCTCTGAGCTTCTTGAAATTTACGTTCCATCTCGATCTCTCCGCTCAGCAAATGACAATAGGATCTTTCGATTAGAAACATTTAAACATGATAGACACGGTGGTAGAACTTAAACATCATCAGCAGTCAAACTCTGGAATTCATTGCCTTCTGCTGTCAGACATAGTCAATCTTTAGCATGGTTCAAAACAAACCTGAAAACGCATCTGTTCCGGCAGTCTTTCCAATAACACCCCCATCTGCATGTGCACGTGTGTGTGTGTGTGTGTGTGTGTGTGTGCATGCGTGTGTTTGTGTGCATGCGTGCGTATGTGTGTGATGTGTCTGTGTCTGTGTGATTGTGCGATGTATGTCCGTATGTTTGTATGTATGTATGTATGTAATTTGTGTGCGTGTATGTGTGTATGTAATTTGTGAGCGTGTGCGCGAATGTGAGTGTGCATGCGCCCACAACCGCGCTTCCAAGCAGGTGTGTGTGAGTGTGTGTATATCTGCTTGCATGTGCATGAGTGTATGCGTGCGCAGGAGAGATTGTGTTCGGCTAGAGGGGGGGGAGGAGTGTGTGTGAGTATGTGTCTGTGAATGTGAGTACACGTGAGTGCTTTGTGTATGTGAGTGCGCGCGCACGTGTGTGCATGTGCATCTGTTTGTACAAGTGTATGTTAGAGTAAGTTTGTGTGCATTTCAGTGAGAATGTGTTTTCTGTGTGTTTGATGAAATGTGTGTGTATGTTTGTGTGCAAGAACGCGTTCACTCTCATGCGTGCACGTACGTGCGTGTGTGTCTGTTTTGCGTGTGTGTCTGTTGTGCGTGTGTGTCTGTTGTGCGTGTGTGTGCGTGTGTGAGTGTTTCAATGCTGATTGTAAAGCGCTTTGTGCTCGATAAAAAGCGCTATATAAATATCCGTTTATTATTATTATAATAATTTAATTCATTTACAAAAAAAGTGATGCCTGTCCCTCGCGAGGCTCCAGGCGCCATTACAGACATAAAAACCCAGAGGTTTAAGAAAGAAGACAAAGGAGACATACAAGATTAAAACATAAAAAAGAACTTTGACATCGTAAGAACAAGATATCATTAGAATACATAACATTAAATACATGTGGGGAAGGTGGACCGCCTGGCGCTGATGGTGCTGCGATGGCTTCGTCGGTCAGTTGATTCCACTCCATCACCGTTCTTACAAAGAAGGAGTTGCTGTATTGAGCTGTGCTGCTTGGTGCAAGTATGAAGCTTCTTGAATTCTACACAGCTTGTTTCTGAACAATGTTGTCTGTTGTGCAGCCAGCGTACCTTGTGGGCTGCATCCTTCGACGGTTTGCATCGGCTGGAGTTAAAAAGGCCTCAGGTGGTAAGGCTAGGATCTGACCCTCTGAGATCTGGTGTAGGAGGCTGAGGCATTGGTTTTTACGGCGCTCCTCCAGAGTTAGAAGTTTGAAGTCCTCGAGCATTTTTCTCATGCTGCCCGGATGACATGACTTGTACTTGTAGTCATTGGTGATGAAGCGGGCTGCCTCTCTTTGGGTGCGCTCCAGCCTGTCGACATCCTGTTTGGCGGGAGCGCTGTTTGGCTTCTGTTAGTGTGGGTCACTTTTGTGGAGATTTATCGACGAAAATTTGGGGAGAGCACATGATTTTAGGATTAGGATTAGGATTTTGGGACTCAAAACATAGCCGTAAGGCTTTCCTGTCCCATCTTTCATTTTGTTTAGTTATTTGTCTCGGTCTGTTGCGCACTCAGTTTTTGTTAATATTATTCATCGTAATCATAGATAACTGCCTTATAGTCATTCCATTCGTCGAGAAGGTTTTTAAAAATGTTAGTATTTTGTGCTCTTTTCATGTTAGGTGGTAATTTATTCCACACAGGTGCAACTCTGTTTGTAAAATAATTTTTTAAATTATATATTAGTCCTGCAATATTGAATAAATATTTTGTCGGTACTGTTCCTTGTTTTGTCATAATCTGATATTGTGAATAAGTCATGTACATTTAGGTCATCTACACTATTAAATATTTCATAAGTTTGAATTGGGTCGCCCCTAATTCTCCTTGCCTTTAATGTAGGTAAATTTAGTTCTTTCAACCTGTCTGAATAAGAAACATTTTGAAGACCTTGTACTAACTTAGTTGCTCGTCTCTGTACTTTGTCTATCAAAGCTGACTGTCTCTTTAAACCTGGATACCAAATGCAATTTCCATATTCTAAATGAGGTCTTATTAAACCTTTGTACAAGTATAAAAAAGTGTCATTGTCCAAGAAAGAAAACGTTCGTTTAATTATACAAATTTTCTGATTAGCTTTACTTACAGCACTGTGAATGTGTTCATCAAATTTCAGTTTATCATCAAATATTACTCCCAAGTCCTTTTCCTCAGAGCATTTCATAATGACGTTTTCTACACCATTGTTATGCATTTTGTAGTCTTTGCATGGATTACTTTTTCCCAAATGCATGCTTTTACATTTTGAAGCATTAAAAAATAGACTCCATGTTTCTGACCACCTAACCAATGAGTCTAAGTCTTTTTATAATACATCGTGATTTTTCGTTATATTATACATTTTCGTATCATCTGCAAAAATTTTACAACAGGCTATGGCTCCCCCCCACCTGCGTGCACATCTCGACCCTTCCAATGGAAGTATCGCTATCTTAGTCCTTATTTGTGTGTAAACAAAGTGAAAATGTTATCTAAACGTGTAAAGAAAACATCCAGATGTTATAAATACAGTTTAGATAAGTTTCGAATTGGAACAGCCAAATACGCAGCATCGATCTGGCATTTTTCAAACAAAGTTAGTGACTAAGATGGCGGTCTCCCATGATATGGCAAGCTCCTTGTGGCCGGATATGACGACACGTGGGTACCACTACCCATACATATTCCCTAATCTCATTATTTTTTTGTTCTTGATATTTTCTTCTTTGTTCTTGATCTTGGTGTGAGGATCCCACACAGTCGCTGCGTATTCTAATCTAGATCATACTAGTGAAATGTAGGCAAGCAAAGATGGGACTTTGAAAGCCTAACGCCAGTAAGTTGAGACTTGAGTAACGGCTATATTAATAATTATTTTGTCCCTATTTCCTAATCCCAAAAAAAGCCGTCTACATTCTGGTGGTCAGTTCCTGAAGAGGACAAAAGGCTTTTAAACAATAGCCTACAGTGCCATTTATGCTATGCTCTGTCTATGACCATGATAAGAACATTACCTTTCGCCTGTGCTCGTTGTAATACGTGGTGTCCCATCGTTGCTGAAGCAGCTTATTGCTCGTGGGCAAAATGGACTGGTAGGAACGATGCATGATGATGGTGGATCGATTGACAGTCAGCCTCCACAATACCCTGACAACCAGAAAACTACCCGCTACAATTCCAAACGACAGACGAAACAAATGAGCGAACAATTCGCTCCTGGTCTCTCTCTGGAGCTCGAGCAAATCAGAAAAGCAACTTCCGTGGACACAAGACACACAAGAGCCCGTTGCTATCACGTGACCGTTTTCTTGTTAAGAACCGGAAATGACCGTTTATTGATTTCCATTCAAGCGCGCCAGATAAAGACCCGCGCCGTTTAAGATCAATTTGCTTTTTTGGGGGTGCTTTTGAAGAAGCCCTCGTGAAAGCTCCGAAAGGATTGAAATTAAGTGACATTTCGGGGGAGAAATGGGTGATTTGTTGGGAAAAAAAAAGAAAGAAAATTGTCGCGGTGCTATTTTTGGATGTGGCACGTCAGTTTGAAGAAAAGAATACTGGAAAAAAGAAAGAAAAAAGAATCAAGTGCAGCCCCAAGTGTGATGCTTTTATTCACTATGTCCACTTCTTCATGTTGATATCTTAATGATGGTTGGTTGATGATTCGTCTCACATGTTAATCCCCATTTTCATTCAGCATGTCCACTTCTGATGGAGTTTTGACCACAAGCTTACTTACTATAGCCGATGAGGTTCAACCTAGGCGTAGTCACCGCTACAGCTATCTGTATTAATTTAAAAAAATCGGGACTTTACTGGTTTCGTACTGCCTCCGGGCAGTGCCTCCAGTATTGTTCCCACCATATTTGCTTTTAAAAATGTCCCATATGTGTCTGATTCAGACCAAGAGGACGTAAAACACCATTTTCGTCGACCACAAGCTTCCCGGCTACCAATACCCTTTTTTTTTTCTCCCCCAAACTTCTGGTTCCTCTACCCCATACATTACAAACATCACCTGGGGGCTTGGACAAATCTGAAGTTTGTTTTGAAAGCTGAAGCCTTATTCTTTTTTGCTTAAATTGGTGCCACGTGGGATGAACTGCATAGAAAAAAAGACCAAGGACTATGGTCACTACTGATGTGTAGCATCCATTGATATGAAGGTGATGCCATTCGATGAAGAAGATCTCACTAAAGTAATTTAAATCAGAATATATTATTCCCACAGATTATGTCAGTGTGGCGGCAAGAGAGCGTCAAGATGTACCGAATCCTGGAAGGATCTCGCAAAAATTATACATTGCATGATGTGCGGTTAGCCGGTTAGGTGATATAGGGGAAGACGGGGTAAAAAGCGCATGGGCGGGTAAGAAGCCCACCCCAATTATCTCATGAAATAAAGAAAATTTCAGTCAAATTTGCCCATGAGACGAATGCTAGGGGAAGACGGGGTAAAAAGCGCATGGGCGGGTAAGAAGCCCACCCCAATTATCTCATGAAATGAAGCAAATTTCAGTCTCATTTTGCCCATGAGACGTGTATTAATGTCTAGCATTCGTCTCATGGGCAAATTTGACTGAAATGTTCTTTATTTCAGGAGATAATTGGGGTGGGCTTCTTACCTGCCCATGCGCTTTTTACCCCGTCTTCCCCTAGACATTAACGCTCGTCTCATGGGCAAAATGAGACTGAAATTTGCTTCATTTCATGAGATAATTGGGGTGGGCTTCTTACCCGCCCATGCGCTTTTTACCCCGTCTTCCCCTAGGTGCAGTCATAATCTCAGTCAATTTTTTTCGCCTTTTCTTTCCATTCTTATTTGAAGGGTTTTGTGGACACACCGTCGTTTTGTACTTGTCTTTTGATGTAGAAGAAAGACAGGGCGTCTCGTCGTTGTTGGTAATAATGCAACAAATAATTGTAGCGATGCCATAGCCGATGAGGTTTAACCGAGGCGTGGCTACCGCTACACCTATCTGTATTAATAAAAAATCGGGACTTTACTGGTTTCGTACTGCCTCCGGGCATTGCCTCAAGTAGGGGAAGACGGGGTAAAAAGCGCATGGGCGGGTAAGAAGCCCACCCCAATTATCTCATGAAATGAAGCCAATTTCAGTCTCATTTTGCCCATGAGACGAGCGTTAATGTCTAGCATTCGTCTCATGGGCAAATTTGACTGAAATGTTCTTTATTTCATGAGATAATTGGGGTGGGCGTCTTACCCGCCCATGCGCTTTTTACCCCGTCTTCCCCTACTGTTCCCACCATATTTGTATTTACAAATGTCCCATATGTGTCTGATTCAGACCAAGAGGACGTAAAACACCATTTTCGTCGTCGTTGTTGGTAGGCCTACAAATGTCCCATATGTGTCTGATTCAGACCAAGAGGACGTAAAACACCATTTTTGCCGTCGCCGTCGTTGTTGGTAGCCTAGGTGTGCACCGTGGTGCCGTCTGTCATGACACTTTTGTTGATACCTCCTTGGCTTTGTCGCGTTTGTAGGACACTCAGGTAGTTGTCTTTCGTCAAACGGTTGAGTCTTTTGCTGAGCCCTTTGCAGCTTTGTTTGTCCGTGGCTCCGAAACAGTAATAAGTCTTGGAACAGAGCGCCACAATCCCGTCTCCCTTGTACTCCAGTTTGAAGAGCCCCGGTGTACGTTTAACGAACTTTTGTCTCTCAACGCAGCACGGGGGAGGGGTCCAGGCGTCTCCTCTCATCTTGGTGGACACGAACTCTTCTTGATGGACGTCGCAGACTTGACCGTAAATGCAGACTTTAATAGGGCAACCTGTTAGGCAACTGTGCATGTCGATTCAGGATTCAAGCAGCAATATTCGTCACCGAATTCAGGCAAGTGTCGCCACCGCTAAAACGAACAGTATGGCGCAGCCCAGGGACGGTATTCATGTCGAGATAGCATGAGACTTAGCATGATGCTAACTTAGAAGCTCTTCCAAAAGTCCTATTAAATCCTATAGGACATTGGAAGAGCTTCTAAGTTAGCATCATGCTAAGTCTCATGCTATCTCGACATGAATACCGTCCCTGGCGAAGATGAAAGCAGCAGCTGTGCCTAAGTGAACTCTTTTAATTTCGCTGTAAGAAAATGAAGGGCATGTGTGTGTGTGTGTGTGTGTGTGTGTGTGCGTGTGCGTGCGCGCGCGTGCGTGTGTGTGTGTGTGTGTGTGTGTGTGTGAGAGAGAGAGAGAGAGAGATGGAGAGAGAGAGAGAGAGAGAGAGAGAGAGAGAGAGAGAGAGAGAGAGAGAGAGAGAGAGAGAGAGAGAGAGAGTATAATGTGCGTGCGTGTGTGCGTGTATGCTCCTGATTCCTGATTTGCCCATGCCACAACCTAAGTAGTATTATTTTTACATGGCATTTGACATGTTTACACAATTTTATTATCTTTGCATGGCATTTAACATTTTTACACTTTTTGCCGAAGATTGATGTTTTACGTCCTTCCGATCGTTAGTCCAAATGGGACATTACTATATATATATAGTTATTGGGGTAGACTTTTTTTGTTTGTGGCTCAAGCCAAGCCACAAACCTATAACTCACTTTGTCGGTCGGTCTGTCGGTCTGTCGTTCCAAAATTGTCGCACATTTTGACAAAATTGTCGCACTTCAAATCGAGGCTACACTTCTGGCCGCTCTTTAAAATGATGTATTTTAAAAGCGTACAAAATAATAAACATATGTAATACAGACACTACAACAGACACGACGAGTATGCGGTGCTTCTTTTGATGAGTATAACTAGGATACATAGTTTTAAATGTTTTCCAAAAGATATAAAAAGTTACGAAATGGTGCAGAGATAACATTCTGGTTTACAGATTAAAATTATTGAAAATCCAGGGGAGGTAACTCATGATTGGAGTGGTAAAAATAGACCGCGTGCCACAAACTATTGCGATTTCGCGCTTGTTTACTAATGAAATTCAATATATATGTACTTAAAGTACGTACGTATCCTGCTCAGCTGAGATCAACCCGTGATACTAAATAGTAGGGGGCCTAGGGGATTAGGATTAGGTGTCTCTGTGAAATTCGGGTTTCTCCCACCTGGAGAACGCGTCGCAGTCAGAGGCGCGCCACCCAATGCTTTTTTTTTTGGCATGCGATTTTTGTGTGACTGATGAGGAAGGAAAGGGGTGGGTGGGTAAAGTTTGACCAAATGACAACGTTTTCGTTGCCACTAGGTTTAATGTGTGCTTACGTGCATGGGCACACGGGTTTATCGTCTCATCCGAAAGACTCCACGTTCAGACCGTAAGGCCTAGTGCAAAAATGAGAGGGGAAAATCCACCTGTACCCAGGTTCGAACTCGGGTTTACTATCTACACAAGGCGAACGCGTGACCTCTGTGCCACTCTACACCTGTGGATGGAAGCTGCACATCTGTGGCCACTATGATGGAAAGTGACCCGATATTTATGGGGGGTTTGTGTGCATATAGTAATTATAGTAGTGCGACACACCAGGGTCTAGTTTCTCTAGATAACGGTCGCCGCGCGAGTAACGCTTACGCCAAACGTGGACTAAGAAACACTTTAGAAAACGTTTGCGGAAGAATATTACAAGCTCTTGTCTGATTGTTCAATTTTTTAAGATATTATAAACAAACTTTAATGGACCAATCAACAACAAGAAACGAATTCACCCCCTACAAAGTTCCGGATAGTTCGCCGCTTGTTCGGTGTTTGGCAAGAACAAAACGCCACGCGAACTATCGGCAAACGAAAGGTGTTTCTTAGACCGTTTTTGCCGATTTGCGCTCACGCTACGTAACGTTAGCCCTTGTGAAACGGACCCTGATGAGAACATGCCAATAGGAAGCAGAAAGTAACAAACTTTGTTCTTTTTACAACCCGCTGATAATATCTGGGGATCGGCCCCAACACACCTGTGGCCATTATGATGGTAAGTGACCCGATTTTATTTTGATTTTTGTTGGTGGCTCAAGCCACAAACCTATAACTCACTTTGTCGGTCGGTTGGTCGGTCGGTCTGTCGGTCGGTCGGTCGGTCGTTCCAAAATTGTCGCACATTTTGACAAAATTGTCGCACTTCAAATCGAGGCTACACTTCAAAATTAATTGAGGCCGCTCTTTAAAATGATGTATTTTAAAAGCGTACAAAATAATAAACATACGTAATACAGACACTACAACAGACACGACGAGTATGCGGTGCTCCTTTCGATGAGTATAAGTAGGATACATAGTTTTAAATGTTTTCCAAAAGATATAAAAAGTTACGAAAGGGTGCAGAGATAACATTCTGGTTTACAGATTAAAATTATTGAAAAGCCAGGGGAGATGACTCCTGATTGGAGTGGTAAAAATAGACCGCGCGCCACAAACTATTGCGATTTTGCGCTTGTTTTTTACATATAGTAGTGCGACACACCAGATGACCACATGCCAATAAGACTGAGCATCCCCCCCGTGGACATACCGAGGGGGTCTTTTGCATAAATAGTTCCCCCACCTTCTGGAAGTTCTGTGCTTGTAGCTTCCTCTAATCTGTCACTCTCTATTCAGACTCTGCCTTCCTCCCTTTGCTTACTGTCATCTTACTATCTTTCTGCCTTACCAACCGGGTCCATTCTCCTGCCTTTTGTTTTTCTTTCGCGATGCTTACAAAAAGATTTCCTCCAGCCGAAGTCGGACTTGCTGAACCTAATTATTCCTTAGTTAGGCGCATAACGGCAGCATGACGCATCTGCACGCATTATCGACAAGGAAACTGTCTGAGTGTTCGAAGAAGAAGAAAAAGAAGAAGAAGAAGAAGAAGAAGACTGATTAATTAGAATAACAGATGCATGAGTTACCTGTACTTAACGTGTGCATAAGGCAAGAGGTGTGTGTAGTAATTGAATTGTATGTACCCTTATATTATAAGGAGTTCTAATCGTGGATATTGGCATTTGTGAACAGTATTTTTAATTTAGTGTTCTACATTGTACCTAAATGCAAATATGGTCATAACTATGTTGGTAAACAATGACTATGTTGAAATGTGGTGTGTATGTGCCCCAAAAGAAAACAAGCAAAAAAGAAGAAGAAAAAGAAGACTGAGTATGAATTTTGAGCGTTCATAAATCATATCTTTGACATCTAACACTCACAACATAGCCTCCCGTTCCCCGGGAACATTTTTTTTCTCAGTACAAATAGTTTCTCCGCCGTCTGGAAGTTCTGTGCTAGTAAATCCCTCAAGCACCCTTCTTTCTATGACTATCGTTCCTTTCTAGTATTTATGCCGTGGTTGTGTGTGTGTGTGTGTGTGTGTGTGCGTGCGCGTGCGTGCGCGTGCGTGCGCGTGCGTGTGCGTGTGTGTGTGTATATGCGTATGCGCGCGCGCGCGCGCGTGTGTGTGTGTGTGTGTGTGTGTGTGTGTGTGTGTGTGTGTGTGTCTGTGTGTGTGTCTGTGTGTGTGTCTGTGTGTGTGTGTGTGAGTGTGCGTGTGTGTGCGTGCGTGCGCGCGCGCGCGCGCGTGCGTGCGTGCGTGCGTGTGTGCGCGTGTGTGTGTGTGTGTGTGTGTGTCCTATTATTCTAGAAAATATTCTTATTTTCTTCTTTGAGCTACTCTGGAAATGGAAACGTGTTGGCTAAGTTAGGCACAGAGGATGAAGCAGTGGGTGGATGCCTCGTGCCTCCATTTGGGGAGCTGAACGACCCCGCCCCCTCGATCCACGAGTCTCTCCCCGCTTCAATAAAAACTGTTTCAATCTGTTCGAAACTATTTACAAATAGTTCCCCCACTTCTACGTTTTGTTTTTATATTCATACTTTGTTGTTGTTTGTTGTGATATTTACCAAAAACTCGTCGTCGTTTTGTAACCCCCCCCCCCCCCCCCCCCCCCCCCCCCCCCCTCTTGTGATCAGGTATGATTCCGCCAATATTTATGCTGTGTAAGTAACGTGAACTGAGCACGCCATAAGCTTTGCTTGTTGTTGCTGAGTTATGTTATTGCTATTGTTCATGTTTCTGCCGTAAATAAAACATTTAAACCAGTCCCTCTACCTTCGGGAAGTTCTATGCTAGCGACTTCCTCTAATCTTGTCACTCTCTTTGACTGCCTTTCTCCATTCGCTCTCTTTCATCTACTATTTTTTTTTTCTTCTGACGGATTGGCCCCATTCTCCTGCCATAAGAAAAAAGCCTTCCAAATATGTTTCTTTTTTGAGCTCCTCCGAAATTGAGTAGTGTCAGTTGAATGCACCGTGGAGACCAGTGGAAATTGAAAACCGGACACATACATAGCTTACCCATTGTGGCCATATGGCCTGTGAACGCGGAAGAAGAAGAAGAAGGCGCGGGGGAGACTATGACGCTGAAGACTGGACACGCACATAGTTCACACTTGCATAATAAACACACCAAACGGAACAAATGCGTCAATACACCACACACCAAGTCAGACAGAAACCCAGACATTTTTGTATTGTGGCACTCTAGAATCAATACATAGTGCATTTCATAGTCTGTGGTGTACTTAATGACCATAGATTTAAAGAAAAACAAGGAGAGTGTGTAGTTTGCGGTATTCGCAGGCGGCCATTTTGTTTAGCCGTTTTGATACCGGAAATGGTCCAAATTTGAGTTGCATGGGCGAAATTCTATTGGAGGACACATTGAACTTCACAAACATGTCCCATGCAAACTTATACCTCAAAATGCTCAGAGGGTTACGAATTTCTGAAATCAGGACCCGTCTATATCAGAAAACGAACGCTAAGCCTTCACCACAAATGCCCATTGTAGTACAGTACACCCCGCTTATAGTAAAGTGCAGGGGAGCAAGGCTTTTCCTTTACTATAACAGGTTTTTCTTATAAACGATGTTCGGATATAGTAAAGTTTTGATGGTATTTTTTATCTTATCCGATGACGTTTTTCAAAGTCAAAGCTAACGTAAAATACTAAATATAAACCCATCATCAAATCAAAATACAGCAAAACTCGGTTATAAGAAAATCGAAGGGAGATGATGTTTTGTTTATCCAAGTTTTCTTATATCCGAAACTCAGATATAAGAAAACATTTTGAAGTTTTTTCCCTTGTCTCTCTACCACCAACACAAAAGTACTCATATTTTTTTCTTCTGCTCAACATTTATTTTGCACAGAATACTGAAGGAAAGTATGGAATAAAGGAACAAAAACAACTCAATTAGTTTTGTAACCTAGTGCCTGTACTGTTTAGAATGTCTGTGACACAACTGGTATGAGGTAAACTTTCCCTTTTTGGAACGACTTCAATTTTCTCGGAACATCCTTTCAGTTCAGGTCCAACTCACTTTTAAAGACACACTGACCCAACACGATTAAATCCCTTGGTTTTTTTCTGGGTAGCTGTGACCCACATACAAATTCCCCTAACTTCAAATTGAGGCTGCTCTTTAAAATGTTTCGTTTTCAATTTGGGGGCATTTGTATGGGAGTCAATCCTGGTCAAAACAAGATTTTGTACCAGCTATAAGAAGGAAAACAGGTGGAACCCGTGATTTTGACTCATGATCTGGGGGGTCTTTAAGAAAATGTTGTCAATGGTAATTCGCTTATAAGAAAATGAACTGCAAACCAACTCTCTTGTATGACATAATTTTCTTATATCCAAGTTTCCATTGCGGATGGGAGAAAAAAATTGCTTGCTTATAACCAAGTTTTCTTATAAGCGAGTTTCTTATATCCCAGTTTTGATCATAGATAAGAAAGAAAAAGTTCGGCAGGGAAATTGTTTTTGCTTCATTGTAAGCGAGTTTTCTTATAAGCGAGTTTCTTATAAGCGGATTCGGCTGTATATATATTTTTTTTCGGATTCATTTTTTTCCACTAAGTAATGAGGGGAAAGAAACATGTTTTTGAGTGCCTTTCAATTTCGTTGAAGGTGGGTAGAGGGAGTAGTGAGACTGTGACGTATACATTGATGACGTATTTACAAAGGTCAGGAAGAGGACAATTTTTTTTATTGTAACGAAGAGGAACCACAAATGACTTTACTATAGGAGTTTTTAAAAATTATAATTATAACCCAGTTGTTATTATGGGTGTGTGTGTGTGTGTGTGGGGGGGGGGGGGGGGGGGGGGGGGGGGGAGTGGTGAGACTGTGACGCATACATTGGTGACGTATTTACAAAGGTCACCAAGAGGACATTTTTATTTTATTGTAACCGAGGAGCCAGTCCTGTGGGGAACCAAAAGTAACTTTACTATAGCAGTTTTTAAAAATTATAACCGAGTTGCTACTATCCGAGGTCTATTTAGTAATAAAACAGTAGACCTTTGGCCGGGAACCAGTGCTTTCCTTTACTGTAACCGAAATTTCTTATAACCGAGTTTACTATAAACGGGGAGTACTGTAGTTACACACAAACGAAAATATGAGAGAGGGTGCGGAAAGAAGGAGAGAACAAAAAAACCCAAAGCAAATCCAAACAAACCCAGGACCGCCTTTGCAGCAAAATTAAAATAAGAAGAACAGAAAAAAGAAAAAAGAAAAAAAAAAAAAAAAAAGAAAAGAAAAAGACCAAAATTAGTAATATTGGTGGAAGAAAAAAGCCAAACAAACAAGATGGCTAAAAGAATGGACATACGCACATTTGATCCTTAATAGACACGGCCTGGGAACAAAGATGGAGACAATGACATAAATGTCTGTGCATTGGGGTTTTTGGGGGTTGTCGTTGTTTCGTGTTTTGTTGTTGTTGGTTAATTGTGGTTTAAGCAAATCCGTTTCAAAGCATTTTAAGTAGGGGAAGACGGGGTAAAAAGCGCATGGGCGGGTAAGAAGCCCACCCCAATTATCTCATGAAATAAAGAAAATTTCAGTCAAATTTGCCCATGAGACGAATGCTAGACATTAACGCTCGTCTCATGGGCAAAATGAGACTGAAATTTGCTTCATTTCATGAGATAATTGGGGTGGGCTTCTTACCCGCCCATGCGCTTTTTACCCCGTCTTCCCCTAGTCATAAAAGAAGACAGAGTAACAAGAAGACACAATCAACGACATGACAGAGACTGCGTAAACTAATGATCAAAATTGAAGACATTGTTAGGCAATCTGGATTACAATATCCACAATTCTGAATAAAGAAAGAAAGAAAAAGGGGGAAGAATTTGGAATGAAACGGCCAGAAGAAATAAAACGAAAAATGAAGAATGTTTTGTTGTTGAGAGAAACCAGGCGAGAAAGAAAACACAAAACACAAAACTATCGGTTGTTCCACAGTACAATAATACAATTTGACATCAGCTAGTCAAACAATATACAAGTACACAAAGGCACAGGCTTATTTCAAACTTACAGTCAACCATGTCATGAAGGGAGCGATTTGATTGATTTAATTTCAAGTCTGTTAACAACAATGGTGATATTAGACTTAAATAAATAAATAAATTAATTAATTAATTTAAAAACAAAAAACAAAAACAAATATTGAATTAAAAGGAGGGGAAAAGTATGTGTGTGTATAACTATGTGTGTGTGTGTGTGTGCGTGTGCGTGTGCGTGTACATGTGCGTGCGTGTGCGTGCGTGCGTGCGTGTGTGCATATGTGTGTGAGTGTGCTTATCAACAACAATACAATAATAGACCATAAACTATTGAATCAATTATAACAAATGAGCAATATCAGAGCTGGATATGACCTTTGCAATGTCAATCATTTCAGGGCTGTAAATGATTGATTTAAAAGGCCCTCAGTTTGTTATATTTATCTTAAAACTTTTGTATATGGGAGTTGAAAATGGACATTCAAAAAGAATATGATGAATGGACAGTGGGTGACCACAAGTGCATTCTACATCTTTGTGGAAAATTTGGTCTTCCATCAATTAAGTCGAATTTTGTAGATTAAGCTAAACAAAGATCTTTGACATTGTGATGGAATGTGTCACGCACGCCCCACTCTCTCCTCTACACCCGCCCTCTTTTCTATTTCATCCATCCCCTCTTTATTCTTATCGGCTGAGCTACAATCTTGTGACATCACAGGATTCCTGGACCGAAAGCGGTGTCCCTTGTTCTTCCTTCTCGCCTCCATCATGTGATTCTGTCACCAACGCTGCAGTACACAGCGCGTGATCTGCCGTGTAAGCCGTCTTTTCATTAACTGTCATTTATATAAATGAGAAACAAGAGTGGTCCACTTTATAGCACATCAAATCATCTGCAAAGGAACAGACTTGACACTCATGTGGCTCCCCTCCCACTCAGGAACAAAGGGTAACGATGGGCCACCAGGATCGGAAAGCCTTTCGATCTGAAACTATCCCAAACTGAAGTCGTGAACAAGGTTCGCACCTATGTCCACAAAGCCCAAACTGACCACATGAAAGATTACTGCCAATCCCGCAGTTACCTTCACCGCCCAGACATAGAAAACCAAGAATTCCAAAACTGCCCCGAAAAAACCTATGGTTACTGATACGTATCAGAACCAACTGCCGAAAGACTGCCCTCCTCGGCAAAACATGTGAGTGTGGAGCTGATACCTCACTGAACCACCTCCTGACAGAGTGCCCAGCACTGGCTGACATTATGTCACCCCTCTGGGTGTACAGGCACACCCACGGCCTCAAAGCTTTCGACTTCATCCTACCTTACCCTTCCTTAGGGACTGAGCCAATGAAGTTTCTGACTGATAGCCTCATTTTGAGTGGTCTTGACAGCTGGTTCTAGCTGCCACCCACCTCGATTAATCGATCAGGGTTAAGCCCTACGCCGAAAAAGATCAAGGGTATCCCAGGCTACTCTCGTAGGCCAAGGTAACCCAGCGACTTAACACCTGTCCTCTGGCCTGGGTGGCCGGGGGATGCCTCAGCAAGGGTATTCTACCCAAACTGGGCCCACATTGGATCACGTGGATCCATATTATACACCGGGGGATGGTCCTGAAAAGCCCAAACCTTGAAGATGAGCCATAAAAGCTGCAACCACCTTGGAGGAGGCCAGGCCTGCTGGGATGCCATCATATCATGCTGGACAAGTAACGAGTAGCAGTCTCACATCTGCACGTGCCCGAATAGAAGTAGTACGCTGCTCCGAATTATCTTGCCTCCAAACAAAAAGTCATTCGTTGCCATTGTATCGTCTTTACCCCGAGAAGATCCCACAGTCTTCATGAAGAACGTCCATAAGGGTCGATGACCAATTCAAGAAAATCTCACAATAATCCTGGTCCAAGAACAGAACCTTGTGGAACCCACCCCTGCACGGATCTTCAAATAATCAGATTTTGTCACCCTTGATTACCACTGCCGGAAAACGGTTTGACAGATACTCCACAAACCAATCATTTTCCACGAATGCCAATTCCGTGAATTAAGTTTGCAGGTGAGACCTTTATACTAAACACGATCAAAGGCTTTAGAAATGTCCAAAGTACACTGCTTGAGTTCAAGTTCAAGTTCAAGTTCAAGTCCTCTCCTGAAATCTGGTGTGATGGACCTTGCTCTTGGTGACCATTTCGCTCTTTTCTGTCATCTACCATTCGAACATCCAGAAAAAACAAAACGAGTCGACCTGAAGAAAATAGAAATAGAAAAGTTTCGAAGTGATATCACAGCCTTTTGTTCAAATATGACTGTTTCTGGACCAGTTGACGTTGCTGCCTACAACACCAGGATGAAGCAGATCCTGGATCAACATGCCCCACTCATCACCCGCCGTGTCCCTGATCGCCCCTCCGCCCCATGGAAGACTGATAAACTTCAGAAGGAGAAGTGCAGACTTCGTAAAGTGGAACGTCAGTGGCGCTCCACCAAACTGACGGTGGATCGCATGATCTTTGTGCATGATAGAGACGCGCTCAAGGACAAACAGAATGCAGCCAAACATGAGTTCTATAGTGCTGAAATCAAAAACAGTTCTTCCAGCAAGTGTCTGATAAACTCATGGGGAAATCAAAAAGTCTTGTGCTTCCTCCAGAAATTCCTGACGCTTTCTGTACATTTTTCGCTGACAAGATCAAGAAACTTAGGCAGGGTCTTGATCACTTCCCTATTGACAATTCCCACACTCCCTTTCAGGGGTCATGCTTGACTCAGTTCAGACCTGTGTCTGAAGACGAAATAAGAAAACGCTTAAAGCAGTCCCAAAATAAGACTTCCTCCCTTGACCCCATGCCAACGGAACTAGTTAAACAATGTCAGGATGATTTGGTCCCCCTCATCACCTCCATCATTAACCACAGTCTTCTGTCTGGCACAGTTGATAGTTATCTGAAACAAGCCATTGTCACTCCTCTCTTGAAGAAACCAACCCTTGATTCCAATCTCCTACAAAACTACAGACCAGTTTCCAACCTTCCTTTTCTTTCCAAACTGCTTGAGAAAGTTGTCCTATCACAACTTCTGCAACATCTTCAGGAAAATGGTCTTCTTGAGACAAAACAATCTGCTTATCGCGCTTGTCATAGCACTGAAACTGCTCTGTTGGCTGTCACAGATTCCCTCCTTTCAAGCATGGATCAGAACCTTCTGTCTGTTGTTGCCTTCCTGGATCTGTCGTCTGCTTTTGACACAATCGATCATGCCATTCTCCTTGAACGCTTGTCCGCCTCCTTTGGTATCAGTTCTACTGCTTTAAACTGGTTCAGCTCATACCTGTCTGGACGTTCTCAGTTGGTTGTGGTCAATGGTCTGTCCTCCAAGCCCTCTCAGCTATGTTGTGGTGTCCCTCAGGGGTCGATGTTAGGCCCCATTCTCTTCACTCTGTACACCCAGCCTCTTTCAGATGTCATTGAAAGTAATCATTTTGATTATCATATGTTCGCTGATGACACTGAGATCAATAAGCCCGCCCCTGTTTCTGATTTTCCTGTGGTGTCCCATCAAACGGAGCAATGCGTGTCTGATGTCAAATCAGGGATGGATAAGAATAGACTCAAGTTGAATGAGGACAACACTGAGTTGTTAGCTACCGCAACCGCCTCTCGGTGATAAAGTGTGATCCTTTGACCTTGTCAGATGATTCAGTACCTTTTCAAAAGTCAGTAAAGTATCTAGGTGTCTGTCTGGATGAATCTCTCTCATTCGATCAACATATTTCATCTGTCTGTCGTTCAACATTCTATCATCTTCAGCGACTGTGTTCCATTCGTTCATACTTATCACTTGAAGCTGCTACACAACTTGCTGTTTCTCTCATACTGTCCAGGCTTGATTACTGCAATGCAGTCCTTGCAGGTCTCCCTCTCTCTACTATCAGGCGTCTTCAGAGAGTCCAGAATGCTGCTGCTAGGGTTGTGCTCAGAAAGCGTAAGACTGATTCAGCGACACCCCTGCTGAGACAGCTGCACTAGCTCCCTGTTGACGCTAGAGTAGAGTACAAAGTGGCCACTCTTGTCTATCGCTACTTCGAAGGCTCTCTTCCAGATTACCTCTCCTCTCTTCTCTCTGCCTACACACCAGAACGCAACCTCAGATCAAGTAGCCTCAAACTTCTATGCACACCTGTCACCAAATACAAAACAGTTGGAAACAGAGCTTTCCGTTTCCAAGCACCACACATCTGGAACAACCTCCCTTCCTCTCTCCGCAGCTCTCCATCTTTGTCTTCTTTCAAAACTGGCCTGAAAACTGTTCTCTTCAAAAAATACCTCTGTTGATCTCCTGTGTCTTCTCCCCTTCAGTTCACCCTCTGTGAGTTTTTGCTGAGTTGGTCTATGTGTGCGTGCAGTGCGATAATGGGCTAATTGTTTTTTCATGGATTTTTTATGGTTGTGTTTCCACTTTTGTATAATTATGTTGTTTTTCTTCATGATTATTGTATGTATGTTTTTTGTAAAGCGCTGTGAGTCCTGCTGCGCCAGGAGAACGGCGCTATATAAGAGTTATTATTATTATTATTATTATTAAGTATACTTTAATATCTCCCCACAGAGAAATTCAGATTAGTAGGCGCAACACCATGACAGAGATACAGCACAACCGAAACCCCCCATAAATCGAACACCACTATCACATGAAGAACATAAATTCTAATAACCCATATATATCAACGTAAAATGTGACAGCTGTGTATCAAGCCGAAGAGTATAAAAACAACTCTAACTCGCTCGCACTTGTCAATGCAACGTTTTAGAACCATATTTTTGTTGGTTTCATCAGGACGCAGCCAGAAACAACGATGGGGAGATTGCTGGCAAGTTTGGCCTTCCTGCTTCCCCGACTCTTAATGCTTACCGGGGCTGCTGCTGTCGATTCTGACGATTTTATCCCGGCTTGGCCTACCCTGTGTTGCCTGCTAGATGACCAGTGGTCAGTCACTCGAGTCAGCACCTACCTGAAAATTAACGACGATGGCACTTCCGACTATGGACAGGTATGGTGAGAGAGAGAGAGAGAGAGAGAGAGAGAGAGAGAGAGAGAGAGAGAGAGAGAGAGAGAGAGAGAGAGAGAGAGAGAGAGTGGCACAATGGTAGCGCGTTCGCCTCGTGTCAAGTAAACCCGAGTTCGAACCTGGGCACAGGGGATTTTCCCTCTCGCTTTACACTAGGCCTTACGGTCTGAACGTGGAGTCTTGCGGATGAGACGATAAACCGAGGTCCTATGTGCCCATGCACTTAGCATACGCTAAACCCAGTGGCATCGAAAAAGTTGTCATTTGGTCAAAATGTACCCCCCCCCACTCCCCCTTTTCCTTCCTCATCAGTCACACACAAATCGCATGCAATTTATTTTTTAATGGGTAGCGCGCCTCTGGCTGCGACGCTCTCTCCAGATGGGAGCAACCCGAATTTCACAGAGACGCCTCTGTGCCTATAAAGTATTTAATAATAATAAGAGAGAAAGAGAGAGAGAGAGAGAGAGAGAGAGAGAGAGAGAGAGAGAGAGAGAGAGAGAGAGAGAGAGAGAGAGATTGAGACCACTGAAATGGTTTCTTGTACATTGGCCTTGGGCCATATTACAAGACCAGGATGACTCAGGAAAGAAGCAGGGAAACATTTCAAAACTAGAAGCAACTGTAATACTGTATTAACAATAACATCATAATATATTCATACACTAACTACTTTCATTGCTAATGAAGACCTCATCACATACCAAGACTAGAAGAGCGATGGACAGAGGGGGGACACAAACTGCAGGACCGGGTCTGTATTAACCGCCACTATACTCCACCTTTGCTCAAATGGCTTTTTATCATGGTTGACATTAGCCTGCAGTAGGGTCCAACAGTAACATGAGCTGTACGATAGATGATTTTCTACAGTAATGGAAAATCATGGTACAGCCAGCTTAGTCTCTTGTGGAAGACTGTGACTCTCGAACGAGGGGGGAGGGGGGGGGGGGGGGGCTTGGCACTGGTTCTGGTGCTGCAGCCAAAAGGGATTGACTGGCCTTTGGGGACCTTCCTTAACGCCAGCTGTGTCCTCGAATCCTTTTTGGCCGAGAGAGTGGGGATGTACCCTGGACAAGGCATCTCCACTATAAACAAATTATCGCCCAGCCCGCCAGAATAGTATCTCCCCCCCCACCACCCCCCCCCCCCCCCCCCTCTGCTATCTGGCAGTCATTGTCGGAAACGACAGACCAGCATACATGGTTACTTCACTTGAGAGGCAGAAGCAGAAGGCCCCGAGAGATGAGTGGAAAGAAAGCTCGCAAAGATAAAGGAGAGACGGACCTGATGATCAAAAATGGGGAAGTGGTGACAAGACCACACAGGCAGTTTCACCTACAAGGTTTTTATTTCCCCAAAAGCCCCTTGGGAGTACATGAACCCCCCCCCCCCCCCAAAAAAAAAAAAAAAAAAAAAAACAATAAAAAAAAAAAAAAGTAAAACAGAGCAAACAATAAACGGACAAACAAACCTTCGACGACGACAACAACATACAAAAACAAAAACAAACAAACGAACAAATTTCCCCCCCCCCCCCCCCCCCCTCCCTAGGGCCTATATGACTCAATTAGTTGTATCCAGTGGAAACTGCTACAGTTGCACTCATGGGCAATTTTACTTATTATGTTTGCGGATACTAAGTGAATTATTTAAGAACGTTTTCTGCTAAACATG
This sequence comes from Phymorhynchus buccinoides, assembly GCA_017654935.2. NCBI lineage: Eukaryota > Metazoa > Mollusca > Gastropoda > Neogastropoda > Raphitomidae > Phymorhynchus > Phymorhynchus buccinoides. Next base: position 27,799,443 of record CM065708.1, on the reverse strand, counting down.
TTTCATGATGCTGCTCAACAAGGAAAGTTTTAATCTAATGGAAGAAATATGTTTGAAATACGATGTAGAACACACAGCCAGAATATTTTATAGGGATCTCCTTGGTGTCCTTGGAGCATGTTTAAAAATATAAGATTATTAGATTCAGTCTTTTAACTAAATAGCTTGAC
>CM065708.1:27774273-27794273 GCA_017654935.2 Phymorhynchus buccinoides | reverse complement strand
ATTTAGATAGTCTAAAAATATCTGTGCGCATGTGGGTTTTTTTTTGGTCTTAGGTCTTGGCCACATCCCTAGGTTTGTCCCCCCTCTTCCCCACCTACACATACACCCTCCCCACCTACGCGTGTTTTACCACCTTGTGTTTTGCCCCATGCCATTTCATTCAAACTGACTTGACGGGTTGCTGACCTAGTTTGCCGTCGTTCCGTATCCTCTTCACGCACGGAGTTTTCGTGATTTGTGTCAATGTTTATTTCACTGTCTCTGGTTGGCTGTCCAGATGTAAGCAAACCAGGAGTTCCCCCGATTGCCTACAACATAGTGATCGCGATCAGCAGACCGGTGAGAGAGTGTCGTTGTGGGCGTGGCACGCTGATCCTTCACATGGAGACGACCGTTGACGTAGAAAGCCGTCTACCTCTCGTTCTGGAGGTCCCTCAGCGTAGCCGTCTGTTTCCTGGTGAGATCCTGGGCTGTCCTCAAGCCGTCCTTATCCATGGCGTCCCGTGCTGGCCTGTCCCGCATCAGCCTCATCAGTCCCGCATCAGCCTCATCAGGTCGCCCCATCTCTGGAACTTCGCGATGATGGGGCGGGGGTTGGAGTGGTTGGGATTGAATCTGCCGAGACGATGAGCCCTTTCAATCACGTCGCCCCCCCACTTCTCGTCAGGGACGTAGGTTTGAAGCACGTACTTCACAGCTTCTGCACAGTCCTCCTGCTCCCCTGCCCTGGCCTCAGGAACACCAAACAGCTTGACGTTATTTCGCCTGGAGAAACCCTCCAGACGATCCAGCTCCGTTTCCATATCAGCAACAGTCTTCATCACGTGGTCTTGCTGGGAAGACAGACTTGATATTTGCTTTGAATTGCGTTGTACTTGCCGCTTTGTCTCGTTAACGTCGCGACACAGATCATTGACTGATTTCTTAATGTGTTCTTGATCAGCTTTGAACTGCGTCTTCTTGTCTCTTTAACATATCTCCTTGTCTCTTTAAGGTGTCAGCCTGGGCGTTCATGACTTTGAGTATGTCGTCTAACTTCTTGTGTAAGCCTGTTTCTAGCTGCTTCATACTTTCTTGTACATTAATCGGCGATTCGACGGGAGTTTCAGGATTTTCAGACATGACAGAGGTCTTCGCGTTCTTCTCTTGGTCCGTTAAGAGCCCAGGATTTGATTCCACTTCAGGGCACACCTTTAGCCTATTGAAGGCGAACACGAACAAGGCGAGGTAGAGAACAGGTGTACACATGTGTTTGGTAGCAGGTGACAGCGTGAGAGCACGTAGAGGACTGGGGAAAAGATCGTCGCTTGACATGGTTCCAGCTAAAGTCCCACTCGCTGAATATGACTGAGATAAACAGTCCGGTTGAGAAAAAGGCGAGTTGAAAGCAGTCATAGCTAACGGCTTCACACAGCAAGTCAGGCTAGCTAGAGTTAGCAGACACGCCCAGGTAAACAACACATCGCTGACACACACCGCGTCATGATTTGCACGTGCGTACACATTCACCTTCCCTCTCACCTGCCCAGCAAGGAATTTTGCCACACATGTAATATGAAATCCACCTATTTTGGCCCTCCATGCACTAATGTCCAACATTTTCCACTTTTTCTGAAGCCCCAGTCACTACACTTTCCACTGACAAAGTGTCAGAACACAAGAACCGGGTACCTGTCATTAGAATGACAAATTGAAGAGCAGCCTAAAAACATTGATACACCATGCTTCGCTGTCAACCTTGACCCCCCGACTTCCGACTATGGACAGGTATGGTGAGAGAGAGAGAGAGAGAGAGAGAGAGAGAGAGAGAGAGAGAGAGAGAGAGAGAGAGAGAGAGAGAGAGAGAGATTATTTATTCGTTTTTTCTTTTGCTGTCCTCCGTCACGCATAGTGGGAAGAGGGGGTGTTAACTGCCGTTTTGTCCAAATTCGACCGTTTTGTCTATAGACAAAACGGCGGGGTTAGATCCGCCGTTTTGTCCAAATTTTCTATTATGATTCGGACAAAAAACGGCGGTTCAACAATCCGCCGTTTTGTCTATAGACAAAACGGCGGGTTGGACAAAACGGCGCCCGATTTTGAACCGCCGTTTTGTCCAAATGAAAGTTGGAGTTATAAAAACTCATTCTTGACAAGTTCTCATTTAAAAAAAAAAATCTTTGTTAAATAAAATGAATAACAAGCTGACCACTGACACTGGTCACTTTGGCCTAATTTTACCGTTTGAATGCTAATTAGTGTATTAGGAGATCATATGAACAATTGTTGATGTGGTTGACCAGTGGTCAGTGTCACTGACCAGTGGTCACTTTGGCCTATTTTCACTGTTTGACTGCAAATTAGTGTATTAGGAGTTCAAATGAACAAATTTTGATGTCATTGACCAGTGGTCAGTGTCACTGACCAGTGGTCACTTTGGCCTATTTTCACTGTTTGACTGCAAATTAGTGTATTAGGAGTTCAAATGAACAAGGTTTGATTTGGTTGACCCGTGGTCAGTAACACTGACCAATGGTCAACCACATAAACAATAGGCCAAAGTGACAACTGGTCAGTGACACTGACCACTGGTCAACCACATCAACAATTGTTGATATGATCTCCTAATACACTAATTAGCATTCAAACGGTAAAATTAGGCCAGTTAAAAAAAACCCAGTTAACCTAAGCCAAGGCTACATCAAAATGTTCTGCATGGCTGTGCGGGGATTGTCTTAAGCCACGACAAGCTCCTAGCATAACATAATCAGTCTAAAATCCTCCGAAGTCGGAGTGCGGCTGCCCACATGGCGGGCCGGGGTAATCAAAAACGGTCACACACGTAATGTTCTCATCCCTAGCTGGTGCATTTGTACCATAGTGTTCAAGTGCTTCGGCTGTTGGGATGATCCCTGGAGTCTTTAAGCCAGGGTAAGACCCCCCAAAAAAAACAAAAAAACAAAATGGTGATGACTTTTGTTACTAAACAATTCGAATTTCAGGAGAAAATGCTTTATGTTGCTGACCTGACTGCTCAAACGTGCACCAAGCAGCCCTATGATAAACCGTTCGTCCGCAGTTGTATGCCCGGTAGGGTATTTTTTATTTTTATTTTTTATGTTGTATGTTGTATTTTGTATTTTGTATGTTGTATGTTGACTTTTATGTTGTATTTGTATGTTGTATGTTGCATTTGTTATTGTATTTTGTATTTTGTATTTGTAATATGTTGTATAGGTATTTTGTGTGCTGTATTTGTATGTTGTATGTTGCATTTGTTATTGTATTTTGTATGCTGTATTTGTATTTTATATGCTGGATAGGTATTTTGTATGTTGCATTTGTTATTGTATGTTGTATGCTGTATTTGTATTTTATATGCTGGATAGGTATTTTGTATGTTGTATTTGTATGTTGTATGTTGCATTTGTATTTTGCATTTGTAGTTTGTATCATTTCTAGTCACAGAGGCACGTCTCTGCGAAATTCGGGCTGCTCCCACTTGGAGAACGCGTCATCACTAGCGCAGCGCTACATATTTGTTTGGTGTGTGAGTGTGTGTGTGTCTTTCATTTAACGTCTATCCACTTCTCGTGATATTAGATATGTGTGTGTGTGTGTGTGTGTGTGTGTGTGTGTGTGTGTGTGTGAGTGAGTGTGTGTGTGTGTGTGTGTGTGTGTGTGTGTGTGTGTGTGTGTGTGTGTGTGTGTGTGTGTGGGGGTGGGGGTGGGGGGGGGGGTGAGTATGAAGGGGTGAGGGGGTAGACTGTGGAAACCTAGGTATCAATTATGTTCATACCAAACAGCGAGATTTTCCACCCTGCTCTTACCGACTTTTCACTGCCGTGGGTTGTGTGTGTGTGTGTGTGTGTGTGTGTGTGTGTGTGTGTGTGTGTGTGTGTGTGTGTGTGTGTGTGTGTGTGTGTGTGTGTGTGCGTGTGCGTGTGTGCGTGCGTGCGTGCGTGCGTAAAAAATGTGGATGGTATTACTCTGTGATGTGTTGTTAGGTTAGGTTAGGTTAGGTACATTGTAATCAAGGAGGCGTCTCTATGAAATTCGGATTGCTCCCACCTGGAGAGCGCGTCGCATGCGATTTTTGTGTGACTGATGAAGAAGGGAAGGAAGGGAAGGGGGTAAATTTTGACCAAATGACAACTTTTTCGTTGCCACTGGGTTTGACGTGTGCTAAGTGCATGGGCACACATGACCTCAGTTTATTGTCTCATCCGAAAGACTCAGAGTACTTGTGTAGTATAGTATTGTACTGTGTATGGTAGGCATATGGCATGGTAAAGCGCTAATGTTTCTATTGTGTTGTGTTGTATTGCGGTGGGTCGTATCTTATTACAATATTACATTGTATTCGTATTGTATTGTATTCTATTAATGTATTGTAATTAAAGGGAACAAGGGAAGAGCTCTTTCTTTGAACCGAGCAGAAATTTTGCATTATCCAAAAACTCTTTATGATCTAGAAATTGCATGGATATATGACCTAAAAAAACCCACGTATTATGCGAGATTGATTTCCTATTTAAAAAAACATTGCGCCCCCCCCCAATGTAGTATCCGGAAATACGAGTTACGCTATCCGGAAATTTCGTAATATCCCCCCCAAATCTGTATTATCCAAGAATTTCGTATTATCCAGAAATTTCGTATTATCCGGACATTTCGTATTATCCAGAAACTTCGTATTATCCATTAATTTCGTATTATCCGGACGTTTTGCATTATCCGATGGTTGCAGGAACCCAGGATTCCATTGTGTCATCCGGACATTTCGTATTATCCGATTGTTGCAGGAACACAGGATTCCATCGTGTCATCCAGACATTTCGTATTATCCGATGGTTGCAGGAACACAGGATTCCATTGTGTCATCCGGGACATTTCGTATTATCCGATTGTTGCAGGAACACAGGATTCCATCGTGTCATCCGGACATTTCGTATTATCCGATTGTTGCAGGAACACAGGATTCCATCGTGTCATCAGGGACATTTCGTATTATCCGATTGTTGCAGGAACACAGGATTTCATCGTGTCATCCGGGACATTTCGTATTATCCGATTGTTGCAGGAACACAGGATTCCATCGTGTCATCCGGACATTTCGTATTATCCGATTGTTGCAGGAACACAGGATTCCATCGTGTCATCAGGGACATTTCGTATTATCCGATTGTTGCAGGAACACAGGATTCCATCGTGTCATCCGGACATTTCGTATTATCCGATGGTTGCAGGAACACAGGATTCCATCGTGTCATCCGGACATTTCGTATTATCCGATGGTTCCAGGAACACAGGATTCCATCGTGTCATCCGGACATTTCGTATTATCCGATTGTTGCAGGAACACAGGATCCCATCGTGTCATCCGGACATTTCGTATTATCCGATGGTTCCAGGAACACAGGATTCCATCGTGTCATCCGGACATTTCGTATTATCCGATTGTTGCAGGAACACAGGTTTCCATCGTGTCATCAGGGACATTTCGTATTATCCGATGGTTGCAGGAACACAGGATTCCATCGTGTCATCCGGACATTTTGTATCCGATGGTTGCAGGAACACAGGATTCCATCGTGTCATCCGGACATTTCGTATTATCCGATGGTTGCAGGAACACAGGATTCCATCGTGTCATCAGGGACGGTGTACGGCGATGGCGCGGAGAGTCTGACCGTCACTGACATCAGGCTGACCATTCCCTTGGGAGGGCCCACAGCGCGGGTCGCCATCACGTACACCCCTGAAATGTGTCTGCCCGTCGCGCAGAAATTCACCATCTCTACTCTCGGAGGTAGAATGCGAGGAGAGCCCCGAGGGGATGTTAAAGGGCCACACTGACGGATGAGTTTTTGTAAGAAACACGTCTAGATCACCAGGAAAACACCCTTTACAGAGATTGCAACACTCACTTTGCTCTGGTTTCCTTGAAATCAAACCGTCAAATAGGCTATTCCTCCTTGGCGGATGTGCTGGAAGTCAAATTATTTCACCCACTTTTCTAATGGCCGCCTGCGTTTAGACCAAATCGTTTGCACGAAATTGTCGCAATACAAGCCTTTAAAAAAAAAGTTATGCAGATTATCTAAAGGAGTTTCGCTCACAACAAAGGAAACTGGTGCACCCCGGTTCGCATATTGCCGTTTCGCATACTGTCGCTTCGCATAAAGCCGATTCACATACTGCCGCTTCGCATACAAAGCTTTGTGGACATGGCATTTCGCATAAAAATCTTCAGGCGTTCGAAGTTGTTGTCGTTGTTGTTGTGTTTTTTTTCTTCCTCTTCCTTTTCCAAGTTTGTTTGTCCAAAATGTTTTTGTGTGGTTCAGAAACGAACAATTTCCATGGAGCCCCATATTCAGAAAAAAACCCCTTTTTTCTTGAGGTCCAGAAACGCTTTCGCAATTTCCACGTCTTCGTTTGCAATTTCAATTTCTACGGTATCCAGACGCAACTCTAATTCATTCACATAGGTCGGGATTCAAAAAGTCGGGATATAATTATAATAAAAACTGTGCAACATTTGCATTTAAATTTTGCGGAACAAAAAGACAGCATTTTTGAGAAGAAGAAATATAGTTTTACGAGAGAGAGAGAGAGAGAGAGAGAGAGAGAGAGAGAGAGAGAGAGAGAGAGAGAGAGAGAGATAATTGAATTGAATGAATTTTATTTATAGAGGGTAATAGAATAAGCAATAACATGCTTTTTTACATCCAGCCTTCTGGGAATTCTTTTTACAAATATAAAAGTAGAAATGGAAAATGAAAATGAGCACAGACAAAGCAATATAAGAATGCAAAATACAACCCAATATAGTAGCACAACAATAACAAAATCAAACCTAATATTATTAACTATACTCATTTTGAACGTGCATAAGTTAAGAGTAGGCCTAAGCACATACACACGGAGAAGCCCCCCAAAATAATCCTACTTTTCATCTTTAACATGCACAGAGAGAGAGAGAGAGAGAGAGAGAGAGAGAGAGAGAGAGAGAGAGAGAGAGAGAGAGAGAGAGAGAGAGAGAGAGAGAGAGAGAGAGAGTGCAAGATGGAAACACAAAGAAATAAAGATGAAAAAAAATGAAAAAAGAGATTCGCCACTTTCGGAAGAGAGTGGTGATTCTATAAAAATAAAAAAATAAAAAAAGTTTGCAGACAATTGAAAATTTCCGAAAAATGATTTTTACCCCATCCCCAAAAAGGAACTTTCCAAAGAAAAAGGGCTACCACGGAAATTTCTGGAGCTCCCCTGAGGCATCTTGGAAGAAAAAATAAACTATTGCAACCTTTACATGCCTTGAATCTTCTTCATAAACCTACAAATGAAAATGATAGCATTTCTATGAAACATTTTTATGAACGATTCTGTGGGTTGCGATAGTTTTGAGTCACCTTATGCATCCACTTCTTGCAGGAGGGATACAGACGGAGGCGGCGGATTACATAGACTGGCAGATAGGTCCTCATCCTGATGCCACGTTTGAACTCGTCTCCATCTGCGATGATGCGGAGTTTGGAACTCCGGAGGTTAGCGTGTTGTGTTGTGTTGTATTGTATTGTATTGTATAGTATAGTATTGTACAGAGAATGGCAGATAGGTCCTCATCCTGATGCCACGTTTGAACTCGTCTCCATCTTACCTATCTGCGATGATGCGGAGTTTGGAACTCCGGAGGTTAGCGTGTTGTGTTGTGTTGTGTTGTGTTGTGTTGCATTGTATTGTATAGTATTGTATTGTACAGAGACTGGCAGATATGCCCTCATCCTGATGTCATGTTCGAACCCGTCTCCATCTGCGATGATGCGGAGTTTGGAACTCCAGAGGTTAGCGTGTTGTGTTGTGTTGTGTGTTGTGTTGTATTGTATTGTATTGTATTGTATTGTATTGTAGGCCTATTGTATTGTACAGAGACTGGCAGATATAGGCTGCTATGTCTGAACTCGTCTCCATGTGTGACACTGCGGAGTGTGTGCGTGTGCGCGTGCGTACGTGTGCGTGCGTGTGTGTGTGTGTGTGCATTCGCGCGTGCGCGTGCGTGTATGTACATGCGTGTGTGCGTGTGCGTGTGTGCGAGCGTGCGTGCATGCGTATGTCAGTGTGTGTGCGTGCGTGCGCGCATGTGTATGTGTGTGCGCGCGCGCGCGTGTGTGTGTGCATATGCGTGTAGTCTACAACTGTACGTGTCTTGCATATTTGTTCGCCTGTCTGTTTCAGAAGTACCCAAGCATCATGTTTTAGTCGACGCTCTAAATCATCCATCGGGCAATCCCGCAAGGTGCAATCGGGAAATTCCACCAACTACAGATTAGAACTGCAAACCAACAACGCACTGCACCAACGCACCCTCGATCGGAACCACCAAAGAACCAGAAGTAGACCCGAGACCACGACAACGCTGACGGTGACGACAATGTTGAATGATTATGACCACATGGATGACGACCGTGATGGGCTATCCTCCGTTCTCTTTGAGATGTAGGCCTAATTACCGAGTAACTCCAGGCTTTAACTGACGGATGAGTTTTTTGCAAGAAGCACATCAAGATCACCGTGAAAACACCATTTACAGAGATCGCAACACTCACTTTGCTCTGGTTTCCTATAAATCAAACCGTCAAAACGGCGATTCCTCCTTGGCGGAGATGCCAGAGGCAGTAGCCATTTTGGATGGGGTGGGTGAAGGTCACTCATTGTAGTTGAAGCGTTTTCTTTTATTATAGTGCAGTAAAAAAAAAAGGAGCTGTTTCCTTTGTTGTGAGCGATAATCTGTATAAAAAAAAAGAAAAAAAAGCTTGTATGCGAAAATTTCGTGCAAACGATTTGGTCTAAACGCAGGCTGCCATTAGAAAAGAGACGGCACACGCCTTCTCTTTGGGTGAAATAATTTGACTTCCAGCACCTCCGCCAAGGAGGAATCGCCGAGACGGATTGATTTCTAGGAAACCAGAGCAAAGTGAGTGTTGCGAGCTCTGTAAAGGGTGTTTTCCTGGTGATCTGGACGTGTTTCTTACAAAAAGCTCATCCATCAGGGTGGCCCTTTAACAAACTCGTTAAAGTGTCTTTAATAACGAGGAATGTTGAAGTGGTACTTAATTGTTTTGGAAATGGAAAGCTTGTTTGTGTAAGATCAAGAGATCCCAAATCATTGTCAAAAGTGAATGAGCATTTTTGGGGTCTGTCCATCTCCTTTATTAATGTTTTGTTATTGCTGTTGTTGAATGTTTCAACTACTGATTTGGCCTACCGAGCAATAAAACAACTGTAGACATTGCAGTAGCTATAATAGTAGCAGTATTAGTAGTAGCAACAGTATGGGACACTTATTTATATAGTACCTCTTAAGGATAGAGATCTCTATCTCAAGGGCAGATAATCCAAAAGCTATAAAACTTTCAACATGGATACTGCTGGTAGAGGGCTATAACTGCATACTATAATCATAAGATAAGGTTTATACTGTTGGCTTAATAGTAAGAATACTTTTTTCTTCAAAAGGTACGAATTACAAGTCCTGTTACGGAATTCGTACCACCAAGTTACTGATATCGTACCACGGAGTTAAATAGCACTAATTCAACCGTAGGATGCTCGTGACTTGGCTTTAACTATAGGCCATTCTTTCTTCTGAATGTTCCAGTTAGTTTCTGTGACGTCAAAATAAATCTTATATTATTTTCTGATCAAAAGTTTGAAGTCACTTAAAACAAGCTACTGAATGCCTTAGAGTGGCTGCGCCATTGGAAAAAACCCAACGCTGGAGGTACGAGTTACATGACAGAGGTATGAATTGCATAACTGTGGCTCAGTTATTTTTGCTTTGAATATTTTAATTTACAAAATGGACAACAATGGCCCTAACACTTTATAATGAAAGATTTGTTGAGTGGCATTTAGAGTTTTTATTTTTTATTGGTGCATTGAATAACAAATAAAAAAAAAGCATTACTCAAAATAACATCAGATGCTGCCAAAATGAATGTTCGTTTGCCTTACAAACGGTTTTCCGCTTTATTGCATTTTGATTGTACAGTGGGACCTCCCTTATAAGACCTCCCATTATAAGACTCCCTCCCATATAAGACCTACTTCTCTGAAACATTGCCGTTCTTTGCAAGTATTAAAATTACTTCCCTTAAAGACCCCTCCCTTATAAGACCTCATTTTGGATGATTTTTGAAGGTCTTATAAGGGAGGTTCCACTCTAATAAATATTTCCTATCAGTTGCCCAAACTTCACACACAAGTATTAACCCTCAATCTTCTACCGTTTGCTGGGAAACCATGTGGTACGAATTGTATGACAGGTACTATATCAATAAGTCTCCTCTACATGTGTTCTTTTCATGAGTCACGTTTGGTTAGCTCTTAAAACAAGCACCAGCATATATCGTAGCGTGTTTTTCAGGCCTGGTATGTCTGTCATAATAGATTGAAACGTGTTTGTAGCATTGCTACAGTAAATGAAATTTGACAAAAATAGAACATTATTGTACATCCATTGAATGTCTCATGCAAAGTGCAACGTTGATGTGGTATAAATAAAGCTGGCTTATGACAGCTCTAAATGGATGGTGCGTGCGTGCGTGCGTGTGTATATGTGTGTGCTTGAGAGAGGGAAATGATGACGATGATGATAATAATGCTGCTGCTGCTGCTGCTGCTGATGATGATGACGATGATGATGATTTATTCGAAAGGCTTTGGTCATATTTGAATGTCACTTTGAAGGTCACGTGAAATATACCGGGTACTGTTAAACAAAGTCAAGAGCCAGCAGCTGCACACACACAAATCAGACGCCGTTTTCAATGTTATACTTAACCCTTTCGCCGCCAATGTCACATTTTAGCACCACAATGGTTTAACACCCATGTTACTAAAAGGCATCAAATCAGGGCCTGTTATCCAAAGACCCCATGTTCTTAATTTTGGGAGGTAATGATAGGCCTAATGTTATATATGTCACAGATGAAATCGCAATATTGCAGATATTTTATTTTCTCTACCCAGATAAGTTTAATGGCATTGTTTTGGCTGAAATATGGCTGGCGGCGAAAGGGTTAAATACGGACAAATAAAGGAGTTTGTTACACTACTGGACAAGAACGACCCCGCTCTCTCTTCCCCCATTCTCCCCACTGCCAGAACGCAAAAAGGGGCTATTTGCATCATGGGTTGCTCAATTAAAGAAAAAATAGGCTGTTCTTACTTCTTCTGTTTAATATTCAAAGATGTAAGACTGCATTGTGTACCGTGTCTGAGGCTGGCTGAAACTAAACCTTTTCACCAGATCCAGTACAGTGGAACCTCCCTTATAAGACCTCCCATTATTTATAGACTCCCTCCCACATAAGACCTACTTCTCTGAAGCATTGCCCTTCTTCGTAAGTATTTAAAAATACCTCCATTATAAGACCCCTCCCTTATAAGACTAGCTAGCGGCACAGCGCGTCTTTGACGTCACTCATTTTGACTCAAACCCTGATTTTTATGGGCTTTCAACACACAAAAACAGACATTCATCAAAAAGTTGAAACAATAAACTTTATTTCACAACAAATTTGAGACCAGTCTGTGCTCAAATAGCTGAGAACTGAGCAGTTGAAAATGATGAAAATCAGGGTTTGAGTCAAAATGATTGACGTCAAAGACGCGCTGTGCCGCTAGCTAGATTAAGACCTCCCATTATTTATAGACTCCCTCCCACATAAGACCTACTTCTCTGAAACATTGCCCTTCTACGTAAGTATTTAAAATTAACTCCCTTATAAGACCCCTCCCTCAAAGACCCCTCCCTTATAGGACCCCTCCCTTATAAGACCCCTTCCCTTATAAGACCCCTTCCCTTATAAGACCCCTCCCTTATAAGACCCCTGCCTTATAAGACCTCATTTTGGAGGATTTTTTAAGGTCTTATAAGGGAGTTGCCACTGTAGTAGTAGTAGGCAAATTCACATACCTTCAATTACAGTAAGAGGGAGAGGGAGAACAATGAGATAGTTTGCTTCTTTTTTTTACGTCATAGACGCCTACATGGTGGGAGGTAAGGAGAGGTAAATGAAAGGGGAAAAAAAGAAACAACACAAAAAAGGAACAAAGTAAGAGAAAGACAGATGCGGAGAAACATGCTGAGAGCGACAGGTAGAGGGGACAGAGAAAGAAAGGGGGGGGGGGGGGGGGAGAGAGACAGAGACAGAGAGAGATACAGAAAGAGGAGAGAGAGAGAGAGAGACAGAGAGAGAGAAAGTGTGTGTGTGTGTGTGTGTGTGTGTGTGTGTGTGAGAGAGAGAGACAGAGACAGAGACAGAGATACAGAGAGAGAGAGAGATACAGAGACTGACACTGACAAGACTTTTAATGACATAGGCCAGCAGCCCCTTATCACAACGAGAGAGAGAGAGAGGGAGATGTAGCAGAAATGAATTAGTGGATTACGTGTAAGTACACATACTCATGTAAGTAAATTCAAGTACACGCCTTCATTCACAGAAACACACAAACAGGCAGGCGCACACACGCATATGCACGTACACATTCACAAGCTACAACATTAATTTGCACATATCAACGTAAACCACATGTCCGCGGCGCTGGGTCTGGCATTGGTTAGAGGGGCGGGGAGTGATCTTCTTGCTCCTAGGTTTATTCCATGTCCACTTGGGGTACCCTGAGATGGACAGGACTTCTTTCAGGTGGTGTTGTTCCTGATTCAGGGCTTCTGGTGTTGAGCAGATGGTCTTCGCTCGATATGTCAGAGTCCGGATGACCCCCAGTTTGTGCTCCAAATAATTTTCTTTTTTAGTTTGTAAGGCTATTAATTAGAATCTTTTCTCATCATCATTAACAATCTTTACACCCCCCACCCCCCCAGCTCAAAACGTTTGTAGCTTTCCATGCCCCGCTTTCGTGGGGACCTCAGTGTTGGCAACTGGTGTGGCCTGCGTCTGGCAAGTTTGAGTCAAGCTTAACACTAACAGGATTGGTAGGTAGATTCATGGGAGCCGTCGTTGGATGGACGCGGTGGTAAGTTTGAGTCAAGCTTAACACTAACAGGATTGGTAGGTAGAGTCATGGGATCTGTCGTTGGATGGACGCGGTGGCGCCCTTGGATGAGGGATTCACTCACACTGCTGCCGCGACTAAGCTTTTGTTTTTTTCAGTCTGGGGTTTAGTATGTTGTGTTCTGTACAATAATATTGCTTTAGAACTGAACTCCAACGGAATGACCCAGCAGAAGTGGGGAGAGAAAACTTGAAAACTTGAAAACTTAAACTTTATTTTCCAAGGATATAAAGTTTAGGCAATGCCTATTCTTCCCATCTGTCCTTGATACATATAATGCTAACACAGAACACAAAACATGGCAAGGCATACTATTACATAAAGGTAGCAAAGCAGTTGATATTATGAAACATAGATTGGCTGAAATATGGGTTTATAAACTTGCATAATGTTTTAATACTCGCGCGTGTATACAAGCATGCAACCATACTTACACACTAGCGCACATGTACGTGGAGTTGTCTTCTTAGGTATAAAGGAAACATACATTATAGAACAGGGCAAATCAATGCATCATAGGGTATGTAACAGGTAACAGTTTGCATTAAATTGAGGACACCATTTCTAGCATATATTAGGCACATTGTAGGCGAATAGTAAGCAAATAGAATGAAATGAATAAAATGAACTGAATACATATTAACATCATCATAAGCATTTAGCACACTGGGTGGGGGATGAGATTAAGGGAGAGAGAGAGAGAGAGAGAGAGAGAGAGAGAGAGAGAGAGAGAGAGGAAGAGAGAGGAGGAGGTGGGTATGTGAACAAGGACAATAAGTTGATTGGTTCATTAAAGAGGACGTGGGAAGTTTGTTGCTATTCGATGACTCGCTTATTATTATTACTAGCATAGACCTTTCTTCTCTATTGCAATGTTATCATTCCATTGAAATGTGACAAAGGTTTTTAAAATAAACCATCATCATCATCATATATCTCTCTCACTCTCTCTCTCTCTGTCACACACAAACACACACATACATGCACACTCACACATGCGCGTGTTCATGCACGCACGTAAACACACACACACACGCGCGCGCGCACACGCACGCACGCACACGCACGCACACGCACGCACACGCACACACACACACACCATTCTTTTAGATAAGTCATATTAGGCCAACTTTATTCAAACCAAAAACAACGTTTAATATATAACTTAACATGAAGCATTCTTTAAATTTTTTTATGTTAGGATGTACAAAAATGTTCTGTTTGTTTATTTCTAAATTCATGTACTGCAACAATACCACAGACATGTATAAATTGCATATAATGACAGATATGGCAGGCCTAGAAATTACGAAGCTAAAAGTGCTGGTTCTTGCTTTAAGAGCTAACAAAATATGAACCATGCACAGGATGGTTTTGTCGATGCTCTGCCTTTCTGGCACGTCTCTGGCGTCTTTTTGCCTGGATGTTAAGAATCATTATTCGAGAGAACTGTGCGAGTAATTTTATTCAAAAGTAGGGCCCCTGTTGGGCTTCAAACTATTCTCTATTGGAAATCTAAATGCTTTCACAAGAGCCAAGGTTTTGTGCATTCAATGCTTAAAAAAAAGAAAAAGATTTGAGATATCATAAATACTTGCCTTTAGTGAACCCCAACCCAATTATGTAGGTCAAACTAGATCAACTTCCCCCCACCCCCACCCCCCACAGTTGAAAAAACCCAAGGTTCTTTTAATGGTGTGGGTTAAACTAGTTCGAAGTCCCCCCCCCCCACACCCCCTTCCACACCTTGGATAAGAACAAGCTGTTTCATATGTATGGGTTAAACTAAGTCGACCCCCCCCCCCCCCCCCCCCCCCCCCCCCCCCCGCTCGGTCCCTTCCCACTTTGGATAAAAACAAGCTCTTTCAATTGTGTAGGCTAAACTAGGTCAAACTACCACTCCCCCCCCTTCCCCACCTTAGAAAAAAACCCAAGCTCTTTCAATTGTGTGCGTTAAACTAAGTCGAACTACCCCCCCCCCCCCCCCCCCCCCTCCCACTTTGGATAAAACCAAGCTCTTTCAATTGTGTGCGTTAAACTAAGTCGAACTACCCCCCCCCCCCCCCTCCCTCCCTTCCCACTTTGGATAAAAACAAGCTCTTTCAATTGTGTAGGCTAAACTAGGTCAAACTACCACTCCCCCCCTTAGAAAAAAACCCAAGCTCTTTCAATTGTGTTGGTTAAACTAAGTCGAAAACAAGTTTTTTTTAACGAAATACGAACCATGCAAAGAATGCTTTTATCAATGGTATGCCTATCTAGTATCTGGCACGTCTCTGGTCTTTTTGCCTGGATGTTAAGAATCATTATTCGAGAGAACTGTGCGAGTAATTTTATCCAAAAGTAGGTCTGTTTGGCTTCAGTAGGTCTGTTTTGACTATTCTCTATCGGAAATCTAAATGCTTTCACAATGTTTTGTGCATTCAATGTTTTTTTAAATGTTTTTTTATTTTATAAAAAGATTTGAGACATCGTAAACACTTGCCTTTAGTGAACCCCAACCCAATTGTGTAGGTTAATCTAGGTCGAACTACCCCGCCCCCCATCCCCACCTTAGAAAATACCCCAAGGTTCTTTCAATTGTGTGGGTTAAGCTAGGTCGAAGTCCCCCAGCCCCCCCCCCCCCCCCCCCCCCCCTCCCTTCCCACTTTGGAAAAAAACAATGTGTAGGTTAATCTAAGTCGAACTACCCCCACCCCTCCCTCCCCACTTTGGATAAAAGCAAGTTGTTTCAATTGTGTAGGTTAGACTAAGTCGAAGTCCCCCCTCCCTCCCTTCCCACCTTGGATAAAAACAAGCTGTTTCAATTGTGTAGGTTAGACTAAGTCGAAGTCCCCCCCTCCCTCCCTTCCCACCTTGGATAAAAACAAGCTGTTTCAACTGTATATGTTAGACTACGTCGTCAACCCCCCCTGCCTTCCCACCTTGGATAAAAACAAGCTGTTTCAATTGTGTATGTTAGACTAAGTCGAAGTCCCCCCCTCCCTCCCTTCCCACCTTGGATAAAAACAAGCTGTTTCAATTGTGTAGGTTAGACTAAGTCGAAGTCCCCCCTCCCTCCCTTCCCACCTTGGATAAAAACAAGCTGTTTCAATTGTGTATGTTAGACTACGTCGTCACCCCCCCCCCCCCCCCCCCCCCCCCCCCCCCCCCCCCCTGCCTTCCCACCTTGGATAAAAACAAGCTGTTTCAATTGTGTAGGTTAGACTAAGTCGAACTACCCCTAACTCTACCCCCCCCTCTCCCCACCTTGGTAAAACAAGACTCTTTCAATTGTGTTGGTGAAACAACGTCTAACTACATGACATCTTGGGTATATTCTTGCCCCTCCACATCACCCCACTCCTCCCCACCCGCACACATGGCACATAAAAACCCCAATAAGCTCCTCACCTAAAACCCAGGTAAAAGAACATGTGTTGTCTTCTGTAGAAAACAATATCCCCACTTGCCCCACCCCTCCCTCCCTCCCAACCCCATGAAAAAAGGCTGTTCTATTCCGTAGAAAACAACACCTCATCCCCATTCACCCCACCCCTCCCTCCCAACCCCATGAAAAAAGGCTGTTATATTCTGTAGAAAACAACACCTCATCCCCATTCACCCCACCCCTCCCTCCCTCCCAACCCATGAAAAAAGGCTGTTCTATTCTGTAGAAAACAACACCTCATCCCCATTCACCCCAACCTCCTCCATCACAACCCATGAAAAAAGACTGTTCTATTCTGTAGAAAACAACACCTCATCCCCATTCACCCCACCCCTCCCTCCATCCCAACCCATGAAAAAAGGCTGTTCTATTCTGTAGAAAACAACACCTCATCCCCATTCACCCCACCCCTCCTCCATCCCAACCCATGAAAAAAGGCTGTTCTATTCTGTAGAAAACAACACCTCATCCCCATTCACCCCACCCCTCCCTCCCAACCCCATGAAAAAAGGCTGTTCTATTCTGTAGAAAACAACACCTCATCCCCATTCACCCCCACCCCTCCATCCCAACCCCATGAAAAAAGGCTGTTCTATTCTGTAGAAAACAATAACCCCATTCACCCCACCCCTCCCTCCCAACCCCATGAAAAAAGGCTGTTCTATTCTGTAGAAAACAACACCTCATCCCCATTCACCCCACCCCTCCCTCCCAACCCCATGAAACAAGGCTGTTCTATTCTGTAGAAAACAATAACCCCATTCACCCCACCCCTCCCTCCCAACCCCATGAAACAAGGCTGTTCTATTCTGTAGAAAACAATAACCCCATTCACCCCACCCCTCCCTCCCAACCCCATGAAAAGGCTGTTATATTCCGTAGAAAACAACACCTCATCCCCATTCACCCCACCCCTCCCTCCCAACCCCATGAAAAGGCTGTTATATTCCGTAGAAAACAACACCTCATCCCCATTCACCCCACCCCTCCCTCCCAACCCCATGAAAAAAGGCTGTTCTATTCTGTAGAAAACAACACCTCATCCCCATTCACCCCACCCCTCCCTCCCTCCCAACCCATGAAAAAAGGCTGTTCTATTCTGTAGAAAACAACACCTCATCCCCATTCACCCCACCCCCCCTCCCTCCCAACCCCATGAAAAAAGGCTGTTCTATTCTGTAGAAAACAACACCTCATCCCCATTCACCCCACCCCTCCCTCCCAACCCCATGAAAAAAGGCTGTTATATTCTGTAGAAAACAACACCTCATCCCCATTCACCCCACCCCTCCCTCCATCCCAACCCATGAAAAAAGGCTGTTCTATTCTGTAGAAAACAATACCTCATCCCCATTCACCCCACCCCTCCCTCCCAACCCCATGAAAAAAGGCTGTTCTATTCTGTAGAAAACAACACCTCATCCCCATTCACCCCACCCCTCCCTCCCAACCCCATGAAAAAAGGCTGTTCTATTCTGTAGAAAACAACACCTCATCCCCATTCACCCCAACCCCTCCCTCCCAACCCATGAAAAAAGGCTGTTCTATTCTGTAGAAAACAACACCTCATCCCCATTCACCCCAACCTCCTCCATCCCAACCCCATGAAAAAAGGCTGTTCTATTCTGTAGAAAACAACACCTCATCCCCATTCACCCCAACCCCTCCCTCCCAACCCATGAAAAAAGGCTGTTCTATTCTGTAGAAAACAACACCTCATCCCCATTCACCCCACCTCCTCCATCCCAACCCATGAAAAAAGGCTGTTCTATTCTGTAGAAAACAACACCTCATCCCCATTCACCCCAACCCCCTCCATCCCAACCCATGAAAAAAGGCTGTTCTATTCTGTAGAAAACAACACCTCATCCCCATTCACCCCACCCCTCCCTCCCTCCCAACCTATGAAAAAAGGCTGTTCTATTCTGTAGAAAACAACACCTCATCCCCATTCACCCCACCCCTCCCTCCCTCCCAGCCCCATGAAAAAAGGTTGTTCTATTCTGTAGAAAACAACACCTCATCCCCATTCACCCCACCCCCCTCCCTCCCAACCCCATGAAAAAAGGCTGTTATATTCTGTACGCCTGATCCCATCACCCCTTGTCCCTTCGTCCCCATCAACCCACCCCCACCCCCACCTCGGTCCTCTATTGTAGAGGTTGATACCTCATCCCCTACCCCCAGGTAAAATAAAACTGTTCTATAATGAACAGATTAACAGCACTTCCCTTCACACACACACACACGCACGCACACACAGTAAAACAAAATTGTTCTATGATGAGAAGATTAACACCTATTCCCCTATGCCCCTCCCCCCCCCCTCCCCCCACACACTTTAAACATTCTATAATGTAGAGAGTAACACCTCTTCTCCTTTACCCCTCACCTCACCCCCACTAAAGAAAAAAACCACAGGTAAAAAACACCCTGTTCTATAATGAAGAGATTAACACCTCTTTACCTTTATCCCCCTCCTCCCCTCCCCACCCACTAAAAAAACCCTGTTCTATAATGAAGAGATTAACACCTCTTCACCTTTATCCCCCTCCTCACCCCCCCCCCCACTAAAAAAACTGTTCTATAATGAAGAGATTAACACCTCTTCACCTTTATCCCCCTCCTCCCCTCCCCCCCCCCACTAAAAAAACTGTTCTATAATGAAGAGATTAACACCTCTTCACCTTTATCCCCCTCCCCACCCCCCACTAAAAAAACCTGTTCTATAATGAAGAGATTAACACCTCTTCACCTTTATCCCCCTCCCCCCCCCCCCCCCCCCACTAAAAAAACTGTTCTATAATGAAGAGATTAACACCTCTTCACCTTTATCCCCCTCCTCCCCCCCCCCCCCCCACTAAAAAAACTGTTCTATAATGAAGAGATTAACACCTCTTCACCTTTATCCCCCTCCTCCCCCCCCCCCCCCCCACTAAAAAAACTGTTCTATAATGAAGAGATTAACACCTCTTCACCTTTATCCCCCTCCTCCCCCCCCCCCCCCACACTAAAAAAACTGTTCTATAATGAAGAGATTAACACCTCTTCACCTTTATCCCCCTCCTCCCCTCCCCACCCCCACTAAAAAAACTGTTCTATAATGAAGAGAGTAACACCTCTTCCTCTTCACACCTCCCCTCCCCACCCCCACTAAATAAACTGTTCTATATGAAGAGATAACACCTCTTCCTAACACACCTCTTCCTCTTCACACCTCTTCCCTCACCTCCCCTCCCCACCCCCACTAAAAAAACCACCCTGTTCTATAATGAAGAGATTAACACCTCTTCCTCTTCACACCTCCCCTCCCCACCCCCACTAAATAAACTTTTCTATGAAGAGATTAACACCTCTTCCCCTTCACACACACCCTCCCCTTCACCTGTTGTGTACTTACGTATAGAATAACACATCACCGCAATGTCCTCGCCACTCTCCCAAACCAAATTTCTAACTTTGGTTCAGAAACTACACCTCTCGATCAAACACCTGCTTTTTGTTGTTG
>CM065708.1:27766773-27771773 GCA_017654935.2 Phymorhynchus buccinoides | reverse complement strand
TCTCTCTCTCTCTCTCTCACACACACACACACACACACAGAGAGAGAGAGAGAGAGAGAGAGAGAGAGATCGAGATGAGAAAAGAAGAGAGAGAGAGAGAGAGAGAGAGAGAGAGAGAGAGAGAGAGAGAGAGAGAGAGAGAGAGTACTTCTTATAAATACATATCACAACATGAGCACAGTTAAGTCAGTGGACACCTGTTTCTCTGACAGCCTGTCTCTTCTCTTTGTGAGCGGTGAAGTTGTGCATGTATTTTATCATATGTGTTAGTGTATGTCTGCTTTTGGAGCAATTACTACAGTAGAACCTGAAAACCAGCCAAACATGTCTAAATAGGGAGGTGGACACTCAGTAGCCGGGTAATGAAGGGGGAACAATTATTACAGTAGAACCTGAAAACCAGCCAAGCATGTCTAAATAGGGAGGTGGACACTCAGTAACCGGGTAATGAAGGGGGAACAATTATTACAGTAGAACCTGAAAACCAGCCAAGCATGTCTAAATAGGGAGGTGGACACTCAGTAGCCGGGTAATGAAGGGGGAACAATTACTACAGTAGAACCTGAAAACCAGCCAAGCATGTCTAAATAGGGAGGTGGACACTCAGTAACCGGGTAATGAAGGGGGAACAATTACTACAGTAGAACCTGAAAACCAGCCAAGCATGTCTAAATAGGGAGGTGGACACTCAGTAGCCGGGTAATGAAGGGGGAACAATTACTACAGTAGAACCTGAAAACCAGCCAAGCATGTCTAAATAGGGAGGTGGACACTCAGTAGCCCGGGTAATGAAGGGGGAACAATTACTACAGTAGAACCTGAAAACCAGCCACACATGTCTAAATAGGGAGGTGGACACTCAGTAGCCCGGATAATGAAGGGGGAACAATTACTACAGTAGAACCTGAAAACCAGCCAAACATGTCTAAATAGGGAGGTGGACACTCAGTAGCCGGGTAATGCAGGGGAACAAAATCGACGAACATTTGTTGGAGTCATACCTTAGAGGGAATCTAAATAGGGAAGGTCGGCAAATATGCAAATTAACACCCACACCCACACACACAAACACATTTAGAGAAAGAGAAAAAAAGCGTGAAGGTTAACCCTTTTTTCTTCTTCTTTTTTTTGAGTGAGTAAGTGAGTTGTTATTTTTTTCAAAGACCTACAGAGCAGGCTGTCAAAATCACGTATTTCATGTCTTATAGCTGGTAAAAAATCTTTTTTTGACCAAATGTTGCTTACGAAAACGAGGCATCACTTGAATTTCAAATTCCCCCCGGGGAAAGTCCAATTTAGGTTGGATTGGAGTTTCAACTCCAATCCAACCTAAACTCCAAACTCCAAACGTAGGGTAGGTAGGGCTAATATGAGGCTGATTGTTTCCTTACTGAATTTAGATACACAATGGAAAGTAGTAACTTGAGTTTTTTTGTTTGTTTAAGCCTCCTGTAACCCACGTTACGTTGTAGGTAACCCATGATTCCAAATTAACGTTATTTATCTGATAACTGAGAAATCACAGCCAGGTGTACATAAGAATCGCCACAATAAAATCATTTATGAACAACAAAGAATACGAATTATCGTATTAAACGAACCAGACAAATATGAACGAGTGATCCTGGTAAAAGCAGAACGCATTTTAAATCGAGACATAATCAGCTGAAAACGTGGCAAGAACAACACTTGAAAACATACAACAATATTAGTACCTACGCCATCCCCACACAGACAATTTAGACAACAGCATACACAGCAGTAATCTTTTCCAGAACAAAGGGGCTACAAAAAGGCTTGCACAAAAAATACAATCTCGAGGAGATGGACAGGCTGCTCCGCAAAATAATCACTTGGCCCACTTGGTGGAGTACATTAAGAGTTCAGAAGATGGATTGACCTAGGCCCACTTGGTGGAGTACATTAAGAGTTCAGAAGATGGATTGACCTAGGCCCACTTGGTGGAGTACATTAAGAGTTCAGAAGATGGATTGACCTAGGCCCACTTGGTGGAGTACATTAAGAGTTCAGAAGATGGATTGACCTAGGCCCACTTGGTGGAGTACATTAAGAGTTCAGAAGATGGATTGACCTAGGCCCACTTGGTGGAGTACATTAAGAGTTCAGAAGATGGATTGACCTAGGCCCACTTGGTGGAGTACATTAAGAGTTCAGAAGATGGATTGACCTAGGCCCACTTGGTGGAGTACATTAAGAGTTCAGAAGATGGATTGACCTAGGCCCACTTGGTGGAGTACATTAAGAGTTCAGAAGATGGATTGACCTAGGCCCACTTGGTGGAGTACAATAAGAGTTCAGAAGATGGATTGACCTAGGCCCACTTGGTGGAGTACATTAAGAGTTCAGAAGATGGATTGACCTAGGCCCACTTGGTGGAGTACATTAAGAGTTCAGAAGATGGATTGACCTAGGCCCACTTGGTGGAGTACATTAAGAGTTCAGAAGATGGATTGACCTAGGCCCACTTGGTGGAGTACATTAAGAGTTCAGAAGATGGATTGACCTAGGCCCACTTGGTGGAGTACATTAAGAGTTCAGAAGATGGATTGACCTAGGCCCACCTGGTGGAGTACATTAAGAGTTCAGAAGATGGATTGACCTAGGCCCACCTGGTGGAGTACATTAAGAGTTCAGAAGATGGATTGACCTAGGCCCACTTGGTGGAGTACATTAAGAGTTCAGAAGATGGATTGACCTAGGCCCACTTGGTGGAGTACATTAAGAGTTCAGAAGATGGATTGACCTAGGCCCACTTGGTGGAGTACATTAAGAGTTCAGAAGATGGATTGACCTAGGCCCACTTGGTGGAGTACATTAAGAGTTCAGAAGATGGATTGACCTAGGCCCACTTGGTGGAGTACATTAAGAGTTCAGAAGATGGATTGACCTAGGCCCACTTGGTGGAGTACATTAAGAGTTCAGAAGATGGATTGACCTAGGCCCACTTGGTGGAGTACATTAAGAGTTCAGAAGATGGATTGACCTAGGCCCACTTGGTGGAGTACATTAAGAGTTCAGAAGATGGATTGACCTAGGCCCACTTGGTGGAGTACATTAAGAGTTCAGAAGATGGATTGACCTAGGCCCACTTGGTGGAGTACATTAAGAGTTCAGAAGATGGATTGACCTAGGCCCACTTGGTGGAGTACATTAAGAGTTCAGAAGATGGATTGACCTAGGCCCACTTGGTGGAGTACATTAAGAGTTCAGAAGATGGATTGACCTAGGCCCACTTGGTGGAGTACAATAAGAGTTCAGAAGATGGGTTGACCTAGGAGTTTTGGTGTAAATCCAGTAATTGACTTTGCACCGATGGTAACCTTTTGACTTCAGTATTTAACCAGAATCAGATGACAAATCGTCGTTAATTAAGAATGTTCCTGGTATTTAATGACGGCTCGTTTCTTCAGTGCCTCTACAATTATTACATACCAGTCTGCCTTGCGCCCACAACCTTACTGCACACATTCAACATATCACCCAGGCACACGCTTACTTCCTTCACTGCTAGCTTCCCGTTCAACAAATAAATGAGCAAAGTAACATTCAGGTCTCAAGTTGCAGGGCCAGTAGATGGGGCTGAAGAATGTCTGAAGGCAGAGGAGAAATATTGAATAAGCCTCTGTAAACAAAAGAGTTGGGGTTATTTAAGTGAAAAAAGGCAATTATGAAGGAGGGTGAAGGAGGCACTGTCTAAAACTCTGCCAGCTATTTGTAGGCGAACTGAAAGGGATCAAGGCGTTGGTTAGCAACGGAAGAAAGGCGTTGAAGGACAAAGGTGTTTTCCGTAGTGGAAAGCAGCAACTTACTTTTGAGTTTTTAGCTTCCTGGATTTTTTAAATCCAGATAATTATCTTTGCACCATGAACAAAACCTTTTGACTTCACCGAAGTAACCAAATCAGGTTTGACAAATCGTCGATGGCAGAATCATCTGAGTATGTAATGACAGGTGTTTCTTCAGTGCCTCTACAATTATGTGTATACAGTGTAAAAAGAACTGGCGGCAAAACTGTACATTTGGGAGCACCTGTAGAAGCGGAACGTTCTGAGGCGACTGCAGATTGATTGGGTTCTATTGCAGAGGAAACTGTTCATCCAAAGAATGAGCTTGGGGCCAACATTCAGGTCTAATAGTTTTAGGGCCAGAAGATGGGGCTGTATTGTGTTGAAGGCAGAGGAGAAATCAATGAATAAAATACGAACAAAAGAGTTGGGGTTATTTAAGTGAAAAAAGGCATTATGAAGGAGGGTGAAGGAGGCACTGTCTGTTCCTCTGCAGCGTTTGTAGGCGAACTGAAAGGGATCAAGGCGTTGGTTAGCAACGGAAGAAAGGCGTTGAAGGACAAAGGTGTTTTCCGTAGTGGAAAGCAGCAACTTACTTTTGAGTTTTTAGCTTCCTGGATTTTGTGTGTGTAGCATATGCAACCCATGATTTGTCGATCCATAGTGAAAAGCACCAACTTACTTAAGAGCTTTTACCTTCCTGACTTTTTTGTTGTATGTAACCCACGATTCGTCGATCCATAATGAAGGAAGCAACTTACTTTAAGCTTCCTGACTTCGTTTTCGTTGCATGTAACCCACGATTCGTCGATCCATAATGGAAGGAATCAACTTACTTTAAGCTTCCTGACTTCGTTTTCGTTGCATGTAACCCACGATTCGTCGATCCATAATGGAAGGAAGCAACTTACTTTTAGCTTCCTGACTCCGTTTTCGTTGCATGTAACCCACGATTCGTCGATCCATAATGGAAGGAAGCAACTTACTTTTAGCTTCATGACTCCGTTTTCGTTGCATGTAACCCACGATTCGTCGATCCATAATGGAAGGAAGCAACTTACTTTTAGCTTCCTGACTCCGTTTTCGTTGCATGTAACCCACGATTCGTCGATCCATAATGGAAGGAAGCAACTTACTTTAAGCTTCCTGACTTCGTTTTCGTTGCATGTAGCCCACGATTCGTCGATCCATAAT
>CM065708.1:27756773-27764273 GCA_017654935.2 Phymorhynchus buccinoides | reverse complement strand
ATCCAGTGGACAATAGTGCAAGGTCAGTACTACAAGCCAGTTTTGGTTCCATGTGATGCATTAGGGTGTGTAGAATCCAGTGGACAATAGTGCAAGGTCAGTACTACAAAGCCAGTTTTGGTTCCACGTGATGCATTATGGGTGTGTAGAATCCAGTGGACAACAGTGCAACGGTCAGTACTACAAGCCAGTTTTGGTTCCATGTGATGCATTAGGGTGTGTAGAATCCAGTGGACAATAGTGCAAGGTCAGTACTACAAGCCAGTTTTGGTTCCATGTGATGCATTAGGGTGTGTAGAATCCAGTGGACAATAGTGCAAGGTCAGTACTACAAGCCAGTTTTGGTTCCATGTGATGCATTAGGGTGTGTAGAATCCAGCGGACAATAGTGCAAGGTCAGTACTACAAGCCAGTTTTGGTTCCATGTGATGCATTAGGGTGTGTAGAATCCAGTGGACAACAGTGCAAGGTCAGTACTACAAGCCAGTTTTGGTTCCATGTGATGCATTAGGGTGTGTAGAATCCAGTGGACAATAGTGCAAGGTCAGTACTACAAGCCAGTTTTGGTTCCATGTGATGCATTAGGGTGTGTAGAATCCAGTGGACAATAGTGCAAGGTCAGTACTACAAGCCAGTTTTGGTTCCACGTGATGCATTAGGGTGTGTAGAATCCAGTGGACAATAGTGCAAGGTCAGTACTACAAGCCAGTTTTGGTTCCACGTGATGCATTAAGGTGTGTAGAATCCAGTGGACAATAGTGCAAGGTCAGTACTACAAGCCAGGTTTTTGGTTCCATGTGATGCATTAGGGTGTGTAGAATCCAGTAGACAACAGTGCAAGGTAAGTACTACAAGCCAGTTTTGGTTCCATGTGATGCATTAGGGTGTGTAGAATCCAGTGGACAATAGTGCAAGGTCAGTACTACAAGCCAGTTTTGGTTCCACGTGATGCATTAAGGTGTGTAGAATCCAGCGGACAATAGTGCAAGGTCAGTACTACAAGCCAGTTTTGGTTCCACGTGATGCATTAAGGTGTGTAGAATCCAGTGGACAATAGTGCAAGGTCAGTACTACAAGCCAGTTTTGGTTCCATGTGATGCATTATGGTGTGTAGAATCCAGTAGACAATAGTGCAAGGTCAGTACTACAAGCCAGTTTTGGTTCCATAGTGATGCATTAAGGTGTGTAGAATCCAGTGGACAATAGTGCAAGGTCAGTACTACAAGCCAGTAGAATCCAGTGGACAATAGTGCAAGGCCAGTACTACAAGCCAGTTTTGGTTCCAAGTGATGCATTAGGGTGTGTAGAATCCAGTGGACAATAGTGCAAGGTCAGTACTACAAGCCAGTTTTGGTTACCTATGTGATGCATTAGGGTGTGTAGAATCCAGTGAACAATAGTGCAAGGTCAGTACTACAAGCCAGTTTTGGTTCCATGTGATGCATTAGGGTGTGTAGAATCCAGTGGACAATAGTGCAAGGTCAGTACTACAAGCCAGTTTTGGTTCCAGTGGTGATGCATTAGGGTGTTGTAGAATCCAGTGGACAATTAGTGCAAGGTCAGTACTACAAGCCAGTTTTGGTTCCATGTGATGCATTAGGGTGTGTAGAATCCAGTGGACAATAGTGCAAGGTCAGTACTACAAACCAGTTTTGGTTCCATGTGATGCATTAGGGTGTGTAGAATCCAGTGGACAATAGTGCAAGGTCAGTACTACAAGCCAGTTTTGGTTCCATGTGATGCATTAGGGTGTGTAGAATCCAGTGGACAACAGTGCAAGGTCAGTACTACAAGCCAGTTTTGGTTCCATGTGATGCATTAGGGTGTGTAGAATCCAGCGGACAATAGTGCAAGGTCAGTACTACAAGCCAGTTTTGGTTCCATGTGATGCATTATGGTGTGTAGAATCCAGTGGACAATAGTGCAAGGTCAGTACTACAAGCCAGTTTGGTTCCAAGTGATGCATTAGGGTGTGTAGAATCCAGTAGACAATAGTGCAAGGTAAGTACTACAAGCCAGTTTTGGTTCCACGTGATGCATTAGGGTGTGTAGAATCCAGTGGACAACTAGTGCAAGGTCAGTACTACAAGCCAGTTTTGGTTCCATGTGATGCATTAGACAGGTGTGTAGAATCCAGCGGACAACATAGTGCAAGGTCAGTACTACAAGCCAGTTTTGGTTCCATGTGATGCATTAGGGTGTGTAGAATCCAGTGGGACAATAGTGCAAGGTCAGTACTACAAGCCAGAATTTGGTTCCATGTGATGCATTAGGGTGTGTAGAATCCAGTGGACAATAGTGCAAGGTCAGTACTACAAGCCAGTAGAATCCAGTGGACAATAGTGCAAGGTCAGTACTACAAGCCAGTTTTGGTTCCAAGTGATGCATTAGGGTGTGTAGAATCCAGTGGACAATAGTGCAAGGTCAGTACTACAAGCCAGTTTTGGTTCCACGTGATGCATTAAGGTGTGTAGAATCCAGTAGACAATAGTGCAAGGTCAGTACTACAAGCCCAGTTTTTGGTTCCATGTAGACAATATGCAAGCATTAGGGTGTGTAGAATCCAGTGGACAATAGTGCAAGGTCAGTACTACAAGCCAGTTTTGGTTCCATGTGATGCATTAGGGTGTGTAGAATCCAGTGGACAACAGTGCAAGGTCAGTACTACAAGCCAGTTTTGGTTCCATGTGATGCATTAGGGTGTGTAGAATCCAGTGGACAATAGTGCAAGGTCAGTACTACAAGCCAGCTTTGGTTCCAAGTGATGCATTAGGGTGTGTAGAATCCAGTGGACAATAGTGCAAGGTCAGTACTACAAGCCAGTTTTGGTTCCAAGTGATGCATTAGGGTGTGTAGAATCCAGTGGACAATAGTGCAAGGTCAGTACTACAAGCCAGTTTTGGTTCCAAGTGATGCATTAGGGTGTGTAGAATCCAGTAGACAATAGTGCAAGGTAAGTACTACAAGCCAGTTTTGGTTCCCACGTGATGCATTAAGTGCGAACGTGTGTAGAATCCAGTGCGACAATAGTGCAAGGTCAGTACTACAAGCCAGTTTTGGTTCCATGTGATGCATTAGGGTGTGTAGAATCCAGTGGACAATAGTGCAAGGTCAGTACTACAAGCCAGTTTTGGTTCCATGTGATGCATTATGGTGTGTAGAATCCAGTGGACAATAGTGCAAGGTCAGTACTACAAGCCAGTTTTGGTTCCATGTGATGCATTAGGGTGTGTAGAATCCAGTAGACAATAGTGCAAGGTCAGTACTACAAGCCAGTTTTGGTTCCAGGTGATGCACTAGGGTGTGTAGAATCCAGTGGACAATAGTGCAAGGTGTGTAGAATCCAGTGGACAATAGTGCAAGGTCAGTACTACAAGCCAGTTTTGGTTCCAAGTGATGCATTAGGGTGTGTAGAATCCAGTGGACAATAGTGCAAGGCCAGTACTACAAGCCAGTTTTGGTTCCAATGTGATGCATTATGGTGTGTAGAATCCAGTGGACAATAGTGCAAGGTCAGTACTACAAGCCAGTTTTGGTTCTATGTGATGCATTAGGGTGTGTAGAATCCAGTAGACAATAGTGCAAGGTAAGTACTACAAGCCAGTTTTGGTTCCACGTGATGCATTAAGGTGTGTAGAATCCAGTAGACAATAGTGCAAGGTAAGTACTACAAGCCAGTTTTGGTCCCACGTGATGCATTAGGGTGTGTAGAATCCAGTTGCCCGACAATAGTGCAAGGTAAGTACTACAAACCAGAATTTGGTTCCATGTGATGCACTATGGTGTGTAGAATCCAGCGGACAACAATGCACGGTCAGTACTACAAGCCAGTACAATCCAGTGGACAAGCGTGCAAGGTAAGTACTACAAGCCAGTTTTGGTTCCATGTGATGCACCTAGGGTGTGTAGAATCCAGTGGACAATAGTGCAAGGTCAGTACTACAAGCCAGAATTTGGTTCCACGTGATGCATTTTGTGTGTAGAATCCAGCGGACAACAATGCACGGTCAGTACTACAAGCCAGTTTTGGTTCCATGTGATGCATTAGGGTGTGTAGAATCCAGTAGACAATAGTGCAAGGTCAGTACTACAAACCAGTTTTGGTTCCACGTGATGCATTAAGATGTGTAGAATCCAGCGGACAACAATGCAAGGTCAGTACTACAAGCCAGTTTTGGTTCCATGTGATGCATTATGGTGTGTAGAATCCAGTAGGACAATAGTGCAAGGTCAGTACTACAAGCCAGAATTTGGTCTCCACGTGATGCATTAAGGGTGTGTAGAATCCAGTAGACAATAGTGCAGCAGGTAAGTACTACAAGCCACGTTTTGGTTCCATGTGATCGCATTAGGGTGTGTAGAATCCAGTGGACAATAGTGCAAGGTCAGTACTACAAGCCAGTTTTGGTTCCACGTGATGCATTAGGGTGTGTAGAATCCAGCGGACAATAGTGCAAGGTCAGTACTACAAACCAGCTTTTGGTTCCATGTGATGCATTAAGATGTGTAGAATCCACTAGGACAATAATGCAAGGTCAGTACTACAAACCAGAATTTGGTTCCCAGTGATGCATTAAGGTGTGTAGAATCCAGTGGACAATAGTGCAAGGTCAGTACTACAAGCCAGTTTTGGTTCCATGTGATGCATTATGTCGGGGGGGGGGGGTGCTGTAGAATCCAGTGGACAATAGGTGCCAGGTTCAGTACTACAAGCCAGTTTTGGTGACCAACGTGGTTCCATGTGATGCATTATGGTGTGTAGAATCCAGTGGACAATAGTGCAAGGTAAGTACTACAAGCCAGTTTTGGTTCCACGTGATGCATTAGGGTGTGTAGAATCCAGTGGACAATAGTGCAAGGTCAGTACTACAAGCCAGTTTTGGTTCCATGTGATGCATTAGGGTGTGTAGAATCCAGTGGACAATAGTGCAAGGTCAGTACTACAAGCCAGTTTTACGAGTTCCACGTGATGCCATTAGGGTGTGACTAGAATCCATGCGAGACAATAGTCGCAGAGCGTATAAGCTACTACAAACCAGAATATGGTCGGTTCCTGGTGATGCATTAAGGTGTGTAGAATCCAGTAGACAATAGTGCAAGGTCAGTACTACTTGCCAGTTTTGGTTCCATGTGATGCATTATGGTGTGTAGAATCCAGTGGACAATAGTGCAAGGTAAGTACTACAAGCCAGTTTTGGTTCCAAGTGATGCATTAGGGTGTGTAGAATCCAGTAGGACAATAGTGCAAGGTCAGTACTACAAGCCAGAATTTGGTTCCACGTGATGCATTAGGGTGTGTAGAATCTTTATGGTAAATGTCCTATAATTTCCTTCCCCACTTGGGTTTCTGAGTTATGACCTCACTAATTCTATCCTTAGACTGCCAATTTGACAGTGTGTGACAAAATATGAACCAAAGAGGAGATTTAAATGAAAGACAGGAAGACAGCAATCAAACACACAACAGTCAGTTATTTCACCTTGTCCCTCGTCGCCCCCAGATGTAGAGGCTGGAAACAGAGAAAAGAAACATTATGTCAAGTGTCCAATGTACACCGCAACAATATACTCCTCACAGAATGTCAAGCAACAAAACGTCTTACTGCAAATGCACTTTAATCATAAATCGTAAGTACATTTTTACTGTTGTGATTTCATCTTCAACATTTCATTAAGTGAAACTGATTTAAATCACATAACAGCAAATCGGTTTGACGTCAGGGAATCGAGTGGCCAGTCAAAGTGGGCGATGCTGTGGGTGTTCAGCTCATTGCTGATGACATGGCCCATTGTCGTCAACAGAAACAAAGCCAGCACCATGCTATTTCATCAGTGGGATCACTTGAGGTCAGATGATGTCAATCAAAATCAAATCAAATCAACTTTATTTCAAAACCCTCGTAGAGCGTTCACAGTACCCCTCTGGAAGACCACTAGGTAGGTACGGTCCTCCAGCCAAATGCCACCCAGACCATCAGACTGCCACCTCCATAACGGTCATGCTCAGCAACAGTAAAGGTAAAAAAAACCACCTCTCCCCAGGCCATCTTCACACTTGCTGATGCCCATCATTAAAACCCAAACTCATTATTAGTTCACATTAAAAGCTAGCCCGTGGTTTTTCAAAAGGCTGACTAAACACTAATGTCATTTTGTTGCTTGAATTTTTGTGAGGAGCATAGATGGTATCATTGCAGAAGATATTCCATGGGGATGGAAAGGCCGAGGGGAAGTAATTGTTTCAAATGAAAAATTGTCACTCCACACCACAACAATGATGGTATCATTGCAGAAGATAGTCTATGATGGTGGAAAGAGAATGCGGGTGTCACTCCACACCACAACAATGATGGTATCATTAGGCGAAGATAGTCTATGAACGGGTGGAAGAATGCGGGGAAGTAATTGTTTGCAATCAAAAGGTGTCACTCCTCCACACCACAACAATAAGTAATATAATTGTACAAAGACAGCTAATACAAGTGGAACCCTCCCTTTATAAGACCTCCCATTATAAGGACTCCTCCCCATATAAGACCTACTTCGCTCAGACATTGCCCTTTTTTGTAAGTACCTCCCTTTAAGACCCCTCCTTTATAAGACCTCATTATGGATGATTTTGAAAGGCCTGATCAGAGAGGTTCCTCTGTATTGAGGTGGACTAAGTTGTAGTTTCATTTTGCATTGAACGTTTTCACTGAGAAGCAACATTCCGCCATTCCCAGGAAAGGGATAGGAGTATGGTCAACATATTAATAGAATAATTTTCATGAAACTGAATGAACCAGAGCTTGAGACTGAGAGTCGTAAACGTCAGGGAGGGGGGGGGGAAGGGGGGTGTCTAAACTACAACTTTACCAAATAATGCAGATGTGCACGTGGGAATCTCTTGTTTGAATTCCGGTTTGCCTTTGGGATTTCTTTTCTCTGATGGCGTCATGTCAATCGGTTTACTTTGAAGTAATGCTAACAATATGCAAAACATGTTCAATATCATGTAGAAAATATGTACACCTGTACACGCACCAAGACCGTACAGTATAGTTCCATACCAACACCCACTAAGGACACAAAATGGACATTCGCAGTCACACAGACAGACAGACAGACAGACAGACAGACAGGCAGGCAGCAGACACACACACACACACACACACACACACACACACACACACACACACACACACACACACTCTCACACACATACGCGCGTGCGCACAGACACATAAATTCAGCACATCTAAAATCAGCATGCGCGTGGCCATCAGAAAGACAGATAAAACATTACTAAATGTTGAGTGATGATGATGATGAGAGAGAGAGAGAGAGAGAGAGAGAGAGAGAGAGAGAGAGAGAGAGTGGAGAGAGAGAGAGAGAGAGGGAGGGAGGGAGGGAGGGAGAGGGAGTATAACGAATAAAGCTTCATCCTTCAAAGAAAGAAAAGAAGAAGAAAAAGAAGAAAAAGAAACAAAAGTTCAGTGTGACAAAACTGAGAAGAAA
>CM065708.1:27749340-27756273 GCA_017654935.2 Phymorhynchus buccinoides | reverse complement strand
CACTTCCCCTTCACACACACACACGCACGCACACACAGCTTTTTTTAACCAAAACAAAATTGTTCTATGATGAGAAGATTAACCACCTATTCCCCTATGCCCTCCCCCCCCCTCCCCCCACACACTTTAAACATTCTATAATGTAGAGAGTAACACCTCTTCTCCTTTACCCCTCACCTCACCCCCACTACAGAAAAAAAAACCACAGGTAAAAAAAACACCCTGTTCTATAATGATAGAGATTAACACCTCTTGTACCTTACCTATACACCCCCTCCTCACCCCCCTACAGAAAAAACCACAGGACTAAAACACCCTGTTCTATAATGAAGAGAGTAACACCTCTTCACCTTTATCCCTCTCCTCCCCACTCCCCACCCACCCCCCCCCACTAAAAAACACCCTGCTTCTATAATGAAGAGATTAACACCTCTTCACCTTTATCCCCCTCCTCTCCCCCCCCACCCCCCCACATCTAAAAAACTGTTCTATAATGAAGAGATTAACACCTCTTCCTCTTCACACCCCCTCCTCCCCTCCCCACCCCCCCACTAAAAAAAACTGTTCTATAATGAAGAGATTAACACCTCTTCACCTTTATCCCCCCTCCTCCCCCCCCACCCCCCCACTAAAAAACTACTGTTCTATAATGAAGAGATTAACACCTCTTCAACCTTATATCCCCCCCCCCCCTCCCCCCCCCCACTAAAAAAACTGTTCTATAATGAAGAGATTAACACCTATTCACCTTTATCCCCCTCCTCCCCCCCCCCCCACCCCCACTAAAAAAAAACTGTTCTATAATGAAGAGATTAACACCTCTTCACCTTTATCCCCCTCCTCCCCTCCCCACCCCCACTAAAAAAACTGTTCTATAATGAAGAGAGTAACACCTCTTCCTCTTCACACCTCCCCTCCCCACCCCCACTAAAAAAACTTTTCTATGAAGAGATTAACACCTCTTCCTCTTCACACCTCCCCTCCCCACCCCCACTAAAAAACCTGTTCTATAATGAAGAGAGTAACAACATCTTCCTCTTCACACCTCTCCTCACCACCCCCACTAAAAAAACCACCCTGTTCTATAATGAAGAGATTAACACCTCTTCCTCTTCACACCTCCCCTCCCCACCCCCACTAAATAAACTTTTCTATGAAGAGATTAACACCTCTTCCCCTTCACACACACCCTCCCCTTCACCTGTTGTGTACTTACGTATAGAATAACACATCACCGCAATGTCCTCGCCACTCTCCCAAACCAAATTTCTAACTTTGGTTCAGAAACTACACCTCTCGATCAAACACCTGCTTTTTGTTGTTGATCTCTGTGCCCGAATCTCTTCTTTTCTCCCCACCCCTTCATTCCACTCCATCCTACCATAATATCACCAGGATTGTCTTTTCTTTCTCTTTTTTTTTTCCATTTTCTTTTGAAAGTTTTTGGTCAACAACAAAAATAAACACAATCACACACACACACACACACACACACACACACACACACACTCTCCTACCCCTCCGTCCTGTTGCACTCTCACCCCACCCTGCTATCACCAAAAATAGTCTCGTTTTCATTTCTTGTTTTCAAAACTGTGAGAAAATGTGTGTGGGGATGATAGTGGTGGGGATTTTTATTTTTATTCTTATCATTATGGTTCATTGATTTTGTTTGCCTTGTTTATTTGTGAAAAGACTGTACCTCATTTTTGCTCTCTGTTGTGTTGTTATGATTTCATTTTTAAAACTATGTCGATTAACATCTTCTGTGATAGCATCCTTTATGGTGGATTTATATTTTATGGTTGCTGTTTTTGCTATTAATAATAGTTTTAAGAACCCTTATTTTATTAGTCATTTTAGCAAACCTGGAGATTTTGTTATTTTCATTATATACGGCTAACCATTTATTTCTGAATTAATACTCAATTATACTTGTCATAAATTATTTTAGCTCACTTGTTAATCCATTTCAAATTCTATGCTCTGATTCATTTTATTCTAACTGATAGCCCAAATGTGTGTGTGTGTGTGTGTGTGTGTGTGTGTGTGTGTGTGACTGAGTGTCAAATGTTTGCTTTCACGAGTAATACTTTATAATTGTATGCATGCTATTTGTCTGAAGAGTACCTAATTGGATTGTTGTTGGTGTGTGCGTGTGCGCGCGCGCATGCTTTTAAAAAAATGTTGTCTTATCTAAGTTGTCTTCCTAAACATTACTTGTGTCGTGTCTTATTATTTATAAAATGTGCATGCCAGGCAGCGAATTTCTTTGCTTTTTGTGAAGACAATAAAATGATTGAATTGAATTGAAAAACATTATCCTCTATCAAATTCTTGCTATTTTCCCCTCTCAATTCCAAAATCCATAACTCGCCCCCCCCCCGCCCCCCCCACCCCCCCCCCCCCCCCCCCCCATCACACACTTCTTCCACTTCTGTCACGCCACACACTCTCTTCATACCTCACTCTGGTATTGTTTTGGGGTTGGTTGGTTTTTTAAATTATTAGTTTTCAAATCATTCTTCAAAAAGCATATCATCAATGCTACACCTGTTTTTGTTGTTGTTGCCCTCCCCCCCCCCCCCTCCCCCCCCCCCCCCCCCCCCCCTCCAATCACCCCCTCCCACCTCCATCCTTCTACACTCCTTCCTATCCCATCCCACTCTCATATCACATGCTGTTTTTTCTCTTCGCATTCCACCCCCACCCCCCACAGGGGGAACCATCACCCCTACCCCCGGTAAACACCCAGAGAGTGTGTGTGTGTTTGTGCGTGTGTTGCTTGTGTGTGTATGTTGTCGTGCATAGATACCTTTATTATTATCATGCTTGCGAATTGTGTGACAATGCATACTTGTATTAGGCCTGTTATAAGTAGTAGTCGTAATCGTTGTAGTAGTAGTAGTAGTAGTAGTAGTAGTAGTAGTAGTAGTAGTAGTAGTAGTAGTAGTCACAGCAGTTGTTGTAGTTGCCGATTGTTATGTGTATTTTCTGCTCATGTTATTGGATTTTTGCTTCATGTTTTTATTCCATTTCTATTATATGTAAAGCGCCATGTAGCCTACATATAGTAGGATGGGCGCTATATAAATGTTCCTCAGTATTATTATTATTAGCAGCAGTAGTAGTAGTAGTAGTAGTAGTAGTAGTAGTATCATTATTATTATTATAAGTATCATTATTATTATTATTATTATTATTAGTAGTAGTAGTAGTAGTAGTAGTAGTAGTAGTAGTATTAACACACAGATTATTGTTTTAAAATAAAATGTTCTATTTTTTTTTAGTCATGGTAAAAAAAAACATATCCTCAGTTAAACACTTTAAAAATAAAAAAACTCCAAATCCCTACCACCCCCCCCCCACCAAACCACCACCCCCTTAAGGCTCCTACACTTTCATTCTGGCACTCTCATTCCACCCGGTCCACCCCACTCTGATATTCACACAGATGTTCATATTTGTCTGTTGTCAGTTTTTTTTAACTTGTTTTTCTTATTATTTTATATTTTTCTTTGTTAGCTTTTTTTTTTAAATTATTGCCTTTTAAACCTTTTTTAAGGTGTTTATGTCTCCTTCAACCCGGTGGATGGACCGGGTGACACTGGCTTTCCTGGACCGGGTGACAATGGGTTCGATGGACCGGGTTACTTCGGGTTTGCTTGACCGGGTGACACTGGGTTCGATGGACCGGGTAACCCCGGGTTTGCTGGACCGGGAGACATCCGGTTTGCTTGACCGGGTGACACTGGGTTCCCTGAAAACCAAAGTCAAATTCGTTGAACAACTACCTGTCTCTCTCTCTCTCTCTCTCTCTCTCTCTCTCTCTCTCTCTTCTCTCTCTCTCACACACACACACACACACACAGATGACAGATGAGAGAGAGAGAGAGAGAGAGAGAGAGAGAGAGAGAGAGAGAGAGAGAGAGAGAGAGAGAGAGAGAGAGAGAGAGAGAGAGAGAGAGAGAGTACTTCTTATAAATACATATCACAACATGAGCACAGTTAAGTC
Source organism: Phymorhynchus buccinoides (assembly GCA_017654935.2). Taxonomy (NCBI): domain Eukaryota; kingdom Metazoa; phylum Mollusca; class Gastropoda; order Neogastropoda; family Raphitomidae; genus Phymorhynchus; species Phymorhynchus buccinoides. The sequence continues at coordinate 27,752,258 of CM065708.1, read as the reverse complement.
AGTGGACACCTGTTTCTCTGACAGCCTGTCTCTTCTCTTTGTGAGCGTGAAGTTGTGCATGTATTTTATCATATGTGTTAGTGTATGTCTGCTTTTGGAGCAATTACTACAGTAGAACCTGAAAACCAGCCACACATGTCTAAATAGGGAGGTGGACACTCAGTAGCCGGGTAATGAAGGGGGAACAATTACTACAGTAGAACCTGAAAACCAGCCAAGCATGTCTAAATAGGGAGGTGGACACTCAGTAACCGGGTAATGAAGGGGGAACAATTATTACAGTAGAACCTGAAAACCAGCCAAGCATGTCTAAATAGGGAGGTGGACACTCAGTAGCCGGGTAATGAAGGGGGAACAATTACTACAGTAGAACCTGAAAACCAGCCAAGCATGTCTAAATAGGGAGGTGGACACTCAGTAGCCGGGTAATGAAGGGGGAACAATTACTACAGTAGAACCTGAAAACCAGCCAAGCATGTCTAAATAGGGAGGTGGACACTCAGTAACCGGGTAATGAAGGGGGAACAATTACTACAGTAGAACCTGAAAACCAGCCAAGCATGTCTAAATAGGGAGGTGGACACTCAGTAGCCCGGGTAATGAAGGGGGAACAATTACTACAGTAGAACCTGAAAACCAGCCACACATGTCTAAATAGGGAGGTGGACACTCAGTAGCCCGGATAATGAAGGGGGAACAATTACTACAGTAGAACCTGAAAACCAGCCAAACATGTCTAAATAGGGAGGTGGACACTCAGTAGCCGGGTAATGCAGGGGAACAAAATCGACGAACATTTGTTGGAGTCATACCTTAGAGGGAATCTAAATAGGGAAGGTCGGCAAATATGCAAATTAACACCCACACCCACACACACAAACACATTTAGAGAAAGAGAAAAAAAGCGTGAAGGTTAACCCTTTTTTCTTCTTCTTTTTTTTGAGTGAGTAAGTGAGTTGTTATTTTTTTCAAAGACCTACAGAGCAGGCTGTCAAAATCACGTATTTCATGTCTTATAGCTGGTAAAAAATCTTTTTTTGACCAAATGTTGCTTACGAAAACGAGGCATCACTTGAATTTCAAATTCCCCCCGGGGAAAGTCCAATTTAGGTTGGATTGGAGTTTCAACTCCAATCCAACCTAAACTCCAAACTCCAAACGTAGGGTAGGTAGGGCTAATATGAGGCTGATTGTTTCCTTACTGAATTTAGATACACAATGGAAAGTAGTAACTTGAGTTTTTTTGTTTGTTTAAGCCTCCTGTAACCCACGTTACGTTGTAGGTAACCCATGATTCCAAATTAACGTTATTTATCTGATAACTGAGAAATCACAGCCAGGTGTACATAAGAATCGCCACAATAAAATCATTTATGAACAACAAAGAATACGAATTATCGTATTAAACGAACCAGACAAATATGAACGAGTGATCCTGGTAAAAGCAGAACGCATTTTAAATCGAGACATAATCAGCTGAAAACGTGGCAAGAACAACACTTGAAAACATACAACAATATTAGTACCTACGCCATCCCCACACAGACAATTTAGACAACAGCATACACAGCAGTAATCTTTTCCAGAACAAAGGGGCTACAAAAAGGCTTGCACAAAAAATACAATCTCGAGGAGATGGACAGGCTGCTCCGCAAAATAATCACTTGGCCCACTTGGTGGAGTACATTAAGAGTTCAGAAGATGGATTGACCTAGGCCCACTTGGTGGAGTACATTAAGAGTTCAGAAGATGGATTGACCTAGGCCCACTTGGTGGAGTACATTAAGAGTTCAGAAGATGGATTGACCTAGGCCCACTTGGTGGAGTACATTAAGAGTTCAGAAGATGGATTGCCCTAGGCCCACTTGGTGGAGTACATTAAGAGTTCAGAAGATGGATTGACCTAGGCCCACTTGGTGGAGTACATTAAGAGTTCAGAAGATGGATTGACCTAGGCCCACTTGGTGGAGTACATTAAGAGTTCAGAAGATGGATTGACCTAGGCCCACTTGGTGGAGTACATTAAGAGTTCAGAAGATGGATTGACCTAGGCCCACTTGGTGGAGTACATTAAGAGTTCAGAAGATGGATTGACCTAGGCCCACTTGGTGGAGTACATTAAGAGTTCAGAAGATGGATTGCCCTAGGCCCACTTGGTGGAGTACATTAAGAGTTCAGAAGATGGATTGACCTAGGCCCACTTGGTGGAGTACATTAAGAGTTCAGAAGATGGATTGACCTAGGCCCACTTGGTGGAGTACATTAAGAGTTCAGAAGATGGATTGACCTAGGCCCACTTGGTGGAGTACATTAAGAGTTCAGAAGATGGATTGACCTAGGCCCACTTGGTGGAGTACATTAAGAGTTCAGAAGATGGATTGACCTAGGCCCACTTGGTGGAGTACATTAAGAGTTCAGAAGATGGATTGACCTAGGCCCACTTGGTGGAGTACATTAAGAGTTCAGAAGATGGATTGACCTAGGCCCACTTGGTGGAGTACATTAAGAGTTCAGAAGATGGATTGACCTAGGCCCACTTGGTGGAGTACATTAAGAGTTCAGAAGATGGATTGACCTAGGCCCACTTGGTGGAGTACATTAAGAGTTCAGAAGATGGATTGACCTAGGCCCACTTGGTGGAGTACATTAAGAGTTCAGAAGATGGATTGACCTAGGCCCACTTGGTGGAGTACATTAAGAGTTCAGAAGATGGATTGACCTAGGCCCACTTGGTGGAGTACATTAAGAGTTCAGAAGATGGATTGACCTAGGCCCACTTGGTGGAGTACATTAAGAGTTCAGAAGATGGATTGACCTAGGCCCACTTGGTGGAGTACATTAAGAGTTCAGAAGATGGATTGACCTAGGCCCACTTGGTGGAGTACATTAAGAGTTCAGAAGATGGATTGACCTAGGCC
>CM065708.1:27701840-27744340 GCA_017654935.2 Phymorhynchus buccinoides | reverse complement strand
TGGTTCCACGTGATGCATTAGGGTGTGTAGAATCCAGTGGACAATAGTGCAAGGTCAGTACTACAAGCCAGTTTTGGTTCCACGTGATGCATTAAGGTGTGTAGAATCCAGTAGACAATAGTGCAAGGTCAGTACTACAAGCCAGTTTTGGTTCCATGTGATGCATTATGGTGTGTAGAATCCAGTAGACAATAGTGCAAGGTCAGTACTACAAGCCAGTTTTGGTTCCATGTGATGCATTATGGTGTGTAGAATCCAGTGGACAATAGTGCAAGGTCAGTACTACAAGCCAGTTTTGGTTCCACGTGATGCATTAAGGTGTGTAGAATCCAGTGGACAATAGTGCAAGGTCAGTACTACAAGCCAGTTTTGGTTCCACGTGATGCATTATGGTGTGTAGAATCCAGTGGACAATAGTGCAAGGTCAGTACTACAAGCCAGTTTTGGTTCCATGTGATGCATTAGGGTGTGTAGAATCCAGTAGACAATAGTGCAAGGTCAGTACTACAAGCCAGTTTTGGTTCCATGTGATGCACTAGGGTGTGTAGAATCCAGTCTACAATAGTGCAAGGTCAGTACTACAAGCCAGTAGAATCCAGTGGACAATAGTGCAAGGTCAGTACTACAAGCCAGTTTTGGTTCCAAGTGATGCATTAGGGTGTGTAGAATCCAGTGGACAATAGTGCAAGGTCAGTACTACAAGCCAGTTTTGGTTCCATGTGATGCATTAGGGTGTGTAGAATCCAGTAGACAATAGTGCAAGGTCAGTACTACAAGCCAGTTTTGGTTCCATGTGATGCATTAAGGTGTGTAGAATCCAGTGGACAATAGTGCAAGGTCAGTACTACAAGCCAGTTTTGGTTCCATGTGATGCATTAGGGTGTGTAGAATCCAGTGGACAATAGTGCAAGGTCAGTACTACAAGCCAGTTTTGGTTCCATGTGATGCATTAGGGTGTGTAGAATCCAGTGGACAATAGTGCAAGGTCAGTACTACAAGCCAGTTTTGGTTCCATGTGATGCATTATGGTGTGTAGAATCCAGTGGACAATAGTGCAAGGTCAGTACTACAAGCCAGTTTTGGTTCCATGTGATGCATTAGGGTGTGTAGAATCCAGTGGACAATAGTGCAAGGTCAGTACTACAAGCCAGTTTTGGTTCCATGTGATGCATTAGGGTGTGTAGAATCCAGTGGACAATAGTGCAAGGTCAGTACTACAAGCCAGTTTTGGTTCCATGTGATGCATTATGGTGTGTAGAATCCAGTGGACAATAGTGCAAGGTAAGTACTACAAGCCAGTTTTGGTTCCACGTGATGCATTATGGTGTGTAGAATCCAGTGGACAATAGTGCAAGGTAAGTACTACAAGCCAGTTTTGGTTCCATGTGATGCATTAGGGTGTGTAGAATCCAGTGGACAATAGTGCAAGGTCAGTACTACAAGCCAGTTTTGGTTCCATGTGATGCATTAGGGTGTGTAGAATCCAGTGGACAATAGTGCAAGGTCAGTACTACAAGCCAGTTTTGGTTCTATGTGATGCATTAGGGTGTGTAGAATCCAGTAGACAATAGTGCAAGGTCAGTACTACAAGCCAGTTTTGGTTCCATGTGATGCACTAGGGTGTGTAGAATCCAGTGGACAATAGTGCAAGGTCAGTACTACAAGCCAGTAGAATCCAGTGGACAATAGTGCAAGGTCAGTACTACAAGCCAGTTTTGGTTCCATGTGATGCATTAGGGTGTGTAGAATCCAGTGGACAATAGTGCAAGGTCAGTACTACAAGCCAGTTTTGGTTCCACGTGATGCATTAAGGTGTGTAGAATCCAGTAGACAATAGTGCAAGGTCAGTACTACAAGCCAGTTTTGGTTCCATGTGATGCATTAGGGTGTGTAGAATCCAGTGGACAATAGTGCAAGGTCAGTACTACAAGCCAGTTTTGGTTCCATGTGATGCATTAGGGTGTGTAGAATCCAGTGGACAATAGTGCAAGGTCAGTACTACAAGCCAGTTTTGGTTCCATGTGATGCATTAGGGTGTGTAGAATCCAGTGGACAACAGTGCAAGGTCAGTACTACAAGCCAGTTTTGGTTCCATGTGATGCATTAGGGTGTGTAGAATCCAGTGGACAATAGTGCAAGGTCAGTACTACAAGCCAGTTTTGGTTCCATGTGATGCATTATGGTGTGTAGAATCCAGTGGACAATAGTGCAAGGTCAGTACTACAAGCCAGTTTTGGTTCCAAGTGATGCATTATGGTGTGTAGAATCCAGTAGACAATAGTGCAAGGTAAGTACTACAAGCCAGTTTTGGTTCCACGTGATGCATTAGTGTGTGTAGAATCCAGTGGACAACAGTGCAAGGTCAGTACTACAAGCCAGTTTTGGTTCCATGTGATGCATTAGGGTGTGTAGAATCCAGTGGACAATAGTGCAAGGTCAGTACTACAAGCCAGTTTTGGTTCCATGTGATGCATTATGGTGTGTAGAATCCAGTGGACAATAGTGCAAGGTCAGTACTACAAGCCAGTTTTGGTTCTATGTGATGCATTAGGGTGTGTAGAATCCAGTAGACAATAGTGCAAGGTAAGTACTACAAGCCAGTTTTGGTTCCATGTGATGCACTAGGGTGTGTAGAATCCAGTGGACAATAGTGCAAGGTCAGTACTACAAGCCAGTAGAATCCAGTGGACAATAGTGCAAGGTCAGTACTACAAGCCAGTTTTGGTTCCATGTGATGCATTAGGGTGTGTAGAATCCAGTGGACAATAGTGCAAGGCCAGTACTACAAGCCAGTTTTGGTTCCATGTGATGCATTATGGTGTGTAGAATCCAGTGGACAATAGTGCAAGGTCAGTACTACAAGCCAGTTTTGGTTCTATGTGATGCATTAGGGTGTGTAGAATCCAGTAGACAATAGTGCAAGGTAAGTACTACAAGCCAGTTTTGGTTCCACGTGATGCATTAAGGTGTGTAGAATCCAGTGGACAATAGTGCAAGGTCAGTACTACAAGCCAGTTTTGGTTCCCAGTGATGCATTATGGTGTGTAGAATCCAGTAGACAATAGTGCAAGGTAAGTACTACAAGCCAGTTTTGGTTCCATGTGATGCACTAGGGTGTGTAGAATCCAGTGGACAATAGTGCAAGGTCAGTACTACAAGCCAGTAGAATCCAGTGGACAATAGTGCAAGGTCAGTACTACAAGCCAGTTTTGGTTCCAAGTGATGCATTAGGGTGTGTAGAATCCAGTAGACAATAGTGCAAGGTAAGTACTACAAGCCAGTTTTGGTTCCACGTGATGCATTAAGGTGTGTAGAATCCAGTGGACAATAGTGCAAGGTCAGTACTACAAGCCAGTTTTGGTTCCATGTGATGCATTAGGGTGTGTAGAATCCAGTAGACAATAGTGCAAGGTAAGTACTACAAGCCAGTTTTGGTTCCACGTGATGCATTAAGGTGTGTAGAATCCAGTGGACAATAGTGCAAGGTAAGTACTACAAGCCAGTTTTGGTTCCACGTGATGCATTAAGGTGTGTAGAATCCAGTGGACAATAGTGCAAGGTAAGTACTACAAGCCAGTTTTGGTTCCACGTGATGCATTAAGGTGTGTAGAATCCAGTAGACAATAGTGCAAGGTAAGTACTACAAGCCAGTTTTGGTTCCACGTGATGCATTAAGGTGTGTAGAATCCAGTGGACAATAGTGCAAGGTCAGTACTACAAGCCAGTTTTGGTTCCATGTGATGCATTAGGGTGTGTAGAATCCAGTGGACAATAGTGCAAGGTCAGTACTACAAGCCAGTTTTGGTTCCATGTGATGCATTAGGGTGTGTAGAATCCAGTGGACAATAGTGCAAGGTCAGTACTACAAGCCAGTTTTGGTTCCCAGTGATGCATTATGGTGTGTAGAATCCAGTGGACAATAGTGCAAGGTCAGTACTACAAGCCAGTTTTGGTTCCATGTGATGCATTAGGGTGTGTAGAATCCAGTGGACAATAGTGCAAGGTCAGTACTACAAGCCAGTTTTGGTTCCACGTGATGCATTAGGGTGTGTAGAATCCAGTGGACAATAGTGCAAGGTCAGTACTACAAGCCAGTTTTGGTTCCACGTGATGCATTAGGGTGTGTAGAATCCAGTGGACAATAGTGCAAGGTCAGTACTACAAGCCAGTTTTGGTTCCATGTGATGCATTAGGGTGTGTAGAATCCAGTGGACAATAGTGCAAGGTCAGTACTACAAGCCAGTTTTGGTTCCCAGTGATGCATTATGGTGTGTAGAATCCAGTGGACAATAGTGCAAGGTCAGTACTACAAGCCAGTTTTGGTCCCATGTGATGCATTAGGGTGTGTAGAATCCAGTAGACAATAGTGCAAGGTCAGTACTACTTGCCAGTTTTGGTTCCATGTGATGCATTATGGTGTGTAGAATCCAGTGGACAATAGTGCAAGGTCAGTACTACAAGCCAGTTTTGGTTCCACGTGATGCATTAGGGTGTGTAGAATCCAGTAGACAACAGTGCAAGGTAAGTACTACAAGCCAGTTTTGGTTCCATGTGATGCACTAGGGTGTGTAGAATCTGTATGTAAAATGTCCTAGAATTTCCTTCCCCACTTGGGTTTCTGAGTTATGACCTCACTAATTCTATCCTTAGACTGCCAATTTGACAGTGTGTGACAAAATATGAACCAAAGAGGAGATTTAAATGAAAGACAGGAAGACAGCAATCAAACACACAACAGTCAGTTATTTCACCTTGTCCCTCGTCGCCCCCAGATGTAGAGGCTGGAAACAGAGAAAAGAAACATTATGTCAAGTGTCCAATGTACACCGCAACAATATACTCCTCACAGAATGTCAAGCAACAAAACGTCTTACTGCAAATGCACTTTAATCATAAATCGTAAGTACATTTTTACTGTTGTGATTTCATCTTCAACATTTTATTAAGTGAAACTGATTTAAATCACATAACAGCAAATCGGTTTGACGTCAGGGAATCGAGTGGCCAGTCAAAGTGGGCGATGCTGTGGGTGTTCAGCTCATTGCTGATGACATGGCCCATTGTCGTCAACAGAAACAAAGCCAGCACCATGCTATTTCATCAGTGGGATCACTTGAGGTCAGATGATGTCAATCAAAATCAAATCAAATCAACTTTATTTCAAAAACCCCGTAGAGCGTTCACAGTACCCCTCTGGAAGACCCCTAGGTAGGTACGTCCTCCAGTCCAAATGCCACCCAGACCATCAGACTGCCACCTCCATAACGGTCATTCTCAGCAACAGGAAAGGTTAAAAAAAAACCTCTCCCCAGGCCATCGTCACACTTGCTGACGCCCATCATTAAAATCCAAACGCATTGTTTCACATTAAAAGCTAACCCGTGTATTTTCAAAGGGCTGACTAAACACCAATTTCATTTTGTTGCTTGACTTTTTGTGAGGAGCATAGATGGTATCATTGCAGAAGATATTCCATGGTGATGGAAAGGACGAGGGGAAGTAATTGTTTCAAATGAAAAATTGTCACTCCACACCACAACAATGATGGTATCATTGCAGAAGATAGTCTATGATGGTGGAAAGAATGCGGGTGTCACTCCACACCACAACAATGATGGTATCATTGCAGAAGATAGTCTATGACGGTGGAAGAATGCGGGGAAGTAATTGTTTGAAATCAAAAGGTGTCACTCCACACCACAACAATAAATCATATAATTGTACAAGATAGCTAATACAGTGGAACCTCCCTTATAAGACCTCCCATTATAAGACTCCCTCCCACATAAGACCTACTTCTCCGAGACATTGCCCTTTTTTGTAAGTATTAAAATCACCTCCCTTATAAGACCTCATTATGGATGATTTTGAAAGGTCTGATCAGAGAGGTTCCTCTGTATGAAGTGGACTAAGTTGTAGTTTCATTTTGCATTGAACGTTTTCACTGAGAAGCAACATTCCGCCATTCCCAGGAAAGGGATAGGAGTATGGTCAACATATTAATAGAATAATTTTCATGAAACTGAATGAACCAGAGCTTGAGACTGAGAGTCGTAAACGTCAGGTGTGTGTGTGGGTGGGGGGGGGGGGGGGGGGTGTGGTGTCTAAACTACAACTTTACTATGCAGATGTGCACGTGGGAATCACTGAATGAACCAAATAGTGTGTCTAAACTAGACTGTACACGTGGGAATCTCACGTGGGAATCTCTGTTTGAATTCCGGTTTGCCTTTGGGATTTATTTTCTCTGATGGTGTCATGTCAATCGGTTTACTTTGAAGCAATGCTAACAGTATGCACAACACGTTCAATATCATGTAGGAAATCTGTACACCTGTACATGCACCAAACCGTACAGTAGTAGTTCCATACCAACACCCACTGACACAAAATGACATTCGCAGTCACACAGACAGACAGACAGACAGACAGACAGGACAGGCAGCAGACACACACACACACACACACACACACACACACACACACACACATACACACACACACTCACACACACATGCACACGTGCGCGCGTGCGCGCAGACACATACATTCAGCACATCTAAAATCAGCATGCGCGTGGCCATCAGAAAGACAGATAAAACATTACTAAATGTTGAGTGATGATGATGATGATGATGATGATGAGAGAGAGAGAGAGAGAGAGAGAGAGAGAGAGAGAGAGAGAGAGAGAGAGAGAGAGAGAGAGAGAGAGAGAGAGAGAGAGAGGAGAGAGAGAGAGAGAGAGGGAGGGAGGGAGTATAACGAAATAAAGCTTCATCCTTCAAAGAAAGAAAAGAAGAAGAAAAAGAAGAAAAACAAACAAAAGTTTAGTGTGACAAAACTGAGAAGAAACGGTGGAGTCTGCATCTTACCTGACATCTCTTCCTTACCTGCAACAAACACAAACACACTTGGTTAACTTGTAAGGCTGCATAATTACTCTATATAATCACTTTATATAATTATACTGTTCCTGTTATTGTTGACTTGTAAGGCATTCACACATATAGATACTGTCCTGTTATTGTTCATCCGTAAGGTTCATTCGTACGCACGCACGCGCACGCGCACGCGCACACGCACGCGCGCACACACACGCACAAACACACACCATTTCACTCACTCTCTCCGTTTCTTTCACTCTCTTGCAAACACACACATGCGTACACGTACACACAACACACAGATAATCTCCACTCACTCTCTCTCTCATTCATTCACACACTCACACCAGTACATATGCATAATTAGATCATACTCTCTCTCTCTCTCTCTGTGTTCCCTCTCTCTCTCTCTCTCTCTCTCTCTCTCCCTCCCCCTCTCTCTCTACACTTTGTTTTAAAATGCCCTCAATACTCAGGAATTCGTGAACAGTATATACTAAATATTATAACCGACCATCCAGTTTTAAGCTTTCACTTCTTCTAGCCTCAAATCATAAACCAACACAGATGCGCTTGGCATCCTATTTGTATAAAGCATTTCAGGTTCGTAATCCATAAAACATTCTGGTTGGTGTTGATGAATGCTTCAAAACTGCGTGTGTTTGTGTGTGTGAGAGGAGGGTGGGGTGGGGGGATAATGTGTCAGTTTGTAGTTATCTGTGTATTCGCTTCTTTTCTTTCCATTTGATATTGTTTGTGTCTTTCTCAGTTGTGATTGATATTGTTGTCCTTACCGTCGTTTTCATAGAATGCTAGCTATACAAGTTTATAATGTCCACAAACAATTCGGTTTTCAAACAGTATAAACATCTGTTTTGGTTAATATTGACGTTTGCTATGCTTGTTTGATTACATAAAATGCAGACTCAGACTCTCTCCCTCTCTCTCCGTATCTCCTTACAGCCAAACAGTTGCGTAGAAATGTAGCCTTGTGAGCAGTTACAGACTTTGTTCACGCAAGCCATGTTCTTTTTTCCCACATCATATTACTTTACTTTCTTACAAAATACATCACACATAATTCTTCACATTACATTTTTTTTTAATCCCAATTATAACACTTTTTTTTAATCAACTTTCTCTCTATCTTTAGTCCATCATTTTTGTTTTTAAATAATCCACCACCCCTACCTTTTTTTTCTTTTCTTTTCTTGTTTTCCCTGTACTTTGATTTATTTATTTTATTTTATTTAGTTTTTTGTAGTCCCCCCCCCCCCCCCTCTCTCTCTCTCTCTCTCTCTCTCATATTTCTCATAGTTATGTTAGATGCATTAATTACTAGTTAACAGTTTTGTAAATGGACATGTCAAGAATTCTACGTCAAGCGTATTCAATGCTTTTTAATATGGATGGAAGAGGAAAGCTATGCTGGGACACTGTTGTTAAGAATACTTTATTTAGTTTAGGCTTTGGTTACGCTTGGATAAATCAAGGTGTGGGCTGTGAAATTTCTTTTATTTCCTTGTTTAAACAAAGAAATGATTCACAATTGCTTGCAAGACTGGCGCAGTTCAGTTATTAATAAGGACACTTGCTTAACATATCGTTTGTTTAAATCTTCATTTGAACCAGAAAAATACTTTGATTTCCTAGACTATAGATGTTTCAGAGACTGTTTAGTAAAATTACGCGTTGGTGTACTTCCAATTAATGGGTCATTGTTTAGACGAACATTTAGTGAAACACTTAACAATAATTGTATGTGTCAAGTATGTGGCGTAATAGAAGATGAACAACACTTTATATTGACATTCCCTCTATATTCAGGTATCAGAAACAAATACTTACATGGAATATGCTGTCATTATACTAATATTTTGAAAATTGGTTTGGTTACGACGTTTTAAGGAAAATGTCCATGCACCTATTTTATGCCATCCGAAAAAGGCAAGATAACATCGAGCAGGGTTAATTAATGTTATTATGTCCATTAATATTGACATCGTTGCTGATTGTGTTTTCTGTCAACTACCAGTATCAGTATTATTATGTTGATCTACTTATCAATCTTAAAGAACTTGGGTAAAAAACGTGACCGATATATTTTGATATGCTTATGTTATATGACTTTGGCCTTTCTAAGGGCCGGTGGCCTATAGAAATTAAAACTATTGTTCAATGTTGTTCATTGTTCTCTCATATTTTCGTTTGTGTGAACTACTAAGATGGACATTTGTGACGGTGAATTTTTTGTTTTGTTTTTATACAAAAATGTCTGTGTCTCCTTACAGCCAAACAGTTGTGTAGAATTGTAGCCTAGTGAGCAGTCACAGACTTTGTCCACACAGGCCATGTTCTTGTCACATGGCTGTGTCTCGTTACACGATCCACGGTACTTCCCAGGCTTTGGCTCTGAAAACAGAACAGTGTTTTGTTGTTGTCCGTCACCATAGGTGATCGGACTTTGCGATGGGCTGGTTTGTATTTTTGTTTTGTTGTTGTTTGTTTGTTTGTTTTTCTGTCTGTCCCAAGGATATCTTCCGAACGGGTTGGCAGAATTGCTTCAAATTTTGTGTGGAGGTGTGCCACCTTAATAGCAAGAGATCCGCGCAAACCATTTTGCCGCCGTGACCTTGACCTTGTTGTTGTTGTTTTTGGGGGGAAGAAGGTGGGTGGGTTGGAGGGGTGGAACAGAAGGTACATATTTCAAAGGTGCACCCAGGCGGGTGAGTTTTTGGCAAGAATCACGTCGAGATCGCCAGAAAGACAGCCTTTTCAAGGATCGGAACACTCACTTTAATTGCTCTGGTTTCCTAGAAATCAAACTGTCAAAAGGGCGATTCCTCCTTGGCGGAGATGCCGAGGAGAGAAGCCATTTTGGATGGGGTGGGCGGAGGCCACTCATTGTGGTTGAAGCGTTTTCTTTGTAATGCAGTAAAAAAAAAAAAAAAGGATCTATTTAACTTTGTTGTGAGCGAAACTCCTTTTGGTGATCTGTATAAAATAAATAAATAAATAAATAAATAAATAAACAAATGAATAATAAATAAATACATAAATAAATAAATAAAAAGGCTTTTATTGTGGAGATTTCGTGCAAACGACTTGGCCTAACTCAGGCGGCCATTAGAAAAGAGAATGCACATGCCTTCTCTTTCACTGACATAATTTGACTTTCATCACCTCCGCCAAGGAGGAATCGCCGATTTGACGGTTTGATTTCTAGGAAACCAGAGCAAAGTGAGTGTTGCGATCTCTGTAAAGGGTGTTTTCCTGGTGATCTCGACGTGTTTGTTTTAAAAACTCGTCTGTCAGGGTGCCCCTTTAAAAGATGCTTCAAAAGTCCGGCCACTATGCATTTTTTCCAAACTTCTTTTGTTGTTGCTGGTTGAAACAAACTTGAAACCTATGAAAGCGCAGCAGCAAAACCAACAATGTCATAGAGTAGGCCTACAACAAACTTGAAAACATATATTAAACGTCTTTGTTGTCGTAATTGTACGCTCAGGGCAAAGGTAAAGATGTGCCCCCCCCCCCCCCCCCCCCCCCGCATTTCTCGGTTAATTCCATTTTTTCGTTTTTTTGCTTTTCTTACCAATCATAAAGCTGTATTTTAGGACCCTTTTCAGCTAATTATCTTTTTGGAATACTAACCCTGAAACAAAACATCCTTTTTTGTTGCACCATGCTTATAACATATCGCTTCGTTTCAGTCACGATATTATATTAGCTGTAGGGTTTAGTTAATATCTAAATAGAAATGTCGTATTTGACATCAATGAAGCAAATATAATTCAACTTCAAATACACACACACACACACACGCGCACACACGCACGCACACACACACACACACACGCACACACATTCGATGTACCTGATAACACACTAACAAACGTGTGAAAATGTTGTCTATGAAAACATATAGGTTTTCTTTTTGTGGCTATATATTTGTTTTCCATTTTGGCTGTTCTGGCCCTAAAATGTTTTTAAAAATTTATATGATAAGTGGGTGTATTAGGTTGAGGTAATTATTGAGTCACCATCGCCTTGTTGACCTTAACTTTTAATCTTAGATATATAATTTATCAGATTGTTGTCTTGGGTTTTAATTTTCACAATTTTGCGGTTTTGTAGTTCCTATGTTTGGTGCGTTGGTGGATTGACTTTGGATAATAGGGGTGAAGGGGGCCTAGGGCTGAGAAGGGTAGGAAAGGGCATGCTATGGAGAACAGAACTGCTGATAGGGCAAAGAGGCAGCCAAAATGGAAGAAAAAAAAATATAGTCATAAAAAGAAAACATAGGTTTTAACAGACAAATGTTCAGGTTAACATCAGCAAGGTTATAACGACTTCACAGAACCCCTTAGTCCCGAGAAATACACCGCCCTACAAGATATCACGCATAATATGAAATAGACACACTGAAGGTCAAAGGTCAAGGTCAAGATCAGCAAGATTAAACATACTTACTTGGCCAAATCAATTTCTGGGAACACGCTGTTTACAAAAAACGCAACAATTGTATACGTTTGCTCCTAAACTTTAACAACACACATAGAAACGGAAAAGTAAAACAAGTCAAGGCCATCAGCGTGTTCCGTAGGGGTTTAACTCATTCAACCCATATATGACCAGAATTAATATAAAGCTGTCAATTTCATGAATGTTTCAAGGGAAGTTAATCTGTGTGCACACCACACTTTGGTCACTTCTAAACTCGCTTCACTCCCTTAGGCCACACTTCTGCCACTTACTTTGCTTTTGTAGTGGTTGGAAGAGGAGAAACTATTGCCAAAATTAAAAAGGAGTTTTTTTAAAATATAAAGTCTATATATACAAAAGTTTGATCTACCACTTCCATATGTGCTTTATTTATCTTCTGCTGGACTTCTTGTTGAAGAGCAAAAGGGATACGCCGACTTGGGAGAATCCTGGGCTGCGCGTCAGGTTTGAGTGTGAGTTTTGCAGTGCCTAGGTCACCTAGAGCTTTGGCTTGTTCTTGATCTACCAGGCACCCCACAAACCTACTGTTGTTGATGGTGATCAGCCCCAAGTCTTGAATGGTCTTCACGCCCAGAAGACACGTAAAGTTGCCGGCTACAACAGTAAAGGGCACTTCTGCGCAGGACATGGTTCTTGGATTGAAGACTTCCAGCAGTGCCTCTCCTAGAAGCTTCATGGTTGATCCGTTCCACATTTTTAGTTCTTGCTGAGACGGTTGAAGCTGGTGTTTCCCCACATATTTCTTGCAGATTAGGTTCACGTCCGCCCCACTGTCCAACTAAAATCGAATATCAAACTCATTGATAGGGGAAGACGGGGTAAAAAGCGCATGGGCGGGTAAGAAGCCCACCCCAATTATCTCATGAAATAAAGCAAATTTCAGTCAAATTTGCCCATGAGACGAATGCTAGACATTAACGCTCGTCTCATGGGCAAAATGAGGCTGAAATTTGCTTAATTTCATGAGATAATTGGGGTGGGCTTCTTACCCGCCCATGCGCTTTTTACCCCGTCTTCCCCTACGCATGACTGCTGTCACCCGTCCTTTCTTGTCTGACTTCACTGCTCCTGTCACTTTAGAAACAGTATCTATCCCGTAGTCTTCTGCAGACTCTCCTACAGTGTTCACTTGTCAACGACATTTGATTTCAAAGTGATTTCGTGTGTTGCACCTTCTACACACTTTCCTCCAAGCTGGACACTTCGTTTTCTGTGCTTCATGACTTATCCCACAGAATCTGCACTTCTGAACAATGTCTTGTCTACCGGGTTCTTTTTGGAACTGCCCTTGTGGATGAGTGACGTCATTTCTTTCCGTGATGCGATTTGTGATCTTGTCAACGTGCCTTCCATTTCCAGTCATTTCTTCCTTTTGCTGTGACGTCATTTCATGAGCTCTACAAATAGCGACGATCGTATTTGTGCCAGTCTCACACAGAGTTACGTCCCTTTCTTTAAATTTAAGCTAATCAAAAAATAATAAACTTTTCGAGTTTGCAAATGGGCCAAAATGGAAAAAGAATAATTTATTATAGTCGCTGCATTATCTTTACCATAAAATAAGTCGCAACGGGTTTACAGAGGATTCAGGTTCCTCGCTTTCAAGCTGAAATTTTCATCTTTCAGACAGATCACTGATCGGCGGTGCGGAGATTTACCGAGTTGAAAAGCGTTGACAGAATCAGTTGTCCGCTCGCTATCTAAGCCCACCGACCGCTAATAAGCAGTGGCGGGTGTAAGATGAAGCCTTCTAGTAATGTTCTCAAAGGTTTAAAAAAAATTCTACCGTTTCAATTTTTTCCTACATGCGCCGCATTGAGCTTACCGAATTGGCGACAGTTTGCCTGTTTACTAACAAAAGGAGTGGCTTCCCTTGCGAATTGGAAACGATCGTCAAACGCTGAATCTAACAATACTTTGCTCCACACCACTAACTTTATTAGGAAATCACTAATGTTTGCTTCGACGCCATAAATTTAAGCTTACGATGTTGCACACAATAATTTTTTGTGGTTTTAAACTTTTTGAAAATCGTTGGGAACAAAAATGTCTGCTAATGCGCGAGCCTGTCTCACGAGATGACGTCATGGGAAGACGCCATTACTGAAGCGAAAATAGTTTCTGTTCGATTCAAATACCAGTATCGTGAAAACCACAATATTTGAGTGTTTTTTCTTATATAAAAATATGCATAGTTTCTACAGGCAGTACTTGACGTTTGAATGCTTATTTTTCTGTAAATGAATCGAGTTTTGTGGAACTTTCAATCATATTGATTCTTGGAAGGAATTTGCAACAAAAATGTCTCTTCAGCCTTGTATCAGCATTGTATGAAGAAATAGACCAATGTTTCGATACATCACGCCAGTTATTCACAGAAAACGCATGTTTACAGCAAGTTAACTATTTTTATCTCATTTCATAGCAATTACTCTGAGAATTGCTTACATTTTTTTTTTTTATTCACGTGGCTACTACAAACGTCAATGGCTTTTTCAGATCTAGCTTTGTTTTGCGAAGGAGGTTCTCCTGCATTTTTCCAGTTGTGGAGAAGACAATCTTGTCACGAATCAGGCGATCCTCTTAAGTCCCCAAAATTGCATAGCTTTGCTCTAGTCTCAGATCTGTGAGAAAAGTGTGGAAGGGTTCCCTATAGGGCAATAGAGGTTATACATTTGAGTGAGAAAAGGGCGATATGCAACAAAGGGCGAAAGGGCACTCCTCGCCAAAGGGAAATCACGCGAGGGCGAGATGGGAAAGGGCCAATCGGGACCTACCCGACCAGGCTAGTGTTAAGACCACGTCACCAGTGCCTAACAGTACTCGACCAATGCACTACATTTGCCACTGTAACTGTGACAGTGTGAAGGGTGTGGTCCAGGCAGTAAAAAAGCAGCACCAATTAAGGCCCAAGGCCTTGTTTGCAACAACCAGACACACCATAATAGTCCTTCCTCCTTTGGAGTAAGGCAGAGCACAACAAATTTGCGAGGAGATGACAACAAGGACGATGCAAAGATTTGGACAGATTTGCCCTTTGTCAATAGTCCGGAACTCCTGAATTGAACAAACAAACAACTACACGACAAGTGTAAAGTGATGTTATTTTATTCACAAGAGACAAAGCAAAACTGCTGGATATTTCGGCGAATGCGCCTTGATCAACACAGACAAACAAGAAAACAGCAAATATAGCAAACGGAGCAAAAAGCAGGCAACAAAAGGAGCAAAAAATCAATAAGATAAAAAAACAATACTTCCCCTCTACAGTCCAATGCGTAAATGATACAACCAAGTTGTCAACTATCCAGTAGTTTTGTTTTGTCTCTTGTGAATAAAGTAACGTCACTTTACACTTGTGTGTAGTTGTTTGTTGTATGTTCCAGTGACGTTGCAGTCTGTTTCAGTTTTATTTTCGGTATTTTCTCTCTCAGTTATTTCCTGAATTGAACACCAAACTTGAGAATTGATGAAAATACAATGGCTTGATTTAACTGCTTTGTGGTCAACATGGTTCAAGAGTAAGGGTATTTGGAGAGAGAGAGAGAGAGAGAGAGAGAGAGAGAGCGAGAGAGAGAGAGATGGAGAGAGAGAGAGAGACAGAGAGACAGGGAGACTGAGAGACAGAGATGAGGGGGGGGGGTCAGGGAGAGGGGGAAAGAGAGTGAGAGGGGGGAGGGCACAGAGAGAGAGAGGGGGAGAGAGAGAGAAAGAGAGAGGCTGACACTGGAAATATTAAAAAAAACAAGAGACGGAGTACTGGAAAAGTTTACAATTTACCGCATATTTTGCCTTTCCTCTTGGCAACCTTAGCATTGCATCTGCACTCATCCATAATAGTGCACACCGCACCAGCCACACATGGGTCATCTTTGCCCTCATGAGTGCAGCGATCACCCACTCCGTTTCCTGTGCAACACACACACACACACACACACACACACACACACACACACATATACATATACACAATGACACACACAGTGACACACACACATTTCACGCGCACTCACACACACACACACAGTGACACACACTTCACACACACACACACACACACACACACACACACGTGACACACACACACACACACACACACACAGTGACACACACATATACACAACTAAACACACACACATGCACTTGTACACATACATACGTGCGCGCACGCACGCGAGAAAGAGAGAGAGATGGAAGGTGGGGGAGATAGGGACAGGGGGTCAAAAGAGAGAGAGAGAGAGAGAGAGAGAGAGAGAGAGAGAGAGAGAGAGAGAGAGAGAGAGAGAGAGAGAGAGAGAGAGAGAGAGAGAAGGGGATGGATCAACTGTAAAACAATACTATGAAGGCCGGCTACATTTCAACCTTATCCAAGACCCTGCCATATTTGCACAATCAAATGAACATGCCTAGAATTATATTTATACATTAGTCCCTTTTCATATTTCCAATCTACTACTGTTATTTTAGGATAACATCGATGTCCAACAATAGACGATTTTCGGAAGAAAAAAACTAGGGGAGAGCACTTCCTGAAAATTATAATTGTTTACCTACATTACTCGGTCAAATACCATAGCAACAATGCAACAAAGGCGTCAAAGTTTGAAACCGCAGGATGCGAGTCAGTGACTTGCAAACATTGTTTTTGAAAAAAATGAGGGGCGTCCAGTATCCGCAAACCATTAGAACTTGCAAAATGTGACCTAAAAATATAGATGACATCAATTTTAAAATGACGCACGGTGTTCTAAGTTATGTAAGTCTAATCAAACACACGAGCCGAGATCTGTGGATCTACCTGAAGGTAGAGTAACTTCCCCTGTTTGACCGATTGAATTAGGCAAGATCACTCCCACACACCATGAAATTACTGCCCTTAATTATTTCCGAACAATTCCTATTAGACAGATCTTGGTTGTTTTTGTTTTTCCTTTTTTAACTTTGCATTTTCTGTTGGTGTACACGTACAATATCTTGATGCGTTCACGCAACTTGTCACTTCAAACAGTACATTAGAACATCTATCAACAGGGGCCCTCACCAGGGCTGACGGAAATGAAATGACGTGCATCTTCATTTTGACCGAAACAAGCAGGTAGGAAGATTTGAGACCTCAGCCCAATTTGCGAGCGGAAAACCACTAAATCTCAATCACTCAGTGCCCTCATTCAGCCAGTTATATTCTTTTAAAAACAACAACAAAAAAGCAACCTAAAATAGCCAAAGAAAAAAAGAAGAGAGAGAAGCCATAATATTATTATTACTATCATTTCTTAACAACAGTCAAATAGACTATCACTGAAGATGTTCCCTGCTTATTACACCAATTCAGTTGAACACGAATGCTGTCGAATCTAACTGCACAGTCAACTAGCCACAGCTTTTTTTTTAAAAACCACTCTTGTTCTTTATTTACTTTTTTTAAAATTTGTAGTCGCAGCTGTTCACCAGGTAGCCTGTATCATTTATCCACCACACTGATCCAGCCAATCACATCAGATGAGTCATACTCACCACATCAAACCAACCAATCACAGTGTGTCATACTCACCCCACTGATTCAGCCAATCACAGCAGGTGTGTCATACTCACCACCACCAAACCAACCAATCACAGTAGGTGTGTCATACTCACCCCATTGGTTCAGCCAATCACAGCAGGTGTGTCATACTCACCACCACCGAACCAACCAATCACACTAGGTGTGTCATGCTCACCACACTGAATCAGCTGATCACAGTATGCCACACTGATTCAACCAATCACAGCAGGCGTTACATACTCACCACACTTGTTCCGCGGATCACAGTACGTAGCAGTCGCACAGAGGCGAACTTTGTCGCTGCATTCATATTTTATAGCAACTCCTGAAATAGTTCATTTTTCTTGTTGTATTTTCTTTCATTTCCTGTCTCTCAGTCTCACCCTTGCACTCCAGACGTCCTTCACACACATACACACACACACACACACACACACACACACACACACACACACACACACACACACAGACTAATGCCTACTACTGGGTTTCCTGTCAAACTCAGGCAAACCAGGTTTCCTCATTTTTGCTACTCCTGCTTTCTACAACATTTAAAATCCATAATCAATGCATTAATTATAAGTATTATAATGGATTATGAGGATATTAACATGGGTCATGCCTTGTGTGTCAGGATATGCTGAATTGAAACACTGGGCATACAAAATAGGAGCCGACTTTTCATGCAGTGTGACAGGTGTGTGTATTGATACACACTTTCTGACCAAACTCGACTACTGGGTACTTGCCTATAACTAGTTTGGGGGCTATTTCATGACATTTTCAAAGGCATGCTACCCTTACAAAAACCAGGGTCCAAACTTTTAGACATAGTAATTTTTTAAACCCACTGCTTACTAAGTTTATCATATTGAAGAACCCGGTAGTGGGGATTTGAACACACACACACACACACACACACGCACGCACGCACGCACACGCACACACACTTCTCAACATTAAGTACACATAAATGGCATTTACATACATGTTAAAATACTTGGAGAAAGCTCAACCATAAACTGAAATCGAAGTCGTATGTAAGTTTTTTTTTTATGTCACTGAGTTCAAAGAATGAATGAACGTGTCATGAAAAAATGACAGGACAGTTACTGTAGAGAATACACGTAACTAGAACTTGATGAATTAGTGAATTTTATAAATCAATTCAAAAAGAAAGAGTTAAACATTTTATGTAATGACACATGGGATAAGCAGGATGTTTTATTTTTATATTTAAGCAAACATTCAAACATCATCATATAGTAAAAAGCCAAGTGTCCGTGTGTGTGTGTGTGTATGTGTGTGTGAAACACAAAACGGACCTTATAACTCCGCCGTTTTACGACCGAATCGCTTCAAATTTGCTGTGAGCCCTAACGGGGCGATGGCAACGGTAACCAAGGCGGCCGTGTCATTTGCGCGGTTTGGCAAATGCGCGAAACGCGTATCCGCCGGCCTCTCGGCGCACGTATCTCCGGCATTTCTGGACCGATTGCCTTCAAATTTGGTAGGTACATGACCGCGGGCGGTGACTATAGATGTACCGAACCGGAAGCGAATCGATGCATAAACGCGCGCGATATACGCCGCTTCACCTTTTCACAAATACCTCCGCTGTTTCTTAGCCGATTCGCTTCAAATTTTCTGTTAGGCTTGCTGTTGCCGGAGCAAAGCCTGGCAGAAAACTTGAAGAGAATCGGGAGAGAGCATCACTCTCAGAGCAGCACCAATGGGAAACGGGGCCTTATAACTCCGCCGTTTCTTAACCGAATCGCTTCAAATTTGCTGTACTCAGTGTTACCAGTACTTGGCGTTACCGTTATTAGCGCTACCGTTACTAGGGAGAGCGCATCACTCTCAGAGCAGCGCCAACAGGAAACGGGGCCTTATAACTCCGCCTTTTCTTAACCGAATCGCTTCAAATTTGCCGTACTCAGCGTTGCCAGTACTTGGCGTTACCGTTACTAGGCGTTACCGTTACTAGGCGTTACTAGTACTCGGAGTTGCGCTAGTAAAGCATAAAAATTAAAGGTGACACTTTCTTATAACAGTAAAATAGCTAGTAAGAAAGGATAAAACATATAGGCAACAGTGATTGAATTTCATGGATGGAAATCTATTGACCGTCAGTCACAAATACATTTGACAATACTTGAGCGAAATGTTCATATTCTAATGTTTCCACTCCTCAGTAAGACTCATAAGAAAGGATTTAATAGTTTAGGAGGCTGCTTTCAACAAATATATCCTTCAAAATGTACACATAAAGAAAATACTTACAAGTAAAGTCATCAAAAGAAAGACAAGTCAAGCAAAAAGGCATAATCAAACTTACGAATAAATATATTCATAGCTTCACCCTTTCATGGCTATCAATAAAAGTCGTATATAGCCGTTCTAATTAATAATTATATGTGTGCTTTTCTGAATAGTCAAGTTCTTTCAATACCAGCACAATTCCAATCGGTAGTGATCTTTTCAACAGGTGGGTTTTGTTTTAACTGTTAAATATGGGATTGTTAATTCAACTTGCATTTGAAAACATGAACGTTAGCGGGCTTTTTTTCACACACATGCGTCTGTCTCTGTCTCTCTCTCCCTTTCTCTCTCTCTCTCTCTCTCTCTCTCTCTCTCTCTCTCTCTCTCTCTCTCTCTCTCTCTCTCTCTCTCTCTCTCTCTCTCTCTCTCTCTCTCTCTCTCTCTCTCTCTCTCTCTCTCTCTCATACAACAGGCTAGTATATCAATCTGAATTAGGAAAACAATAAGTGGGTTAGTAAAGTAAAGCATATTTTGTCTATTAATGGATTTGGTATAATATGGCTTAGCCAGGGGGTTGGAAGCGTAAGATCTTTTACACTTGAATTTAAAGACATTTTAATAGCTTGATTTAAGCAAAACTGGCACTCCAAGTTAGAAGACAATGACAAGTACTATTGGTATTACTCGTTTAAAAGTATTTTGCAAACAGAAAAATGTATAATGGTAGTAACCAATAAATGGCATAGGGATACATATGCTAGGCGGGGGGGGGGGGGGGGGGGGGGGGTTAGAAACAGAACACTGGGTTTAAAAGCAAATAGAAGGTGGTTTGACCCCGAAGATAGCATAAATGGTGTGTGTATGATGTGTACAACTGGTGTTATCGAAAACGAAGAATATTTTATATTCCACTGTGTTGCTTATGAGGAAATCAGAATGAGGTCACAGCTTTCTAACATATTTGTTTCTAACAATCATGATCTGTGTAGTTTATTATCTTCTGATGAGGAAAACACAATTGTTTCGTTAGCCAAATATGTTGCAGAAGCATGTAATGTTAGAAAAAAAGAGAATGTGTATTTATGATGCATGAAAGTAATGTGTTCTGATTATGTCATATCTCGTGTTATATGAGCTTGATAATCTTGTGTATGTTATATAAATGTTCCGTTGTTTGTTTGTTTGTTTGTGTTCCTGTCTGGTTTAAGCTTGCTATTGTAATTCTTTTTCTGAATTATTGGTATGTTTAATCCGTTTGTTCACTTTTTATAATAAGAAGGTTTATATTTTCATTATTGCGTTTTGAGTTTCATGGTTCCTTAACTTCGATGCTGCAAGAAACAAAGTTCACCACATTGACATAAAAGCTGTATTTGTGCCATTGTCAATAAAACAATGTATGAAGCGTATGAAGCGTCTCTCTCTCTCTCTCTCTCTCTCTCTCTCTCTCTCTCTCTCTCTCTGTCTCTCTCTCTCTCTGTCTGTCAGTAAGCCTTCCCATCTCACTGTTCAAAAGGTAAATCAACTGCACATTAACCCTTGTTTCAATCGAACAGCCATATGCTGACAATCGTTTATCAATAATGAAAAAATAGAGTGACAATGGTTCCCACAACAAAACAGCACCTTCACCTGAATCTATGTAGTTTTATGCTTTGACGAGAAAATGAATAAAACAACCTGGCCAACGTCCAGAAGTTTGGTTCATTTCATGCACGTAGTGAGTAAATATGGCAAGACAGTTTTTAGTTCTTGACATAATATAGATGACATGATTTTAAGCAAAAGACCATGATAGAATGTCACCGTGGATTACGACTAAACGCAGACAGAAGAAGAAGAAGAAGAAGAAGGAGGAGGAGGATGAGGATAAATCTCTGCCAGAAGCAAAGGGCCTACATTAGTCAGCAATCGTTACTTCTCTGTGATGTTGGGATCTTCTAAGACTGACAATTCTGATGCCAAGGAAACAACATTGATTGACCATTGACATTCTCGAAGGACTCCCTGTGCAAACTGAACTCCCTGGAAGCATTTCTTTTTCTTATCTGGTAAGGCAAAATGAACACATTTGTATCCTGCTTTAATGCACTTACTGCATTGTTCTTTTTCTTATCTGGTAAGGCAAAATGAACACATTTGTATCCTGCTTTAATGCACTTACTGCATTGTTCTTTTTCTTATCTGGTAAGGCAAAATGAACACATTTGTATCCTGCTTTAATGCACTTACTGCATTGTTCTTTTTCTTATCTGGTAAGGCAAAATGAACACGTGTGTATCCTGCTTTAATGCACTTACTGCATTGTTCTTTTTCTTATCTGGTAAGGCAAAATGAACACATGTGTATCCTGCTTTAATGCACTTACTGCATTGTTCTTTTTCTTATCTGGTAAGGCAAAATGAACACGTGTGTATCCTGCTTTAATGCACTTACTGCATTGTTCTTTTTTTCTTATATTGTAAGGCAAAATGAACACATTTGTATCCTGTTATAATATACTTACTGCATTGTTCATTTGTCTTATATTGTAAGGCAAAATGAACACGTGTGTATCCTGTTATAATATACTTACTAACATTGTTCATTTGTCTTATATTGTAAGGCAAAATGAACACATTTGTATCCTGTTATTGTTCATTTTTTTTATCCTGTCACACAAAATGAACACGTTTGTATCCTGTTTTTCCACTTACTGCATTGTTCATTTGTCTTTATCTTATCTTGTGAGACAAAATAAAGACGCCAGTATCTTGTTATAATGCACTTACTGTATTGTTCTTTCTGCTTATCTTGTAGGTCTAATGAAAAATGAACACGTTTGTATCCTGTTCTCCCACTTACTGCATTGAGAGATGTGAAAATCGCAAACAGCGTCGGAGGTACATTCCTCCGGATCGCAGGGGCTGTTCAACTCTACTTCTGTAGGACAAACACACACACACACACACACACGCACGCACGCACACACACACACACACATACACACACACGCGCACACACACACAACACAAGCATACACGTGAATATATACACATGCATATGCACAACACACACAGGTATACACACATGCGCGTACATGCATACACCCACACACATAAGCATACACACACTCAGTCACACATCCACATAGTGTGTAATTACTGTCATGAAAGCAGGACGGACATTGTGTTGGTACTGTTTTCCCCTCAAATCCCAACCCAGACTTTTAAAGTGATGCAGAGAGAAAGAGAGTAGATAAGAAAGAAATGGAGGCAGAGACAAGCAGGGCGAGCATTGGTTGAATTGAGACATAGATGGTGAGGGAAAGGGGGAGAGATAGAGAGCAAGGTAGGCAAACTGATAGAAAACCAGACAGACAGACAGAAGAGGATTGACAGATACAGAAAGAAAGAAAGCTGACACTAGACAGACATACAAGAATGCTACTCCAATATTTTAGAAAAAAGCAACCTTACTGCACAGATTAGGGATTTCCTTAAGGTCACATGACAATCCCGTAGCACACGAGTCAGGGTTACCATCACAAAGGGCCATCAATCCATACTCTGAAACAAAAAAATACCCACAAGTTATGGGATAAGTCTGTACTACACACGAAGTAAAAAATCAGTGTTCAGTTCCAGAAAAAATGCAAGTGACAAACATGCACAGCACAAAACAACAGGGCCAACAGTAAACTGCACAAAACATCAGCATCAAAGCCAACTATCGACTGCACAAAACATCAGCATCAGAGCCAACGGTACACTGCACAAACCATAAGCATCAGAGCCAACTATGCACTGCACAAAACAGCACCATCAGAGCCAACTATAGACTGCACAAAACATCAGCATCAGAGCCAACGATAGACTGCACAAAACGTCAGCATCAGAGCCAGCTGCACACTGCACAAAACAACAGAGCCAACTATGCACTGCACAAAACAACAGCCAACTATAGACTGCACAAAACGTCAGCATCAGAGCCAACTGCACACTGCACAAATCAACAGAGCCATTTATGCACTGCACAAAACAACAGACATCTATACACTGCACAAAACGTCAGCATCAGAGCCAACTATAAGCTGCACAAAACATCAGCATCAGAGCCAACTATACTCTGCACAAAACAACAGCATCAGAGCCAACAATAGACTGCACATCAGCATCAGAGCCAACTATACCCTACACAAAACATCAGCATCAGAGCCAACAATAGACTGCACATCAGCATCAGAGCCAACTAGACACTGCACAAAACAACAGTATCAAAGCCATCTATAGACTGCACAAAGCATCAGCATCAGAGCCAACTATGCACTGCACAAAACGTCAGCATCAGAGCCAACTATAAACTGCACAAACCATCAGCATCAGAGCCAACTATAGACCGCACAAAACATCAGAGCCAACTATAGACTGCACAAAACAACAGCATCAGAGCCAACTATATACATTCTTCCCTCTAATGAAGGCCGACGTGTTGGCCTTGATGCGTACGCTATGTTTGAGATAGAGAACTCCAAGGTGTGTGTGTGTGTGTGTGTGTGTGTGTGTGTGTGTGTGTGTGTGTGTGTGTGTGTACATGTGTGTGCATGCGCGTGTATGTCTCTGTGTGTGCATGCTTGCGTGTGTGCATGCGCATGCGTGTGTGTGTGAACCCCCCCCCCTCCCCTGTCCATTCTTACTTTATTATTGACATGTCATTTTGTTGACTGGAGCGGATTAGTGGGTGGGGTGGGGATTTGCTTTGCTTTTTTTTTTTTTTTTTTAGTTTTTAAATTTTGTTTTACGCGAGTGTGTGTCGTTTCTCTTCATTTACATTCATTTTCAATTATTATTTTTAACGACGTCAATATGTTGGCCTTAAGCTGGCGAGTGCGTGTGTTTTCATTTTTTCTTCCGTTTGCATCTGTTATTACCTCTTATTGTGCATGTGTATATTTATATGTATCTTATATGATCTGTATGTCCTGGTGTTCTATTGTGTATTTAAATAGTAGTATTACGTGCCTGTATTATCATGTTCATGTGTGTTTTGTATATGCGTTGTATCTGTAAGGCGCTTTGAGCTGTTGTCAGGATACTGCGCCATATAAATGTTATTAATTATTATTATTATTATTAGACTGCACAAAACATCAGAGCCAACAATAGACTGCACATCAGCATCAGAGCCAACTATACACTGCACAAAACAACAGCATCAGAGCCAACTATAGACTGCACAAAACATCAGCATCAGAGCCAACTACAGTACTCCCCGTTTATAGTAAACTCGGTTATAAGAAATTTCGGTTACAGTAAAGGAAAGCACTGGTTCCCGGCCAAAGGTCTACTGTTTTATTACTAAATAGACCTCGGATAGTAGCAACTCGGTTATAATATAAAAAAAACCTACTATAGTAAAGTTACTTTTGGTTCCCCACAGGACTGGCTCCTCGGTTACAATACAAAAAAAAGTCCTCTTCGTGACCTTTGTAAATACGTCACCAATGTATGCGTCACAGTCTCACCACTCCCCCCACCCATCCATAATAACAACTGGGTTATAATTAAAATTTAAAAAACTCCTATAGTAAAGTCATTTGTGGTTCCTCTTTGTTACAATTAAAAAAAATTGTCCTCTTCCTGACCTTTGTAAATACGTCATCAATGTATACGTCACAGTCTCACTACTCCCTCTACCCACCTTCAACGAAATTGAAAGGCACTCAAAAACATGTTTCTTTCCCCTCATTACTTAGTTGAAAAAAATGAATCCGAAAAAAAATATATATACAGCCGAATCCGCTTATAAGAAAACTCGCTTACAATGAAGCAAAAAAAAATTCCCTGCCGAACTTCTTCTTTCTTATCTATGATCAAAACTGGGATATAAGAAACTCGCTTATAACAAAACTCGGTTATAAGCAAGCAATTTTTTTCTCCCATCCGCAATGGAAACTGGGATATAAGAAAATTATGTTATACAAGAGAGTTGGTTTGCAGTTCATTTTCTTATAAGCGAGTTCTATTTACTTATAAGCGAATTACCATTGACAACATTTTCTTAAAGACCCCCCAGATCACGAGTCAAAATCACGGGTTCCACCTGTTTTCCTTCTTATAGCTGGTACAAAATCTTGTTTTGACCAGGTTTGGCTCCCATACAAATGTCCCGAAATTGAAACGAAACATCTTAAAGAGCAGCCTCAATTTGAAGTTGGGGGAATTTGTAAGTGGGTCACAGCTACCCAGAAAAAACAAGGGATTTAATCGTGTTGGGTCAGTGTGTCTTTAACTTTTTCGCGCCGCACCAGCCACTTTCGGCTGGAAGCGAAAGTGGCAGTTAACGACGCACCAGCCTCAAGTAGCGGGAGCTTCAGCTCTTATCTGTAGACGGACCAGCCCCATGAGGCTGGAGCTATTTAAAAAAAATCTCTCCTTCTCCCTATTGCGGCATAGTGGAAAAAAACTGCACTACTAGCAAATAGGGAGCCTTATCTAGGATAGGAGGCTATTTGGTTTGTCTTGACCTGACCTTCACCATCTAATTTTTTTAAAATCCCGGTTTCTCTTGTGGCGCGAAAGCAGTGTCTGGAATCTTCCACACTACACACATGTGATGTAGCAGAGTGCGTTCTCTCTCTCTCTCTCGCTCTCTCTCACACACACACACATACACACACACGCGTTCCGCTACAGCCTACACAAAGTTTTACTAATGAAGTAGAGTGGGACGATGCCCTCTCTCTCTGTCTCTTTTTTTTTTCTCTCTCTCTTTCTATTTCTTTCTCTCTCTCTCTCACACACACACACACACACACACACACACACACACACACACACACACACACACACACATACTCACTCTCTCTCACACACATACACACACAAAGCTATTTTTTTGCGTGTTTCGGATAAGTCATTTGAAGTAGAATTGTGGCGAAGTAGTAATCATAATATCTCTGAAAATTATACGAGAGTAAAGTTGAAGTCTTGCTCTTTCCAATGATGTATAGCAATAAGAACTTAACTATGGCGAAAGTACCGTAAAAAAAATCACAAAAGTGCTAAAATTGTGCCGTCGCCAACAGTTGTGAGGTTGAACGAACTAGCCGGCAATCGGTGCAGCCACTGCCAAGCGGCAGCCGGCTGGGAAGGTTTAAAAGTGACTTGGACCTGAACTGAAAGGATGTTCCGAGAAAATTGAAGTCGTTCCAAAAAGGGAAAGTTTACATCAAACCAGTTGTGTCACAGACATTCTAAACAGTATAGGCACTAGATTACAAGACTAATTGAGTTGTTTTTGTTCCTTTATTCCATACTTTCCTTCAGTATTCTGTGCAAAATAAATGTTGAGCAGAAGAAAAAAATATGAGTACTTTTGTGTTGGTGGTAGAGAGACAAGGGAAAAAACTTCAAAATGTTTTCTTATATCTGAGTTTCGGATATAAGAAAAGTTGGATAAACAAAACATCATCTCCTTTCGATTTTCTTATTACCGAGTTTTGCTGTATTTTGATTTGATGATGGGTTTATATTTAGTATTTTACGTTAGCTTTGACTTTGAAAAACATCATCGGATAAGATAAAAAATACCATCAAAACTTTACTATATCCGAACATCGTTTATAAGAAAAACCTGTTATAGTAAAGGAAAAGCCTTGCTCCCCTGCACTTTACTATAAGCGGGGTGTACTGTATGCACTGCACAAAACGTCAGCATCAGAGCCAACTATAAACTGCACAAACCATCAGCATCAGAGCCAACCATAGACCGCACAAAACATCAGAGCCAACTATAGACTGCACAAAACATCAGCATCAGAGCCAACAATAGATTACACATCAGCATCAGAGCCAACAATAGATTACACATAAGCATCAGAGCTAACAATACACTGCACAAAACAACAGTGCCAACAATACACTGCACAAAACAACAGTGCCAACTGCATACTGCACAAAACAACAGTGCCAACTGTATATTGCACAAAACAACAGTGCCAACTGTATTCTGCACTAAACAACAGAGCCAACTGCATACTGCACAAAACAACAGAGCCAACTACATACTTCACAAAACATCAGCATTAGCGCCATCTATACACTGCACATAACATGAACATTAGAGCCAACTATACACTGCACAAAGCATCAGCATCAGAGCCAACTAGACACTGCACAAAACAACAGTGCCAACTATACACTGCCCAAAACATCAGATCCAACTATAAACTGCACAAAACAACAGTGCCAACTATGCACTGCCCAAAACATCAGAGCCAACTATACACTGCCCAAAACATCAGAGCCAACTATACACTGCCCAAAACATCAGAGCCAACTATGCACTGCACAAAACAACAGTGCCAGCTATGCAATGCACAAAACAACAGTGTCAACTATGCAATGCACAAAATAACAGAGCCAACTATACACTGCACAAAACAACAGTGCCAACTATACACTGCACAAAACATCAGAGCCAACTATACACTGTACAAAACATCAGCATCTGAGCCAACTGTATACAGCCCCAAACATCAGAGCCAATTATGCACTGCCCAAAACAACAGTGCCAACTATGCACTGCCCAAATCATCAGCATTAGAGCCAACTAGAGACTGCACATCAGCATCAGAGCCAACTATGCACTGCCCAAAACATCAGAGCCTACTATACACTGCACAAAACATCAGAGCCAACTAGAGACTGCACATCAGCATCAGAGCCAACTATACACTGCACAAAACATCAAAGCCAACAGTAGACTGCATATCAGCATACATCAGAGCCAACTGTACATCAGCATTAGTACAAGTCAGCATCAGTATTAGTACCAGTCAGACATTGTACAAAACATCAGTAATATAAATTTATTTGAATGTACTGTTCCTTGAGGGGATCTTTCTATGTTCTTTTCAGATTATGCGTTTTCTTTCTGTAAGAAACGAATTAAGAAATATAATTATAAATGCCAAATCTAGAGTAGAATATAGTATACTTACTGCATTTTCCATCATCACATACAGAATTTGAGAGACACATAGCATCATTCCTGCATTCCTTGTCATAACCCTTTTCTGTAAGAAATGAATTAAGAAATATAATTATAAATGCCAAATCTAGAGTAGAATATAGTATACTTACTGCATTTTCCATCATCACATACAGAATTTGAGAGACACATATCATCATTTGTGCATTCCTCGTCATAGGCTTGTTCTGTGGAACACAGGCATACACATACACATGAAAATCTATAGCACTTGGCCTATCCCATTATAATGAACATCTTATTCTGTGCCAGTGTGCATTAAATACAAATTGTGTGTATTCTTTTCCTTTAAATATAACTATACTGACTGACAAATGTATCGCAAGACATTCCAAAACTGTTTTAAAAACTTACGAATACCATTTGATCAAGTAATATTGTAGCAAAACATGTGGTTCTCAAGCCGGGATATGTTATGCTCCGTACTAGCAGAGCGTTGGTGGGAGACATTTTGAAACGGCACATGAATTTGAAGAAACGAAATGACTGCTGGGTTCAGTAAAATTCACAACAAATTACAAGAAAGTCGAAATTGAAACCCAAAACAAAAGAGTTAATCACACAAACAAAACATGTCACGACGTTTCGGGTTCAACCCGTTGTCCAGATGTTTGGTTTGTGTGATTAAATATTTTGTTTTGGGTTTCAATTTCGTCTTCCCTGAAGTTTTTCAAGAGTGTTTTCTAGGATTTACCTTGGAAACAATCGTGAATGTGTTACATGGCATACAATGCGGGTAAATCATTCCTTGACAGTAGATCGTACAAACGTTTATTATATACACAAGAGTTTTATCAAATGTTACTATATATCAAATGTTACTATATATATATATAAACATTTGATAAAACTCTTGTGTCCAAATGTTCTTAGACGTAAACATTAAAATCAAGACCAGTTATAGTAGCTTGGTATCTTGATCCATGTTCTAAAAACATAAATAGTGCTAGATTAGTGATTACTCCTTTATAGGGGAGGCATGACAGAAACCAGCCCATGACAGCTGTTTCAACCCATGGGGGCCTCATCAGGTGGACGCGGTTGGGTTCACACCCAGTCATGTGGGGCCTTCTCACCTCAACAACAAGATCCTTCAACGATGGAAAGGTTTCCTCATCTATATTGGTAAAAACAAAGCCCTCAAAACCAAACCAGCACTCAATTAAAAAAAAGTAATGAAAAATATCTTAAGTAAAAAGATGAACATAATGTTCCAACATTTAAAATTTAATTTAAAAAAAACACGATCAGAGAGGGCCAGCAACTGAGATGGCATCCAAAAAAGGCAAACACACAGAGATAGAAACAAAGACTGAGAGACAGATAAACACATACAGAGAGAGAAAAAGAGAGAGAGAGAGAGATTATGAATACAAATACGAATGTTTAATCAGGTCAAGGCCGTAGCCCCGAGAGAGAGAGAGAGAGAGAGAGAGAGAGAGAGAGAGAGAGAGAGAGAGAGAGAGAGAGAGAGAGAGAGAGAGAGAGAGAGAAGTGAGAGAGAAAGAGATGGGGAAGGGGTGTGGGGATGGGCGCAAAACAAGACGGAACACAGACAGTTAAAAAGTCCAACTGAAAAAAAAGTCTGTCCCTAGATACCACTGCGAAAAACTTGCGAAACAAGAACCAAAGGATAGCCTGCAAAGCAACAATTCAAGATAGTTTGAACACTTGAACTGACCTGAATAAATACTTACAGCACTGCCTTCCATTAAAGGCAAAGAAAGAAATCTCAGCCAACATTAAAGGGGCACCCTGACGGATGAGTTTTTTTATGTTGTTTTTGCAAGAAACACGTCGCGATCACCAGAAAGACAGCCTTTTCAAGGATCGGAACACTCACTTTGCTCTGGTTTCCTACAAATCAAACCGTCAAAACGGCAATTCCACCTTAGCGGACTTGCCAGAGATAAGCCATTTTGAACGAGGTGGGTGGAGGCCACTCAGACTGGTTGAAGCCTTTTCTTCTTTGTAGTGCAGTAAAAAAAATAATTGGAGCTATTTCCTTTGATGTGAGCGAAACTCCTTTTGGTCAACTGTATGAACTAAAGGCTTGTTTTGTGGAAACTGTGTGCAAACGATTTGGTCTAACTCAGGCAGCCATTAGAAAAGAGAAGGCACACACACACACACACACACACACACACACACACACACACACACACGCACGCACACTCAAAGAATCTGACTTCCAGCATCTTCGCAAAGGAGGAGGAATCGCCGATTTGACGGTTTGAATTATAGGAAACCAGAGCAAAGTGAGTGTTGCGAGCTCTGTAAAGGGTGTTTTCCTGGTGATCTCGTCGTGTTTCTTGCAAAAACGCATCCGTCAGGGTGCCACTTTAAAGTACTTACTGCACTGCCTCAAAAGGAAATCACATGCAAGACCGGCGACACAGTCCTCGGTTTTGATACAACGGCCTTCGAGAACTGATTATATGAGAACACACACACAGACACACACACACACATACACACACACACACACACACACACACACACACACACACAAACGCACGCACGCACACATGCACATACCATCTGAATACAACTTTTAAGTGGAAGGACGTAAAATCGATTAACACACATGCATACACACACACACACACACGTGTATTGACAATAATTATTTTTCAGGAAAATGAATAATGATGAATGATATTGATCACACGCAGCTCATCTCCTAACTCACAGAAACAGAAGGAACATCAGACATCTATGCCAATCAAGAGTATGAAATCAACAAAGGTTCGTGCCAATGAATGATAAGAAACGTCAGACATCTTATCAGACATCTACATCAAACAAGTGTATAACATCCACAAAGGTTCGTGTCAATGAATAATAAGAAACGTCATACATCTTATCAGACATCTACATCAAACAAGAGCATGAAATCCACAAAGGTTCGTCCCAATGAATGATAAGAAACGTCAGACATCTTATCAGACATCTACATCAAACAAGAGCATGAGATCCACAAAGGTTCGTGTCAATGAATAATAAGAAACGTCAGACATCTTATCAGACATCTACATCAAACAAGAGCATGAGATCCACAAAGGTTCGTGTCAATGAATAATAAGAAACGTCAGACATCTTATCAGACATCTACATCAAACAAGAGCATGAGATCCACAAAGGTTCGTGTCAATGAATAATAAGAAACGTCAGACATCTTATCAGACATCTACATCAAACAAGAGCATGAGATCCACAAAGGTTCGTGTCAATGAATAATAAGAAACGTCAGACATCTTATCAGACATCTACATCAAACAAGAGCATGAAATCCACAAAGGTTCGTGCCAATGAATGATAAGAAACGTCAGACATCTTATCAGACATCTACATCAAACAAGAGCATGAGATCCACAAAGGTTCGTCCCAATGAATGATAAGAAACGTCAGACATCTTATCAGACATCAAGAAGGTCCCCAAAAGCCAGCCCATCCCTATGGCTGCAGCACCAGAGCCGGTGAAGGGACCATAGAGAAGGTGCAGTTTTCGGACTGGGCAGTACCAATCGTGACTGTAGTTAAGCCTGACAAGACAGTTCGCATTTGTGGTGATTATAAAGTCACAGTGAACACAGCCTTAAAACTGGACAATTATCCGACTCCTAAGACTCCTAAGCTCTTGCTGAGCTCGGTGGAGGAACATTTTTCTCCAAGTTAGATTTAAATCAGGCTTATCAACAACTGGAACTGGATGAGACTTCCAAGGATTTCACCACCATCAACACACATCAGGGCCTGTACAGGTACAACCGCTTACCATATGGTGTGTCCTCAGCTCCAGGCATTTTTCAGCGAACCAAAGAAAATCTGCTGAGGGGTATCTCAAACGTGCATGTTCGAATTGACGATATGTTGGTGGCAGGGAGAACTCGTGAAGAACACCTGAAGAATTTAAGATTGGTGTTGTTAAGACTCAAAGTGGCGGGGGCGAAGCGACACAAACAAGTGGACCAAGACTGTACGCATCTCCGAAACTGACTGTTTTGATCTGTCAATTTTTTATATGCCTACACGCATATGCCTACATGCACGCACGCACGCACGCACGCACGCACACGCACACACACACACACACCTCATTCTCCTTTCGCAGACAGAAAACACAACAAATAATGTGTTTATTGTTTTGCGGTACTTACTGCACAACCAATTCACGCAATCCTGACTAGATAGGCATTGCACATTGAGCACATTGCACTTCATGTTCACTGCTTCTGTGGAAGGAAAACACACATGCACGCACACACAAACACACGAACACACACACACGCGCACGCACGCACACGCACACACACACTGGACTGGAACCAAATTATTGTCAGCTTAACTATAAAAGTTGTACTGACACACACACACAAACACACACACACAATGCTGTCTGCGACTAGGCCTACAACAGCTTGTTTCTGGAGATTGGAAGGACAACATTTTGATATCGGCCACAGACTCTTTGTTTCCATCAAGTTCTTTAGGGTGCGCGGAGGGATTAGTACGATGTGCTCACGTCTCTGTGTGTCCCCGTCTCTGTGTGTCCCTGCCTGTAAATGCCCCGCTGATTAGTGAAAGGGTAGGGTTAGGGATATAGGTCAAGATCATTGCTTGGATCAGGGATAGGGTTAGGGATAAGGTTAGGGCCACAATAAACAAAGAGACGGAGCGATATAAGATGGGGACATACTAGAGACAGGGACATATTTATTATGAAGTCGGGGACACATAGAGACGGGGACACTTGGAGGCTGGGGCACAATGCAACGTAACCCGCTTAGAAACGCGCAACACATGGGACCTTGGCGGAGGTTTGATTTTTATTGTTGCGTTTTTCTTGTCTCTCCCGTCATGTTGTTATAGATCTACATGTATTGGCAGAGAGATAGGAAAAAAAAGAAAGACTGACTTACGGACAGAATCACGGTCAGGCAAACCTAGGAAGACAGATAGATACACTTACTGCAAATCTTTCCATTCTCGTTCTTGTTGTTCTTGTTCTTTTTCTCACACTGGCCATCTGACACGCAATCAGCGTCAGTGTTGCACGGATAAAGAGGCATAATCCCTGTAACAGAGGCAAAAGATATGAGTTAACAGGGGCAGTAAGTAATGTACTGAGTCTGTGATCTGTATAACAACAAAGCCATAGTTTCTTATTAATCTAACACAGACGCCCAGTAATGTTGACCTGCTCTTTATTTGGTCTTGAACCCGCTTCGTACCGAATTTGTTTTCTTTGGAATAAACACGAAAATAACTTCTTCTGCCAAATAGTTCCTTTCTTTCTTCGAATAGCCTGTCGTCTAGTTAATCCGGGTATGGAATGTGCTGCTTTGGTCGTCTGCTTGGCGAGTTGTGTCTTAGGCGAGAGTAAACATTGTCACTTTTACACATAACATATTTTCAAACAAGTATAGCCAAGTAGTTAGTAGTTTGAGTTACATAATTCTCAAAGGCAAAGAACAACAGCACTTCTGGAGAGACAACCGACCATCAGACAGACAAAACATTGTAGAAACAAGCAGACAGACATACACACAGACAGGAGAAAACAACAACAGAGGCAACAAATATGCAAACAAGGGAAGGGTAGACTTTAAACCAACAGGCAGGCATATAAACAGACTGACCGATCTAAGGCAGACAAACAGACAGACAGACAGACAATGGTCTTACTGCATTTCTTGTTCTGACAAGTGGAGCCCGTAAGACAGACGGCTGTTTCACTATTTTCGTCACAAGCTGCCCCGTGATTCAGCACTGATCAGCGCACGCGTGCACGCGCGCGCACACACACGCACACGCGCACACACACGCGCACACACACACACACACACACACACACACACACAGATGAGACCCTCAAAAATATCGATTTTGTTTTGCTGTTTGTTTGTTTGCACACTACTCACAAAAAGGCAGCCACCCTGCATTATTGGGAAAAAAATGCACACACAAAATTAAATGTTTCCTTAATAGACGATTGTTGAAAAGAAATTAAAACTAAACAGTGACAGTAAGAATGAAGTCAACAGTTGTCACGGAGGTTAGCATACAGGAGGTTAATAGATGGGGAGCTTGGGACAAAAATCCAACAAAACTGAACTTTTGATAATAGCAAAAAACTTTACATGTGGCTTCTTTTTCTTGTGATTTGTATGATTACATTTGCAGTAGTTCATTATTTGACTATTATCTTCTAGTCCCACATGTTCACTTTTGATGGATTTTGGACCATTAGCTCCCCCATTAATAATAATTAGTAGGGTTGTTTAGCCCCACAATGGGGCGTTATATATAATACCCCAGGTTCCCCATTAGTCAGTAAGCAAGAAGTGTCACTGAGTGCAGCGTTAAATCCTCCGCTGAGGGTAAAAGCAGCATAGAATCATGGGTGCAACTCTCCACAATGAAAACAACTGAAAGGACGGGGTCACAGGGCAACCCATGGGGTACAGCCTGGGCACAATCTTATTGAGGGGAGGGGGGGGGGGGCAGCGGGGGAAGGGGAAGGGCAATGCGTCTGATAAGCCTTGCACAATGAGCAGTCACCCGGGGCAGTAGGGGCAGTGGGTGGATGCCTCGTGCCTCCTTACATCTAAGCTTCAGAACCCCCATTTCAAATCAAAAATCAGTTTGATTGCAGCCCCAGAAGACTTGGAGATCGAAACGGTAAAGCCAATGTAGGTCAGGAAACCTTTTTTTAAAGTAAACTATAGTAATAATTATAACGCTGTTTTAAGGCGATAAACGATTTGAAACGATTGTTCAGCAACAAGAGGCCCGAAGTGACCTATAAGAAAACAACAACCCACAATTAAAATTTAAAAAAGTTTGTTCTTAATGTGAAGATTGAAAATAGAGCTTTCTAAAAACAAATATATAAGCGTGACCGGAAATGAAGCTATGGTAAACAAGCTGAAGCTACCAAAGTGAACAGTGTGAATGAAAACCAAGGCAGACGCTTCAGTTTGAAGATGGGTTTGTGCTACGAGTTAAGTCGTTAAAGAATAGTCAAGTGTGGCGGTGCTCACTCAAAGGAAGAAAGGAAGGAAGCAAGGAAGGAAGAGCACCTTCAAAACATCCCTTCTTGCTTAAAGTCGATCTGCCGTTTCCTTTGTTTCTTTTACGATTTGTTACCAAAAAACCACTTCCTTTTCAAGTAAAATTTAAAGAAGGATATCCTTGTAAAAAAAGGAAACAGCTGTACCGAGTCAACTCAAGTCAAGACAACATTTTATTTTCAGATGAAACATTGAATAAGCAAATAATATACTTTTTTTCATCAAGCCATCCGTAAAAAATAACGAAGGAACTAAAGATTCCAAAGTTGTAAGCAATAACAAAAGGGAAAAGAGTGGAAAATAAACAAAGAAACAAACACGTTACAAAAACAGGGAAGAGGGTGGGGAATGGGAGAGTAACATATGTACAATATATACATCAATTCTTCATTATAACATGTAGAATGTGTGTAACTGGTGCTGGGAGACACCCTTGTTTGCTTCCTTTTTTCCCTATCATCGGCTGCTATAGCATTATTGTAATTGGACACAATGCCGCATGCAGTTGTGTAGACCGTTGCTTCTAAAATAAACTTTAATCAACTTTATTCCATGTTTTTGTGTGCTGCTACCATACCAAATTGACGATATCCGTTAACGGCCAGTTCACATAGCCGGAAGCCCCCCTCGCTGCTTCTCCTGATGAGGGAGAAGTATTTGCCAACCCGAAACTGTTCGCAATCCACAGTTTTATTCGTGGCCATGGGCAGTGCATCTTTCTGGTACTGACAACGTACTTTCTTGGGCGGGGGGAAGATTCCCAATTCGGCCTTGGAGCTGACCACCGAGTAGAACAGACGTTCTGTGAGAGACAGGTTTGCGCATGCAAACACACACACACGTAAGCAAACACACATGCAAACGCACGCACGCACGCACGCACGCACGCATACACACACACACACACACACACACTGGATGTTTTGTTGGTGCTTTCAGACATTCTCACACTCTGAATGACTGTACAATGAGCAGCATGTGTGCCAGTCAGCAGTGTCCGACTATGACTTCAAGAGGACAAGAGGTTTTCTGGAGGGTTGGACTGAAATCCTTGTTGCATTGGTGGGCAACTTTGTTTACAGAAAAACATCCCGTAACTCTTTTGGCCAAGACAGCTGAAAAACTGTTGTGTTACTAATGTGTTACTATGCTCTCTAGCCATTTAGCCAACGGACACTTAGCTAACGGACATTTCGGCAGTGGACACTTAGCCAACAGCCATTTAGCCTTTATTTGCAAGGGGGACATTTAGCCAACATTTTTAAAAAATCTGACAGTATCACCGCACATTGAGCATTGTTGTGGACTTTATGAATCGTTCATTTAGAGTTCAGCTCACTAGTTTATTCTTGAAATATATTTCTTGCGTTTTATTAATTGATTGATTAAGTAATTGGTTTATTCATTTATATATATTCGCCTATGCATGTGTTGCTTTGTTTTATGCTTTACTAACTCATTGATTGAATGATTGATCAATGTATTTATCTGTATTATTTTGTGCTTACCCTGGTGTGTGTGTGTGTGTGTGTGTGTGTGTGTGTGTGTGTGTGTGTGTGTGTGTGTGTGTGTGTGTGTCGCAAGTCAAAATGTTCTTTATTGAGGGTTAAAGAATAAGCAAACAAGGCTTTTTTCATCCTGCCCTCCAACAAAAATACAAACATCATGAAAAATGCATAATAATTACAGAAAAACACACAGAAAACATTCATACATGAGTTTAAATAGCAAAACAATCAAACAAGAGA
The DNA here is from genome assembly GCA_017654935.2 of Phymorhynchus buccinoides. Lineage (NCBI taxonomy): Eukaryota > Metazoa > Mollusca > Gastropoda > Neogastropoda > Raphitomidae > Phymorhynchus > Phymorhynchus buccinoides. The sequence continues at coordinate 27,707,289 of CM065708.1, read as the reverse complement.
GAGAGAGAGAGAGAGAGAGAGAGAGAGAGAGAGAGAGAGAGAGAGAGAGAGAGAGAGAGAGAGAGAGAGAGAGCACACACAAAACATAATAATTGAGAGAAAAGGTAAGAAAAGAAAAGAAGAAAAAAAGAACAGACAAAAAGAATAAAGAATTACATTATTTCCATATTTATGATCACATACGAATATACATCATAATAAATTAAGATTTTACAATGTATTATTCAAATACTTCTTTACAGTTCTTTTAAAAGCAGATTTAGATGGACATAATTTCAAGAATGCTGGCAAGTTGTTCCATGTGTTTCCTCCAGAGTTTGTTAAGCTGGATTTGTGTGTGTGTGTGTGCGTGTGCGTGTGCGTGTGCGTGTGCGTGTGCGTGCGCGCGTGTGTGTGTGTGTGTGTGTGTGTGTGTGTGTGTGTGTGTGTGTGTGTGTGTGTGAGTGTGTACGTGCGTGCGCGCGCGCGCGCGCGTGTGTGTTGTTTTGTTTTGTTTTATTTTTGTTCAGTCATCAAATCTCTCTCTCTCTCTCTCTCTCTCTCTCTCTCTCTCTCTCTCTCTCTCTCTTCCATACTCCTATCCCCACCCTGTCTCTGTCTGTTATTCCCAATATCCCCTAGCCCAAATTTACGATGTGAACAGAACTCACGAGCTGTAATGCCAAAGGGGAAAATGGTGTAAGAGAACACTTTGGAGTGGACGCCCAGGTTCACAGCGATCCAGTAGACATTAGCACCGTCCGTTTTCGTCTGCACGAAGCAGGTAGTGACGGTGTTGCCATCTGTCACGGTTCTACCTCTACCAGTGTCCAAAGGTTTGTAGTTGTCCAGCACTGTCTTGTCCTTGGCAATGTTGTGAATGTCTGAAATGCAGACATAATGGGATAATACTGCTAGTAATGGAAGTGGATAGGGTGCTGTCCTGTCACTACTTGTATCTCCACTACTGGAAGTGGATAGGGTGCTGTCCTGTCTCTACTTGTATCTCTACCTCCACTACTGGAAGTGGATAGGGTGCTGTCCTGTCTCTACATGTCTCTCTACCTCCACTACTGGAAGTGGGTAGGGTGCTGTCCTGTCTCTACTTGTATCTCTACCTCCACTACTGGAAGTGGGTAGGGTGCTGTCCTGTCACTACTTGTATCTGGTTTAAACGATTTATTATTCAATTACATTCAAATAGCCATAAAACACAACAGACTGAAGCAACATCAAGCGAAGCTTATAGCGTGCTCAGTTAGAAAATGTACACAGCAATATTGGCGGAATTAAACGTGGAAAACAAATGTACGAAAAAGAACAAAAAATAATGAAAATGAAATACTGGGTGGATGCAGAGTTGAATCAACACAGCTATACATTATTTTTTTATCATTAGGAAAAGATGCAATACACAAACATGAACATAAATAATATTACGCACATCACAAAGAGAGAGAGAGAGAGAGAGAGAGAATGAGAGAGAGAGAGAGAGGGGGGGGGGGAAGAGTGAGAGAGACCGACCCAAATTTTGCCATTCACAAGTCCCAGCCCTGTGCCGTTGATATACATGCATAAGTATACACATCGCACAAGCTTATATATTGCACATGTTTTTTATTTATTATATTACAATCTAAATTATCTTGTTAACTTATAATCTGTTGCTGGTAGCAATAAATTGCTGAACAGATTTAAAAATAGCTACATTTTGTGCATTTGTTAGACTGTGGTCTCCAAATAGAAGCGTATGGGTATTAATTTTGTTAACATTTAGAGTTAGTATTGTGTTTATTCTCACGTGATGAAAGTTTGTACAGTGTAACAAATAGTGTTCTGCATTTTCTATGGAGTAACCGCACGCGCATTTTGGGTCAGCTAGTAGATGCCTTGTGTACAGATCGTGATTAATATTGCTTATTCCTAGACGTAATCTGCAGTGGTTAACTTGGTCTTGTCTGGAACCAGTGTAGTAGTAAGAAGGCACACTAACATCAGACAGAGAAATAAATCGTTTAAATTGGCTGATTGAGTCAGTTACTTTAATGTCATCTGGGAGGTCATTCCACAAATGGGTTGTGCTTGGAAGAAATGAGTGTCTATGTAGTTCAGTTCTTGATCGTGGAACTACTCTGTCTAGAGGCCGGCGTCTATGGTACGGATTTTGATCAGACGTTAGTGGAGGAAGGAGATCGGATAAATAATTAGGACATGCATTATTTACCATTTTGTGAAACTGGATTAATTTGTGTCTTTTACGTCTTTCCTTTAATGGACAAAGGCCTGATTCTTCATATAATTTCTGGTGACTGGTTCCCTTCACACCTCCAATAATAATACGAATGGCTTCTAAATGCAGTGTTTCAAGAATGTTTGATTGCTTGTCTGTACAATTGTCCCAAACGATATCTACATAATCAAAATGAGGCAGAATGAAGGATTTGTACATTGTTTCTAGGGACTTGCGGGATAATCTGTATTTGTAATGTCTGAGGCATGCTATTAACATATTCACTTTATTGGCTATGAACTGTATATGTTCATCCCATCTACAATTATCCTGTAGAATTACACCTAGATGTTTATGTGATTTTGATGGTTCTAAAATGTGTGTTCCAAATGTTAGGGGTGCAATATGAGTATGATCACGTGTTGAATTGAGTAGTTCTGTCTTAGTTTCGTTAAATGTGGTTTTCCAGTGTTTGGACCATTGGGAGATTCTTTCAAGATCTGCATTGAGAATGGCTGCTCTAGTTAAGGGATCGTTTAAGGCATGTGACAAGCTAGTGTCATCAGCAAAAAGTTTAATTGTAGCTTCAATGTCAGTAACAATATCATTTATGTATAACAAAAATAACAACGGGCCAAGGACTGATCCCTGAGGAACACCAGCAGGGATCATTTTCGATTCAGACTTTTCTCCTTTAATGACTACTAATTGATGTCTGTTATCTAGATAGTCACGGAAAAAGTTAAGTAATTTCCCCTTTATACCCGCAGCCTCCAGCTTCAACAGAAGTCCCTTGTGCCAGACACGATCGAATGCCTTCGATATGTCCAAATAAATTGTTTGAGTTGTTATCCCATGGTCAAAAGACGAACATAGATCATTATATGTGGCAAGAAGCTGATATACGGTGGAATCACCTGGTGTAAAACCAGATTGAAGTGGTGTAAGCACATTGTGTGTCTTAAAGAATGTGTACACATGCTTGTGGACACACTTCTCAAGAACTTTTCCGATGCAGCTAAGAAGTGATATCGGACGATAGTTTGTGCACAGTTCTTTTGGCCCTTTCTTATGAATAGGAGTAACATGGGCTATCTTCCACGTAGATGGGAATCTTCCCTCATCTAAGCACCTATTAAACAGTTTAGTAAGAGGACAAGCAAGCACGTCAAGTGCATGTATTAGAAGTTTATTATGTACAAGGTCTGGGCCAGAGGCTTTAGTTTTGTCAAGACCCTTCACAACTGATTTCACAACATCTTCAGTTAATATAATCTCGTTAGTTTCATAGTTAGCAAAAGGTACCTGGGGTAGGTCGTCGTCGTCATTGTCTAAAGTGGATTGTTCAACAAAGAAGGTGTTTAATAAATCTGCTTTATCTTTATTGGAATAATATACAATGTCATTTGACTTAAGAGGAGGAATTTCATCACTGATGCCTTTTTTGTTGAAAAAGGAACGTACTAACTTCCACCAGTCTTTCTGGCCAAAAGTTTGAGGATCTGATGCTTTTTTGTCTAATTCTGTATAAAATTCAGCTTCTCGTTCCCTTTCTTTATCGGTAACAAAATTCCTAAATTGTCTGAAGTTATGCCAGTCTTGAGGGTCATTGGTTAATTTAGCTTTAGCATGTATGCATTTACGCTCTTTTATTAGCAGCCTTATGTCATCAGTCATCCAGGGTACGTCAGCTGGATGTACAGTGATAACTTTTGTTGGCATGCATTGCTTAGCTGATGTCATAAGCTTATCAGTGAACTGTTCAGTGGCCTCATCAATAGTTCCAGTGTTTAGGACATTGTCCCAGTCAACAAGCTGTAATACTCGACAGTATTCTTCTTTATTTAGTTTATCATAGTTGAAAATAGTTCTTTTAAACTTAGTCTTGGTTTTAGTAGTATTTTTTAGATACAAACAAGGAATACTGTGATCACTAAAGGCTGCGGGTAACACTACAGTTGACTCTATTAGCTCGAGGCTTTGTGTGATAATGAGATCTAGACATGTAGATGATGTTTCAGTGATTCGTGTTGGTTCATTGGTTAGTTGGTGAAGGCTATGTAACTGAATGAGATTTGTTAGGTGTGGGGATGGGTTGTTGAGAAAGTCAGTGTTAAAATCACCTAGTACTATGAATGGTAATGTTGTGCTGTTTACTTTTCTAAAGCTATCCCCAATGAGATCCCAATAATGTTTCAATGCATTTGGTGGACGATAGAAGGATCCAATTAATATACTCTTTTGATTTAGTTTTGTTTCTATCCAAACTGCCTCTAGTTCATCAACATGGAGATCTGGGCGGGATTTGCAGTATAGAGAATTACGAACATAAATAGCGACTCCTCCATGAGGATCATTAGGTCGGTCACACCTAACAGGGGGATGGAAATTAAGTACACATAAGGAATCTGTTGAAATTCCTTCTGAAAGCCATGTTTCAGACAAAGTAATTATGTCAAAGTCTTTTGACTCAGCTTCCAAAAGAGATACTTTATTTCTTAAGCTTTGAACATTGCTATGCACTACACAGAGTTTATCTTTATTATTTGGCCCGGGGTTGCGTTCGATGTCGTTTGCTAAAATAAGTAACAATTGACTTAATACGGTGGAGTGTCGGTGGGAATGAGTAACGTTCGGGTTCTTCTTATCTAGGCTAACGCAAACATGGTCTTGATTCAGTAATTGAGAGATTGAGTGGTTTTGTTCAATAATTGGTGTGATAATATGCACAAGTAAGGCTATTTGGGTACATTGTTTGTTTTTTAAAAAGTGCAGAATGAAAAATGTTGCGATGTCGGACTTACGGAGGTAAGACAATTTTCGACACAGGGCCAGAGCTCTATCGTGAAAACCACCAACCCTAGCTCTGTAGGCTTGTATGTCAACAGCCATCAGGTCACTGTGTGCAAGAGCACATAATACATGAATTCAGCCAGGTTTGTTGGTTTGGGGCGGACGGTCTCTCTCAAGTTCAAGGGATAGTGAAAGGTAGAAGAAGCAGACAAGTACATAAAAGCGTTACGAGATTTAAAAATAAGATAGTGAAAATCAGGAAGCAAAAATGGAACCCCAAGAGTTATATGCATAGCGTTAACCAAACTATAGTGTGGGCTCCCCTAAAGGTGTAACATAATAGGTGCAATGAACTATAAATTCGTCAGAAAGTGTAGTATCAGGATTACTCTCTATATATATTATTTACAGTTGTAAGGGAGAATACACATCTGGCTATACTAGTTG
>CM065708.1:27684340-27699340 GCA_017654935.2 Phymorhynchus buccinoides | reverse complement strand
AAAAAGATTAACCAAGTGCTAGGTTGTCAGCTACAGTTTCACCCATAATTAGAGCAAGAATAAGCAGTGACAATTGACGTTTAACGATTTAAGAAAATAAACAAGAAATAATAGCTTTCTTTCCTTTTTTTTTACCATTTCACTCAAGCACCTGGATTTCACGTGACGTGGTCATTTTGAGGACACTGGTACCTTTCTTGATGAAGACGATGCCGTCTCGGGTCCAGGTGTACTTGTATCTCTACCTCCACTACTGGAAGTGGATAGGGTGCTGTCCTGTCACTACTTGTACCTCTACCTCCACTACTGGAAGTGGGTAGGGTGCTGTCCTGTCTCTACTTGTATCTCCACTATAGTCCAGGCGAAATTAAGCTTGACCTTGTTTTGTGATATATATTAGGTTTTTATGTCGATATAACATGATTTGAGGGTGCTGAATCCAAATCCGTTGGAGGCCAAGTTGTAAATGTTGAGCATTTTGAGTTATGACGTCATATTCAAAATGGCCGCCATGGGACTCTAGAGAACTGCAAAAACATGCTCTTAACATAATTATTTTGTATCTAATGCTTTTTTTGGTAAGAAAAATAGTATAATTTTCTGAAATGATTCAAACTATGCGAATTATATCCTATTTTAGTACGTATTAGCCCCCAGCCACTCTGCGGAGAGGGCTATCACAATCTTTCGTGTCCTTTCATTTGCCTGGCAATTATCTTAAGAACCATGTCACAGGATCATTTCGAATTTGTGTGCTACTATTTTAATGAAACTGATGTGCCCCTCAGTATGCCTTGTTGACCTTGACCTTTGACCTTGAGAATGTGATTTTATTGCATCAACTTGTATACTTTTTCAACTTTTGCACTGCTGTCGTAAAATAAGCTATGTGGTATTATTTTTCTAAGCCTAGGTGTATAGAGGATATTGAATTACTGATACCTATTTTATGTCTAAGCCTTTCATCTTAAATGCTTGACCTTGCATTTGCATTGAATATAGCAACTTTTTGTTTTAATATATTTTAAATATCTGCAGTAACGGTCTCATAACTGGTACATTAGCCTATGGTTATATAGATGCTAACCTAAGTACCGATGACATCTCTAACCTTCATCTTAACGCTTGGCCTTTGTTGCTATGCGTCAAGCAGTACAATACAGCGATCAGTGTCGATTAATTATTTTATAGGTAGGTAAAATGGCCGACGTGCCATTGCATGGAGGGATGAGTGAAGAAAGGAAAGAGTGGGGAAAGCATCAGATGATTTATTGGTGCGCACGTCTTGCTTTTCCACTCTTGTTAGAGAAAGGTGTTCTTTTAGTGGTCTCATTTGGATTGTAGACTAATGTCAAGCGGCATGCAACTTCAAGAAGACAATTATTAGTGAATCAGCGGGTCTTCTTCCTGTCGGGGATTGTAGCACAAAATACAATGGCCAAGTTCTTAGAAACTGATCAGATACATATTATTATACAAACATGTTGTTTGAATGTGTCCTAAAACGGGTTAATTTGAATGTCCACAATGCTCTCTTCATCATTTGATAATTTTCAGAATCTCTGATGGTAACTGTCATGAGATTTTGGCACACAAAGCCTCCTTTTATTTGCAGAATTATGTGCATATGGGTGCTGCCCTGCTGTGCACCCATTGCTGCATTACAGATGTCTGATTGTCAGGGCCTCGTCTGGTGCCAACAATTATCCCAGTGGTCAATGTTGTGTAATAAGTGCTGACCCACGCATTTCCAGCTACAGTTGAAAGAAATGACATGTTGTTCAAAGTGAGTCTGCTTCCACAAAAGTCTCATGGCCAATGAGCTTAGAAGCACCGTGCTTCAAAGTTAGTCATACTTGGTGGAAAACCACTCTAACAAGTGTCTTATCCAAGTTCTGGCCATCGTGAACACTTCTATGACTAGTCGATGATATATTGTATCCGTAGGCTTGATACCAGTGCTTAGCTGGCATGGGGTTTTGTTATGTGGATGCATTAACGTGATAATAATAGCAGCCTCAGCAGCTTCTCAACAATGAAACTAATAAGAGACTTGGTGATCCAGTCTTATTATGAAAGGAGTTTTGTACTTCAGTACTATTGTAGTGTCCAGACTCTGCTCTAAGCGATTACCCCCCCCCCCCCCCCCCCCTCCCATCACAATTTCACTAGCCTGCCAATACAACCAAGTAGCTCACCAGCATGATCACCCTCATAGCCAGAAATAAAGTCCTTGTACTCCCTCTCCTTCCTTGTAAATTGCACAACTATCCAGTACAGCTGTTGTCACTGGTGAACTCATTGCACGTCTGTTCAGCCATGGATAACAGTAGCAACTCCAAACCGAAGCGCGTCATTGGAAATGTGGTAACATTTCAGTCAAATTAGGTCAACTTTCAACGTTCGTATTTCACTTGCAATCGTGAACATCTGAATAAAACCACATCCAAACTGTAAAACTGTCCGTCTCCTACTAATGTGTCTGTGTTTTCAGTTGGAAATTTGTAAAATGGAGCTGAAATCAGCGCTGGAACAACCCTACCGTTCGACTTTCGCGAACCGCCGTCGAAAGCGCGTCCCAAAATACTTTTTTCACCACCTTCACTTCACGGCTTTGTGCGTGGTGCGTATTACCGCTTCCACATCTAAACGCATACGAAACGAAAGTAGACACGCTGAGCCTGTTTTTAACAGCTATCCGCCGTGTCCCAACCAAAAACCAACGGTGAAAAATGACGGTTAAAACCGTTACAGTGATGACAAGACCCGTAAATATAAACTGTGCACGGCTGAAAAAACACAGAACCTGCACCAACATCTTATCTATAATTTTTTGTCAAAACCTTTTTTGTTCTTTCAATTCGCACCACGCACAGGATCACACAGTCGAGTTAACTGATCACATAATCCATGACGTAGCCGCCAGCCGTGGCTATGACGAGCAGATCTACGCCGATCGTCACAGACAAAGGAAAACACGACATTTCTGAAGAAAATCGTTTTTTAGGCTTTAAAATCAGATGAAGATTAGAAGAAATGTTGTTATTCATGCACTTCACCATTAAAACTGATTTTATTGGCATCAAATAGATCAATAATTTACAGATTTGCAAGTCGAGTGAAGATTTAGATCAGACGCTCAGAATGCTTTGATGGTAGCATTGGAAAATCACATATAATATTTTTGTACACGTGAAGTTATTGATATTGATATACACAATAGCCTTTGGAAGATGTTTTATTTTAGACCTCTTCAGAAAATTACTCCAAAAAGAAACAAATTTGAACGTAAATTAGAAAAGTTCAAGGTCACGTGACCTTGTTGTTGTCTCTCTTGTTGTTTAGTTAGCACACACGTTTCGAGTTACATTTATAAAGTCGCTCGTTTTAATATGACGAGTCTTTAAATTTAATAAGGTTGTGAAAAGCCAAAACAACTTACAGTTTAAAAAAACACACACACACACAAAATGCTGCCAATATTAGAATTAGAGAGACTATGTAGGCCTATGTGTGTGTGCCCGCGCGCGTGCATTTGTGAGTGTATGTGCACGCGTATCTCTCTCTGTGTGTGTGTGTGTGTGCACGCATGCTATATTCTTTAATTCTCAAATAGATCTAGATTCTTGATCATTGGACTAAACTAGATCAATCATCTTCTCGGAAGCATATTAATCTTTGTTACCACACACTGCTAGTCCCACACGCAGATGGTACAACATATCAATTGACCCACATACTGCCGGTCCCACAATTGTAGGAAAATCGGTATGTGGGACAAGTGATATAACTAGTATTGAGTGTGTGTCTGTGGTTGTGTGAGCCTGCGAGCGTGCATGCGTATGTGCGTGCGTTAGCGCGCGCACGCACACATAGGCCTACACAGCATACACACACGTACTAGTACACACGCACGCATAAACACACGCCCGTATAGGCTACACACGCGCACGCATACACACACGCCAGTATACACACGCGCACGCACACATAGCGCGTACATACGCACAAACACACACTCGCACATACACATACACATACACGCGCGCGCATACACAAACATACAAGAGAGAGAGAGAGAGAGAGAGAGAGAGAGAGAGAGAGAGAGAGAGAGAGAGAGAGAGAGAGAGAGATTTTTCAGGGCCATTAATATAAAGGTTGAATTTTAATATAATGTTCAATCTGCAACTTTGAATAGTAGAACACCGAGCTCAAGGGTGGGCCTACTTAATGATTCTAAAAAATGTACCCCCCCCCTCCATCTCTCAATTTGTGTGGGTGGGTGCGTGTGTGTGTGTGTGTGTGGGTGGGTGTGATTGTGGGTGTAGTGGCGTGCACGCGTGCACCTCTCAATCTGTATTTATTATAAATGTGTTTATAGAGACAGAGACAAAGAATGGTTCATAAAAAAGGCAGAATTATTGCACTGTTTGTCAGTTCACTCAAATGCTTTATGTTAATCACAAAGAAGAACAAAGAGGGAGGGGGCAGTATGTGTTGTGAAAATCTTTGGCCAAGAAAAATAATGGTATTTAGAACGGAAAATGTTCATTCTTCAAAATATATTTTAATAAGTCTGTAATTTATCGTGGGATATCGCGAGACAGCAATAGTGTTTATGTGGTGTTCAGTCAACAGACGCAGCGGACTTTGTTTTGCTCGCTGATAGGTCTTCCTGTCTCTTTGTCTTTGACTTTGTCAGAAGATGGATGATGGGATAGTCTGTGAGAAAGATGTGGGGAAATTCTGTGAGAAAGATGGGGGAAATTCTGTGAGAAAGGTGGGGACAGTCTATGAGAAAGATGGGGGAAAGTTCGAGAAAGATAGGGAAAGTCTGTAAGAAAGATGGAAAAAGTGAGAATATGGAAAAGTCTCTGAGAGTCTGTTGGTGTACAGTGGCATAGTAGTAACGCGTTCGCCTCGTGAATAGTAGGCCTAAACCCGAGTTTGAAGCTGGGTACTGGGGATTTGTCCTCTTACTCTGCACTAGGGCTTATGGTCTGAACGTGGAGTATTTCGGATGAGATGATGAACCGAGGTCCTGTGTGACCATGCACTTAGCACACTTTAAACCCAGTGGCAACGAAAAAAATGTCATTTGGCCAAAATTCACACACACACACACACACACACACACACACACACCTCCCTCCTCATAAGCACACAAACAATCGCAAGCAAAAAAATATGATGGGTGGCGCGCCTCTGGCTGCAACACGCTCTCCAGGTGGGAGTAACCCGAATTTCACCATTCCAAACCGAGGCGCCACACGGGAAATATTAATATAAAGTACATGCATTTAGGCCAGATTTCACTGCTCGTATTTCACTTGCAGTTCTTGATCTTGATGGGCCATGGGTCGACGCTGGCAGAATCCAACTTAGATATAAACGCCATGTCCAACTGGTCCGCCCCTGTGGTGGTATATCAATGGGGCCATTCAACTGTGTGGGTTTAAATGTGGATTATATAATGACATTATTGAGTTTGATTTTTTTAAGGCGAGTTCAGGGTAGAATCAAATCTGCACACTAAGGTTGTCAGCAACAACCTTATTTTTAAAAAAGTTAGAAGTGAGCAATAGACTGTTATGCTGATGAGTTTGAATAAGTCTGAATAAGGGACCTATACAATTAAGACATTACTGATATGCAAATATTTACGCCACAGCATCATTAATAAATACAACAGAAACAATATTCTCTCTCTAAAAAAACCGTGTGTTAGATTGATTTGGCAGAGATATTTTTTGTCATTTGAGGAGGGATCTAAGTGTAGTATTATTTGCTGGTTCTATAAACACACACACAAACAAACTAAAGTATCTGAAGTCTGAAGTCTCTCTTTTTTTTGTCTTCTGTCTATCTATGTCTGTCTCTCTCTCCCCCTCCCCCCCCCTCTCTCTCTCTCTCTCTCTCTCTCTCTCTCTCTCTCTCTCTCTCTCTCTCTGTCTCTCTCTCTCCAAATGTCAGAATGGAAGAATAGGCCTAGCCTAAATTCTTATACATGTAAACTAAAGTATCTGAAGTCTGAAGTCTCTCTCTTTTACTGTCTTCTGTCTATCGCTGTCTGTCTGTCTGTCTGTCTCTCTCTCTCTCTCTCTCTCTCTCTCTCTCTCTCTCTCTCTCTCTCTCTCTCTCTCTCTCACACACACACGCGCGCGCGCACGCGCGCACACACACGTACGCGCACACACGCGTTTATGCTGCATTACTTAATTTGGCAAAGTTATTTTGGTCATTTGTGGAGGGATCTGCTCATCTAGTATTATTTACTGGTTTTAGAAACACAAATACTAACACAAGCTCTCTCTCTCTCTCTCTCTCTCTCTCTCTCTCTCTCTCTCTCTCTCTCTCTCTCTCTCTCTCTCTCTGTCTCTCTCTCTCACACACACAGACACACACACACACACGCAAACACATACACACACACACACACACACACACACACACACACACACACACACACACACACACACACACACACACACACACACACACACACACACACACACACAACCATTTATGTTGGATTACGTCAATTCGATTCTTAATTTCTCATTTGCGTTATTCACATAGTAGGCCTATTGTAAGTTTGTGGTGGTCAGTATACATTTAGTTTTCAAACATAGGCCTACCCCCCCCCCCCCCCCCCCCCCCCAACCTCCCGCACACATACAACGCACACGCATGCACGCACACATGTACCCACCCGCGCGCGCAAACACACACACACACACACGCAGAAGCGTGAGCGCACCGAATGTCCGAATCAAGCCTAGATCTATTTACTGAACAAGTAGGCCTTACTCTTCGCTTCTTCAGTCATTCAGGTTCAGTTTTCAACATCTACTCTGTTTTCGTTCACTCACATGGTGGTTTAATCGAACAACCATTGTGGTTTTAGTTCTAAAGAGAGATCCAGTATCGTTAATCAGAACATACGTGTTGCTAAGGTCAAATAAAATGTAAACTTCCTGTGGGTCTTTCCCGCAAGGGTGAGTCCATTTATCAAGGGTTACTTGGTTGCAAAGCGTGCTAGTTAACTTTGCTACTTTTAATTTAATTTACCTTTAAGTATATTTTATTTCGTTGTCTTTCTTTAGTGTTCTTGTGTCCATAGTTTTTAAGATGGTTTTACGACATAATAAAAGAGTTTGCACTTGAGTTTTAGTTTTTATATACCAGGTACCCCTGCGCGTCATATCTTTGGCCTTATCCAAGTGACGTCATTGACCTTGTGAGCTAAATTTAGGCTATGGAGGCGAATGTGAAAACAAGCCATGGTACCTACAAAGATCACTTTCTACTGAAAGTTGCCCACTATTTTAAACTTGGCCTCCGACGGATTTGAAACAAGGACATATTAAAGATTTATAATCCGTTGGAAAACTTAATATATATTAAAAAAGAACCTCCTTCTGTTTTAACAGATCTCATCGCCTAGACTACTACTAGAAGTGGGTAGGGTGCTGTCATGTCACTACTTGTATCTCTACCTCCACTACTGGAAGTGGGTAGGGTGCTGTCCTGTCACTACTTGTATCTCTACCTCCACTACTGGAAGTGGGTAGGGTGCTGTCCTGTCACTATTTGTATCTCTACCTCCACTACTGGAAGTGGGTAGGGTGCTGTCCTGTCTCTACTTGTATCTCTACCTCCACTACTGGAAGTGGGTAGGGTGCTGTCCTGTCACTACTTGCATCTCTACCTCCACTACTGGAAGTGGGTAGGGTGCTGTCCTGTCACTACTTGTATCTCTACCTCCACTACTAGAGTGGGTAGGGTGCTGTCCTGTCACTACTTGTATCTCTACCTCCACTACTAGAGTGGGTAGGGTGCTGTCCTGTCTCTACTTGTATCTCTACCTCCACTACTAGAGTGGGTAGGGTGCTGTCCTGTCACTACTTGTATCTCTACCTCCACTACTGGAAGTGGGTAAGGTGTTGTCCTGTCTCTACTTGTATCTCTACCTCCACTACTAGAAGTGGGTAGGGTGCTGTCCTGTCTCTACTTGTATCTCTACCTCCACTACTGGAAGTGGATAGGGTGCTGTCCTGTCTCTACTTGTATCTCTACCTCCACTACTGGAAGTAGGCAGGGTGCTGTCCTGTCTCTACTTGTATCTCTACCTCCACTACTGGAAGTGGGTAAGGTGTTGTCCTGTCTCTACTTGTATCTCTACCTCCACTACTAGAAGTGGGTAGGGTGTTGTCCTGTCTCTACTTGTATCTCTACCTCCACTACTGGAAGTGGGTAGGGTGTTGTCCTGTCTCTACTTGTATCTCTACCTCCACTACTAGAAGTGGGTAGGGTGCTGTCATGTCACTACCTGTATCTCTACCTCCACTACTACAAGTGGGTAGGGTGCTGTCCTGCAATCGATCAATCAAAACAACAGAACGTTTACGTCCATATGGACATTCGTCTTTATAGCCCCCCACAAAATATGCACATGCAACATAATAATAAAACCTGACATATGAACGCACGAAACATGGCAAAGACTAGAAACACAAAAGATAGCACAGAAACAAATAAAGCGCTGCATAGAACGGCGCACCGACATCTCTAGACTGTTCTTTCACTAATTAACCACTCGCACTGCCCCCCCCCCCCCCCCTCCCCCTCATGCTCCCCCCTCCTCCCCATGCCCACCTCTCATCCAACTCACAGAACATGCTCACCCACAATCATATTTGTATTGATGATGTTCTAGTATTATTTCCAATATTTCAATGATCTTTATGATCTTTCACAATACTATTTGGTATGCTTCACTTTCAAATTTCTTACACATATTCATGATAAAGTCTTAGTCCGCGTGCGCATATACACGCACATGCCGATTGGAAACCCATCTACAATAAGAAAAAACACCTGGAAGTAGGAAATATGACAAGGTGTACATATTACATGCGGAAACATATCTGCATATCCCATCCGCTTATTTATCTCACATACACACACACACACACAACTTAGTTTGATGCAAAATACATAGACTATCAAACTAGAACTTGTAGAAGGCATAACTGTTTGTGCTGCAGCCTTGGGGATTTCCTGGCCTTTGGGTTTCCATTACTTTCTCCAAGGTTATGTCAACAATTACTCTCAACTTAGAAAGTCACTTTCAAAATGGAATACCCCTTAGGAAAAGTCTCTTCCCTGTAAAGAGTTTCCAGCCCCAGATTCAAGAATAGTTCTACAAAATAACTTCACTGCTACCACTGTATCATCTTCGCCAACGATTGACTGGCACTTGAAAATAACAAACTCCGAAAAAACAATAAACAGTAGCTCCAACAAGTACTCATCTGCTATGTGTGCACATTGTGTGTGTGTGTGTGTGTGTGTGTGTGTGTGTGTGTGTGTGTGTGTGTGTGTGTGTGTGTGTGTGTGTGTGTGTGTGTGTGTGTGTGTGTGTGTGTGTGTGTGTGTGTATTCTTCTACAGCATAAAATTGTAAATGATTTCCTTTTGCACATTGTGTGTGTGTGTGTGTGTGTGTGTGTGTGTGTGTGTGTGTATTCTTCTACAGCATAAAATTGTAAATGATTTCCTTTTTTTAAACTCCAGTGCTTGTAACAATATTAACAGATACATTTATAAGGAACTCGGCTTAGATATGGTTGGTATGTAGTAATTTCTCTGAATAATAATTTATAATACTAAGTTAATTTTCTCCAATGTTCTAAATTTTCCATAAGTGGTGTGTGTGCGCGCATGCTTGCTTGCTTGCTTGCGCGCGCGCGCGCGCGCGCGTGTGTGTGTGTGTGTGTGTGTGTGTGTGTGTGTGTGTGTGTGTGTGTGTGTGTGTGTGTGTGTGTGTGTGTACTTGTTTGATATGTTGATTTTATATGCAAATGCAGCTTTAAGCATTAAAATAATATTATTTGCTTTTAAAAACCTCATTTGATGGCACCATAATTGCATCTAGTAAAGTAGTAGGCCCACACAGCTACACCATGTAGTACATGCTGTAATAACACATCTCAACATATTTTATCTGATCTAGGAATGGATGATGAACAAAATGTTCATATGATTCAGTTCATCTCCTGAAGATAAAAGCATGAGAATCAAAGCAAGGGTAGGATCATTAGAGATTGACACAGAGGCTTACGTAAACTGAAGATAAAACCATGAGAATCAAAGCAAGGGTAGGATCATCAGAGATTGACACAGAGGCTTACGTAAGCTGAAGATAAAACCATGAGAATCAAAGCAAGGGTAGGATAATCAAAGATTGACACAGAGGCCTACGTAAAAATCATTTGCATAAGTATGTAAACTAACCGCAAGAATGAATGTCGATGCACACACACACACACACACACACACACACACACATTTCACACATGCGCATGCTTGCATGGTAATGAAATTTTATTGTTATCACAAAATTTACTTTAATTCATGAAGTATTTGTTTTTAACTGGATCTATACATATTTCTGACTCACAAATATGTTGATCAACATCACTTTAGCAAAAGAATAGTGCGATATATAGACATAAACACCAGGAACACTTAACATATAATAATAATAATTATTATTATTATATTAAATAATGCTTATATAGCACTCTTCGATTAAAAACAATCATCCTCAGAGCGAAATATCAAGAAAGAGGAAACATTACTACAAAAACGTTAAGAAGAAGCAGAAAAACAAATAACTTAACACAATTTGAAGTACAAATAGAAAAGCTCACACCGGCCTTAACTACCCCACCCCCTACCCCCTCTGGACTTATAAAAAAAGAAAGTTATATCACTTAAGTATGGATATATTAAGTGCTGAACGTATGCACAACAATAGCAACACAATAACAAACAATCGTCAAGCTGCAATGATGTGGATATATTAATAGATTATAATTTAGCATCAATTAAAGAGTACATTTTTATTATCTCTCTCTCTCACACACACAAGTACCAGGCAACACACGCACACACACACACAAATCGGGACACGCACACACACACACATCAGGCCATGTATCAGGCAACACACACATGCACGCACATACATACACACACACACACATGTACGTACACACACATGTACGTACACACACACACACACACACAGAGTCACTGAGTCAGACATCAACTTGTCTTGCCAGTTAAGCCTACTGTGTTAGATCTACTTTCTGTTATGCTTTCTTTTCTAACTGGGCATCGTTTTTCATCGAATCCTTTACGATCTATCACTTCTTGTAACAAAGATGATGTTATGCTTGTCTGCGCTTTAAGATTACACATTGAATTAAAGTTTACTTTAATTTGTCTAGACCCAGATGAAGTTGAATTGTGCATGTAGGCTTCGCGTCTGCCATCGAAAACGTGCTGTCTGCTGCTGCTGGGAATGATAAAAATAGAGATTCTTAAGGGCTTTTTACATTTTAAAATGGATGCGCATAACTGACTTTAAATGCCCCCAAAGCCGAGAAAAAGACAGAAAACTGAGGTCGCTCAATCTTCGGTACACCACTTCCGGTTAAATTTTATTGACAGTCTGAGCTGGTTGTTTGTGATCATTGCTGTTGAACTGCTTCTAAACCGCTCACGTGTAAAAAACAACAACCGATCTCGTCACTTTTTATTTGAGCCACTTGTCTTGTAAAATGCAAAATATGAAACAGACTTGCGTATTTTGTCCGATATTACGCTTCAAACAGGACCATTCGCGTCGCTTCGAAAGCTTTGCTAGGCCTACCGCCAAGAGCGCCGTGTGTGTGCGGGACTAAAATAGGGGTTATTAGGTCCGTTTGCTAGCCTTGCGGTGAAGAGTATGTGCTATAAATAGATTTACTGTTAATACCGTTGTATAGAAGGGAGATTACTGTATTTGTTGCTGGTTGATTGGAGGCGGTCAAGAGACCGCCTCCACTTTAGCGTTGGGTAAGGGATCATGTGACTTTTGCCTGTGAATGGTCACGTGATTTGGGCCAGTTCATGGTCTGTGGGGGAGCACGTGACCTGCTGGGCGCATCAGAGTTGTCTTCCCTTTGTCATTGAAGTTGTCTGCCCTTTTTAATTGAGCGTGCGACTCTGGTGCGATCATTGAGAACCTCACGAATATGCATCAGCCAAACAGACTGGTGACCTGAACAGCCTACAGAGTTAGGCTGTGAGTAGCCTGTGACTGCGTCTCTCTCTCTCTCTCAGTCACTCTCTCTCTCTTTTTCTCTGCCTTGCACGGCTTCCAATTTTGTTTCCACATACTATCTCTTTTTGTCTCTGTCTTTCGCCCTGTCTTTTCCTGCCTCTCTCCCTGCTCTCTGTCTCTGTCTGTCTGTCTGATTGTCTCTCTTTCTCTCTCTCTTAACAATGTCCCCACCTGTCTCTCTCTCAGCTTCTTTTTATTTATTTCATTACACAGAAACAGAACTCTCCCCCCGCCCTTCCCCCTTGGTGTGTGCATGTGTCAGCAGACTTGATTCATGGTTTTACAATGCCTCAGTCTGGTGTAGGCTAGAGGGTTAGGTAAATAGTTCAAGTACAGAAAAAGTGAAATTTGTGGTTGTCGCAAATAGAGACTCTCATAGTAGCGAGCTGCAGATTTGCGCGAGCTGCAGATTTGCACGCGACACTACCACACTTTCTCCACTGGAGTTGGTGTCGTCTGCTAAAGCTGGAATTCTATATGCGCTATTTTCGCTGGCTAAATTTGCCAGCGATTTTCGAACCTCATTATTTTCTCTCTCTCTCTCTCTCTCTCTCTCTCTCTCTGTGCTTTACTCACACTTTCATTGTCCTTCTCTCTCACATACTATCTCTTTTTATCTGTTTCTTTCTTTCTGTCTCTGTCTCTGCTTTCAGTCTCTCTCTCTCTATCAGCAATGTCTACATCTGTCTCTCAGGTTCTTTTGTTTCATTGCACAGAAGCAAAACTATTTCTTTCTCCTCCCCCCCCCCCCCACCCACCCTGGGTATGTGCCTGTGTAGGTGTTAGCCTACTGTGCTGTGATGTTGAGCCATGCTTTTTCTATGCCTAAGTCTCTTTATAGCTTACAGCAATGCCTGTGTGTATGCGTAAGTAGCATTGCATCCACTGGAGTTCGTGTCGTCTGCTTAAACTTGCATACACCACACTGCAAATTTTGTTTTTCTCATGTATAGCATACGAATAGCATGCAAAAGATTTGGAGAATTTTGAAAGCAAAACGATTTTACATTAAAGTTGTGTATTACGCTTCTGCAAAGAGTATTGTGAAGAAAACAAATTTTGTGTTGCCTTATGCTAAGTAAAAACCAGGCGTGAATTGTATGATGATACAGTCGACCCCCTCTTTTAAGACTTTCAAAAAATCGCGAAAAATCGGTCGTAAAAGAGGGGGGTCTTAAATCAGGGGTGACCAAAACAATGCACTCAGTGACTCACTACACCGTATATGACGCACAGCACATGCATACAATAAAACTAAAACATGCGTTCTCCGTCATTCTTGAATGAAACATCCGCGGTCTAGCTAATATACGAAAACGAGCGAAAACAGAAAGTGTGCTCGACGGCCCGTGTTGCACTCACACACAAA
Source organism: Phymorhynchus buccinoides (assembly GCA_017654935.2). Classification (NCBI taxonomy): domain Eukaryota; kingdom Metazoa; phylum Mollusca; class Gastropoda; order Neogastropoda; family Raphitomidae; genus Phymorhynchus; species Phymorhynchus buccinoides. The sequence continues at coordinate 27,685,794 of CM065708.1, read as the reverse complement.
CTACACATAGCAACAGTGCAGACCTAATTTTCGCCATTTTACGCTCTGGCAGTTCATTTTCAGTCACAGTTCGCACACACGGAACTTTTACCGCGCATACAACTCGGCTGACAAAATGGCGCCGCACATACCGCAAATAAGAAATCACGGCAAACACTAATGCGCCAGCTGCTTTCATTTATCGGATTTTGTGAGTTGTTTGCATTCAGTGAGTGTTTCAGTGCACGCACTAACGCCGATTTATCAGTTTGATAACGGAAAGGAGCTGCTTTTCAAAACTTATTTTTTACAAAGTGAGACCATTCACTGAGTTCCAACTTATGGGGTGTGACCGATCACCGGCCTAGTTTCAACTTGGGACAGAGTTCGTAAAGATCAACACGATCGCGACTGTTTCAGTTCAAACTTTGATCATAAACTGCTCAGTGATGACACATGTGCATAAAAAGGGTGACATTTAGTGGTCAGATCGTGATATCGCTGATTAAATTCTTCAATTTTGGCATGAGAATGGTTCGTTTTTACCGAGATTGACCTAACCACAGTGGTACCCCAGCTGTGCGTCGGCTCGAACTGAGGCCGAGAAGGTCAGAATGTGTTGCATCGCTCGTAAAATCAACAAGATTTATGGTCGTAAAACGCGTTAGAGGGGGAGTCGTAAATGAGGAGGCAAGTTTAGAAGAAAAACGATCCGTCATTCATATTTCAGTCGTAAAAGAGGGGAGGTCGTAAATCAGAGGGCCGTTCGTGAGGGGGTCGACTGTAAAACACTTGACAGGGTTTCAACCTCATTGGCATTTAAAAAAAAAAAATTGTACAACCACCATTACTAAACCTTTGCAAAATCACAGAAGTGCATTGCTAAACTTTTGCAAAACAACAGCAATTGCATCGTTAAAAAAATAAAAACTGCATTCATCATAAAAATTTCAACAAAAAATAAAAGGACTGCACACATAACATTTTTCGTCCTCGCCTTTTAGGCGGGAAAAACCTGTACAGGGTCTCAAATGGCACACTGTTAAAGGGGCACCCTGACGGATGAGTTATTGTAAGAAACACGCTGAGGAGTTTTGCTCACAACAAAAGAACCAGCTCATTTTTTTTTTACTGCACTACAAAAAACACAAAAAACGTTTCAACCACAATGACTGAGGTGGTGTAGAGTGGCACAGTGGTATTGCGTTCGCTTCGTGTCAAGTAAACCCGAGTTCGAACCTGGGTACAAGGGATTTTTTCTTCTCATTCTGCACTAGGCCCTAACGGTCTGAACGTAGTCTTTCGGATGAGACGATAAACCGAGGTCCCGTGTGCCCATGTACTTAGCATACGTTAAATCCAGTGGCAACGGAAAAAGTTGTCATTTGCTCAAAATTCCCCCCCCCCCCCCCCCCACCTCCTCCCTCATCAGTGACAATAATCGCATGCCAAAAAAAATAATGGGTGGCACGCCT
>CM065708.1:27601840-27679340 GCA_017654935.2 Phymorhynchus buccinoides | reverse complement strand
ATTGGGAAATGTTTGGTTATTAAATTTCTTATACCCGTACTGTCCTGTAAGTTCCGTGATAATATCGTTGAAATTGCTTCTTTCCTTTAAAGGGGGTAGAGAAGGGAAAACACATTGTACATTAACAATAGTATCCCCACCTAGAGGGATGGGGGTCTTGATAAAACAAATACTTTCGGCTTAAACGTCAAGTGTGCTATAAAACAATGACTCAGGTAAAGCAACCACACTGAGTCTTCCATTATTATCAACTATTCACTCTTAGGCAAACACACCATTGTATCAAGAATGATTCACACAAAGCAAAAGCATTATGCAATGTAGACAGCTGTAACAAACACTCCATTACATATATCAAGAATGATTCACACAAAGCAAAAGCATTATGCAATGTAGACAGCTGTAACAAACACTCCATTTCATATATCAAGAATGATTCACACAAAGCAAAAGCATTATGCAATGTAGACAGCTGTAACAAACACTCCATTTCATATATCAAGAATGATTCACACAAAGCAAAAGCATTATGCAATGTAGACAGCTGCAACTGCAGTGAATCATGCTGACAGTCAACGGCCGTCTGATGTATAACAAAAAGAAGACACATTACTCAGTCTTCACACTTACAACGCTGAGCATTATTAACAATGAACCATGTAAACACTACACAAAGCACTCACTTCCGTATCCTGTGACATAGAAGCTGTTGGCTTCACTTCCGCCACATACGGTTTTATCAAAACCCCGACAGTTCTGGTTGCACTTTGCCTCTTTGGCTCTGCCATGTTTCCCATAACTGTTCCCGCACCAGCACTCTCTACCGAACTGCAGGCCAGCATACATGGTCTCTGCACATGCGGGTAGCATACCATCAGGGCACTGCTATTGTCATCATAGCACAGACTGTAGCAATAAATACACAGGTCACTGTTATGGTCAACATGGTACAGACTGTAGCAACACACGCACACACGCACACGCACACGCACGCACACGCACGCACGCACGCACACACACACACACACACACACACACACACACACACACACACACACACACACACAGGTGGCTATTGTCATCATAGTACAGGCTGTAGCAATGTATATGTCGTGCTCAATTACAGTAATTTGCGTATTTATTTCCGAACTTACACAACAACAACATACGGTATTTATACGGCGCTGAATCTTGATATAAATCAAATCAAAGCGCACAGATACGTTAGCATTCATAACGCATTCAAACAAAAATGCAATACAAAGCGAGCACACACGTTTGACATAAATGGTATACAGCAGAAACAGACCTAAAGGCAATAGAGAGAGAAGAGAAAGAGAGCGGAGCCTCAATCACGGAGGAACAGGTGGGTTTTGAGGTTAGATTTGAAGGCTGAGAGGGTCGGTCGCTGACGGAGGGAGAAGAAGTTTGTTCCAGGAGGTCGGTCTTGAGACAGCAAAAGAGCGCCGACCAACAGTTGAAAGCTTATACCTAGGGATCTGGAGAGAAAGCGGGTCAGAAGCTGAACGTAAAGTGCGAGCTGGCGTATAGATGGAAATATTGTCGCAGAGGTAAGATGGAGCAGTTTTATGGATAGATTTATAGCAAAGGGTGTTTTAATCTTTACTCAATTCTGTCTGCGACAGGAAGCCAGTGCAAAGAACGGAGAAGAGGGCTAACGTGATCAAACGTTTTCTTCCTAAGGACAAGACGAGCAGCTGTGTTTTGAATACGCTGGAGACAAGATAGAGAAGAGACTGATAGGCCAGAAAGGAGAGCATGACAGTAGTCAAGACGAGACACACACACACACGCACGTCCACAAGCACACACATGCATACGCAAATACAGATAGGCGTACTGATTTATTGTTCCTGATGAATTATAAAAATATACCAAAAAGTCTATCTTTCCCTCACGTACACACGCACGAATGATGACATTACAACTTAGAAATACAGTCAAACCTCTACTATTATAAGACCTTGCGTTAACAAAGACCCCCTCTCATTTCAAACTGACTTTCTGTGTCGTGTAATATTAGCGTACAATTTGGAAAGTTCTCTTTCCATTCTCTTCTCTCCACCGTGGCAACATTTCACGTGCGCGTCCTTAAAAAAATGAATGGTTTTATAGAGATCTTCCAATGGAACAACAAATGTCATTGTATTATTATATTGGGTCTTGATCACCGGCAAGAATGAGCTTCTTTATTGATCAAAATTGAACACAGTCATATATTTTCTGGGGGTTTTCCTCTTGTTTTTGCTTTTGCTATGTTTGACCTTTTCATTATACTCATCAATCCTATTCATCGTGAACCATTTTGTTGTGACCCTCAGCCTCACACAGCCTAATCATTTCTTTCTTCTTCGAATGTATGCTTGTTTCTATCCACTCTTCACTGGCTGACGGTCGCAGGGAATGACAAAATGAAGTCAACGTGAAATGAACAAGACAACTGACTCAGAAATTTAAAAAGGAGAAGTCAGTGAACAGTCAGTGTGATTTGTACTTACAGTTCACAGTCATCTTCTATCAACACCACTGGCGAGCAACCAAGATAACGAGGTTGTCACCATAGATATCGCTTGCACAGTACATGCTCATTACCGGCAATGCCCACAGTGGGCTTTTGCTCAATGCCAGTATTGTTCAAACAAATTTCCTCACTACCAGTATTGAGCAAATCAGCAATGCTCATTTCCGATAATGAGCAAAAACGTCGTGCATTACTGGTAATGCGCAAACAACTGAAATTGAGCACGACATATACACACACAGGTCACTGTTATTGTCAGCATAGTACAGGCTGTAGCAATATACACACACAGGTCACTGTTATTGTCAGCATAGTACAGGCTGTAGCAATATACACACACAGGTCACTGCTATTAATATTGTCAGCATAGTACAGGCTTTTGCATTACACACACACACATGCGCGAGCGCGCGCGCGCACACACGTCATTGCTATTATCAGCATAGTACAGGCTATCCTGTACACACACAGGTCACTGCTATTGTCAGCATAGTACAGGCTGTACCTATCTACACACAGGTAACTGCTATTGTCAGCATAGTACATGCTGTACCTATCTACACACACACACACGTCACTGCTATTATCTGCGTAGTACAGGCTGTAGCTATACACACACAGTTCTGTTATTGTCAGCATAGTACAGGCTGTATCTATCTACACACAGGTCACTGCTATTGTCAACATAGTACAGGCTGTACCTATCTACACACACACGTCGCTGCTATTATCTGCATAGTACAGGCTGTAGCTATACACACACAGGTCACTGCTATTGCCAACATAGTACAGGCTGTACCTATCTACACACAAGTCACTGCTATTGTCAGCATAGTACAGGCTGTACCTATCTACACACACACATCACTGCTATTAATATTATCAGCATAGTACAGATTGTAGCTATACACACACAGTTCTGCTATTGTCAGCATAGTACAGGCTGTACCTATATACACACACGTCACTGCTATTATCAGCATAATGCAGGCTGTAGCTATACACACACAGTTCTGTTATTATCAGCATAGTGCAGGCTGTACCTATCTACACACAGGTCACTGCTATTGCCAGCACAACATAGGCTTTAGCAATATATATTCAGATCGCTGTGATTATCAACAGTCGCATACTACAGATGAAGCTATACACACACTCAGATCATATATCCTCAGATCATATCACACACACACAAAAATAGGCAAACTTCAACGTGGATCGAATCATACAACGATGAATGACAACTACAAAACACTTATCAAACAGTGCAGACTTCCTGCCCACCCACTGACCAAAGAAAAAGGAAAGAACGAAAGAAGAAGAAAGGAAAGGAAAGAAAATTTCTTTAAACCAGTAGGTCATCCCCGTTAATACAAAAAGAACAAGGGCGTCGCCGAGCGGCAGACATGTCCGTCACCAGCAATGCCACGCACTTGCGACACCCCGTAGAGTGTCACATCCTGACACAAAATTGGAAGGGATTCTGTCTTCTAGTTCACGAGATACAGCTTGAAGAAGAAACATATAGCGCAAAGAAGGACATTTCGGTTTTCAAGGTCACACTTCAAGGTCAAGGTCAGCATGGTGATAATTTATGCTCGGATGTTTTCTTCTCTAGGGTATACAGTACCACACACAATCTGAAGCGCTTCTGCTCAGGTACCAATGTGGAAAATATGGCTTAAAACCCAATGTGTAGACCCCTACCACTTTCAAGGCCTACGGATCGCCTGGACCGTGACCTTGACCTTGATCGGTATGCCACCATCAGAACGGGCATAAGCCAAAGTACCTTCATGCCAAATTTGAAGACTCTAACACTAACGGTGTGGGAGTTATGGCCCCTGAAAGATTTTCGGTTTTCAAGGTCGTACGCCAAGGTCAAGGTCACGACGGCAATATGGTTTGCGCGGATGCCTTCCTCTCATGGTGACACACCAGCACACACAATTTGACGTGATTCTGTCAACCCGTTCGAAAGATATCCTTGGGACAGACAGAAGGAGAAAAAAATGACCCTCCGATTTTCAGGCTCCAGCGATCTTTTTGACCTTGACCTTGACCTTGATCGGTATGCCATCATCAGAACGGGCATAAGCCAAACCACCTTCATACTAAGTTTCAACATCCTATGTTGATCGGTGCCCGAGATATGGCTAAAAATAGATTTTCGGTTTTCAAGGTCGTACGTCAAGGTCAAGACGGCAAAATGGTTTGCGCCGATCTCTTCCTATTAAGGAGGCACACCTTCACACAAAATTTGACGCGATTCGGTCAAGCGGTTCGGGAGATATCCTTGGGACAGACAGAAACCCCCCCCAAAAAACCCCAAACAAACAAACAAAAATACAAACCAGCCCATCGCAATAGTCCGTCTTGGTGACGGACTAATCAATCGAGTGGTCTACGCCTGTCATTATAGCCTTCCACAATATACTGCATTCAAAACATTTTTTGTTCTTCCAATTTGTACTTCATTCCACACCCAAAATCCTCGTATCAGACACTAAATGTAACACAATCTCTTCACGTAACGCTCAACTCTCTCTCTCTCTCTCTCTCTCTGTGTGTGTGTGTGTGTGTGTGTGTGTGTGTGTGTGTGTGTGTGTGTGTGTGTGTGTGTGTGTGTGTGTGTGTGTGTGTGTGTGTGAGCGTGTGTGTGTGTGTGTGTGCGTGCGTGCGTGCGTGCGTGTGCGTACGTGCGTGCGTGCGTGCGTGAGTGAGTGAGCGTGTGAGTGTTTGTGTGTGTGTGTGTGTGTGTGTGTGTGTGTGTAATTATGATCTGTATTTTGTGGTGTTAACATTGTTCTTCTTTAGTCTTGTTTTCTTTTTTCAATATTAAAAAATAGATTCTCGTAGTTGTTGAAAGATACATAACCAAGAAAACAAAGAAGAAAGAAGGGGGGGAAAGAAGAAAGAAGAGGGGGAAAAGAAGAAAGAAGGGAAAACAGGAAAGAAAGGGGGAAAGAAGAAATAAGGGAAAACAGAAGAAAGAAGAGGGGGAAAAGAAGAAAGAGGGGGAAAGAAATAAGGGAAAACAGAAGAAAGAAGAGGGGGAAAGAAGAAATAAGGGAAAACAGAAGAAAGAAGAGGGGGAAAGAAGAAATAAGGGAAAACAGAAGAAAGAAGAGGGGGAAAGAAGAAATAAGGGAAAACAGAAGAAAGAAGGGGGGGAAAAGAAGAAATAAGGGAAAACAGAAGAAAGAAGAGGGGGAAAGAAGAAATAAGGGAAAACAGAAGAAAGAAGGGGGGGGGGGGAAAGAAGAAATAAGGGAAAACAGAAGAAAGAAGAGGGGGAAAGAAGAAATAAGGGAAAACAGAAGAAAGAAGAGGGGGAAAGAAGAAATAAGGGAAAACAGAAGAAAGAAGAGAAAGAAGAAATAAGGGGGAAAGAAGAGGGGGAAAGAAGAAATAAGGGAAAACAGAAGAAAGAAGAGGGGGAAAGAAGAAATAAGGGAAAACAGAAGAAAGAAGAGGGGGAAAGAAGAAAGAAGGGAAAACAGAAGAAAGAAGAGGGGGAAAGAAGAAATAAGGGAAAACAGAAGAGGGGGAAAGAAGAAATAAGGGAAAACAGAAGAAAGAAGAGGGGGAAAGAAGAAATAAGGGAAAACAGAAGAAAGAAGAGGGGGAAAAGAAGAAATAAGGGAAAACAGAAGAAAGAAGAGGGGGAAAGAAGAAATAAGGGAAAACAGAAGAAAGAAGAGGGGGGAAAGAAGAAATAAGGGAAAACAGAAGAAAGAAGGGGGGGAAAGAAGAAATAAGGGAAAACAGAAGAAAGAAGAGGGGGAAAGAAGAAATAAGGGAAAACAGAAGAAAGAAGGGGGGGAAAGAAGAAATAAGGGAAAACAGAAGAAAGAAGGGGGGGAAAGAAGAAATAAGGGAAAACAGAAGAAAGAAGGGGGGGAAAGAAGAAATAAGGGAAAACAGAAGAAAGAAGAGGGGGAAAGAAGAAATAAGGGAAAACAGAAGAAAGAAGGGGGTGGGGGTTGGGAGAGAAGAAAGAAGGGTGGAGAAGTGGGGGAAGAAGCAGTTGAAGGGGTAGCTCATGGCGATCCTGCCCCTGTTGATAATCTTCTCGATCATTGTGTTTTGTTTAGATTGGTTGAGTAAAGTGTATTAGTGTTGTATGATCATTGTATTTTGTTATGGTTGGTTGAGTAAAATGTGTTAGTATTACATGATCATTGTGTATGTGTAATGACTGGTTGAGTAAAGTGTGTTAGTATTATATGATCATTGTGTATGTGTAATGACTGGTTGAGTAAAGTGTGTTAGTATTATATGATCATTGTGTGTGTGATGACTGGTTGAGTAAATTGTGTTAGTATTGTATGATCATTGTGTGTGTGATGACTGGTTGAGTAAAGTGTGTTAGTACTGCATGATCATTGTGTTTGTGTGATGATTGGTTGAGTAAAGTGTGTTAGTACTGCATGATCATTGTGTGTGTGATGACTGGTTGAGTAAAGTGTGTTAGTACTGCATGATCATTGTGTTTGTGTGATGATTGGTTGAGTAAAGTGTGTTAGTGTTGTATGATCATTGTGTTTTGTTATGATTGGTTGAGTGAAGTGTTAGTTTTGTGTTTTTGTGATCATTGGTTGAGTAAAGTGTATTACTATTGCATGATCATTGTGTGTTTTGTTGTGATTGGTTGAGTAAAGTGTGTTAACATTGTATGATCATTGTGTTTTTGTGATGACTGGTTGAGCAAAGTGTGTTAATATTGTATGATCATTGTGTTTTTGTGATGACTGGTTGAGCAAAGTGTGTTAATATTGTATGATCATTGTGTTTTTGTGATGACTGGTTGAGTAAAGTGTGTTAATATTGTATGATCATTGTGTTTTTGTGATGACTGGTTGAGTAAAGTGTGTTAATATTGTATGATCATTGTGTTTTTGTGATGACTGGTTGAGTAAAGTGTGTTAATATTGTATGATCATTGTGTTTTTGTGATGACTGGTTGAGTAAAGTGTGTTACTATTGTACGATCATTGTGTTTTTGTGATGACTGGTTGAGTAAATTGTGTCAGTTGTATGATCATCGTGTTTTTGTGATGATTGGTTGAGTAAAATGTATTAGTATTGTATGATCATTGTGTTTTGTTATGATTGTTTGAGTAAAGTGTTAGTATTGCATGATCATTGTTTTTGATGACTGGTTGAGTAAAGTGTGTTAATATTGTATGATCATTGTGTTTTTGTGATGACTGGTTGAGTAAAGTGTGTTACTATTGTACGATCATTGTGTTTTTGTGATGACTGGTTGAGTAAATTGTGTCAGTTGTATGATCATCGTGTTTTTGTGATGATTGGTTGAGTAAAATGTATTAGTATTGTATGATCATTGTGTTTTGTTATGATTGTTTGAGTAAAGTGTGTTAGTATTGCATGATCATTGTTTTTGATGACTGGTTGAGTAAAGTGTGTTAGTATTGTATAATCATTGTGTTTTGTTGTGATTGGTTGAATAAAGTGTGTTAGTATTGTATGATCATTGTGTTTTTGTGATGATTGGTTGAGTAAAGTGTGCTAGTATTGCATGATCATTGTGTTTTTGTGATGATTGGTTGAGTAAAGTGTGTTAGTATTGCATGATCATTGTGTTTGATGACTGGTTGAGTAAAGTGTGTTAGCGTTGTATGATCATGTGGTTTTGTGATGATTGGTTGAGTAAAGTGTGTTAGTTTTGTGTTTTTGTGATGATTGGTTGAGTAAAGTGTGTTAGTTTTGTGTTTTTGTGATGATTGGTTGAGTAAAGTGTATTACTATTGCATGATCATTGTTTTGTTATGATTGGTTGAGTAAAGTGTGCTAGTGTTGTATGATCATTGTGTTTTGTTGTGATTGGCTGAGTAAAAAAAAGTGTATTGGTATTGTATAAGCATTGTGTTTTGTTGTTGTGATTAGTTGAGCAAAACTGTATTAGTATTGTATGATCCTTGTGTTTTGCTATGATTGGTTGAGTAATGTGTTTTAGTATTGCCAAAAATAATAATACAGCATTCAAATATGGTCATAACATTTCAAGTCAAACCGATCCAAAGACAAAATTTATTTGGCCCACCGTTTTTTAAGCATGCTTCGATGCACTTGGAAGGGGAGTTTTCCGTTGTCCAGCGTGTAGTATGAAAATGCAATTCACCCGTGTCCCGGTCCTCACTAACGTCTACGTAGCAGCCAATGTAGTTGTCCCCTGCAATTCCAATCGCCATCACCATCGCTTTCCTTGTCAGTGTCAGCATCTAGATTTAAAGGGGGTGGGTGGGGGGGTGGTATTTCTTCTGGACATGATTTTAATTCATGCAAGCAAGAGGGGCTTTAAAAGTAAAGGGGGGGGGGGGGGGAGGCTGCTTTTAGCATTGCATTAGATGCTTACAGATTAATGGTTAAGCGTTGTATTTAAATAGTCTTAATAAATAACAGTGTACTGTAGTCATAGTCGCCACCACCATCACCATCATCATAATTTACTTTACTAATGTCAATGGAAACATTGAAGTCAAATTAGCAGAAAAAAGTTAAATATTCTGCTTAAAAGAAATCTATGGGCCAAGCAAAATGGTGTATCATCCTATTAATTTAGTCTGGGCAGTACATCACAAAACATGAGGTCAGAATGAACTCTCGCCCTTTAAAACGATTTGTGATTTTTTGAAGAGCACAAGGGCTCTAATATCTTATGACAAACGTATACCAGATTTAATGGCTCCCTAAGTCTCATTTCATACCATGTCTTAAAATAGTTATAGTTATAATATTGATTTGATTTATTCAACAATGCATACAAACAGTTACTAGTACTATAGTTTAAAAATTCGGATATGATGTGAGTCATTATTTGCTACTGGTAACAAAAAGGGGTATTTGGTCCCCAAAGTTGAAAACACAAGCAATCAATCTAAATTTAAGAAGAGGAAAAAAAGGGGGGGGGGTATTTCTTTATGAATATGATTTTAATATTGCAGGCAAGAGGGACTTGTAAGAAAATGGGTGGCTTTAGCATTGCATTAGACGCTTCGCTACTCAAATTACAAGCCTCTTTCACACATGATGCATCATAATTTTGTTTGCATGCTTCTGAATACTGTCATGTTCTAAAACAGATTTTAAATACCCAAAGCACAAAGTTCATAATATCATTGATTTAGATTTTGCAGTAGCTTTTGATAAATACAAATAAGCATAAAAATGTCAGCACTCAAGTCATAGCATTACACTGTGCACACAATTGAACAGAACTTGGCATGTAATCATCAAAACAAGCATTTCTGAAAGGGTGTCAGGATGGGGCTTCAAAACGAAAACGCCTTTGTGTCAGCTTGCAGACAAACCATTCTTCTTTACTTTGGTACTTGTTGAACAACACAATGTAGGCAAATGAGGGAACGAGAAGTAAAACGTTTTCCACACAAGATGCATTTCTTACCACCACAAAGTAATCTAGGGTGGGTCAAGTTGGAGTTCATTAATTGTCAGTATCTTTAAACATCAGAAATAAATACAAATTGAAAAGAACAAAAGTTAAAAACTAAAACATCAAATAAAATAAAATAAATAAAATAAAATAAATAAACATCACACAATAGTTTAGAATGGACAGGAAAACAGCAGAGACTGCAAGAAAGGTAGCATTGGGTTTCTGCCAGCGTACCTGACGTAGATGCAGATGGAAAGAAAGGAAGAATGTAAAAGTAATACTGTACACAGCTTTACTGTTTCTCATACATGATTTGTTTCATATCAGTAGACAATACTCAAGCAAACTAGGCGGTGCATGTTTTGCAAAATATGAGCTATGGCCCTGACTGCATGTAGTTCTATGCTTGTGACTTCGAATAATGTCACGAGCTTCAGTTTTAAAACGTTCTTTTCCTTTGGGCTTCTTGAACTTTTTACGTTAAGAAATGAGCATAGAAAGCCTGCAACTTTCCTTCAAGTTTCAGCAAGACTAGATTAAAAAACAACCAGATAACATTTCAAATTTTGGAATCAATCAATGTGACACGACCTAATTTATATATCTTTGTATATCTGCCAAACTATTTAGCATATTATCTACAAACTCCTCTCTGACCTGGGGCATTGTAAGAACAAAATAAATTGGAAAAAAAAGTTTTGAGATGTCATTTCCGGTTTTGGCTTTTCTGTGAACCAACTGAAAGCTGCACGACACTCGCTGCGGTATTACTACTTCCAATTGTGCTTCACACTGGAACAGTTGCAAAACTAGTTTTTAGCAAACATTCAGAATCTGAACCCATTCTGTTTTTGACTTATTCAAGACTGAAATTTGGCCCAATTCGGCCATTTTGGCCATAATTTGGCCAAAGTTCAACCCATTACTGTAACATTAAAAATCAAATATGGATATAGTAGAAATGGTGTCCTGCAACTGTCCTGTAAATGTCCGCAAAATTGGATGTTTAAAAACCTAAATATTCCTGGAAATTGAAACTGATTACTGTTACACAACCTAATTTACATGAATCTGAATAACTCCCAAACTGTTGAACACATCTTAAATAAATATCTTTCTGATCTGGGCTAGAGGAAGGATGCATAGCAAAAGCCAGACGTTTTGTGGCATCACTTTTTCACTGTTGCTTAAGCCAACTGAAAGATGCACTCACCTAGCTGGAGCACTTCTGGTTGGTTCGCAAATCCGGTTTTGTATTGGAATTTTTGCACATCTACGTCTTAGAAAAAAGAAGAAGTTATGGGTGTGTTCTATCCAGCCGGTTTGTTTTTAGCTATTCTAATTTGGCAGGGTTTTTGTTCGTCTTTCTGCAAATATGCTGCAAAATGACTTGAAATTACACAGTTTGCGATCCTGTACTGTCCCGCAATTTTCCCGAAAATATCATGAAAGTAGGACTCCAAAAAAAGAGAAGGGGGGGGGGGGGGGGGGGGGGGGGGGGGGGGGAGGGGGAGGGAAAAAGACATAAACAATTTGTGCAATAGCAATAGTACTCTCAGTTACAGGGAATGGGGGTGGGTCTTAATAAACCAAACAACTTAGGAAGTAGCTGAAAAGTCAACTATGCTATAAAACAGTGACTCAGGTGAAGCAAACACACCGAGTCTTCACAGCTGCAACAAACACTCCACCACGCACATCAACAGTGACTCACACAAAGCAAAAACATTTTACAACATTGACAGCTGCAGCATGAAGCATGCTGACAGTCACTGGCCGTCTGATACAAAGAAGATGCTTTGCTCAGTCTTCACTTACAACACTCAGTGTGTTAACAGTGAATCATGTAAAACATTACGCTAAGCACTCACCTCGATGTCCTGTGCTATAGACGGCGTTAGCAGAGTCCCCACCACAAAATATTTGTGAGTGATTGGGGCACCGTTGCTCTTGGCATCTTGTTGACGAGATGTTGCCGTAACGCCCATAACTGTTCCCACAGTAACAGTCCCAAGAAAACTGCAGAGCTGCGTACTTCCAGCCTGCACATGTAGGCAGCACACCCTCTGGTCACTGCTAATGTCCGCGTAGCATAGACTGTAGCAATATACAGATATCACAGCTAATGTCAGCGTAGCATAGACTGTAGCAATGCACAGACACAGGTCACTGCTAATGTCAGCGTAGCATAGACTGTAGCAATGCACAGACACAGGTCACTGCTAATGTCAGCGTAGCATAGACTGTAGCAATATACAGATACATATCACAGCTAATGTCAGCGCAGTATAGACTGTAGCAATTCACAGACACAGGTCACTGCTAATGTCAGCGTAGCATAGACTATAGCAATGCACAGACACAGGTCACTGCTAATGTCAGCGTAGCATAGACAATAGCAATGCACAGACACAGGTCACTGCTAATGTCAGCGTAGCATAGACAATAGCAATGCACAGACACAGGTCACAGCTAATGTCAGCGTAGCATAGACTGTAGCAATGCACAGACACATAGCAATATACAGATACAGGTCACAGCTATTTTCAGCGTAGTACAGGCTGTAGCAATGAACAGACACAGTCCACTGCTATTGTCAACATAGTATACATAGACTGTAGCAATATACAGATACATGTCACAGCTATTGTCAGCGTAGTATATCGAGGGGTGAATGCCAGAACTGCCCACAGGCCAAAATGTCACATTTTGAAATTTGCACACAGACACACTCAAGATTATATACATTTTCATTTCCGTGAATTGCATTCTGCATTTGACAATTATTCAATAATATATTACTAAATTAAAGCTCGGGCTATCAGAAGACTGACCAAACCACTGACTGCCACAATTGCCTGTCGTGTGACAGTCAAGTCTGGCATAGCACAATTGACCCCAATCCACGATTTCACTGATCACCAGACTTGACCAAGAGCCGTTGGTCAATTCTGGTAGTGATCTGTTTGGAAACAAACCTCCTTAGCTAGAGAGCAAGACTTCTCCATTGTTGTGATGGGCAATTCTGGTCCACACACTTCATGACCTATTTGCGTGATTCGGCTGCTGACAGAACTGACCACCAAGTGGAGGGGTGGTGGTAGAAGAGAGGGAGAGGGAGGTTAGATAACACGGGTCTGATGACTTGGGTGTCGACCGTCCCTGCCTGCTCACTTACTAACTATGGTACACGATTATCGCCAAAAAGTGGGGGAAATTGGTGATTGCTTTAAAGCTTTTTTGTTTGTTAGCATTTTTTTAAAGGATATTACCTAAAATGTTTTCTTGTTATAGTTGGACTAAACAGAATTTTCAGACAGGTTCATGAATTTATAATTATTTGTATTTGCCCGTGTATAGGAGAAACACCCCCCCCCCCCCCTCTCTCTCTCTCTTTCTGACTGTCTCTTGTTTGTTTGACTTTTTTTAATGTTTTATGCAACAATGTTTATGATAATAAAAAAAGGAGTTCATCAGATTCCTAAGTGACTGAAAATGATGTTTTACGTCCTCTCGGTCATAGACACATTATTATGGAACATTTGTAAATACAAATATGGTGGGAACAATACTGGCTGCAATGACTGGAGGCAGTGCAACACCAGTAAAGTCCCGAGTTTTTAACAATATAGATAGGTGTAGCGGTAACCACGCCTCGGTTAAACCTCATCGGCTATGGTACCGCCACATTAGCTGTAATGCCGGATTCCTAAGTGGCCTATACTGTACTTCTCTCTCTTATACTCCCCTCTCTCTCTCTCTCTCTCTCTCTCTCTCTCTCTCTCTCTCTCTCTCTCTCTCTCTGTGTAAATAGCCCTATGGTCAATGCGAGAGAGAGAGAGAGAGAGAGAGAGAGAGAGAGAGAGAGAGAGAGAGAGAGAGAGAGAGAGAGAGAGGTGTGTGTGTGTGCGCGTTGTAGTAGAAAAACTGAACTATTCTTTGAAATAAATAAATAGTTATATGTTATCAAGGAGTAGCTACACTACAAGGTTTATTTGCATCCCTTTAATTAGAGGATCACCTCAGTGGTTGGCTCTTTCTACCCACATGTATTACATTTTTCAAATCGCAGTTTCTGCATTTTAATAACTTATCTATTTTACTCAAAATGTTCATTTTTCTTTTCACCTTGTGCTGGTTTGCTTAAATTGTGGACTTTTCGGCCTAGTGCAGAGAAGACACCATTCTTTTATTGGTTGTCTTCCTGTTAGGGTTAATCCACAAGACAGTGTTTGTTAGCAGATATTATACATACTGACGAGAATTCCATAATTCGAAAGAGATCTCTCTATGTACCATGCTCATACACTGTCTGTCCCCCATTGGGACAAAAAGTAAACCAGCACAAAATTTTGCCTTTGTTTTATTCTTTTCACAGAACTTCAAAAAGTATACACAGTTAGTGGTGTTTGTGGTTTCTTTGATCAAATATTATCTACCACCATTATGGCGAGAACCACTGGCATCCTTTATGGATCCACCACTATTAAGCAGTGGCATTTTAAGCTATAAAGCCATTTCAAGCGACGTTTGTACAGTGCATGGGGGGTTGACAGTGTTTTGTGGTATAATTTGTTCATAATTATATTCCACTTCGGTGTGTGCCACAGGCATCCATTATTTTGTTTATGGCCTTGTTGTTTTATTTTAATGTAAGTGACTTTAGAATCAGACTAGTGGGTGAAAGTCTAGATCAACCAGCCGCGTGGCAGCATTTTCAGGAGCAGTGACCTTTCAGGAACAAAAAGACTCTTAAAGGACCATAGACATCGGTATAGGCATCTCCGTGGGATCTATGAGCATCTCGTAAACCACGGGCAGAATGATGCAAAATCGAATTGGATTTTAAACTCTGACATAATTCAAAGTCACAAACATTCATGAAACATAACACAATCATATCGTTATATCTCAAATTTAGCAACATGCGCTGAGCTATTTTTTTTCCCTGTCGTCTGCTCCAAGTGAATCTCGTTTGTGCGGAGTTAGCTAAAATGACGTAATTCCGGGAAGGAGGGGGAGTGATGCGTTCTTGTAACGTGGCAACAGTCAGACGATCACCTGCAAAAACGAAAGGCTCTGTCCGTAGGACCTGTGTATTGTCAATAATTGTGTAAACAATGCCTAAACAGTGTGCTGCACCAGGCTGCAACATAACATCTGTTAGGCCTAAATCAGCTAACTTTTCTTTTCACAATTTCCCTACGGACCCGGAACGCAGGAGAGAATGGGCTGCAAGAGTGAACAGAATGGATCCAGTGTCAGTGACAAGGGGTTTATGGATGCCCGGAAAGTACGATGTACTGTGTTCCGAGCATTTTGTTGCTTCAGACTTTCGCTTTCGAGCACAGATGAGTGGAAAGGACGGGTTTCCAGTGTATAGATGTGAACTGGTGGACACTGCTGTTCCCTCTATATTTCCCCACATCGAGTGTGCTAGAAAGAGGCAGCAGACAGCAGATGGCGATGCCAGACTACCACTAGGCCTAGTCAACAAAAAGAGAAGACAGGTAAGTGTACATACATGTATACAAGTGTATGCACACCAAACTTTGTCAGCATAATGTCGTTGTAAAACTTTGAAAAGTAACATTAATGTCATTGTTGGGTATTAGTTGAAGCTCTGTCATCGATCTATTTCCTCAGTTCTCATTGTTTATGCCAATAAAAAATAAGCTGTGCCTGTCCCCATTGCTTATTTATATCCTTTCTATTTTCGCACACACACACACACACACACACTCACTCTCTCTCTTTCTCATACAGACACACACACACACACACACACACACACACACACACACACACACACACACACACACACACACACACACACATTATAATATGCATACACACATATACTCATATAGGCATACATATCCTTGACTTACACAGCTGAGCACTGGCAGACAACCATAGCTCTCAGTCTGTGTGTGTGTGTGTGTGTGTGTGTTAAAAGTCAGATGGAACATTGAATAAGCAATAATGGTTTGCTTTTTTACATCAAGCCATCTATGACACAACAATTATAGAAGGAAATAAACATTAAAACACACACCAAAAAACAACCCAAATAAAACAAACCCAAAAAGCTTTAATTGTGTGTGTGTGTGTGTTTGCCCGTGCGCATGCATATATGCATGCAGTTAATATGTGTGTGTGTGTGTGTGTTTTAAGTAGATTTGTATTTATGTGTGACTGGATCTTAGTCATTAATCACAGAACATTACTATCACTACTCAAATTTACTTGCTTTAATGTATTAAATTTTAATTATGACATGCTATCAGAATGACACTTTGGTGTAAAGTAAAGCTTGAATTAACATTTTCTCCAGTTGATGCTTCATGACCCCGGTCATACTTAGAACATAGTGATAGTTTTATTAAAAATGAAAATATCATATTGTGTTATTCACTGTAGTAATAACAAATATATCCTATTACAAATGAAAACTGGTTGGATTTGCTAGTGATGTGCAAGAGCCAACAGTTTTCCTATCACTTTTCCATCCTTTGTGCTTTATTTCATAAGTAATATTTTTTATACAAGAGAAGAAGGCAAACATGTCACTACAATGTTGTATATGAAATAAAAAATAAATTAGACTTAGTACAATTGAATGAAAACAGTTGTAATTGTAACATTTATATTCTCATCATTGTTAATTCCACTCATCCATAGATGTCTTTCTTTTTCAATAGGTGTCTTTTAAGTGAGTGATATTATCTGAGCTTTTTCAAGCACAACATATATATTGCTGAGAAAGAAGTGTGCATCCTCCAGTAATTATTTTTTTACAAAGTATCTTATTAATTACTAAATTATTTATTTTCCTTACATTATTTTTTCTAGGTTGTTGATGATGCACTGGCTGAGAGTGTGGCAGCTGCTATACCCCAACAAGAGGCAGCTGACTCTGACCCTGAGTGTGCTGACTTGCCTCCAGTGCCTCAAGCAGTAGTTGTGTGTACAGTTGATGAAAAAGAAAACATCTGTGTACAAGCTGATGTGCACCATGTGAGTAATTTAGTAACCTTCCCACTGTTGTTATTGGAAATTACAATGTGCATGCAGACTGACAAGTTTAGGTTCGGGGAGGGGGGGGGGGGGGTAGTTGAAAATGAAAATTTATATACAGCAGGATGAACTGATAAGAAAAACAAAATTAGTGGTGGTTACAGTATTCCGATGGACAATATTTTAAAGAGAGAGAGAGAGAGAGAGAGAGAGAGAGAGAGAGAGAGAGAGAGAGAGAGAGACACACACACACACACACACGCAAGTTCAATCGGGGAATGCCCATCAGGGGACATAACTGTAATGCGCTGAACGTCCATATGTTGCAAAATGGCGTCTTAAATGGAGCCATGCGCTCATTTTTCGGAAAATATGAGTGTGATTAGCACTTTCAAAGCATCTTACACGCTCATGTAAAAAAAAAATTAAGAAAAAAGTTAAGGCCTACCTACCTACCTACCATAATTTTGGGGCCCTGTTACCTTAACTACAACTTTTTTGTTTGGGCCTAACTAAAAAATGGATAACTCAAAAACACTGGATAACTCACAATAATTGGCGTGTCCAAATAATCTCTATACATTTTGAAATGTCTTTTTATCTCATAATATTGGCTATCTCGAAATAATATTTCAGTCACTTACATTTTTATTTCAACGATTTTGACTGTATGCGTAGTTGTTCTTTTTTCTTCTACATTTCAATCTGGATCATGCTATTTTCTTAGCAATTTTTGGTACATTTTCTTTTGAAAGAAAATATGTATAATGTACATGCATATGTTTGTATGCAATTATACACTTTTATCAATTTAATTTTAAGAATGCCAAGAAATGTTTAACATATCCTATTGTTGGATTCTTGCTGTAGTTTAACAAATTGAAAACAAAGATATGAACAGCAGTTAGGATAATGATGTTTGTATGTGCAGAAAGCTACACCCAAAGTGACATCCAGAAAGATGCAGACAAAACCAGTCAAGCACTGCTTTGCTCAGACCCAAACTTCCCCCATTGAGCTTTAGGTCCACTCGTATTGTCTGCCGATCCACCCAAACAGATGCAGAGATCAAGGCTCAGGACTGCCAGCACACTTCAAAAGAGTGCCAGACTGATCCAATTGGGTGAGTTATTGTTATTCAGCTTAGTCATTAACAGTGCAAACCAGCATATAAATTGTGCTGTTCTTCATTTTATAAGCGTAGGAAATGTATAATAATTAATAGAATGATTTACCTCCTCCCATTTTCAAACTGTCTTAAACATAACAAAAAATAAAGGTCCTTGTATATTAAAATAAAGATTTTTGTGTGTCATTCTTAGTTTCATTTGTTCTTAAATTATGCATTCCTTTGTATATGGTGTGTGTCAAGTAAAGTCAAATCAAAATTTTATTTCCAGATGGGAACATTGTATAAGCAAAAACATGCTTTTGTGTGTGTGTGTGTGTGTGTGTGCGCGTGTGCGTATGTGTGTGTGTGTGTGTGTGTGTGTGTGTGTGTGTGTGTGTGTGTGTGTGTTGCAGGCCTGTGGCAGATGAGCCACACACTGAAGATGAAGAGGTAACTCAGGAAGAAGAAGGTCCTGACTGTTACAACAACTGCAGGCAGCCGAGGTAACACTAACAGTAGTGTGTCATACGCATATATTTATTAGTTTTTGTGAACACCTTAATTCAGGGTTACAGTTAGCAATTTCAAATTAAATTGATTTTGTGCTTATATCCAATGATGAATTGGAATTATGTTTGTTTGTTTTGCTTTACTGGAGTATTATTCAATAAATTGTTAAATTGTTTATTCATTCACTCAAGTCTTTATTCCAATTATGAAATTGTTTTTATTAAAAAAAAGTATTATCTCTGGGGGGTTTAAGCACAGTAACAGAATGCCTAGTTATGAGCAGTAGATTTTGTTGACTGGTTCATGAGATGCAGCTCTGACATGAAATATATAGCCCAATGAAGGAAATTTCAGTTTTTAAATTCAAACTTCAAGGTGAAAATCAGCACATCAATAATGTATGCTTGGGTGTGTTTTAATTTCAGTTTTTGCACCACCACAAAGTATTTGAAGTGATTCTGTTTGCAAAATATCCTTGAAATGGAATGAATAAATTAAAAAAGCCACAAACTGGGACAAACTTACTTCTTTCCAATGATAGATAGTGCAAAGGAAAATAGCAAAAGTGCACCACACAATGCAATAATGGACCATATTGTATACTACAGTGGAACCTTTTGTATAAGACCTGAAAACATCATCCCAAATGAGGTCTTTTAATTAATTGGGAGGGAGTTGTTTAATGGAGATAATTTTAATACTTACAAAGAAGGGCAAATGTGCATGGAACACTCAATATTGTTATAATGTGTTGTGTACTTGTGGTATGCTCATCGCAGTGCATAATCTGTGATATAATGTCCTATTTTAATTCAAATTCATAGAAAAAAAATCTGTTGATGTTATCAACATTCAAAATGACAGTCAAATATTTTGCAGTCCTTTCATCATTAATATTGCTGGTATTATTGTTAAATCTGAAGTTATGAACTTGTTATATGTCTTTCGTTGATACAATTATTTAATTTTGTTATTTCATCTATTACCTACATTTTTAGTTATTACTTAGAATTTAACTTCATTTATATTGTTTTCTTTTATGGCATCCCCCATGGCTCTGTCCTAGGACCTGTGTATTTTGTATTGTATAATTATGTAACCCCTTTTTCAATATTTTTAAGAATCAGTCTGTAAATCATTATACTTTCGCTGATGATAATCAGCTATACATGGATACAACTCTTTCTGATTTTGAACCCACTGTTCAAGGTCTTCAAGGGTATGTCAGTAATGTCAAAACATGTAATTGATGAATGAAGACAAACTCCAGTTAAATGACAGAAAATCAAGCATCATAATGACTTGTAATAGACTCTCTGTTGACAGGTCCCTATCATCTTTGATAAGGATAGGTGACTCAGATATTGATTTTGTTCCTTCTGTCAAAAACCTGGGCGTCACTATCGATTCCAACCTTACAATGAAAACACATGTGAACAATGTCTGCAAAATAGCCTATCTTCAGACTCGTAAGATAAGTTCAAATCACAACCTCCTTACCACTCAGCAACACAAACTCTGATCTGTTCTGTCTAGGCTAGACTATTGTATCCTTCTGTTATTGGTTTGCCCGCAGTACTCAATCCATAAAGTTAAGAAAGAATGCAGCTGCAAGATTGATTTTCAAAGCAAAAAAGACATGGCATATCACCCCGCTACTTCACTGGCTTCCAAGTTCTGCTCAAATTCAGTAAAAAGTGGCATGCCTCACTTTCAACTGTATTAAAGGAACTGCCCCTCAGTATCTCACTGACATTGTACAAACCTACACTCCAACCCGACAACTCAGATCTTCCTCCGACTCATGCCTGCTCTCCACTCCTCGTATTAAAACTAAATCTTTCATTGAATCTTCTTTTTCTCTCATACTCTACTGCCCCAGTCTGGAATAGTTTGCTGCCATATAGTGTTCGACACTCTTCCTCTGTCCAGTCTTTTCAACACTTTTCTGAAACTACTCTGAAGAGAGATTAATGCATTTATTTCATATCGAGAGAATGAATGAAAAATGGTGTTTTACGTCCTCTCGGTCATAGACACATATGGGACATTTGTAGATACAAAGATGGTTGGAACAATACTGGAGGCAATGCCCAGAGGCAATGCAACACCAGTAAAGTCCAAAAATGTTGTAACAATACAGATATGTGTAGCAGTAACCATGCCTCGGCTAAACCTCATCGGCTATGGTATCGCCACAAAATATTTATTTCATATCGACGACGAAAATGGAGTTTTACGTCCTCTTGGTCTGAATCAGACACATATGGGACATTTGTAAATACAAATATGGTGGGAACAATACTGGAGGCAATGCCCGGAGGCAGTACGAAACCAGTAAAGTCCCGATTTTTTGTATTAATACAGATAGCTGTAGCGGTGACCACGCCTCGGTTAAACCTCATCGGCTATGGCACCGCCACAAGTTAGTATAATGATTTATTTCATATCAACAGTCGCAATCATTTGTCTTAATTGAGACTTAATTATTAAAATGATTATTTTTAATGTTTATATTGATTAATACTTGTCTTCATGTTGATTATTTTTTTTCTTGTCTGTAATGTGTATGTTTATCTGTATGTTAGTGTTTAGGCCTTTGTTCAGCACTTAGAGCACCCTGCAAAGTGAGTTAAGCGCTCTATAAAGAACCAGTTCATGTATTATTATTATTATGTGGAAGGGAGTTTATAATGGGGGAGGGGTTCTTGTAAGGGAGGTCCCACTGTATATGTAATGAGAGTGTGTGTATGTGTGTGTGTGTGTGCGTGTGTTGCAGGCAACACACAGATAATCTTGAGGAGTTTGAAGAACGGAAGTACATTGTCTGTGAAAGTCAGCTGGAGACACTCCTCAGCGTGTGCAGGAAGTGTGCAGAGCCATGCCAAGTGCTGAAGAAGGGAGAGTGTGGCACAAGTGTTGAGTACAACAGCCATTGCCAGTGCGGGTTTATCTTCTCCTGGGCTTCTCAGCCCTACTCCCAGCAGCTACCCCTGGTAAACCTTGTGCTGGCAGCAGCTTCCTTCTTCGCTGCCTGTTCACCCACACGCCTGCTGGACGTCTTCAAATTTGCCAACATTGCCTGTTTCGGCAGGCAAACTTACGACCGAATTCAGGGGGCTTACCTGGTGCCTGCAGTACGCTATCTGTGGCGCCAGTGCCAGGATAAGCTCTTTGTGGCAAGACAAGGCAGGCGTGTGAAGCTGGCTGGAGACGGGCGCTGCGACTCTCCTGGGCATTGCGCAAAGTATTGCAGCTACACGCTGATGGATGCGGAGACATCTGAAATTCTCCACGTACAGCTTGTACAGGTAAATCTTATCTTTCTTTGTTAATTGCTCATGCATCCTCCTTTCGCATCATCTCATATGCATCAAACTGCCAGTATGCACCTAACTATATTAGTATAAAGTAGAGAAAAATCATGAAGTAATTATACCCAATGTATCCTTCAGCTAAGGAAAATCTTTCAAAACAATTCTAGAACAAAGGCAGAAGAATGGACCAGTAAGGCAGAAAGATAGTAGATGACAGTAAGCAAAGGAAAAAAGCAGAGTCAAACACAGAACTTCTGGAAAATGGAGGAGCTACCTGGTATTTGTATGAAAGACGCCTGGAATCCCTAAAGGATGGTACAGGTAAGTTTGTTACTATTACTCATATTGTTAGTTCTGCCTTACACACATGACCCACTATAGTTTTTCCAAAATGTTATGCTTTATTCCAAATGTCATGGAAACATTGACCAAAAGCATTGACGTTGACTTACAGTTATGCAACACTTCACGTACTTTTCCAAGTGAACATTTTGTGAATACATACATTAACAATTAAATAACATAATTAGCTGCACAATAAAAATAAAAATTAAAAAAATATTACTGTAAGTTAGCCTCTCTCTCTCTCTCTCTCCTGTCATGATAACATGAAATTAAGATAATTTCAACAAATAAACTTGAAAAAAACACACAAAAAAACAACAACAAAAAACCAATCTATCGCACTCAACCACTCCTAGTCCTACGCAGGCAAACTATTACATATCCTTCTTTGCACGGGTACCTATCACATAGTCTAAACTTTGTTTTTAGGGGGGACATAATCTGATCAGAGACATTATTATTGTTTTTAATCATATTGAAAAAGCAGATGTAAACGGTGTAAGTCTTCTCTATGTAAATTATGTTACCAAACAAAGCTTTTAAATTTTTTATTTTATTTAACTCATTCCAACGCTCTAGTGCAGCCGACAAATTTTCGCGCAGCAACCTCCCTTTAATTTCCTTATCAATCTAGAAACTATTAACGACTAAACTATGTTTATTCAGAAGCTATTTGCGTCAGAATGATCGCTAAATTCGTTGCACGATTTTAAATTGTTTGCAAGCACTTCATTGTCGTATTTTGGTCTGTTTTGTAATAAAACTAGCACCTCTCTCTCATAACCTGCAGGCTGGGAGTGCAGCCCGCAGGGCAAATGGGCAGAGCACATTGGGTTAATGGGTATGCACTGCGCATGCGGTGATGCGCTCTCTGTGGGAGAGGAGCCTGAATTTTACTGAGATAAGTCTCTGTGACTTGGAAATACCAAATACCAAACATCTTCATGCTGGAATCCATTTGCAGAGTAACCAAGTTCAAAATTCGCATGCCATGGAGCTAGAAGGCCTGAAGACAGGTCTCCAGAAGGTGTCTGAAGAAGTGTGTGTCAGCCACCTCATCACTGACCGACATACCAGTGTCAAGAAGTTCATGGCAGACAACCACTCCCGAGACCATGATCAGCCCATCATCCATCACTTTGACATATGGCACCTGTCCAAAGGTAAGTGGCATCTAGTTACTGGCAGGCATCATAAATACGTATTTATTAAAATGTCTTTAAACCTCCAGCACAGTGTTATAACGTTGAATCTGTACCTTACACCTTCTTGATTTCTATTGTTACTGTATGTAGACACTAAAAATAGACAATCAAAACTTATATAATCTAAATTATAGATTGTATATACCTGAATGAGATCTCCT
The DNA here is from genome assembly GCA_017654935.2 of Phymorhynchus buccinoides. Taxonomy (NCBI): domain Eukaryota; kingdom Metazoa; phylum Mollusca; class Gastropoda; order Neogastropoda; family Raphitomidae; genus Phymorhynchus; species Phymorhynchus buccinoides. The sequence goes on along the minus strand of CM065708.1, from coordinate 27,655,706 downwards.
TTTCATGTATGTAATTTTAATAATTTTAACCTCTCTTGATAGTTAACAGTTCTTCAACATTTAACAGTTTTTGTTGCACTGTGCACTCTTTCAATAGCCACTGGTAAGGGTACTATATTGCTGTATTCCAGATGTGGACGCACCATAGCCTTGTACAAAAAAAAAAATGTTTCCTTGTTTAAATAAGTATTGTTTTTAAAAAAGGAAATTGTCAGCATTAGAAAGGGTCCAAAGACATTTAGCAACAAAATTAATTAAAGGCGTTAGTCACCTACATTGCAAACACAGAGTAAGGAAGTTGAAATTACCATCTCTGAAATAAAAAAGAATTCGTGAGGATCTGATAAACACATACAGAATGTTTTACATTGATAACAATATTAATAAATCTTTGGTCCAGCTAACAAATGACTCAACTGACTCAAGAACCCATAACAGTGATTTAAAAATACTAACCCAGTATAGCCAAACTAATATTATATAATTTTTTTTTTCTAACAGAGTAACAAAGTTTTGGAATACTCTTCCTGCACATATTAAACGAGCACAGAATCTAACACAATTCAAAAACCTCCTTGATAAATACACCATCTCAAAACTACAATATGAGCATGACTGAAAGGCAGATTTTCCAAAAATAAAACAAAAACATCTCAGCTGTGTAAAAGTTGAAACAAAAATGACATAACAGTGAAGAGGCCACGAGGCCTAATGTCCTAATTGACCTGAACAAAAATTATTTTCATTAACCGTAACATTTGGCTAGCTTTGTTTATAGCCTTTTGAATGGGAGTATCAATTACCGTATTTTCGGCTCATTAGGCGCTGCTGTGTATAAGGCGAATAGGGAAAACTTCAAGAAAAATCTGACAAAAAAAGGCGCCCTCGTTTATAAGGCGATACACATTTCACAACAGAAAGTCGAAGTTTGAAGCCCGTACACGTCCTGTAAACGATCACTGACCACCATTTTTGTTGTCATTTTACGATTGGTGCACTGGTTTAGGCACTATGAACTGGAACACATTATGGTCATACACAGATGCACACATGCATACATACACACACTCAGAGAAATCATAAACATTCAGCACTTGTTCCCATTCCAATGTACTCGTGTTCTTACAGAACTGGGAATACAAAATTGTGAAGATGCTAAGAATCTGACAAAATGTTGTTTATCTACAAACAACTGCAAGATGTTCACATAATTGCTTATATTTGTTTTCTTTCTTTTTTTGCATTTAATTTCCAGGAGTTGGTAAGAAACTCGATGTGGCTGGCAAGAAAGCAGCAAACGCCTGCATTGCCCTATGGACCAAGTCAATCAAAAAACATATGCATTGGTGCTCCACCTCCACACCAGAGGTACCCAATCGTCCGCAAATTGTTAAAGACAAGTGGCTGTCCATCAGCAACCACATCGCTGACATCCACGATGGCCATGGTGGAACCTTTCCTAGATGCATGCACGGCCCTCTGGAACCTCGAGCCTGGATCAGAAAAGGTGACGGACACAACTGGAACAAGTCACACAGCTTACACTTGTGTTTTCTATTTACTCCCTTCCTTCTTTCTAACACACTTCAACAAAACATTTTCTGCAATAATCCACACCAGGAGACACATTCACACAATATTTTTGTTTTTGCTGTCACATCTTCTGGGCCGTACAGTGGCATTGCTCCCATATGACTTGCGGTTGCACAAAAAGAAGAGTCAATTTTCAAAATGATGGGCTACTTATGTGGCGTAAATATTATTTTGGGTGCACACATGTGTCTGTGCATAACAGACAGACAGTTTATCTAGCAAAACAACTAGAGACTTGCAAGATACCTTTGGAAAAAGCAAAAACGGAAATCTCATGGAATGGAATAAGTATGTTGACATGGGCCATTATTAAAAAGAAGGGGTCAATGACGCAGGCGCACTAATAATCTGAAGCTCTGCTCCCCAGAACGTATTGATCCCCATGAATTTGACCCAAAATCATCAAGGGCATAAACTGGATTGGTAATCGAGACTGAGGTTACCATGAGAGCAGGCATGCAAGACACAGTTTACCCTTTGTAAAAAACTTTTGCATCCTAAATAGAGCATTAAAACGGTAGATCAAGGAATATTTTTGGCTACAGTGACCTTGATCTTTGACCGTCTTTGAACTTGGTCTAAATCTCCCAATCACCTATCCAAAGGCAACAATTGAGGGTCCTATTTCCCTCCATTCAAACATAATCATGGTAAGGTACATATTTAGTTAATCAGATAGTCAATAAGCCAGGCAGCTAAGATGTGACAAGTTGATTTTTAAAGCTTAGAAAATACATTAAAACTATGTAGTCAAATTAATTCTTCTGAGCAGTTTGTGTAATTTTTAAAATGTATACAACAGGGACACGGCAGCATCGAACACTGGAGGGCATCATCTGCAACAATTACCTGTTACGGGACATTGGGATGATGTCTCCAGATGCGCAGACAGCAACTCTAGAGTCATTCCATGCTGTTGTGTGCCACTTTGCCCCAAAACTAAACCACTTCACTTACCAAGTGATGGAGAGCAAGTATGATTATGAAATTATTATATTTTTGGGATCATTAGGCACTGCTGTATATAAGGCGAATAGGGCCAATTTTCAAAAAAAATCTGAAAAAATTAAAGTAAAAGGCGCCCTCGTTTATAAAGTAATACACACCTTGCAAAAAACGTCGAAGTTTGAAGCCCATACACGTCTTGCAAACGCTTACCGACCACCATTATTGCTGTCATAAACGATAGTTGGCTCCCTTCTCAAATAATCAAACTTCTGTTTTTGCGACTTCGGTTGTTGTTGACTTTTTATCACGAAAACTGGTAGAATTATTGCATTTATAGCTCTACAACGATGCTTTTTACATCCAATGAAGGGTTATGGCATCTGTTTGGACGGTATCTCGGATAATAATAGGGATTTTTGAAGCATTTTAACCTGAGTATTCGTCGTATCGGTGACTCGTTACCACTTTCGATGTTGTGACTCACAGTAGACTGTACCGAGTACAGCAATCATTGCCTCTCTTCTCACAAATTTGTTAGTTAATAGGGCGCCCTCGGTTATTAGACGTAATGGTCGAAATTGGAGAAAAAAATATTGCCTTTATAGTCAGAAAATTACAGTGCTTATTTCTTATCTATAACCTTTTAGTCATTGGCAGAAGTCAGTGTAATCAAAGCACTTTTTGCACATGATTACCTAAATGGCAAGTTCTTATGTCAAGAAATATTGTATACATAAAAGAGAGGGGGGAGACATTTCCATAAAACAAACATACTTGCTTTGATTGCTTGAAACAACATGCACATGAAATGTGTAGTGGTTGTTGTATTCTGTTGTTTCTAACCATGATTACTACATAGCAAGTTACCTTGTTTAAGATCGTAAAATCTTTTATAAAATACAACAATGATTAACAACAAACATGGAATCTTCACAAACAAGGAAACTTTGGCTGAGTGAGGGTAGGGCATGGTTGAAAGGACAAGATATCTTTGTCATTCATAACTTCCTACTCAGCATGTTTTCAATCGACAAAATTATTCTTTTCTGAATTATCTCATCCTCAGAAACTTTATACTGCTGTTATAAAAAAACAGAAGCTAAAAATTTTGCCACTTCAAAAACCAGAAGCCATAACATTTCATACTCCTCAAAAATACTGTTTGCACATCAAAACCATGTTTTTTTTAATATTTTCTGGAAGATTAGCAATTCTAAACATTTAAAGCCAATGTACATTCGTTGGAGTCAACAATGATTGATGCAGCAATAGTGTTTTGGGCGCATATTTCTACAATTATTATTAATATTATTTTATTTTTTAAGGAGATCAGAGTTATAATGTCATCCTATGTTGGCCACAGCGTGAGGAACAAAAACGCAAAGCATAGTCCTCCCATTCACATAGTGGCCCATAGGAATACAAAGGGAATGAGCACCTAGGCCTATTTTGTAATGAACATTCTTTTTGATTATGCTGTCTCTCTCTCTCTCTCTCTCTCTCTCTCTCTCTCTCTCTCTCTGCGTCTTGGGTCTTCTTCTTGTGTGTCTCTGTGGCTTTTCTCCTTTGCTGGTGGGTTTGGTCAATGTTTTTGTTGTCTGCTGGCTGGCTGGGCCCTGTACTCATTGCAGAGTTGGCACTTTCTTCCGTTAACTTCGCTGAGGTGGGGCATTACTGCAGTCCTACAGTCGGAGTTCCGTATCGCTCATACAGCAATAACGTCTGTGGTCTGCCGCTATGCTGCTTTCTGTCTGTCTAGGCTTCACACTGGCTGAACGTTACACTGCAGGCTGTGGTAGGCTTGTAGAAAACCGACGACTGTCCAAAATGATCGCTTTCAATTGTCACTTTCACACCATGCCCTATTTTGCTCATTCCTCAATTAATGGTGTCTCGTCATCTCTCCTGTTTTTCCTATATATTTCCCCCCCCCCCCCCCTTTCTTTTTATTCCTTCGTATACATGCATGCATGTCAGTTCTTAAGTCTCTCTCTCTCTCTCTCTCCATGCCGTATGTATTCGGATATTTGGTATCAAACAATTTTATTTTCTTGTGTTTAGTCCGCCATTTTCTTCATCTTCAACTGTTTCGAATATTATATCTAGGTTCTTGCAGAAACCATATTTGTATTTGGATATGGCTAACTTGGCAATTAGCAGTAAAAGGTTAACTTTCTTCCTCACCAGTGGATTCTGAACATCAGTTTGTGTTACTCCAAATAAAGCAATTTTTTCATTTATTTCAATTTGGATATGATGTTCAGTTGCTTAACTGAGTTCCAGAATGTTTTTAGACAGCATTGATAAAAGGCATGTTCTATAAAGTCTATTTTATTTGTGGCACTTAGCCCCATTTTGTTTAATAAGATGTTAGTTGGGTAGATATTGTGGACAAATTTAAAATGGAGGATCTTAGTCTTGTTTATCGAAGTACATTCATGTTCGTTAGTAAAGTACTCCTTTAAATCAATGTTAAATTTACGTTGACAGAATGGAACAGCTCATATTTCGTGGTTTTTAAGGTTGTCAAATATGTTTTTAATTTTTTTATTTGTAAGTTTACTTAGCGGTCCTTCACCTGTATTTATTTCTACTAGAATTTATTTTTGTTTATGTTTGTTCACCTAGCTGTCTTTTCCAGTCGGTGGACTCTACAAGTATTTGTTGTGTTCTACAGGCTGCTCCTTGCTGCATTGCATTTCAATGCTAATGCAGGGCGCCAACAGGCCATTACCGAGGAGGGTGAGCTCCAGTGGAGAATCTGCAGACCAAAGGCTGCAAAAGGGGCTGCAGTCCCCAAACCAGTGAAAGAGAAACAAACAAGAAGTATGATTTATTTATAAAGATTAGTCGTTTTATTACCTGTCTCACTGTTACTTTTTCCATCCCTAAACCTCATGTTCTTTTTATTTATGTAAGGTAAATATGAATATTTAAAAAACATGAATATAATTATGCCACCCTGTCAGGGTTTTTTCTGTCATTCCCCTTGTCTTTCCTCTGACTCGTCTATTTCCTCCTTTCATTTCCTTCTGTCTGTTTAAACTATTTCCCAATGGAGATACTGTGGAGGGCGTGTGGGTATAGTGGGAATTTTTGGGTGAAAGGAAGGGTCAGTATGAATAGTTTCCCCACCTTCTGGCAGTTCTGTCATAGCAACTTCCTCTTGGACTCTGACTTTTTCATTTTATCAGCTACTATTTTTTCTGACTAATTGGCCCAATTTTCCTGACTTATTTTTAAAAAAATCTTCTGATTAATTTTCTCCTTTGAGCTCTTACAAAATCAGAATAGGTTGGCTGCATGCAGCAGGAAAACAAGTGGAAAATGGAAACTAAACACATGTACATGCCTCACCCATTATGGCCTGGGAGTGTTAAAGAATAATGTCTTAAGTATTTCCGATTACTTTAATAAGCAATTTTTGAATATTAACTTGTCTTTCTTTTGTTCTTAAATGTGTAATCATGCATAGGCATTATTTGCCAGTAGCGCTATTGTGCATATGAGCTATAGAAATACATCTATGTGTGTTGCAGACTACATAAACGATCTGTTTAAGGCCGTGAAACATCTTCGGCAGAGTTACCCCAGCTACAAGAGGGCAAGGGACGCCCATCAGGACTACCGGCTGTCGCTACCACAGCCCTTGAGCAGGACAGCACCACCTGTTGACAAGGCAGCTCTTGTTGCACAACACCAGGCACGAATCAACAGGATAGCTGCTGAACAGTGAGCCTTCACAGTTGATTTAGGCATCGTAATGTGTGATAACAGTTGCCTTGTCAACCATTTCTTCTCAACTTGTCTGGGAATTACTGATATAATCGGACACAAGGAGCACAGCACAGTGGCATCTAGGCATCAACAAACACTTTCTGACTGAAACTATCAAGTTCACTCTTTCAGTCTATTTCGTCCTGCATTCTGAATCTGTGGAATATATAGTCATCAAAACCTGGACATTTTGAAAAGATGTTTAAAAATGTAAAAATATTGATCGTTGTTCATCTGTATCTAAAAACATGACATTGGACTTTACTCAGAGAATATTACACAGGTGCAAAACTCATGATTGTGTTTAGCATTGAGCTCTACACAGTTACAAATGCTGTATTAAACTTTGTTCTTTTTAAACCTTTTGCTGTGTTATTAAATGTTGTTTTTTAACTGAAAATGCAGTTTCAATATTTATAAAACTGATATTAATAAGACTGACAAGATGTAATAAAGATATTTCAAATTGATAGGATTATGTACAGAACGTCTACTGTATTTCACACAAAGACCAGTTTAATATGCCTGTTCAAGAATAGATAATTGATACATGTATAATGAAAACAAAGTGGTTTTCTTAAAGACTATAATACTGTGTTTGTTGAGTTTTTTTGTGCTAACGTCTCATCAGCACTGAAAGTTTACATTAATGAGGAAACATAGACCTGAAAATGTTTATACTGATGGATGATTCAGGGGCCATGCTAAAACTTTATGCCTGTATGAACCAAATTGATATCTAAGTTTGTCAAATCTGCCCCTCCGCACACACACAAAATGGGTGGCACTGCGCTGGCAGCATAATTGCTCTAGAAATGAGCAGCATGAGATACACAGAGATCAGAGTATGTGACATTAACCCTTTCACTGCCAATGTGGCATTTATGCACCACAATGGTTTCATACCCATGTCACTAAAAGGCATCAAATCAGGGCTTGTTATCTGAAGACCCTATTTTCTTAATTTTGGGAGGTAAGGATAGGTCTAATGTTATACATTTCACAGATAAATTCCCAATACATGTACTGCAGATAATTTTTATTTCTTCCCTGTTCAGTTTAATGGTATTGTTTTGATTAAAACATGACTGGTGGCGAAAGGGTTTAAAATACCACATGCTGAAAAAAGGGGTGGGGTTGGGGTGGGTATGTGGGAACTTTGTAGGAAGCCGAGTTTTGTGTGCTCTTGGACTAAAGTAAAAGTTCCTGAAGACTGGGTCTTCCTGTCTTCCTGGGGATGGGTGATGATGAGTAGACTGGGGATGAGTGATGATGAGTAGACTGGGGATGGTAGACTGGGTCCTCCTGTCTTCTGGGGGATGAGTGATGATGAGTAGACTGGGTCCTCCTGTCTTCTGGGGGATGAGTGATGATGAGTAGACTGGGTCCTCCTGTCTTCTGGGGGATGAGTGATGATGAGTAGACTGGGTCCTCCTGTCTTCTGGGGGATGAGTGATGATGAGTAGACTGGGTCCTCCTGTCTTCTGGGGGATGAGTGATGATGAGTAGACTGGGTCCTCCTGTCTTCTGGGGGATGAGTGATGATGAGTAGACTGGGTCCTCCTGTCTTCTGGGGGATGAGTGATGATGAGTAGACTGGTTCTTCATCTTCCTGGGGATGAGTAGACATAATAGAGGTTTATAAAATTGTGCATGGTTTGCATGATTCCCCAACTACTGCACCTCTTTTCCACTTATCTAGTCATAATACTACTCAGGGACACAATTTTAAACTAACCAAAACACTAACCAACACTAGACAGTTTCATTCATTCTTTACTAATAGAATAACAAATTTAAAGAGAACTGAATGCTGGGACATGATGTCTGAAAAAGGAAAAGTGTAGAGAACAAATAGAACAGGTCCCAGGACTGATCCCTGTGGCACACCACAGGAAACAGAGGCTGGGGCAGAGTTGGTGTCCTGAATGGAAACAATCTGGGTATGGTTAGAAAGATAAGAGGTGAACCACTGGAGAACTGTACCACTGATGCCGAAGACAGATTCCAAACGAGAAAGAATAGTGTTGTGGTCAATGGTATCAAACGCTGCTGAAAGGTCCAAAAGAATCAGAACTGAGTTTTCCTTCATCAAGAGAAAGAAGAAGATCATTAACAACCTTTACTAAAGCAGTTTCAGTACTGTGACCTGGTCTGTAAGCTGACTGAAAAGGATTGAATAAATCATTAGAATTGAGATGGTCGGAAAGCTGTGATAGAACAATCTGTTCTATGATCTTTGACAAACAAGATAAATTTGAGACAGGTCTGAAATAAATTATTGTGGTCTAGTGAGGGCTTTTTTAGTACAGGTTTGACAATAGCAGTTTTGTAGACATCAGGAAAGAGACGACAGTGAATCATTGATTATTTTGGTTAGTACAGGTAATACAACATCCAAACATTCATACAGCTGAGACGCGGGAATGGGGTCAAGGTCACATGTTTTGGGTGCAGACTTATTCAAAATCTTTAACACATCTTCTTCGGTGACAGGAGAGAAGTGAGAGAGTGAACTGCCAGTGAAAGGTTTGCCTAGTGGTTGAGAATCTGTCAGCTGTTAATCAAGTTCATTTCTGATTGTTTCAACTTTCTTGCAAAAGAAATCAGAAAATATGTTAGGCAGAGTGGAAGGAGGATAGATAGTGGGCAGTTGGGAAGATTTTGTGCGAGCAGACAGGCTGTTAGTAATATGATAGTTATTTGGCCTCAGAGATCTTGCTAGTGTAAAAAAGAGTCTTAGCTTTGCCAACAAGAAAAGAAACAAAGTTCTTAGCTTTAGTGTGGATTTGTTTGAGAACAGTCAGTCCACCCTTTCCCTGCTTCTCCGCTCGTCTCCACTGATCCTCCGCACGTCTCCGCTCCCTCTTTGCTTCCACAAGCTCGTCACCCAGAAGCCCGAACCAGGGACTGGTGGCCTTTAAAAATCGGATTGACAAAATATACTTTTTCTACAAATTTGGATGTATATGAAAAACAAAGCTAAGTGTTAGTATACACTCAAGCCAAAATAAATCCACGGGCAAATAAAATGTTTAAAAAACAATTGATATTTGATACAAAAATCACCACTGATGAGGGCAAAAGGCTTATAGCCTATAGCCTTATGTGATGTGATGTGATGAGTGATGACGCATAGACTGGGTCTTCCTGGGGTTGAGTGATGACGAGTAGACTGGGGATGATTGATGATGAATAGACTGGGTCTTCCTGTCTTCCTGGGGATGAGTGATGATGAATAGACTGGGTCTTCCTGGGAATGAGTAGACTAGGTCTTCCTGGGGATGAGTGATGATGATTAGACTGGGTCTTCATCTTCCTGGGGGTGAGTGATGATGAGTAGACTGGGTCTTCCTGTGGATGAGTGATGATGAGTAGACTGGGTCTTCCTGTCTTCCTGGGGATGAGTGATGATGAATAGACTGGGTCTTCCTGGGAATGAGTAGACTAGGTCTTCCTGGGGATGAGTGATGATGATTAGACTGGGTCTTCATCTTCCTGGGGGTGAGTGATGATGAGTAGACTGGGTCTTCCTGTGGATGAGTGATGATGAGTAGACTGGGTCTTCCTGTCTTCCTGGGGATGAGTGATGATGAGTAGACTGGGGATGAGTGATGAGTAGACTGGGGATGAGTGATGACGAGTAGACTGGGGATGAGTGATGATGAGTAGACTGGGTCTTCCTGTCTTCCTGGGGATGAGTGATGACGAGGTAGACATGGAGTGGATCTGGACACAGTACACAGTTGATCTGGCTCTGGTGATGATTTGCATTGGTTGGTTCAGGTCGATCCGTTGTTGAGGAATGAAGATCCTCTGTTGTTAGCAAGGATTGTCACCGGTGAGCACTGAAAGTATTTCTAAGTTGTTTTTCTTCTTCTTCCATTACGAATGTCCACCTGCCGTTTATCGGCAATTATTGACATACAAGAAGAAGAAGAATAAAAATTGAAGCCTACCACTAGGGATCCCTGGTTTTCAATATTTGTTTGGTGCCTATTTTGTGTGGTATGTATTAGCAATAAACATGCTTCTGAAAGTACCCCCCGTGTGGATACCGGGGGTCTTTTGCACAAATAGCTCCCCCAACTTCTGGAAGTTCTGTGCTTGTAACTTCCTCTAATCTGTCACTCTCTTTGAATCTGCCTTTTCCCTTTGCTTACTGTCATCTACTGTCTTTCTGCCTTACCGGTCCATTCTCCTTTCTTTCTTTCACAAAACGCTTTAAAAAACATTTTCTCCAGCCAAAGTCACACTTGCTGGGCCTATTTCTTAGGCGCATAACAGCAGCATAACGCATCTGCACTCATAATTTACGTAAATTATGAGTGCAGATGCATTATGCTGCTGTTATGCGCCTAAGAAATAGGCCCAGCAAGTGTGACTTTGGCTGGAGAAAAATGTTTTTTAAAGCGTTTTGTGAAAAAAAGAAAGGAGAATGGACCGGTAAGGCAGAAAGATGGTAGATGACCAGTAAGCAAAGGGAAAAGGCAGATTCAAATAGAGTGACAGATTAGAAGAAGTTAAAAGCACAGAACGTCCAAAAGGTGGGAGAATGGTATTTATACAAAAGACCCCCGGTATCCACACGGGGGGGTTTCAAGAAGCATGTTTATTGCTAATACATACCACACAAAATAGGCACCAAACAAATATTGAAAACCAGGGATTCCTAGTGGTAGGCTTCAATTTTTATTCTTCTTCTTCTGTATGTCAATAATTGCCGATAAACGGCAGGTGGACATTCGTAATGGAAGAAGAAGAAAAACAACTTAGAAATACTTTCAGTGCTCACCGGTGACAATCCTTGCTAACAACAGAGGATCTTCATTCCTCAACAACGGATCGACCTGAACCAACCAATGCAAATCATCACCAGAGCCAGATCAACTGTGTACTGTGTCCAGATCCACTCCATGTCTACCTCGTCATCACTCATCCCCAGGAAGACAGGAAGACCCAGTCTACTCATCATCACTCATCCCCAGTCTACTCGTCATCACTCATCCCCAGTCTACTCATCACTCATCCCCAGTCTACTCATCACGCACTCATCCCCAGTCTACTCATTCAGGAAGACCCAGTCTATTCGTCATCACTCATCCCCAGTCTACTCATCATCACTCATCCCCCAGGAAGATGAAGACCCAGTCTAATCATCATCACTCATCCCCAGGAAGACCTAGTCTACTCATTCCCAGGAAGACCCAGTCTATTCATCATCACTCATCCCCAGGAAGACAGGAAGACCCAGTCTACTCATCATCACTCATCCACAGGAAGACCCAGTCTACTCATCATCACTCACCCCCAGGAAGATGAAGACCCAGTCTAATCATCATCACTCATCCCCAGGAAGACCCAGTCTACCAGTCTACTCATCCCCAGGAAGACCCAGTCTACTCATCATCACTCATCCCCAGGAAGACAGGAAGACCCAGTCTATTCATCATCAATCATCCCCAGTCTACTCGTCATCACTCAACCCCAGGAAGACCCAGTCTATGCGTCATCACTCATCACATCACATCACATAAGGCTATAGGCTATAAGCCTTTTGCCCTCATTAGTGGTGATTTTTGCATCAAATATCAATTGTTTTTTAAATATTTTATTTGCCCGTGGATTTATTTTGGCTTGAGTGTATACTAACACTTAGCTTTGTTTTTTATATACATCCAAATTTGTAGAAAAAGTATATTTTGTCAATCCGATTTTTAAAGGCCACCAGTCCCTGGTTCGGGCTTCTGGGTGACGAGCTTGTGGAAGCAAAGAGGGAGCGGAGACGTACGGAGGACCAGTGGAGACGAGCGGAGGAGCAGGGAAAGGGTGGACTGACTGTTCTCAAACAAATCCACACTAAAGCTAAGAACTTTTTTCTTTTCTTGTTGGCAAAGCTAAGACTCTTTTTTACACTAGCAAGATCTCTGAGGCCAAATAACTATCATATTACTAACAGCCTGTCTGCTCGCACAAAATCTTCCCAACTGCCCACTATCTATCCTCCTTCCACTCTGCCTAACATATTTTCTGATTTCTTTTGCAAGAAAGTTGAAACAATCAGAAATGAACTTGATAAACAGCTGACAGATTCTCAACCACTAGGCAAACCTTTCACTGGCAGTTCACTCTCTCACTTCTCTCCTGTCACCGAAGAAGATGTGTTAAAGATTTTGAATAAGTCTGCACCCAAAACATGTGACCTTGACCCCATTCCCGCGTCTCAGCTGTATGAATGTTTGGATGTTGTATTACCTGTACTAACCAAAATAATCAATGATTCACTGTATTCTGGTCTCTTTCCTGATGTCTACAAAACTGCTATTGTCAAACCTGTACTAAAAAAGCCCTCACTAGACCACAATAATTTATTTCAGACCTGTCTCAAATTTATCTTGTTTGTCAAAGATCATAGAACAGATTGTTCTATCACAGCTTTCCGACCATCTCAATTCTAATGATTTATTCAATCCTTTTCAGTCAGCTTACAGACCAGGTCACAGTACTGAAACTGCTTTAGTAAAGGTTGTTAATGATTTTCTTCTTTCTCTTGATGAAGGAAAACTCAGTTCTGATTCTTTTGGACCTTTCAGCAGCGTTTGATACCATTGACCACAACACTATTCTTTCTCGTTTGGAATCTGTCTTCGGCATCAGTGGTACAGTTCTCCAGTGGTTCACCTCTTATCTTTCTAACCATACCCAGATTGTTTCCATTCAGGACACCAACTCTGCCCCAGCCTCTGTTTCCTGTGGTGTGCCACAGGGATCAGTCCTGGGACCTGTTCTATTTGTTCTCTACACTTTTCCTTTTTCAGACATCATGTCCCAGCATTCAGTTCTCTTTAAATTTGTTATTCTATTAGTAAAGAATGAATGAAACTGTCTGGTGTTGATTAGTGTTTGGGTTAGATTAAAATTGTGTCCCTGAGTAGTATTATGACTAGATAAGTGGAAAAGAGGTGCAGTAGTTGGGGAATCATGCAAACCATGCACAATTTTATAAACCTCTATTATGTCTACTCATCCCCAGGAAGATGAAGAACCAGTCTACTCATCATCACTCATCCCCCAGAAGACAGGAGGACCAGTCTACTCATCATCACTCATCCCCCGGAAGACAGGAGGACCCAGTCTACTCATCATCACTCATCCCCCAGAAGACAGGAGGACCCAGTCTACTCATCATCACTCATCCCCCAGAAGACAGGAGGACCCAGTCTACTCATCATCACTCATCCCCCAGAAGACAGGAGGACCCAGTCTACTCATCATCACTCATCCCCCAGAAGACAGGAGGACCCAGTCTACTCATCATCACTCATCCCCAGGAAGACCCAGAAGACAGGAGGACCCAGTCTACTCATCATCACTCATCCCCAGTCTACTCATCATCACCCATCCCCAGGAAGACAGGAAGACCCAGTCTTCAGGAACTTTTACTTTAGTCCAAGAGCACACAAAACTCGGCTTCCTACAAAGTTCCCACATACCCACCCCAACCCCACCCCTTTTTTCAGCATGTGGTATTTTAAACCCTTTCGCCACCAGTCATGTTTTAATCAAAACAATACCATTAAACTGAACAGGGAAGAAATAAAAATTATCTGCAGTACATGTATTGGGAATTTATCTGTGAAATGTATAACATTAGACCTATCCTTACCTCCCAAAATTAAGAAAATAGGGTCTTCAGATAACAGCCCTGATTTGATGCCTTTTAGTGACATGGGTATGAAACCATTGTGGTGCATAAATGCCACATTGGCAGTGAAAGGGTTAATGTCACATACTCTGATCTCTGTGTATCTCATGCTGCTCATTTCTAGAGCAATTATGCTGCCAGCGCAGTGCCACCCATTTTGTGTGTGTGCGGAGGGGCAGATTTGACAAACTTAGATATCAATTTGGTTCATACAGGCATAAAGTTTTAGCATGGCCCCTGAATCATCCATCAGTATAAACATTTTCAGGTCTATGTTTCCTCATTAATGTAAACTTTCAGTGCTGATGAGACGTTAGCACAAAAAAACTCAACAAACACAGTATTATAGTCTTTAAGAAAACCACTTTGTTTTCATTATACATGTATCAATTATCTATTCTTGAACAGGCATATTAAACTGGTCTTTGTGTGAAATACAGTAGACGTTCTGTACATAATCCTATCAATTTGAAATATCTTTATTACATCTTGTCAGTCTTATTAATATCAGTTTTATAAATATTGAAACTGCATTTTCAGTTAAAAAACAACATTTAATAACACAGCAAAAGGTTTAAAAAGAACAAAGTTTAATACAGCATTTGTAACTGTGTAGAGCTCAATGCTAAACACAATCATGAGTTTTGCACCTGTGTAATATTCTCTGAGTAAAGTCCAATGTCATGTTTTTAGATACAGATGAACAACGATCAATATTTTTACATTTTTAAACATCTTTTCAAAATGTCCAGGTTTTGATGACTATATATTCCACAGATTCAGAATGCAGGACGAAATAGACTGAAAGAGTGAACTTGATAGTTTCAGTCAGAAAGTGTTTGTTGATGCCTAGATGCCACTGTGCTGTGCTCCTTGTGTCCGATTATATCAGTAATTCCCAGACAAGTTGAGAAGAAATGGTTGACAAGGCAACTGTTATCACACATTACGATGCCTAAATCAACTGTGAAGGCTCACTGTTCAGCAGCTATCCTGTTGATTCGTGCCTGGTGTTGTGCAACAAGAGCTGCCTTGTCAACAGGTGGTGCTGTCCTGCTCAAGGGCTGTGGTAGCGACAGCCGGTAGTCCTGATGGGCGTCCCTTGCCCTCTTGTAGCTGGGGTAACTCTGCCGAAGATGTTTCACGGCCTTAAACAGATCGTTTATGTAGTCTGCAACACACATAGATGTATTTCTATAGCTCATATGCACAATAGCGCTACTGGCAAATAATGCCTATGCATGATTACACATTTAAGAACAAAAGAAAGACAAGTTAATATTCAAAAATTGCTTATTAAAGTAATCGGAAATACTTAAGACATTATTCTTTAACACTCCCAGGCCATAATGGGTGAGGCATGTACATGTGTTTAGTTTCCATTTTCCACTTGTTTTCCTGCTGCATGCAGCCAACCTATTCTGATTTTGTAAGAGCTCAAAGGAGAAAATTAATCAGAAGATTTTTTTTAAAATAAGTCAGGAAAATTGGGCCAATTAGTCAGAAAAAATAGTAGCTGATAAAATGAAAAAGGCAGAGTCCAAGAGGAAGTTGCTATGACAGAACTGCCAGAAGGTGGGGAAACTATTCATACTGACCCTTCCTTTCACCCAAAAATTCCCACTATACCCACACGCCCTCCACAGTATCTCCATTGGGAAATAGTTTAAACAGACAGAAGGAAATGAAAGGAGGAAATAGACGAGTCAGAGGAAAGACAAGGGGAATGACAGAAAAAACCCTGACAGGGTGGCATAATTATATTCATGTTTTTTAAATATTCATATTTACCTTACATAAATAAAAAGAACATGAGGTTTAGGGATGGAAAAAGTAACAGTGAGACAGGTAATAAAACGACTAATCTTTATAAATAAATCATACTTCTTGTTTGTTTCTCTTTCACTGGTTTGGGGACTGCAGCCCCTTTTGCAGCCTTTGGTCTGCAGATTCTCCACTGGAGCTCACCCTCCTCGGTAATGGCCTGTTGGCGCCCTGCATTAGCATTGAAATGCAATGCAGCAAGGAGCAGCCTGTAGAACACAACAAATACTTGTAGAGTCCACCGACTGGAAAAGACAGCTAGGTGAACAAACATAAACAAAAATAAATTCTAGTAGAAATAAATACAGGTGAAGGACCGCTAAGTAAACTTACAAATAAAAAAATTAAAAACATATTTGACAACCTTAAAAACCACGAAATATGAGCTGTTCCATTCTGTCAACGTAAATTTAACATTGATTTAAAGGAGTACTTTACTAACGAACATGAATGTACTTCGATAAACAAGACTAAGATCCTCCATTTTAAATTTGTCCACAATATCTACCCAACTAACATCTTATTAAACAAAATGGGGCTAAGTGCCACAAATAAAATAGACTTTATAGAACATGCCTTTTATCAATGCTGTCTAAAAACATTCTGGAACTCAGTTAAGCAACTGATCATAACAGAACATCATATCCAAATTGAAATAAATGAAAAAATTGCTTTATTTGGAGTAACACAAACTGATGTTCAGAATCCACTGGTGAGGAAGAAAGTTAACCTTTTACTGCTAATTGCCAAGTTAGCCATATCCAAATACAAATATGGTTTCTGCAAGAACCTAGATATAATATTCGAAACAGTTGAAGATGAAGAAAATGGCGGACTAAACACAAGAAAATAAAATTGTTTGATACCAAATATCCGAATACATACGGCATGGAGAGAGAGAGAGAGAGACTTAAGAACTGACATGCATGCATGTATACGAAGGAATAAAAAGAAAGGGGGGGGGGGGGGGAAATATATAGGAAAAACAGGAGAGATGACGAGACACCATTAATTGAGGAATGAGCAAAATAGGGCATGGTGTGAAAGTGACAATTGAAAGCGATCATTTTGGACAGTCGTCGGTTTTCTACAAGCCTACCACAGCCTGCAGTGTAACGTTCAGCCAGTGTGAAGCCTAGACAGACAGAAAGCAGCATAGCGGCAGACCACAGACATTATTGCTGTATGAGCGATACGGAACTCCGACTGTAGGACTGCAGTAATGCCCCACCTCAGCGAAGTTAACGGAAGAAAGTGCCAACTCTGCAATGAGTACAGGGCCCAGCCAGCCAGCAGACAACAAAAACATTGACCAAACCCACCAGCAAAGGAGAAAAGCCACAGAGACACACAAGAAGAAGACCCAAGACGCAGAGAGAGAGAGAGAGAGGAGAGAGAGAAAGAGAGAGAGAGAACAGCATAATCAAAAAGAATGTTCATTACAAAATAGGCCTAGGTGCTCATTCCCTTTGTATTCCTATGGGCCACTATGTGAATGGGAGGACTATGCTTTGCGTTTTTGTTCCTCACGCTGTGGCCAACATAGGATGACATTATAACTCTGATCTCCTTAAAAAATAAAATAATATTAATAATAATTGTAGAAATATGCGCCCAAAACACTATTGCTGCATCAATCATTGTTGACTCCAACGAATGTACATTGGCTTTAAATGTTTAGAATTGCTAATCTTCCAGAAAATATTAAAAAAAACATGGTTTTGATGTGCAAACAGTATTTTTGAGGAGTATGAAATGTTATGGCTTCTGGTTTTTGAAGTGGCAAAATTTTTAGCTTCTGTTTTTTTATAACAGCAGTATAAAGTTTCTGAGGATGAGATAATTCAGAAAAGAATAATTTTGTCGATTGAAAACATGCTGAGTAGGAAGTTATGAATGACAAAGATATCTTGTCCTTTCAACCCTGCCCTACCCTCACTCAGCCAAAGTTTCCTTGTTTGTGAAGATTCCATGTTTGTTGTTAATCATTGTTGTATTTTATAAAAGATTTTACGATCTTAAACAAGGTAACTTGCTATGTAGTAATCATGGTTAGAAACAACAGAATACAACAACCACTACACATTTCATGTGCATGTTGTTTCAAGCAATCAAAGCAAGTATGTTTGTTTTATGGAAATGTCTCCCCCCTCTCTTTTATGTATACAATATTTCTTGACATAAGAACTTGCCATTTAGGTAATCATGTGCAAAAAGTGCTTTGATTACACTGACTTCTGCCAATGACTAAAAGGTTATAGATAAGAAATAAGCACTGTAATTTTCTGACTATAAAGGCAATATTTTTTTCTCCAATTTCGACCATTACGTCTAATAACCGAGGGCGCCCTATTAACTAACAAATTTGTGAGAAGAGAGGCAATGATTGCTGTACTCGGTACAGTCTACTGTGAGTCACAACATCGTAAGTGGTAACGAGTCACCGATACGAGGAGTACTCAGGTTAATATGTTCAAAAATCCCTATTATTATCCGAGATACCGTCCAAACAGATGCCATAACCCTTCATTGGATGTAAAAAGCATCGTTGTAGAGCTATAAATGCAATAATTCTACCAGTTTTCGTGATAAAAAGTCAACAACAAGAAGTCGCAAAAACAGAAGTTTGATTATTTGAGAAGGGAGCCAACTATCGTTTAAGACAGCAATAATGGTGGTCGGTAAGCGTTTGCAAGACGTGTATGGGCTTCAAACTTCGACGTTTTTTGCAAGGTGTGTATTACTTTATAAACGAGGGCGCCTTTTACTTTTTTTCCAGATTTTTTCTTGAAAATTGGCCCTATTCGCCTTATATACAGCAGTGCCTAATGATCCCAAAAATATAATAATTTCATAATCATACTTGCTCTCCATCACTTGGTAAGTGAAGTGGTTTAGTTTTGGGGCAAAGTGGCACACAACAGCATGGAATGACTCTAGAGTTGCTGTCTGCGCATCTGGAGACATCATCCCAATGTCCCGTAACAGGTAATTGTTGCAGATGATGCCCTCCAGTGTTCGATGCTGCCGTGTCCCTGTTGTATACATTTTAAAAATTACACAAACTGCTCAGAAGAATTAATTTGACTACATAGTTTTAATGTATTTTCTAAGCTTTAAAAATCAACTTGTCACATCTTAGCTGCCTGGCTTATTGACTATCTGATTAACTAAATATGTACCTTACCATGATTATGTTTGAATGGAGGGAAATAGGACCCTCAATTGTTGCCTTTGGATAGGTGATTGGGAGATTTAGACCAAGTTCAAAGACGGTCAAAGATCAAGGTCACTGTAGCCAAAAATATTCCTTGATCTACCGTTTTAATGCTCTATTTAGGATGCAAAAGTTTTTTACAAAGGGTAAACTGTGTCTTGCATGCCTGCTCTCATGGTAACCTCAGTCTCGATTACCAATCCAGTTTATGCCCTTGATGATTTTGGGTCAAATTCATGGGGATCAATACGTTCTGGGGAGCAGAGCTTCAGATTATTAGTGCGCCTGCGTCATTGACCCCTTCTTTTTAATAATGGCCCATGTCAACATACTTATTCCATTCCATGAGATTTCCGTTTTTGCTTTTTCCAAAGGTATCTTGCAAGTCTCTAGTTGTTTTGCTAGATAAACTGTCTGTCTGTTATGCACAGACACATGTGTGCACCCAAAATAATATTTACGCCACATAAGTAGCCCATCATTTTGAAAATTGACTCTTCTTTTTGTGCAACCGCAAGTCATATGGGAGCAATGCCACTGTACGGCCCAGAAGATGTGACAGCAAAAACAAAAATATTGTGTGAATGTGTCTCCTGGTGTGGATTATTGCAGAAAATGTTTTGTTGAAGTGTGTTAGAAAGAAGGAAGGGAGTAAATAGGAAACACAAGTGTAAGCTGTGTGACTTGTTCCAGTTGTGTCCGTCACCTTTTCTGATCCAGGCTCGAGGTTCCAGAGGGCCGTGCATGCATCTAGGAAAGGTTCCACCATGGCCATCGTGGATGTCAGCGATGTGGTTGCTGATGGACAGCCACTTGTCTTTAACAATTTGCGGACGATTGGGTACCTCTGGTGTGGAGGTGGAGCACCAATGCATATGTTTTTTGATTGACTTGGTCCATAGGGCAATGCAGGCGTTTGCTGCTTTCTTGCCAGCCACATCGAGTTTCTTACCAACTCCTGGAAATTAAATGCAAAAAAAGAAAGAAAACAAATATAAGCAATTATGTGAACATCTTGCAGTTGTTTGTAGATAAACAACATTTTGTCAGATTCTTAGCATCTTCACAATTTTGTATTCCCAGTTCTGTAAGAACACGAGTACATTGGAATGGGAACAAGTGCTGAATGTTTATGATTTCTCTGAGTGTGTGTATGTATGCATGTGTGCATCTGTGTATGACCATAATGTGTTCCAGTTCATAGTGCCTAAACCAGTGCACCAATCGTAAAATGACAACAAAAATGGTGGTCAGTGATCGTTTACAGGACGTGTACGGGCTTCAAACTTCGACTTTCTGTTGTGAGGTGTGTATCGCCTTATAAACGAGGGCGCCTTTTTTTTTTCAGATTTTTCTTGAAGTTTTCCCTATTCGCCTTATACACAGCAGCGCCTAATGAGCCGAAAATACGGTAATTGATACTCCCATTCAAAAGGCTATAAACAAAGCTAGCCAAATGTTACGGTTAATGAAAATAATTTTTGTTCAGGTCAATTAGGACATTAGGCCTCGTGGCCTCTTCACTGTTATGTCATTTTTGTTTCAACTTTTACACAGCTGAGATGTTTTTGTTTTATTTTTGGAAAATCTGCCTTTCAGTCATGCTCATATTGTAGTTTTGAGATGGTGTATTTATCAAGGAGGTTTTTGAATTGTGTTAGATTCAGTGCTCGTTTAATATGTGCAGGAAGAGTATTCCAAAACTTTGTTACTCTGTTAGAAAAAAAAAATTATATTATTAGTTTGGCTATACTGGGTTAGTATTTTTAAATCACTGTTATGGGTTCTTGAGTCAGTTGAGTCATTTGTTAGCTGGACCAAAGATTTATTAATATTGTTATCAATGTAAAACATTCTGTATGTGTTTATCAGATCCTCACGAATTCCTTTTTATTTCAGAGATGGTAATTTCAACTTCCTTACTCTGTGTTTGCAATGTAGGTGACTAACGCCTTTAATTAATTTTGTTGCTAAATGTCTTTGGACCCTTTCTAATGCTGACAATTTCCTTTTTTAAAAACAATACTTATTTAAACAAGGAAACATTTTTTTTTTTGTACAAGGCTATGGTGCGTCCACATCTGGAATACAGCAATATAGTACCCTTACCAGTGGCTATTGAAAGAGTGCACAGTGCAACAAAAACTGTTAAATGTTGAAGAACTGTTAACTATCAAGAGAGGTTAAAATTATTAAAATTACATACATGAAAAGGAGATCTCATTCAGGTATATACAATCTATAATTTAGATTATATAAGTTTTGATTGTCTATTTTTAGTGTCTACATACAGTAACAATAGAAATCAAGAAGGTGTAAGGTACAGATTCAACGTTATAACACTGTGCTGGAGGTTTAAAGACATTTTAATAAATACGTATTTATGATGCCTGCCAGTAACTAGATGCCACTTACCTTTGGACAGGTGCCATATGTCAAAGTGATGGATGATGGGCTGATCATGGTCTCGGGAGTGGTTGTCTGCCATGAACTTCTTGACACTGGTATGTCGGTCAGTGATGAGGTGGCTGACACACACTTCTTCAGACACCTTCTGGAGACCTGTCTTCAGGCCTTCTAGCTCCATGGCATGCGAATTTTGAACTTGGTTACTCTGCAAATGGATTCCAGCATGAAGATGTTTGGTATTTGGTATTTCCAAGTCACAGAGACTTATCTCAGTAAAATTCAGGCTCCTCTCCCACAGAGAGCGCATCACCGCATGCGCAGTGCATACCCATTAACCCAATGTGCTCTGCCCATTTGCCCTGCGGGCTGCACTCCAAGCCTGCAGGTTATGAGAGAGAGGTGCTAGTTTTATTACAAAACAGACAAAAATACGACAATGAAGTGCTTGCAAACAATTTAAAATCGTGCAACGAATTTAGCGATTATTCTGACGCAAATAGCTTCTGAATAAACATAGTTTAGTCGATAATAGTTTCTAGATTGATAAGGAAATTAAAGGGAGGTTGCTGCGCGAAAATTTGTCGGCTGCACTAGAGCGTTGGAATGAGTTAAATAAAATAAAAAATTTAAAAGCTTTGTTTGGTAACATAATTTACATAGAGAAGACTTACACCGTTTACATCTGCTTTTTCAATATGATTAAAAACAATAATAATGTCTCTGATCAGATTATGTCCCCCCTAAAAACAAAGTTTAGACTATGTGATAGGTACCCGTGCAAAGAAGGATATGTAATAGTTTGCCTGCGTAGGACTAGGAGTGGTTGAGTGCGATAGATTGGTTTTTTGTTGTTGTTTTTTTTTGTGTGTTTTTTCAAGTTTATTTGTTGAAATTATCTTAATTTCATGTTATCATGACAGGAGAGAGAGAGAGAGAGGCTAACTTACAGTAATATTTTTTTAATTTTTATTTTTATTGTGCAGCTAATTATGTTATTTAATTGTTAATGTATGTATTCACAAAATGTTCACTTGGAAAAGTACGTGAAGTGTTGCATAACTGTAAGTCAACGTCAATGCTTTTGGTCAATGTTTCCATGACATTTGGAATAAAGCATAACATTTTGGAAAAACTATAGTGGGTCATGTGTGTAAGGCAGAACTAACAATATGAGTAATAGTAACAAACTTACCTGTACCATCCTTTAGGGATTCCAGGCGTCTTTCATACAAATACCAGGTAGCTCCTCCATTTTCCAGAAGTTCTGTGTTTGACTCTGCTTTTTTCCTTTGCTTACTGTCATCTACTATCTTTCTGCCTTACTGGTCCATTCTTCTGCCTTTGTTCTAGAATTGTTTTGAAAGATTTTCCTTAGCTGAAGGATACATTGGGTATAATTACTTCATGATTTTTCTCTACTTTATACTAATATAGTTAGGTGCATACTGGCAGTTTGATGCATATGAGATGATGCGAAAGGAGGATGCATGAGCAATTAACAAAGAAAGATAAGATTTACCTGTACAAGCTGTACGTGGAGAATTTCAGATGTCTCCGCATCCATCAGCGTGTAGCTGCAATACTTTGCGCAATGCCCAGGAGAGTCGCAGCGCCCGTCTCCAGCCAGCTTCACACGCCTGCCTTGTCTTGCCACAAAGAGCTTATCCTGGCACTGGCGCCACAGATAGCGTACTGCAGGCACCAGGTAAGCCCCCTGAATTCGGTCGTAAGTTTGCCTGCCGAAACAGGCAATGTTGGCAAATTTGAAGACGTCCAGCAGGCGTGTGGGTGAACAGGCAGCGAAGAAGGAAGCTGCTGCCAGCACAAGGTTTACCAGGGGTAGCTGCTGGGAGTAGGGCTGAGAAGCCCAGGAGAAGATAAACCCGCACTGGCAATGGCTGTTGTACTCAACACTTGTGCCACACTCTCCCTTCTTCAGCACTTGGCATGGCTCTGCACACTTCCTGCACACGCTGAGGAGTGTCTCCAGCTGACTTTCACAGACAATGTACTTCCGTTCTTCAAACTCCTCAAGATTATCTGTGTGTTGCCTGCAACACACGCACACACACACACATACACACACTCTCATTACATATACAGTGGGACCTCCCTTACAAGAACCCCTCCCCCATTATAAACTCCCTTCCACATAATAATAATAATACATGAACTGGTTCTTTATAGAGCGCTTAACTCACTTTGCAGGGTGCTCTAAGTGCTGAACAAAGGCCTAAACACTAACATACAGATAAACATACACATTACAGAGAGGAAAAAAATAATCAACATGAAGACAAGTATTAATCAATATAAACATTAAAAATAATCATTTTAATAATTAAGTCTCAATTAAGACAAATGATTGCGACTGTTGATATGAAATAAATCATTATACTAACTTGTGGCGGTGCCATAGCCGATGAGGTTTAACAGAGGCGTGGTCACCGCTACAGCTATCTGTATTAATACAAAATTGGGACTTTACTGGTTTCGTACTGCCTCCGGGCATTGCCTCCAGTATTGTGCCCACCATATTTGTATTTACAAATGTCCCATATGTGTCTGATTCAGACCAAGAGGACGTAAAACTCCATTTTCGTCGTCGATATGAAATAAATATTTTGTGGCGATACCATAGCCGATGAGGTTTAACCGAGGCATGGTTACTGCTACACATATCTGTATTGTTACAACATTTTTGGACTTTACTGGTGTTGCATTGCCTCTGGGCATTGCCTCCAGTATTGTTCCAACCATCTTTGTATCTACAAATGTCCCATATGTGTCTATGACCGAGAGGACGTAAAACACCATTTTTCATTCATTCTCTCGATATGAAATAAATGCATTAATCTCTCTTCAGAGTAGTTTCAGAAAAGTGTTGAAAAGACTGGACAGAGGAAGAGTGTCGAACACTATATGGCAGCAAACTATTCCAGACTGGGGCAGTAGAGTATGAGAGAAAAAGAAGATTCAATGAAAGATTTAGTTTTAATACGAGGAGTGGAGAGCAGGCATGAGTCGGAGGAAGATCTGAGTTGACGGATTGCAGTATAGATTTGTACAATGTCAGTGAGATACTGAGGGGCAGTTCCTTTAATACAGTTGAAAGTGAGGCATGCCACTTTTTACTGAATTTGAGCGGAACTTGGAAGCCAGTGAAGTAGCGGGGTGATATGCCATGTCTTTTTTGCTTTGAAAATCAATCTTGCAGCTGCATTCTTTCTTAACTTTATGGATTGAGTACTGCGGGCAAACCAATAACAGAAGGATACAATAGTCTAGCCTAGACAGAACAGATCAGAGTTTGTGTTGCTGAGTGGTAAGGAGGTTGTGATTTGAACTTATCTTACGAGTCTGAAGATAGGCTATTTTGCAGACATTGTTCACATGTGTTTTCATTGTAAGGTTGGAATCGATAGTGACGCCCAGGTTTTTGACAGAAGGAACAAAATCAATATCTGAGTCACCTATCCTTATCAAAGATGATAGGGACCTGTCAACAGAGAGTCTATTACAAGTCATTATGATGCTTGATTTTCTGTCATTTAACTGGAGTTTGTCTTCATTCATCAATTACATGTTTTGACATTACTGACATACCCTTGAAGACCTTGAACAGTGGGTTCAAAATCAGAAAGAGTTGTATCCATGTATAGCTGATTATCATCAGCGAAAGTATAATGATTTACAGACTGATTCTTAAAAATATTGAAAAAGGGGTTACATAATTATACAATACAAAATACACAGGTCCTAGGACAGAGCCATGGGGGATGCCATAAAAGAAAACAATATAAATGAAGTTAAATTCTAAGTAATAACTAAAAATGTAGGTAATAGATGAAATAACAAAATTAAATAATTGTATCAACGAAAGACATATAACAAGTTCATAACTTCAGATTTAACAATAATACCAGCAATATTAATGATGAAAGGACTGCAAAATATTTGACTGTCATTTTGAATGTTGATAACATCAACAGATTTTTTTTCTATGAATTTGAATTAAAATAGGACATTATATCACAGATTATGCACTGCGATGAGCATACCACAAGTACACAACACATTATAACAATATTGAGTGTTCCATGCACATTTGCCCTTCTTTGTAAGTATTAAAATTATCTCCATTAAACAACTCCCTCCCAATTAATTAAAAGACCTCATTTGGGATGATGTTTTCAGGTCTTATACAAAAGGTTCCACTGTAGTATACAATATGGTCCATTATTGCATTGTGTGGTGCACTTTTGCTATTTTCCTTTACACTATCTATCATTGGAAAGAAGTAAGTTTGTCCCAGTTTGTGGCTTTTTTAATTTATTCATTCCATTTCAAGGATATTTTGCAAACAGAATCACTTCAAATACTTTGTGGTGGTGCAAAAACTGAAATTAAAACACACCCAAGCATACATTATTGATGTGCTGATTTTCACCTTGAAGTTTGAATTTAAAAACTGAAATTTCCTTCATTGGGCTATATATTTCATGTCAGAGCTGCATCTCATGAACCAGTCAACAAAATCTACTGCTCATAACTAGGCATTCTGTTACTGTGCTTAAACCCCCCAGAGATAATACTTTTTTTAATAAAAACAATTTCATAATTGGAATAAAGACTTGAGTGAATGAATAAACAATTTAACAATTTATTGAATAATACTCCAGTAAAGCAAAACAAACAAACATAATTCCAATTCATCATTGGATATAAGCACAAAATCAATTTAATTTGAAATTGCTAACTGTAACCCTGAATTAAGGTGTTCACAAAAACTAATAAATATATGCGTATGACACACTACTGTTAGTGTTACCTCGGCTGCCTGCAGTTGTTGTAACAGTCAGGACCTTCTTCTTCCTGAGTTACCTCTTCATCTTCAGTGTGTGGCTCATCTGCCACAGGCCTGCAACACACACACACACACACACACACACACACATACGCGCGCGCGCGCGCACACACACACACACACACACAAAGCATGTTTTTGCTTATACAATGTTCCCATCTGGAAATAAAATTTTGATTTGACTTTACTTGACACACACCATATACAAAGGAATGCATAATTTAAGAACAAATGAAACTAAGAATGACACACAAAATTCTTTATTTTAATATACAAGGACCTTTATTTTTTGTTATGTTTAAGACAGTTTGAAAATGGGAGGAGGTAAATCATTCTATTAATTATTATACATTTCCTACGCTTATAAAATGAAGAACAGCACAATTTATATGCTGGTTTGCACTGTTAATGACTAAGCTGAATAACAATAACTCACCCAATTGGATCAGTCTGGCACTCTTTTGAAGTGTGCTGGCAGTCCTGAGCCTTGATCTCTGCATCTGTTTGGGTGGATCGGCAGACAATACGAGTGGACCTAAGCTCAATGGGGGAAGTTTGGGTCTGAGCAAAGCAGTGCTTGACTGGTTTTGTCTGCATCTTTCTGGATGTCACTTTGGGTGTAGCTTTCTGCACATACAAACATCATTATCCTAACTGCTGTTCATATCTTTGTTTTCAATTTGTTAAACTACAGCAAGAATCCAACAATAGGATATGTTAAACATTTCTTGGCATTCTTAAAATTAAATTGATAAAAGTGTATAATTGCATACAAACATATGCATGTACATTATACATATTTTCTTTCAAAAGAAAATGTACCAAAAATTGCTAAGAAAATAGCATGATCCAGATTGAAATGTAGAAGAAAAAAGAACAACTACGCATACAGTCAAAATCGTTGAAATAAAAATGTAAGTGACTGAAATATTATTTCGAGATAGCCAATATTATGAGATAAAAAGACATTTCAAAATGTATATAGATTATTTGGACACACCAATTATTGTGAGTTATCCAGTGTTTTTGAGTTATCCATGTTTTAGTTAGGCCCAAACAAAACAGTTGTAGTTAAGGTAACAGGGCCCCAAAATTAGGGTAGGTAGGTAGGTAGGCCTTAACTTTTTTTTTTTTTTTTTTTTTACATGAGCGTGTAAGATGCTTTGAAAGTGCTAATCACACTCATATTTTCCGAAAAATGAGCGCATGGCTCCATTTAAGACGCCATTTTGCAACATGTGGACGTTCAGCGCATTACAGTTATGTCCCCTGATGGGCATTCCCCGATTGAACTTGCGTGTGTGTGTGTTTGTGTCTATCTCTCTCTCTCTCTCTCTCTCTTTAAAATATTGTCCGTCGGAATACTGTAACCACCACTAATTTTGTTTTTCTTATCAATTCATCCTGCTGTATATAAATTTTCATTTTCAACTACCCCCCCCCCCCCCTCCCCGAACCTAAACTTGTCAGTCTGCATGCACATTGTAATTTCCAATAACAACAGTGGGAAGGTTACTAAATTACTCACATGGTGCACATCAGCTTGTACACAGATGTTTTCTTTTTCATCAACTGTACACACAACTACTGCTTGAGGCACTGGAGGCAAGTCAGCACACTCAGGGTCAGAGTCAGCTGCCTCTTGTTGGGGTATAGCAGCTGCCACACTCTCAGCCAGTGCATCATCAACAACCTAGAAAAAATAATGTAAGGAAAATAAATAATTTAGTAATTAATAAGATACTTTGTAAAAAAATAATTACTGGAGGATGCACACTTCTTTCTCAGCAATATATATGTTGTGCTTGAAAAAGCTCAGATAATATCACTCACTTAAAAGACACCTATTGAAAAAGAAAGACATCTATGGATGAGTTGAATTAACAATGATGAGAATATAAATGTTACAATTACAACTGTTTTCATTCAATTGTACTAAGTCTAATTTATTTTTTATTTCATATACAACATTGTAGTGACATGTTTGCCTTCTTCTCTTGTATAAAAAATATTACTTATGAAATAAAGCACAAAGGATGGAAAAGTGATAGGAAAACTGTTGGCTCTTGCACATCACTAGCAAATCCAACCAGTTTTCATTTGTAATAGGATATATTTGTTATTACTACAGTGAATAACACAATATGATATTTTCATTTTTAATAAAACTATCACTATGTTCTAAGTATGACTGGGGTCATGAAGCATCAACTGGAGAAAATGTTAATTCAAGCTTTACTTTACACCAAAGTGTCATTCTGATAGCATGTCATAATTAAAATTTAATACATTAAAGCAAGTAAATTTGAGTAGTGATAGTAATGTTCTGTGATTAATGACTAAGATCCAGTCACACATAAATACAAATCTACTTAAAACACACACACACACACACACACACACATATTAACTGCATGCATATATGCATGCGCACGGGCAAACACACACACACACACACACAATTAAAGCTTTTTGGGTTTGTTTTATTTGGGTTGTTTTTTGGTGTGTGTTTTAATGTTTATTTCCTTCTATAATTGTTGTGTCATAGATGGCTTGATGTAAAAAAAGCAAACCATTATTGCTTATTCAATGTTCCATCTGACTTTTAACACACACACACACACACACACAGACTGAGAGCTATGGTTGTCTGCCAGTGCTCAGCTGTGTAAGTCAAGGATATGTATGCCTATATGAGTATATGTGTGTATGCATATTATAATGTGTGTGTGTGTGTGTGTGTGTGTGTGTGTGTGTGTGTGTGTGTGTGTGTGTGTGTGTGTCTGTATGAGAAAGAGAGAGAGTGAGTGTGTGTGTGTGTGTGTGTGTGTGTGTGCGAAAATAGAAAGGATATAAATAAGCAATGGGGACAGGCACAGCTTATTTTTTATTGGCATAAACAATGAGAACTGAGGAAATAGATCGATGACAGAGCTTCAACTAATACCCAACAATGACATTAATGTTACTTTTCAAAGTTTTACAACGACATTATGCTGACAAAGTTTGGTGTGCATACACTTGTATACATGTATGTACACTTACCTGTCTTCTCTTTTTGTTGACTAGGCCTAGTGGTAGTCTGGCATCGCCATCTGCTGTCTGCTGCCTCTTTCTAGCACACTCGATGTGGGGAAATATAGAGGGAACAGCAGTGTCCACCAGTTCACATCTATACACTGGAAACCCGTCCTTTCCACTCATCTGTGCTCGAAAGCGAAAGTCTGAAGCAACAAAATGCTCGGAACACAGTACATCGTACTTTCCGGGCATCCATAAACCCCTTGTCACTGACACTGGATCCATTCTGTTCACTCTTGCAGCCCATTCTCTCCTGCGTTCCGGGTCCGTAGGGAAATTGTGAAAAGAAAAGTTAGCTGATTTAGGCCTAACAGATGTTATGTTGCAGCCTGGTGCAGCACACTGTTTAGGCATTGTTTACACAATACACAGGTCCTACGGACAGAGCCTTTCGTTTTTGCAGGTGATCGTCTGACTGTTGCCACGTTACAAGAACGCATCACTCCCCCTCCTTCCCGGAATTACGTCATTTTAGCTAACTCCGCACAAACGAGATTCACTTGGAGCAGACGACAGGGAAAAAAAATAGCTCAGCGCATGTTGCTAAATTTGAGATATAACGATATGATTGTGTTCTGTTTCATGAATGTTTGTGACTTTGAATTATGTCAGAGTTTAAAATCCAATTCGATTTTGCATCATTCTGCCCGTGGTTTACGAGATGCTCATAGATCCCACGGAGATGCCTATACCGATGTCTATGGTCCTTTAACTCACTCCTTACTGGCCGATTGCTTCCCTTTACAACCGTTCAATACTGTCGTTTAACCATTCACAATTCACAACCCCGCGAAGCCTGGCAACCCAAACTGGTATAGAAGTGTTCCTCTACGGTCCCTTAATAGTTTTCAACCAATGAAATCACTTTCCGTCTATTTTTAGTACCGCAATGAATGAAAACGAGTCACTACCCCGCTCTTCGTCTTCTTTGTTATGCTTTTTTTAAAATCTGCTAATAATAAAATTTTACTTTGGAATTATAACATAATTATGCTAGCTTTTATTATTATAAACAATAGAGGGATCCGGGATAGCATCATAATGTCATGTGATTTTGTTGGTAACGAAAGTCGGACGCCATTTTGGCTGGAGCGCCGTTTTGGTTCAGATTACAGAGGTGAGCGTCAGTGAGTTTCGACAAATCGTCACAATGGTAATAAACTGTGCAGTAGTTAAATGTTCAGGACTAAAAGCAAACATCAGAATTCAATGCGTTCCACCGCCAAGTATCTTAGCAACCCGAATAATCCAGCCATCATGGCCGACAGAGGTGACATTCTCATTTGCATACATGAACCCGGATCCCTCTATACCGCAAATTTTTAAAACTGTGCGGTTAAGCATTATTTTTTAAATATTTTGTATGTAATGATGCAAACCCGCCTAGTATGGAACGCTTGTGTACGTCAGCAGGTACGCTATAGCGTACGATAGTATAGAGAGAGTTAATGGTATATTTTGGCTGAAAAATGGTTGGCAGCGAAAGGGTTAAAGATTATAGCTAATAGCTCAGCTAGCAGACCAGTAAATTTTGTAATATTTGTGAAGCTTGAGTCACAGTTGTTGTCGTACCCTGGCTAAAAGACTCCAGGGATCATCCCAACAGCCGAAGCACTTGAACACTATGGTACAAATGCACCAGCTAGGGATGAGAACATTACGTGTGTGACCGTTTTTGATTACCCCGCCACATGGGCAGCCACACTCCGACTTCGGAGGATGCCACAGTTGAAATCTTCTTTCCTTCATTGTTTTCCTTTTTTTAAAGAAAAAAGTTTAGTTGTGGTGTGATTATAATTAAGAAAACAAAAACTTTTCCTGATAGCAGAGGAGGCAGCTGATTTTCCAGAGGGCTGGGCTGGAATTTGTTTATAGTAGAAATGCCTTGCCCAGGGGACATCCCCACTCTGTCGGCCAAGACTACTTAAGGACTGCTGGCTTTGGGAAAGGTCCCCAAAGGGAAACTAATCCCTTTGTCTGCAACACTAAGAGCCAGTACAAACACTACTTACCATATTTCACGGACTATAAGGCAATACAGTGGAATCTCCCTTATAAGACTCCCTCCCACATAAGACCTACTTCTCTGAGACATTGCTCTTCTTTCTAACTGTTAAAATTACCTCCCTTATAAGACCCCGCCCTTATAAGACTTCATTTTGGAGGTCTTATGAGGTGGCTCTGTACTTTTTTCTTAGACTGAGTGAGACCCCTGCGCCTTATAATATGACCAATAATATAGTAAGAAACTTAATAATAATCAAAATTTTGTGTAAAATTGGGGGGGGCCTTATAATCGGATGCGCCTTAGTCCATACAATACGGTACTTTGAGACTGAGAGTCAACGTCATGAACAATAGACTAAGCTGTACCATGATTTGCCATTGTTTTAGAGAATTATTTATTGTACAGTCTCACTTTAGTATCTTTACTATTGGCCCCAACTTTGGGCTAATGTCAGTGAATGAAAAATTCCATATCAGAAAAGGGATTACTCCTATTTGAATTCCCCCCATGGGGATACGGGGAGATCTTTTGTATAAATAGTTCCCCCACCTTCTGTAAGTTCTGTGCTTGCAACTTCCTCTAATCTGTCACTCTCTTTGACTCTGCCTTTTCCCTTTGCTTACTGTCACCTGCTATCTTTCTATCTTACTGGTCCATTATCCTGCCTTTTTTCTATACAATTTCTTCAGCCGAAGTCGGACATGCTGGGCCTAACTATTTCTTAGTTAGGCGCATAACGGCAGCATGACGCATCTACGCTCATGTGACAGGAAACTGTCTGAGCGAACGAAGAAGAAGAAGAATATTTAAATTACTGAACTATTAGATGTCTGATTTTTTTATTTTTTTCTGTCGTATTTACAGTGATTTCAAAGTGGACAGCAATGTAAGGTGATGACCATCAGCAGACGCAGCCAGACTCTTTCCACGCTGTTTGGGCAGATGCTTCCTGAACAAACTTCATTTCCAACTCGCCATACAGTTTCCTTCACTTAAAATGGTTATGTACAATAAAATGGCCTGCTTGTGTGTAGCACACAATAGAATCTTGAACTTCAATTTTAAAATGTCTTCTCTAGGTGTATGTGCATAATATGTACATGTATTTAAGAATATTGTGAAAAATAAGTGACTTTTTTTTTTACTGTGAAAATAAAAGACACTTTATTTAACGTTCACCACAAGTGCATTGAACTTTAATGCATGTTTTATGCAAGACACTGATGCTCTACGCTACGACCAGTATTAATAATGCTACGCTTTCTGTGCAAAAAGTCCTGAGACTTTGATTTAGGATGGAAAGGGTTTTTGCTCTGGTCAAA
The DNA here is from genome assembly GCA_017654935.2 of Phymorhynchus buccinoides. NCBI lineage: Eukaryota > Metazoa > Mollusca > Gastropoda > Neogastropoda > Raphitomidae > Phymorhynchus > Phymorhynchus buccinoides. The sequence continues at coordinate 27,622,955 of CM065708.1, read as the reverse complement.
TTATGAAAATTCAACTATGAACGACAAAATGTTATATTTATATTCTGTTTTAAGTAATTTAATGCTAAAAGATGTGCATCTCTTCTGAAGATTAATGTCTGAAACAAATGGTGCTTGATCTTTTTTTCTTTTCTTTTTAATCAATATTTGGTTGCCTTAATTAAAGAATGTTTTAAGTTTCTAAATAACCATATCTGATTAATAAAAAAAGGGAAATTATAGCTGTGTATTGATTTAGAAGAGAGAAAAAAACATGATCTGCAATGAAGCAAGCCATTCATAAAGAACCAGATATTGTGAACCAATTACATTAAAATTCATAATACAGTGGAATCCGTTTAATTGGCCATCGGATAATGGGCCAAAGCCGCTTAATCGGCCAATTTCCTCTGGAACGGAATTTGTTCTTCTTAAGCATGTGTTATTTTGTTTGTTTTTACGGCCAAAGCTGAAATATTCAATTTCGCTTTATTGGCCACTTTTTCTCTCTAATTTTTCCTCTTTACCCCTTTTTGAGAGGGAGAACAACAGAGGCAGACAAACTGACAACACGCTTTTGACGTTTACATGGTTGAGTGTGAAGTTGGAAGGTGAGCTGTTGTCAATTGAAAGACCCTGCATGGCGTTAAAATCACTCCAGAAAACAAAATGATTGTCTTTTACTCGTGCTTCTGTCAAGTTGTAGGATTAATAAACACACACACACACACACACATCACAAAAAGGGAAAGAATTTGAATTTGAACTGCAACATTTAATTTTGACGTCATTGCTTTTTACTTGCATAATTGCGTCATACAGTATCTCGATGTTCGTTTTATCGGCCGATTCGCTTTATCGGCCATATTTTTCCTGGTCCTAAAAGTGGCCGATTACGCGGATTCCACTGTATAAGCTTTAAGATTTAAATTGTTTTTATCTTTTTTCTCTCTTTCTGATACATTTTTCTGATCTCACTACTTTCTCAGTATTAACTCAATTTTACTTTCTACTTTGCATTTATCATCTTACTGTATTTTACTGTTTGCTGTATACTTGTATTCTCCAACATATTTTGCCCTGAAATACATGTTCTCATGTTCTGAGCATGTCCTCCAAATCAACTTAATTTTTCTGATTATGCCTGTTGACATTTGTTCACTGTATAAAGTGATAATCTTAAAGATCTGAAGGATTAAAAAATCACCTGTAATTCACCAAAGTCTCTCTTAGTAAAGAGAACTATCAATATTTCTTCATAAGTATCAGTAATTTTATTTTATTACATACAGTATTATTATTTATAAGCATATTTTAAGCCAGGCAGTATTGTATTTGCATTAAGCATGTCACTGTTTCAGACTGGATAAATGAAAACGAAACAGCATTTTTTGTTTATATCACTGTTTTAGACTGGATAAATGAAAACGAAACAGCATTTTTTGTTTATATCACTGTTTTAGACTGGATAAATGAAAACGAAACAGCATTTTTTGTTTATATCACTGTTTTAGACTGGATAAATGAAAATGAAACAGCATTTTTTGTTGTATATGAATTAATGGTAATACACTGTTCTGTTACTAAGCAGTAAGTTATGTGATAAATCTCTTTTTTTATTTGAACGTGGTCTCTTTAAAAACAAAATTAATGATAATAACCTGATAGTTTTGATATACTCGTAAAGAAATACCACACTTTATGGTGAAGTCCATTTTTAAATGCTGTATTTGAAAGATATACAGAGCTAGTTTGCAGATAAATATGAACAAATGATATAGATGACCTTTTCCTGACTTATTAGTTCCATGTACCTGTTATTTACCTTTTTGTGAGATGCGTACCGTATTTTTCGGATCATTAGGCGCTGCTGTGTATAAGGCGAATAGGGCAATTTTCAAGAAAAATCTGAAAAAATTAAAGCAAACTTTGAAGCCCGTATGCGTCTTGTAAACGCTTACCGCCCGCCATTACTGCTGTCATAAACGAGAGTTGGCTCCCTTTCCAAATAATCGAACTTCCGTTTGAGCTGCTTCCTGTTGTTGTGTTTGGACAATTCTTCACGAAAACTGATAGAATTATGGCATTTTAAGATCTACAACGATGCTTTTTACATCCAGTGAAGGGTTATGGCATCTAGACTGTACTGAACACAGCAATCGTTGCCTCTCTTCTCACGATTTGTTCACTAATAGTAATAGGGCGCCCTCGTTTATTAGGCGCATAGGTCAAAATTGGAGAAAAAATATCGCCTTATAACCCGAAAATTATGGTATTTCATTTTCCTAATGTACCCAGTATTTATCCGCCTACTTCCTGTTTTATACGGCCTATTTCCACTCTAGCAAGTTAATGCAGCTTTATTTAAGCTATGTAGAATTGGTAGAACAGCACTTTTGTTTGCATCAAAATATTTTAGTTGGCTGTAAAAATGTAAGGAATGGAGGTGTTTGTATATTGATATAGCAATGTGTTTGTTTCTGTAGCTAGGTTTGATTCTGTGCGTGATTTTGTTTGTTTTTCTTTTTACTATTACTGCAAACTGTATTACAATTACCGAATATGGCTTATTATTGAAAAAAAACCTCTTTAAAAAAATGTGTTACAAAACATGTGATGAATGCTGTGGTATTTTTTTATATTTCTGTTATTTAATATTAAAGAAAATTCTACGCAAACAATTATCTTTTTTAATTTAAAAAAAATTAAAACAAATATGAAAACACTTGGACTTATTGGTCACTTTGTTTTATTTTGTTCTTCATCATTTCACCAACACAGGAAAAAAACAAAAAACATTTTTGTGTGTCCTATTACATTGTATTGCATTTTGACCTCTTGTGTAAGGGCCACAATGTGTCAAAGACCCACAGAGCCGGCTGGATTAAGTCCCTTGGTTTTTTTCTGGGTCGATGTGGTCCGCATTTAGACTTACCTCGTATACGATCGAGGCTGCTCTTTAAAGTGATGCCTCGTTTTCGTGACTGTCCTCATATACGATCGAGGCTGCTCTTTAAAGTGATGCCTCGTTTTCAATGTGTATGGGAGCAACACTTGGTCAAAATAAGATTTTTTACCTGCTATAAGAAGGAAAACACGTGAAATACGTGATTTTGACAGCCGGCTCTGTAGGTCTTTAAGGAAATCATACATTTCAACCATGACTACCCCCTGTGGGAATACCGGGGGCGGAGAGGGAGGGAGACAGTCTTTCATACAAATAGTTCCCACACCTTCTGGAAGTTCTGTGCTTTCAACTTCCTCTGTTGATTCTGCCTTTTTCCTTTGCTTACTGTCATCTACTGTCTTTCTTGCCTTGCCAGTCCATTTTCCTGCCTTTGTTCTACTTCTAGAAACTCTCACAAAGATTTTCTCCAGCTGAAGATGAACATGCTGGGCCTAACAACTTCTTAGACGCATATCGGCAGCATGATGCACCTGTGGTCATATGACAGGAGACTGAGCGATCGAAGAACTACCATGACTGATAACATAAAGAAAAAGGCTGTCACCATGTGCAGTAACAAGCCCACCTCAGAAATAGTTACATCAGCTTAAGATAATGATACCATTATACAACATTTTAAGTAATTCTGTTCAGTAGTTCTCAAAATAGTGTGGATAGATAGACATAGAACAAAAAAAACTAGATATTGAGCAACTTAGGACACGCATTTGACCGCCCAACTAAGAATATCGCGCGCTAAGCCCTTACTGGTTTGACTGCCCCCTGGCGGTCAAATCATCGTCCTAAGTTGACCATTGCAATGCTGAACCGTTCTGGAAGGCGGAGATAAGCAAATCAGAAGTAACTTTTGTAAGGTAGTCATGCAATCCAGTATACAATTGAAAAGGAAACCGATATAATAGCTTTGCTGTTGCAAATTTGTAGAATATCAATGTTTTCCAGTCACCATTTTCTCCATCTCTCTTTCCCTCTCTCTTGAGTTAAAATCACACAGAGAATCCAAACAAAATAAACATGAAGTCATAATTTTACTATCTTAGCAAGCGATGGAAACAGTTTGATAGCATTCTGTGTTGTGATTTCACGGACTTCTTCCACAGAAATGTTCTTGATCTGGGCGATCCACTCGCAGCTGATGGTGATATTGGCTGGAACATTTCGCACCTGAAATAAAACAATAGGCACAAATTATGTCAAGTATTTAAATTATGAATTGTAATTTATTAAGTACAATTTTTGATAATGTGTTTGTTTTTATCTTTTATTCATACAGTGGGTTTTTTCAGTTTCTCTAAATATAATGCACTGCATGTCCATCTTTATTTTCCATTTCAAGACTTTATATGTTTTTGTTTTGTTTTTTTGTTTTGTTTTTTTATCTATCAAAGAATGCTTTTCTACAGCAGATACAGAAATAAAAGGAACTTTAAACTGAAGGCAGTTCCAGCTGAAGACGGATATGCTGGGCCTAACTATTTCTTAGGTAGGCACATAACGGCAGCATGACGTATCTGCGCTCATATGACAGGAAACTGTCTGAGCGATCGACAAAGAAGAAGAAAACTGTAGGCTGTTATAACAAAAGCTTGAAATGTAATAGAAGCAAATAATAAAAATAAGAAAAGTATAGCTACCTATTGTTTAACTCACTCGGGGCGAATGAGCCGGATCCGGCTCATGGCTCGCACAACCGTTTACGATGAATGGCCCGGATCTGGCTCTTAAGAGTTTTCAAAAGGTTTTGATTTCTGGCGTGTAACCAGCTTTCCGGTGCAAAGTCATAACCTATTTTCAGTTTGCTTTGACCTTGCCTCTCTTGAAATCAACCAATCATTGCAGACTTTACATTCAGGTTTGGTTGTAGAGGGGGGTCAAAGATCGGAATGTGAAATTTTCCGTCTTTCTATGTGTTAGCTGTTTTCGTCAATAGGAGACAAACGACGAAGGTAAGGAATCTGATATTTTACGATCGTTTTGTGCATTGTGTTAGTAATCTTATCTGAAAATATCAGTCCATAACTTTTTTGTGGTGATGGGTTTTCGAACCTAGTCAAATGGCCCGTCCTAAACGGTTGTAAGGGGAAGCAACCGGCCAGTGCCGAGTGAGTTAACATTTCTAATTTCTTAATCAGAAATTATTTATTATAATATATCTGTAAACAAATTCAAGTTAAACACCATAAAGAAAATAAAAGACTGTTGAATATTTTTTCTTAAATCTCATAAATTTAGAACGGAAATGTTAATCACAAAAATAACAGCACATGCATACTTTTTACAAATGATCAACATGATCTAAAACTTTTTTATGTATTCAGGTCATCGAGTAAAATTGTCAAAAGAACTCACAGCTTTTTCTGGACCAAGAGCAGGAGAATCTGTTTCCAGTAACAAGTTACTCAGTGGCACGGCTGACACCAGCTTTTGCATCTGTTTGACAAATCGATGAAAGTCCATGTGACATTTAAACATTGCTTGCATTAGTGCCAGGTCAGTATTCACATTTGCCGTCGGAGCACATAAGTTCAATCAAAACTAGAAATGCTTCTGTGCTTTAACTCATTCAAGTCGTTCCAGCCATATATGTGCGGAATTAATAGATAGCTGTCAATTTGATGCATTTGCTTCAAGGGAAGTAAATCTGTGTGCACACCATACCTTGGTCACTTCTAAACTCACTTCGCTCCCTTAGACCACAATTTTGCCTCTGACTTTGCTTTTGTAGTGGTTTGTTGTGAGGAAACCAATTGGTGTGGAGTTTTTCTATATAAAGTCCATTATAAAAAAAAGTCTGATCTACCACTTCCCTATGTCAAAACCTGAAGTAAAAATCTGTAATCTTCTTTCATTTCTGCTTTTGTTTATGTCTGTTTTGTTTGTGTGTATGGCTGGAGTGATTTGTGAGTGTTTTTAATCATTCAAAATCGTTGCGATGCGAATGAGTTAATATCACTTGTTTCACTGGTGTCTTTGTTTCCACCTCACCTTGACACTTGACAAAGTCTTTTTTAAGACAAAAGTTTGTTGTTGTATCTAGTAGCACTGTGATGCTTTTAGTTCAATTATTTGGTTGAATTGTTCGCAGTGGCATATTATCATTATTTGCTGATTTTTAAAAAAAAAGGTGTTCACTATTATATGTCTTCAAGATAATAAATAACCGGAAAAAAAATATGCAAAATATACACATAACTATTACACCCAAGAGCAGGAAGAAATCCCTCTGCCAGGTATGTACCAAACTGATAGCTAGGTTTCACAAGTCCAACACCACCTCCCCCCCTCCACACACACACACACACGCGCCAATAAGAAAAAAAAGGGCGGTGCTGCTCTGCGGTAACGTGCTCTCCAGGTGGGAGCATTTCAACTTGTCTGTGACTAGAAATAATACAAATAAAAACTGGGGATACCGGGGGGTCTTTTGCATAAATAGTTCCCCCACCTTCTGTGCTTGTAACTTCCTCTAATCTGTCACTCTTTTTAACTCTGCCTTTTCCCTTTGCTTACTGTCATCTACTATCTTTCTGCCTTACCCGGTCCATTCTCCTGCTTTTTTTCACGAAAACATTTTCAAAAACATTTCCTCCAGCCGAAGTCGGACTTGCTGGGCCCTAACTATTTCTTAGTTAGGCGCATAACGGCAGCATGATGCATCTGTGCTCATAATTGACAGGAAACTGTCTGAGCGATTGAAGAAGAAGAAAACTTCTTTTTTTTTATGCGCACTTTCAAAAGAATTACTCCAGTTCAAGCAGTGTGTTTAAAGAAAAACATTCCAAATCTCTAATTTTCTTTTTATCTTATGCTTGTCATTCTTCCCTACTTTTGGTGACCTGACACTTATTACGCTTGTTTGTATTCAATGTTTTGTGTGTTCGTTGAATTTTGTCAAATGAAAAAAAAAAAAGTTCAATAAAACAAAACGGAAAAAAAAAATTCAAATTGTGTAAAACCTCAGCGGTAAACGGTAAACCCAATGGTACCTGAGGACTGCGGTTGATGGATGGGGGAACAGAGAAGTAGTATCCACACTCCACCCCTGACAGGGCAGCCGACGGCCGCCCATCAAAGGCATGGAGAACAGCCTTCGTCACTCCTGCAATACACGCACACTTATCATGACGTTCTTCATAAACAATGCCAAATTTGAAATCACTCAGACAATGCAGGCTTCTGCCAAGGCCGCTCTATTTCTTCATAATCTTATGACTTTAAAAAATCATTCCATGAAAACTTTATTATTATGTTGTTGTTGTTGTGCCCTGGCTAAAAGACTCCAGGGATCATCCCAACAGCCGAAGCACTTGGACACCAAGGTACAAATGCACCAGCTAGAGGTGAGAACATTATGTGTGTGACCGTTTTTGATTACCCCACCATGTGGGCAGCCACACTCCCGACTAATTATGAAAGTTATTCAAGAAAATAAACAGTTTCAGATTCATATTTGTAGCTAGTCTTTAGCTTCGTTTGTTATGGAAGCCTTTCCCCCCAAAAAACCTTTCTTTCAAATTTAAACATACTGGATCACCACAATCCATTGACCATATTTTTCGGACTGTAAAGTATTATTACAGTTATTATAAGGCACACACCTCTCTGTCTCTCTCTCTCACTACCCCCAACTAAGAATATCACGTGCTAAGCCCCTACTGGTTTGATTGCCCCCTGGCGGTGAAATGTGCATCCTAAGTTGACCATTGTGCAGACTAACCAGCCAGCAGATCCCAGAGCCAAACACTTGGCAGAGGTAATAACTTGCCCAGAATCAAACATACACCACAAACCTGTAAGGCAGCACAACAATGTCACATTACTGAACACTAATATGCAGACTGCATTTAGATCTAAGAGGGGAAAACAAAGAATAAACAACAAACAAAGAAAGCACTGTAGTAGGGGGCTTAGTAGGTGGTGTCCTGAACAGGCTCCACTGAACTCCACCGAAGTGACTCAGCAGAAGTGCAGTGTCTCCTCGGTTGGGTGCCTCCTGACGGCCTAACATAGATTCGCTCCCCTTGGACTGCTGGTCTCGGATTCTGCGACTTGAACAAACCGGGGTGTAGCTGCGAATTGGGATTCGGAACGAGCGGCGTGGGAGCAACGCCACTGTACGGCCCAGAAGATGGGACAGCAACAAAAAAAAAAGCACTGTATGTTATTTTTATCACTTATTTCTTTTAGACTTATTCACCACCACAATATCATTTTTTATTTTCAAAGAGGGCCCATTTGGTCAATACTCATCCCTTGTCTTTAACAATCACCTTGCTCTTTGAGAAGATTGATAGTTGGCTGGCCTGCCGATCTAGAGTGGACATTCCTGCAACAACACAAACTGATTAAGAATAAAACACACTGCTGTCTCTTTCTTCTTCTTCGATCGCTCAGACAGCTTCACTGTCAATTATGAGCGCAGATGCGTCATGCTGGTGTCATGCGCCTAAGTAAGAAATAATAAAGCCCAGCATGTCCGACCGGCTGGAAGAAATCTTTTTGAAATGTTTTGGGGGGTTTTAAAGGCAGGAGAATTGACCAGAAAGACAGTAGATGACAGCAAGCAAAGGGGAAAGGCAGAGTCAAAGAGAGTGACAGATTAGAGGAAATTACAAGCACAGAACTTCCAGAAGGTGGGGGAGCTAATTATACAAAGGATCCTCCAGTATCCCCACAGGGAGAATGGTCAACCTATGGCGATATTTTTCACGCCAGAGGGCAGTCAATGCACTAGGGGCTTATCACGCGATTTTCTTACTTGGGCGTAGTGAGAGAGAGAGTGATGGTAGGACCACTCACTGTCTCTCTCTCTTTCTTTATCCCCAACTAATAATATAGAGAGGATTAGCCCCACACGAGCGTCATGCCCTCTGGTGTGAGAAAAATCGCACTAAGTCTCTCATTGCTGTCTCAATTTCAAAAACTGTTCACAAACTGTCTCATTTTGAAAACTGGCCAATATCAGACCTGCCACATTCTGAGAATAAAAAAAGAGGAGCGAGAATCTAGGGGCTGGCACTGGCCCCCCAGTAAAATCCATTGCCACTTCGAAATGTGCGGCCTTCTCTTTTGTTCTTCAAACATGCAGTCGTTTTTGTCAGTTTGAGATCCATTTTAGAGTAAGAAATATTGACCATTGTCAATTTGAGATCCATTTTAGAGAAAGAAATATTGACCAATCTACAATATTTGTTGGTCATTTAGCCTGATAGGCCTATGCTTCGTGTAGCCCCTCACTGTCTCATGCTGACCCTTAGATGTCCATTAGCTGGTGCTTTGAATGCATGCTCTTTGTTGTGAAATTGAGTGGAAAATGTATACAAGACAGATTTTAAAATATAGGACTGGGGAGGTTGCAAGAGGAGCTAGGAGCAATGCTCAACATATCTGAGCTGCTCCTCTGAAATCGGAGCAATTGGCAGGTCTGCAATATGACTCGAGCCAGTTCTACAGTTATTTTCACACTGTATGCCCGCTATGTTCCAATAACGTTTACATTTTCGCTCCTTGTAGTCTCTCTTTAGTCTTGTAAAGCATTTTTTTTGTGGTCACCATTCAAAACTAAACATTGAGAGTTGAACAAACAAACAGCTAGCTCGAAAACACATTTAAAAGTGTAAACAAAGCAAGTTTAAAACACCGCTGTTTTCGATTAAACATCTTAAGCATTTTTCAAAACACTCGTAAAAAAATGACACACAGAGGTAAAAAGTACACAGTAGTTTCTACTAGCTCTGACATAGGAAGTAGAAGAGAAACGCTACAGAATATATAAGTACTTACACAGGAAGATCATGCTTCAGAGCCAGTTGGACCTACAATACAGCAAACAAACTGATAATGGATATAAAAATACACAACACATACCAAAACATTTTTTAAAGCCAAGATCCATCAACACCTACAAAAAAATCAATCTGGGTGCTTGTTTAATTCACACCGACTTGCAGTTCTGGCTACAGTTCATTAAAAAAGAAGAAGATAATCCATGTGGGTCAAATGTACTAAAAAAGAATTCTGCTATAAAATCTGAAGAAAATTCAAATGAAAGAGAGTGACACATTCAATGACAATTCATGCGACACAACTGATTGTAATCCAAAACAAAATGATATATCATTATAATTCATACAGGTTAAATATATTAATAAAGAATGCTGATATTAAATCACAATTCTTATATGAATTCTGATCGCTTCTCGGCCTTTTGGCTAAGACAGTGATTCAGGAACATAAATTTTTGTTTATACCCTGGTTGGTTTGTTCAGCCCGTCGTACATGGCGAAAGCCGATACGCGACGTTAAACTGAACTTCCATATTAAATCAGAAGAAAATCTACTTAAACAATGAAAATGAATGACACCTTCAATCATTCGCTGTGCAGAAAACATACTGTTGTAAGTAGTAAGACATCACTTTACATGAGGAGGAAAAACATCAATATTTGGATTATTTCAGGTCAAATTACGTCATTTTTCTTCAGATGGCGTCATCATCAGTGTTTTATCTTCGCAAATTGTCATTTTACTGCTTTGTTAGATGATACAGCTTGCCTTGATCAACTGGTAAATCCAACACATCAAAGCTGACCAATTTTGAGTTATGATAGTCTAATTTCCAAGCGGCAGATTCATGCAATTCAATTGATTGTAATCCAAACAAATGATAATTCATATGGGTCAAACATAGTAATAAAGAATGCTGATATCAAATCAGAAGAAAATGTATTTAAACAATGCAACATAATTGATGGTAATTCAACAGAAATATCCAAAATATTGAATTCAAAATCTCACACACACACACACACACACACACACACACAACCAACAAAGTAACCAACTCTGACACTGACCTGTCTGGCAAGAACTTCCCGCTGGCCCGCTTCGTCCTCTGGCGTCTTACACCATCTGGGGGTGAAGTCCAGCCCTACCTGCACACAGCAATAACTGCTGTGACCTGAGTGACAGGGTGGCGCTGCACTCGCGGTGACGCTCTCCAGGTGGGAGCAGCCCAAATTTCATAAGTCTGTAACTAAAATGTACCAAATACCAACAACTACAAAAATAACCAAAAAATCTCCAGTAGTAATACTTAGTTCTTATTCTTTATTTCTGTTTTTGTCTGAATAAGTCACAGACGCCACTTCTGACGATAAATTGAGACAGAACTAGGAGGGCGCATGTACCTAATAGAAAAAATAGAAGGAGAAATACCTGCTGCTTACCCTGGGTTAAGACCATTAAACCCCCCAGTTCAGCCGGGAATGCCCAGGCCCCACTTCCAGAAGCAAGCAGCAACAAAAAAATTCCCTAGTGGTCAGTAGCTACAGGCTCAGATGGTGATCTGGTCAGCGCTGATGTGAATGCGCTGACGGAGCCTGCGGTGACAGTGACAGTGGCCTCACTCAGTTGGTTCCACTCCATGGCAGTCCAGATGAAGAAGGAGCTATGATATTGCTCCGTTCTCGTGTTGGGGACACAAAATCCACGGGAGTGGTCTATGGCCTGTCTTTCTAAGATGTTAGTTGTTTTGAACCCCTCAAATCTGGTTGGCTTTATCCTGCGACGATTTGTGATGGCCGGCGTGAGGAATTTATCTGCTAGAAGAGCTGGGAGGAGGCCTTCAGCTATCTTATAAAAGAGGCTGAAGCATTGGTGCCTGCGTCTTTCCTCCAGGGGAGGCAGGTCTAGATTCTTGAGCATGCCACTTACGCATCCCGGACTTCTGGATCTGTAATCCACGGTTATAAAGCGTGCTGCTTGGCGTTGCACTCTCTCCAGCTTTTCAGTATTCTGGCTCTAATATGGGTCCCACACCATCGCACTGTATTCCAGCTTGGATCGGACCAATGCAATGTACACCAGGCGCTTGCATTCTCTAGGACAATTCAGGAGGTTCCGGCGGAGGAATCCTAGGGTCGATTCCTCCGCCAGAACCTCCGGAATTATTATGAAAAGCATAAACTGTATTCGCTTCAGCCTCAAAAACATAATCTAAGCTGTATCAATTTGGTCAACTGAGATGAGTGTTTATATGTGAACATCATTATAAATATCCACATATTTCCAGTGCAATGACATCATCAACAATTCAAAATTACAGAAACATGCATTCAGGCCATGCTAAATATTTGACATTTGATAAATATTTAACAAATTCGTAATTGACTTATTAAGTGCATCTGTTTAAAATGCATACTACACACAAACGCAAATCCAGATCTTGAGTAACTAAGCAAATCAATAATTATCAGTTCTGCCCAAAGCTAAGATTTTACAATCCCTGTGAGTCACTAATGTTGAGCAATTTTAAATGAATAGTTTTGTGTATTTTGTGGTGAACAAACATTTATTTTAGCCTCACTGTTACAAATATTACCAAACCTATTGCCTGTTAATAAACTCACCTCTCCTATTGCGGCCAGTCGGTGGCTGTGTTCTTCCAGTAAGGCTTCCGCTTCTTCCAAGTCCTGCAGCATGAAAAAGTGACTATCAAAATGATATCACATTATTTCACACACACACACACACACACACATAAGCGCATGTACACGCACACATACACACATGCATGCATACTCACACATTATATTCACACCCACCCACATGAATGCACACACATTTACACACATTTTCAATAAATACAACCAAACATTGGATCATAAAGGGAAAAGACAAGTGTTTCACTTCAAACTTTCATGCACACTCATCCACAATATTTTGAGTACCATAATTTACAGACAATAAGGCGCACCACTAAATTTAACACAAAATTCTGATTTCATTATTATAGTTTCTTACTATATTATTAGTCATATTATAAGGCTCAGTGGTCTCAGCTGGGGGAGAAAAGTATCGCGTCATAGTCCGTAAAATATGGTACATTTTCAAACCAACCAGCCAGCCAATAAATTCTGGCAAAGAAAACAACACCATGGCCTCCACCATGGCAGAAGTAAAAATATGCTAACAAACTTACCTTGGGTGTCACACTCCTCTGGCTAGGGCCATCGCCTTCTCCATCAGCCTGCAAACAATCAGAACAGGTCACTTACTGTATTTTACGGACTACAAGGCGCACCTGATTATAAGGCGCACCCCCTACATTTTACACAAAATTCTGATTTTGTTATTATAGGTTTTTTTACTATATTATCAGTCACAGTATAAGGCGCAGGGGTCTCAGTCTAGGAAAAAAGTATCGCCTCATAATCCGTAAAATTCGGTACTTGAAACTACAATGGTGTTTTTATCACTTCTCCTCCTCTAAAGATCTGATAGGTCATAATTAGTGAGATCGGTTGTTTCATACTAGCATAGATGATGGAAAACCTGCATGCTGGCATTCTGATTCATAGAAGTGGTTATCAATTTTGTACATTCCTTGCTGAAGTGTGTGTGTGTGTTTGTGTGTGTGTGTGTGTGTATGCATGCGTGTGTGTGGTGTGTGTGTGTGTGTGCGTGTTTGTGTGTGTGTGTATGCATGCGTGTGTGTGTTGTGTGTGCGTGCGTGTGTGTGTTTGTGTGTGTGTGTGTCACTCTGTGAGTGTGTGTGTGTGTGAGTGCGTGTGTGTGTGTGTGTGTGTGTGTGTGTGTGTGTATGTGTGTGTGTGTGTGTGTGTGGTGTCACTCTGTGTGTGTGTGTGTGTGTGTGTGTGTGTGGGTGTCACTCTGTGTGTGTGTGTGTGTGTGTGTGTGTGTGGTGTCACTCTCTGTGTGTGTGTGTGCGTGTGTGTGTGTGTGCGTGTGCGTGTGTGTGCGTGTGTGTATGTGTGTGTGTGTGTGTGTGTGTGTGGTGTCACTCTGTGTGTGTGTGTGTGTGACTATGTGTGTGTGTGTGTGTGTGTGTGTGTGTGGTGTCACTCTGTGTGTGTGTGTGTGTGTGTGTGTGTGTGTGTGTGTGTGTGTGTGTGTGTGTGGTGTCACTCTGTGTGTGTGTCACTCTCTGTGTGTGTGTGTGTGACTATGTGTGTGTGTGTGTGCGTGTGCGTGTGCGTGTTTGTGTGTGTGAATGAGGGTGGGGTGGGAAAGAGTAGAAGGAGGGAGGCAGGGGAAAAGAGGGTGGGGGGAGGGAAGTGCCAATTTCAATTTTAGAGAGTCTGCTTTCTGGCAGTGGGTGGATGCCTCATGCCTCCATTCACGGAGCTGGACAACCCTGCCCTCCATGAGTCTCTACCTGTGGGAATACCGGGGGGGTCTTTCAAACAATAGTTCCTCCACCTTCTGGAAGTTATGTGCTAGCAGCTTTCTCTGATATATCGCTCCCTTTGACTCTGCTTTTTCCTTTTCTTAGTATTACTATCATCTACTGTTTTTCTGACTTATTGGCCCATTCTCCTGCCCTTTTCCAAAAAACATTTTTCTCCAAATAATGTTCTCATTTGATCTCCTCCAAAATCAGAATGTGTTGGCTGAATGCAGCAGGGAGACCAGTTGTTGTTGTCGTACCCTGGCTAAAATACTCCAGGGATCATCCCAACAGCCGAAGCACTTGAACATTATGGTACAAATGCACCAGCTAGGGGTGAGAACATTATGAGTGTGTCTGTTTTTGATTACCCCGCCATGTGGGCAGCCACACTCTGACTTTGGAGGATTTTAGACTGATGATGTTATGCTAGGAGCTTGACATGGCTAATGACAATCCCCGCATAACTATGCAGTGCATAACAACATGTTGATGTAACCTTGGTGTTCTAGCCGATGTCAATTGGTCTGACACAGCCTTAAGCCAAGGCGGGGGTAGACCAGTGAAAACTGAAAAATTAACAAATATGTACCTCACCCATTATGGCCATATGGCCTGGGAATGCAGAAGAAGAAGAGGAAGAGTGTTTGCATCAGGCATGCATAGGTGTGTGCATGAAAGCATGTATGTGCAGTTGTGTGTGAGCATGCATGCATGCATGTGAACATACATAATTATATACTTGCATGTGTGTTTTTGTGTGCTGGTGCACGTTGTATGTGTGTGTGCATAGATGCATAGGTGCATGCATGTGCAATTTAGTGAGCATGAGTGTACTTGTGTGTTCACTGTATCAGTGTATGCGTGAGTGGGCTAAAATCTTAGGCATTCTTTCTTACCTGTTGTACAGGATGAAGTCCTAGACAGGGCACCACGAAAGATGAATACCTAAATCACACAGTCGCACTTTACAGTTAGCAATTCGCTTTAAACTTTGATTACTTGCCAATGCAACACACATTAACAATATGCCTTGCATGTTGATTGTTCAAGTTCCAACAGTCTAATTGTAAATAAATCTTTAACGTAGAACAAAAATTAGTGATGGAAAACAACTAAGAGAAGAAGAAAGGATTTGATCACATACTAATGAATAAACTATTAAATCAAACAATCAATGAATCAAGAAATGAAAATAGATTTAAAAAAAAAAAAGTTTCTGAAAAATCCTCTAAACAAGGCATCTCTACATGAACATGAATCGGACATTTTAACATCAATTTGAATCAAAAGAAAGATAAAAATACAATGCAAAGAAACTCTACAGAGAGCTGGACAGCAGAGGGTCTTCAGAGAAGACCCCCTCAATCAAGCGTTTCTGCCCTGAACTCCTTACACTCTAAAAGGGCCGGGCCGCACCCAGGTCATAACTCTGGATGTCCCTCTGCTGTCACCACTCTTTTTTCCCTTGACATTAACAGGATTTGAACCCACACCCTCTAGAACTGTTGGATATTGGGCTAGCTAGTAAACAGTGATCTTTCCAACTATGCTACCAGGGCCCATTCTTTGGGGGGAATCTTGAGATTTATGAAGTTCATTTTGGTTCCTCCTTGGGGACCTTTCTTTTGAATGGGGACATTAATTTTGAGGAATCATAAGCAGGGCTCCCAGGGACCTCCATTTTGGGGGTCTATGAAGCACTAAAATTATAAAGGACCCTCTAAAAGAATGTGCAGGGGGTCCCAGGGATGCACTAGAAACATTCCTTTTAGCATTCGTAATGCCACTGGGACCCTCTATCCCGCCTCTAGGACCCTCTATACTGTCAGTGAAGGAGTCCCTGGGACCCCTTGTTTTGCAGAGCGATTGGGAGCCCTGCTTAAGACTTTAAAAAATATCCTTGACAACTTCTAATTTCCACATAACTTCATAAGCATGCTGAATGAATCAATCAGTTGTTGGCCTAAGCACATGTACCTGTCAGCTAGATCCAATACTTTTGGAAAATCAGCGACTGACTCTGACACCACTAAGGCTGCACCGACACCTGCCTAGAACAAACATCAGATTTGTCATCATCGTTTATATTACAATCATCGTCTTCATTGTAATTATCACCATCAAATTGAACATCATCCTTATCATTGTCGCTGTCATCATTGATATCACCAAACGATCATCACCGTCTTCATTATAATCATCATTTTCATTGTTGCTGTCATTGTCATTTATCATTGTTACAATCATAACTTGTTGTCGGCATCATCAACATCATCGCCACAATATTTGGTGGCAAAGTGCTACTTTAGACACCTCCCTCACATTTATAAATCTCAATCTCAAAGTCTGGTTCTCCCAGTTTTATGACAACAACCCTAGGTTGATCCTACCCCTATCCCTTTCCTGAAAACTGCAGAATGCTGCATTTCAATCAAATTTTCAATGTGAAAGTTTAATGGGACTCGGGAGTGTCTAAACTACAACAAAGATAAATTTGTATTATTAATTATGAGACTTTATAACTGTGAAGACACACTTTTTTCAACGATCATAATTCTTCCCCCACCAATCCGCTCCTCTCCACCCCCTTGTACTCAGTTTCTGTGAAATGATGAAGTGGCTGTCACATGGTGTGTGTGTGTGTGTGTGTGTGCGTGCGTGCGTGCGTGCGTGCGTGTGCGTGTGTGTGTGTGTGTGTGTTTCTGTAGGTTGTGTACCTTTTTCAAGATATGCATTTTTGTTCATTTGTATATATGTACTTTTCTATATTCTACTCATGTAAAATGTATGTTCGTCATGTTCTGATTGTATAACATAATTATATTCTATGTTGTATTTGTATTAAATATGTAAAGCGCTTAGAGCCCTAAGTCAGAGAATAGGCGCTATATAAATAATCATTATTATTATTATTATTATTATGTGCTGGGTTTTTAGAAGATGTAGGTCTCAATGTCTTCTCTAAAGTCAAATACACGTAATAGGCCAAGTCACAAAATTTAAAAAAGTACCTGTTTTGCTTGGCAGATCACATCATTAATGTCCTGAAACAAGACATCAAAACAGGATGCATTCATTATTCTTTCACACCTGTTATACACACAAGAAAAGCATGCAAAACTTTTTCTTTCACCTGACAACCACCATCATCTTCTTGATAGTTACGTTGACTTGTTGAAACTTGGGATTGGATCCAGTCTGGCAGATAAAACCAGATAATTTCCTTGGCTGTCTGACAAATCAGCAAGGTATAATTTGGAAAGAATGGGAGTGGCAGGAGAGGATATGGGACAAACACGGACTTGGGATTTGAGGGATAATAATCGCCATGTCTAATTCTCGGCATAAGAATCAAATATAAAATTAAGAACAATTCATCAGCAAATGGAACATGCCATTGCCATGCTTGAAGACAGCAACAACTGGTACAGCGTTCATGAACATTGACTGTGTACTTCACGTGTGTTCGCAGGGCTCCCAATCATCCTGTAAGACAAGAGAAGGGGTCCCAGTGACCCTTTCATTTTAGGGTATATACATGGTCCTAGAGGAGGGATGGAGGGTCCCCATTGCCTTGCAAATGTTGAAATACAGAACATTCCAAGCTACAAGCATGTGTAAAGAATAGCTTGACAGAAGTTTTCAGAATGTCTATATATACATGTGCGTTCACACATGATACGCACACGCATGCATAGGTTAGGCAAAGAATTGGTCAATGACATTCGGGCAGAGAGGATAGATAATGAAAAAGGTGAGAGAACCAATTCAACGAATCAGACCTAGAACTAGAAGTAGTGAAATAATGGAGGGTGACAGGTCCTTGAATGGAGATCATAAGTTGGAATGGTTTGTTTATTTTTGCCCATTTTTATAATGCATCCCTGGGACCCCCTATACCTTCTCCAAGAGGGTCCTTTTCACTTATAGTATAACTTATAGCACTTACTTTGTGGATCCCCAATGGGGGTTCTCTGGGAGCCCTGGTTCGCATGTGGGTGGAGAGTCCCACCCTGTCACAGTGTGTGTGTCAAGTCAAGTCAAGTCAAGTTTTTATTTAAAGAAGGACATTGAATAAGCAAAATATACATGCTTTTTTCCATCAAGCCATCTATAAACAAAAGCAAAAACCAAACATACATACACGAAACATAAATTATACTGGTTAATGACATAGAAATAAGAGAGAGAGAGAGAGAGAGAGAGAGAGAGAGAGAGAGAGAGAGGAGAGAGAGAGAGAGAGAGAGAGAGAGAGAGAGAGAGAGAGAGAGAGAGAGAGAGAGAGAGAGAGAGAGAGAGAGAGAGAGAGAGAGAGAGAGAGAGAGAGAGAGAGAGAGAGAGAGGAAGAAGAAGAAAGAAACATAAATATTTACAGAAAGAAAAGGAGCATATAAATATTTACAGCAACTAACAGAAAGCACATGAAATAGCAATACAATATCAACATAGTGTTCCACATATCAAAATGAAAAAAAGGGGGCACAGATATATTATACACAGCTTTACACTCACACACTATTGTTTTATCTATGGGCGGGGATGGGGCTAGGAGACATTAAAACCAAATTTAGGATAACCATTACATATTTAACTGTTGACTATTCGAAAGATGCAGTTTGAGTCTTGTCTTGAAATAGTTCTTGTTTTTTATTTTCTTTAGAGTAGCAGGCAGGCTGTTCCACAATGTTCCACCAGAGTATAGGAAGCTAGATTTGTAGAGGTTATTTCTAGGTCTAGGAAAAGATAACAAATGATTATGTCTGTGAGGATTGACTTTGAATGAATAAGTGTTTTCGGAGCATTTCCGTTTATGATAGTGTGCATAAGTAGTGCTTTATTAAACAACAGTCTGTCATGAAAAGTTAATAAGTTTAGTTCTTTATACTCTTTGATAGTCAGTGAGCTAGATTTTAACAAAATCAATTTGACAGCTTTTTTATACATACGATTGATTTGTTTCAAACTGGTATCACTACAGTTGTCCCATATACTTGATGCATAGTCAATTATTGAAAGAATATGCCCACTAAAAAATAACTTACGCGAATGAGTATCTAAGAAGTTTTTTATTTTACTTAGTTGAAATAATTTCTTGGAAATATTTCCCCCAAGAGATGTTGTATGTTCAGTCCAAGTTAGATCCTTATCAATTATTACGCCTAGCATTTTGTGTGAATCGACTTCCTCGATCTTTTTGTTTTCTATGAATAGTGGTTGAAAAGGAGATTTCATTTGTTGTCTTTTTTGCCGTGCGCATATATACATACATTTTGTTTTGACTGCATTTAATGACATGTGATTAAGATGTGTCCAGGTGATGACTTTATTAATATTATCTTGTAGTGTAACTGATAACGTCAATGGGTCAAAATCACTATCGTGTAAGGATGTATCATCCGCAAACATTTCACTATTGCAATCAATATGGCATGGCAAGTCATTAACATAGATAGAAAATAGAATAGGACCTAAAACAGAACCCTGTGGAACACCATGCCTGACAGGTAGAGAATTTGATGTTTTGTTGTTTACCATTACTAGCTGTTTACGATTTGAAAGAAATGATGACATCAACTTAATTAATTCAGGAGATAGATTATAGAGTTTTAATTTACGCAATAAAACTGTGTGGTTAATTACATCAAATGCCTTTTCAAAATCTATGAAAAGAACTCCAGTAAATTTATTTTCATTTATGCTGTCTAAAAGACTGTCCATGAGCTGTATAAGTGCTGTATTACAAGAATGATTTTCATGGAAACCAGATTGATCTTCATGGAGCAAACTGTTCTTGGTAAGGTATGAATAAAGATGCTTTTTAATATGTTTTTCTAAGGGTTTGGACAAAATTGATAGGATAGAAATAGTTCTGTAGTTTGATGGATTTGAAAGTATGTGTGTGTGTGTGTGTGTGTGTGTGTGTGTGTGTGTGTGTGTATGTGTGTGTTGTGTGTTCACTATGTGTATATGTGTCATTGTGTTTGTGTGTATGTCACTATGTGTATGCATGTGTGTGTGTGTCACTATGTGTATGTGTGTCAATGTGTGTTGTGTGTGTGTAGTGTGTGTGTGTGTGTGTGTGTGTGTGTATGTCACTATGTGTATGTGTGTCACTGTGTGTGTGTGTATGTCACTATGTGTATGTGTCACTGTGTGTGTGTGTATATGTCACTATGTGTATGTGTGTCACTGTGTGTGTATGTCACTATGTGTATGCGTGTCACTGTGTGTATGTCACTATGTGTATGTGTGTCACTGTGTGTGTATGTCACTATCATGACTAAGTGTATGTGTTTCACTGTGTGTGTGTGTGTGTGTGTATGTGAGTGTGTGTGTCACTGTATGTAGAAGACATACACTACTCACACTAGAAGTGTGTGTGTGTATGTGTGTGTGGGTGTGTCACTCTGTGTGTGTGTGTCACTCTGACTCTGTGTGTGTGTGTGTGTGTGTGTGTGTGTGTGTGTGTGTGTGGTGTGTGTGTGTGTGTGTGTGTGTGTCAGGTCAGGTCAGGTCAGATCTTCAGGGCAGCCAGGCCTCGCGGCCTCTTGATGTGCCCTATCTTTTGATTGTTTGTTATTGTGGTTTTGTTCATTAATCAGATTGGCACCGCTGTGGCGCTTTTTGAACTATCATTGTCGTCTTAATCATAACTGTATTTAAAAACATTAATTTTGGGGTCACTATCTAGGAGGTTTTTGAAATGGTTAATGTTGGAAGCAAGTTTAGTTTGTGCAGGGAGATTGTTCCAGTGCTGGGTGACTATTAGCAAAGAAGTTTTTTCTCATATTAGTTCTACTGTATTGGGTTAGTATTTTTAGATCACTGTTACGGGTTCTCAAATCGTTAGACAATTGAAACAAATGCTTGTTAGTTTTGTCAGGGTTATTCAAAATTTTATATACATTTATCAAATCTCCCCTTACTCTTCTAAATTTTAAGGATGGTAAACTTAACTTATGAAAGTCTTTCCC